>CM059294.1:10772500-11372500 GCA_030340665.1 Neosalanx taihuensis
TTTTATACCTCAGGGAACACCATTGTGCGACTGTATTTGGTGGCTATGTAGTTGCAAGCACAATTAAAATTCACACACACTTTCTCATCGTCCCCATTGCCCGTATGCTCCTGCAAAGCTTCTGTGGCCAGCATGGCCCATGATGGAAAGTTGTAAATTTATGATTATATGCTGAATATATTTAGTCTGGAGGGGCCCACTCAAGACAATTAAGCACCCTGAGCCCATAAATTAAACACATATAGGATTTCAAATCTGAATGATGAAATACAAATCCACTTGACCAAGAGGGCCCTGTTCAACTTGTACATTCATTATGGCTGTAGTTAGTGCTGTGTTCAAGCAATGCTGTCTTTCTAAAGTCAACTGTAGTAGCTACATGATACATTAGGCTGTGTTTTATCAGTGGTGACAGAAAAGTTGCTCCATTGTGGAGCTCTGAGAGATGGTGACACACTCAGTGTAATGTTATTATTTTAGGAATTCATTCATTTTGACTCAAGGTAATTGAAAGACGAAGGCAGGCTCTGCTCCCAGGGAGAATGAAAATGTCCTCAGTAGGATCAATGGTAGGAAATGCAGAGGCACAATGGCCTGCTTTTGACTTTATTGGAATCTGGTTAAGGGATTCAATGCTGCGAAAATGTATGTTGATGTCAGACCCATAATATTTGATCTATCCAGTGGTAAAGATGTATTTAAGTGGTTTATGTAATTTGCCAGACCATGGACCTTCTCAAAGAAATACCACCTTGATTAGTGAAAATGACTTAAGTTAAACAGTATTGTAATTATGGACCTCTAAGGCTTCATCATAAAAAAGGTCACACAAATACGGCCATACTACTAAAGTACACTTTCTTCCCTCTCATTTAAACTCCATTACAACTGATCGGACAAGCCATTCTCAACTAACTAAAGATTCAATATATTGTGACTAGGATGATAAACTACACTACTCTTTGTGTCCATGAGGGGATCTGCTGCCAGTCACTTATAGAAACCTCGACAAGGTTGTGCATTTCTGTGACTTTAAAGGGTTTGAGGTAATTATTTATTTGACTTACCTTTTATGGCGACCATTGCTGAGTGTCTGTTTGTGTGTGGAGCACCAGTTGATCCAGACCACATCTTCACACTTGCTCCCAGATTTCAGTCATCTCACCTGACTTCAATCATCTCATTGACCAAACCGTGACTGAGGCCATGTACATACGTAGGCGGATATTTTTTATAAACGCATATCCACTGCCCTCCATCTTATCTTGCGTACACACGTAATTGTTTGAATTATAATTAAATCCACTCAAACTCGCATAGTTGCGGTCTTGAGCGTGGATATAAGCATGCCAGATCGGAAACGTTTATGCATTAGTTGTTGCAGATAGTTACGTTTGGGAACGTGAAACACCGGTTATTCATGTCCACACTCAAACAAGTTTTCAAAAATCTTCACTTTGGTCGGGGTTTTCCAAAAGCTCCGTTTTGAATGATGTAATCCTGCTGTTTCGTGTGGCTGATACGCCAAATCGTAGAAAAGATGATTTGTTTGATCAGATACCTGGCTACTTGTGGATAAGGCCTGATTGTCCTCAATCCTCTCTACCTACCTCTCTGCCTACTTCCCTACTACCCTACCTACCTACCCTTCCTTCCTGCCCCACTTGTTCAGTACCCCTGACCCTTCATAAACATTATGTTTGATCTGACCCTTTGGTCTTTTGCAGAGTTTTTCCTGCATTTGGGACCACAATGCTTCCAAATCTGAGGTGAGGATCATTATCTGTCTCAAATTCAGAATAAAGGTAAAAATAATGTAGGGGAATGAAGAAGGCTACACCTTAACTCAGGATCATAATTCACATCTTCCATTACTAAAACATCTTTATTTATAATTGAACTATATTTGTGAAGTTGCAGTTAAAGATAGCTTAATAAATTAAACATGCAAATAACACCTACCCTTAGTGTTTGAGAATACAGATGTAACAGTAGCCCTCCCACCCTCACCCCCCCGCCTCATCATACATAAAAGGAGCTTATGCTACCATCATATTTGTTCTCTTTATCACGTTAATTAGCACCTTACTCCAGTCCCTTTTTCAAATGAGTTGGTGAGTAAGGTTTGGGATTTGATGACTTAAAATGCACTGAGCTAATGAGTTATTCATCCCCTGCACAGCTGTTAAAGGCATTTAACAACTTCTCACGCCTTCTTCGTTTGAGTGCATTTGCTGTACCACAATGAAGAAAGCCGTCTTCTGGCAAGATAACTATGCGAGGATATAAAAGGCATGGGATTCTCTAACCAAAGTTGATGGTCATCTTGTTCCTGAACATTTTTCTAGATGTACGCCTAAACAATATACCTACTGTACAGCATGTTGATTTTTTTATCTCATGCTATGAGAAGGTTAAATATATGTAAAGTTGGTTCTAAAGGCACTTGAAAGCTGTATGTTTACAGGAACTCTGTTTGAAACCATGGTCACGTTTTCAGAATACTCGTGCATTCTGCCATTTCCCATCTGTCACTGTACTATAATGACAAGGGGAGAGGAATATCCGAATGAAGCACGACAGTGCTGTGTGGAGGACTGGGTTCTTGGCATGTAAGGCCAGGAGTCTCAGCAGTGTAGATAACTTTACCTTGCTTGATTGATCGTTATTTCAATCTATTTGTGCCCACAAGCACATGGACACACACAAACTAACACTCATGTCACAAACACACACACACACGCAAATGCACACTTAAAGGTACTATAGCTGAAGTGTCACAACTATTAGGATTTATCCTAGCTTATCAGTGAAACCGCAGTACAGCAGTGCCTTTAATCCTTTCTATTTTTGAATGAGATGTTTGTGATTTTATTTTAAAACGTACCTATACTAACATTGCAGAAGTCAATAATGGTGTATAAGGAAAGGTACAGATCTTTGTTATAGTTCATATAACATCCAAAAGTTTGAATACATTTTCTGCAATTCATGGGATAAGTGGTCGAACTCACTTATGTTCAGAAGTGAACTGATGGCTTAGAATCGTACATGATTTTCTGTATTTTGTATGTTTTGGTCAGTGCATAAGTAGACCCATTGAAACAATTGGTTGCACATAAGTGGTGTTGTTCATCGATGAGTTATTGCTTTAAAATGGAAGTAGGTAGACAGGTTTAGAAAGGGAAAATGGGTTCAATGGTACTTCAAATAACAAGAGGCCACTTGAGCTAAATTCCCAGAAATGAACAAGAGGGCAGAGACTCAGTAAATAGGGATGATTTTGTTGTTCACCATAATTGTCTCTCTCCCTGGGTTTACACATACAGTGGAATTCTCTCTTTCTGTATTGGAGTATATCCACCTATCAACGTTGTTTGTTGAAGGGACATCATCATATTTTTATACTATAGTTGCCAGGCAACATTTCGATGTATCTTGCCCAAGGAAGTGAGTAATAATAATTTATATATATATATATATTAATTTACCGGTTGAGATTTTGATTTGATTCTGTGGTCAATGAATCAGCTGAACAAGCATGCTCATATGTTTAAGAAGTGTGTGAAGGGTTCCTGTACCAACTTATGTCCATTGTGATTTAGAAATACACTTCACTTCCCACAGAGGACACCATACAAAGTTAAGAGCACTGGCAATCTTTGCTTCTAGAGCTCATCCAAAGTTCATGAGACTACACAGTTGAATGTGAGGTCATTATTTTCCTTCACATTTAATCAGTCCAGAGGATTATCATGTTCAGCCAAGGTGAACTTCTACAACTTCTACAGCCTCTGAGATGTGGAGACACAATTTCTTTAATAATATTTTTTTTATCATAAATTGAGGGTGAGGAAGGTCCATGGAAGGGTGTCTGTCTAAACAATGAACCAAAGGTTATTTTGAAATTAGCCGAATATGTACGAAAACACTGGGAATTGTTTGCGGCCTACATCCTCTTTAAAATGTGATCGTAACATTAATTATGATCATATAAAAACTTGTGCTACTTTTTCCCACGTAATACCATGCATATTCATGTGAGTGTGATGCTCAAATTAATGTGTTCAGAAAGCTGCTCCAACCCCCTGAGCCAGTCCTTGTTTAATCTCATCTTTTGGAAGGCAAAGGGTAGGAGAGCAGAGGAGGGAGTGATTCTGCGATTAATGTTATTAATTCCCACACCCTAACCTTCTGTTTCCTCTTACACTTTAGGGAGGAGTAAAAAAAATGCTTCAAAGTGTTTGGCTTTGCCAAAAGGCTCTGCAGAAAGGGAACTTGATGTACACTGGGTCGCCCAGCATACATCGCTGAGATCACGATGATTAAAATAGTTTTACTTTTAGTTGCATTTCCTGTTTGATTTACTGCACAGTGAGCAGTGCTGTTAAGTAGTCATTTAGCATTCTTTTGCATGAGGCAGGCCTACCATTACAGTGCAGCAACCTGAGAATGACATCCCTATGTTACTGGAGGTGAACACTGCAGAAACCTTACCATGATATTGGGCAATGAATCAGCCCCATCAGACTGAATGTATGCTTGCATGGATTGCTGTGTTGATGGAGAGCTGTTGACAGTTTTGTGAACTTATTCACTGCCTTAACAAATGGATAGAATGTTGGAAGACGATATACTCGAAACCATGAAAAGCATGTCATTCATCATTCAACACTATGTTAAACCCCAATGAGGATTCACATTCAATTACTAACTTCATGCTCGAGTATGAACACTACTGTTCTTCCAGCTAAGCTCTTTTTTGACACACTGAAGATTTGACACACTGACTTTTATTTGGGCAAAAGAGCAAAACAGACTGGCTGGCACATATCGTAGGGTGTGAACAGGTACAGGTGTTTCCTCATTGAGTAGACACCTGACTTAATCTGTGGTTCAGGGAGAGGTTAGGACACCTGTGCTGTTCCAACACGTTACCTCCCTGTAGAGGGCTTTATGATTCAGGTGTTACCTCCATATATTTAAAATCATTGCAGTGCTTCAAACAATTTGCCATGGAATGTAAAATGCATAAAGGGAAAGCCAGTACAGCAGTCTTGACAGAAAAACAAATCAACTGCAAAAAGATTTAAGTTGAGTGCTTCTGCAGCAAAGTTGAATTATGTACATCTTAAAATTCAAAAAGTGAAATGTACAAATATTACAATTACAATAGGTTTGTAGTCAAATAATTAATTTGACTAAAACCTCTCTTATGTGATTTTTGTAACTATGTTTTTATTATTTAAATATATGTAAAACATAACCTACCTCGGGTATACTGGTAGGTCAAATTAATGCAGAGATTCTCTGGTACAATACAAACAGTTTAATTGTGTCATTAACAATCAATACCCACTCCTAGTTAGAACATTTTCTGCATAAAGAAACCGAGAAACACTTATAAAACAGTCAGTTGTAACAAAATAACTGGTGTTCTCATTGAAATTAAATCATAAAAAAGAAACACTTTTTTACAGAATATTTATACAGGAATAGCATCTGAATTGGATTTTTAACCAAAGGAAGACACATCGCAGACATCGATATTCACACAAATTGCATATGTTTTTCTCTCTAATGTGTTCTATAGATTAGTCATTTACCTAAGCTTATTTGCATGATAGTAGAAATTGCATACAACATTAAGTGTGAAGCTTGTAGCATGAGTTGCTTGACATACAGCACGTTTTATAGGCAACCTTTAAAGCACATTTTCCATTTAAAACGTTAAGACACTTTTTGTTTTTTACTGCCCATCAAAATTACATTTATAAATAGAAAAGGATCAGTGAAATTAAAAAGCGCTACTGTATAACAAACTTTCCCAAAAAGTAATTACATCAAAAACACTGCATGGAGTGCAAATAAATAATGTAGGACAACAAATAAAACAGAGGTTGTGATTCACATTTTTGACTGTGTGGCTTATAATAAAGTTACAGTGAAAAAGGTTTCACAAAATAATCTAACATCGGCAGTGCCATATAGTACAAGGCATTTGTTGGCATAGTTTCTTTAAGACTGTATTTATTTTTACAGTAAATATATGTCTTAATATATATATATATTTATATGTATTCCCTAACAAATAATATGTAAAGATTGAGCTATTTTCAGTAATGCTCCTGGATTGCATTCCACAGTCTGAATGATCCATTGTCATGTTTATTTTTTTATTTTTATATATATATATTTTTTATAACAACTAACATGCCAGAAGGCTCCAGGCTTTGTACCTCATCATTAAGGCCTTGAAATCCACTTGGTCCTCAGTTTTATATGCATTTCGTAAATCAGTTAACATCACATACGTAAACACCTATCAAAGTCTTATCAAACTCCGGGGGGGTGGGGGGGACTTTTAATTTAATCAGTAGCTCTAAATGAAAGAAGATCAGTGTAAAACAACAGACATCAAGTGCAGTCAGCAAATATCCACGGCAATGTATTTAGAATATTTTTTTGTGCAGGTATTTAAATGGTGCATCAGTCTTTACAGTGAATAATACAAGTACAAAGTAAAGAAGTTAAACTTCTTGTATTTCTGAGTCTGTGAAATGGGCTTTCCAGTGTGAGAAAATGTTGCTTGGCCTATCAGTCTGCAATTGATAAACACTACTCGAATGCATTCAGTCTGGACTCCAAATTGACTGATAAAAACACTACTTTTCTGGAGCGCTATCATTCAGTCTGTGGCTGTGTGAGATCTTCATTCGCTGAGAGCAAACCATGTTTGGGAGCCTGCTTTACACCTTGGCCTCATGCTCTGATTGTGCTTGAGCTTCAGCATGGGCCAGCTGTTCCTCCATTTTGATGGAGAAGATGGTGTTGGTTTGAGTGCTCTCATCCAGCTCCTTCAGCAGCTCCCCACCCTCCCTGAAGTCTGACAACTCTTCCTCGAAGGCTGGGCTGCTGCTGGTGCTGCTGTTCGTGGTGTTGCTGGGCTCCTTGGGTGGCTTTGCTGAATGGTTGACATAAAAGCGCTGGTTCTGGAAGAACTTGATGATGGTGAGCTTGGGCAGATCCAGCTGGGCCGACAACGTGTGAATGGCCTCCTCATCTGGGTACAGGCCCACATCCTGGATAAAGCTCTGGAGGATGCCCAGGGCCTCCAACGAGATCTTTCCTCCGCCTGTGCGAGCCTTGGCATGGGCCCCTCCGCGGCCACCCTCCTCCTCGGTCTCTGCCGGGGAGGCTGTGGAGGGCTGGCGAGGGGGCAGTCGGGGGCCCATGGGCAGATGCTGTTGAGGCTGCTGTTGCATGGGCTGCTGGGACAGCAGAGGCTGGGTGGGATGCTGGAGAGACATGGAGGACTGATGCTGCGGATGAGGCTGGGGAGGCTGATGAGGCTGGGACTGCAGCAGGGTGAGAATAAGGAGGAGACAAAAAGGGGAAGAGGGAGAGAGACAGGGGTGTGATCAGCAAACACTTACAGGTAGCTCAGTGAGCCTTTTCATTCGAATCAATTGAGTTGCCTGGAAAAGAAATGACCCTCTGTGTATATAACGGTTGCTTAGCTAAAGGAATTTCCAAGTGATATGAATGTAATCAGTTCTCCTGAAAACCCTTTTTTGAGTGTGTTTAGATTGCGTCTTATTGTAAGTGGGTGAGAAGCACCAGCTAAACGCTTGAAGACACACACATACAATACTCAAACTAATGAATAAAAACGCATTACAAACAATCGCTTGTTCCTACACACACACACACACACACACTAACATACTGACAGTTCACAGGGAAACTGTATATGGTAGTATCAAAAGCTTATCATACTCTATTCAAATGCTATTGCAAACAGAGATAAACAAACTGTGCGTGTACAATTCTTGTTGAGATGTCTGTCGATTGCAAAGCTGTGAGAATGCTATCGATGGCTCTGCTTTGCAGGCTGTATCCGTTGGAGTAAACACATGACACATTACTCTCAGAATGTCTCATTGTTTGGTTGGAGAGAGGGGTTGAGTGAGCAACTCGTGGTCCTTATTGACCGTACAAAACTGTATTTTTTTTTTTTTCTTAGTCAAAGCCACTCGAATTGGGTGTTTCATAATGAAGTTTAGAAAACACAGCACTTTACAGATAGCTTATCAGGCAGCTGCACAGCTGTTCTCAAAGATCTCATTTACAGTAGTAAACATATACTGGGAGCTATTTTAAGGGCAGGTCATCCAATGCATATATTTTTCTCTAGTTCACTGTGTGAAATCTATTTGAAAATCATTTTAATTGGAGTTAACTAATATGGTTTCATAGATTAGGTAAAAAAAATATGTGATATTGTTAATTTATTACAAATTAAGATTTTTGAAGTACCAACACTATGCATAATCAGTTTTGTTTCACTACCATTAACTAAATAGATATTTATTCATATCCCTATCAAACAACTTAGTTGTTTCAACCTTAAATGGAAGGTGGAAAAATCATGATATTACTTGAAACGGTTTTGTCTGGCCTTGTTTTTATAAGACAAAAATAACTGATTGACAACACACTAGTTTATAGGGTATTCGTATAAACTAATGTGAGCCTTAGAAGGTGTGCAATCGTTTGCTAGATGTCCTTTAAAAAAGGAAACCTATTAGATAAGTTTAGGCTAACCTGATGTTGAAAAGGTTTCTGTTAAAAATAGAAGCATGATCTATCCTAATTCTTTAACAACACTCACCTGAAACATAATTTAAGTTAAGGTTACAAACATAAAAAGGTAAAATAGGTTAATAACAAAGTAAATGAAAATAACTGGGTTTTGTGTAACACGGAAAAAGGATCCGTAAAATAAATAAATCAATGATTTTTTTGTTTGTATTTTGTGCTTTTGTGTGTAAAGGATCTTTTTTCCTCACCTGCAGTGGTTCTGTAGACATATACATCAGAGTTGGGGTCTGTGGGCACACATATCAAAGTTGGTATTTGTGTGTGTGTGTGAACACACTGTGTTTGGGTGTTTACGACCGTGTGTGTGTGAGCACACTGCACAGCTTAGTCTGTGTGTGGGCTCTGCCTCACCTGCATGGGGTCGGTGGACACGTGCATCATGTGGGAAGGCCTGTCTGTGTGGTGCTGCTGTCCGGCGCTGCTCTCCTGCTCGTAGATGGCATCCCGCTCGGCCTGGGCCAGACTCAGGAAGCGGCGGATCATGGACAAGTTCTCCCACAGTGTGCGGTTTTCCGGAGACGGGTCCTCCTTCCATCGAAGCAGCTCACATAGCCACCCCTGCAGATGACATCACACAAGGTGAAACAACAACAATGAGACATGGACAGGACATTTTTGGTTGACCCCGTAGTGTGAATACGGGTCTTATATGGGATTATGCTACAGAATCAACCAAAAAAGACAACATAAATGTGATGGTACAACAAGTCTTTTCATAAATTTCATAAACAAAATGTTGGGAATATGAAAAATACAGAGAACAACTGAACTGGATTCGAGCACACAGGTCTTTGCCACAGGAGGCTGTTTAAATAAATAAATAACATTTATCTTCCATGCTTAACACACTCCAGCAGAGGGCCATGAGAGATGAGGTTGTCGGCTCACAAAACGATACCCACTGTATTGGCTTCTTAGTTCCGCTACAGGTGGTTTCTATTGGTGTAGCTGACATGTACTGAGTACAACACAGACTCGTACAGTATTATGACGGATTAAGATTGACCGTGACTCACACTTCAACGGCTATGTGAGCAATGTATAGAGAAACAGCATTGGGTGGCTCTGTCAATGTGAAGCCAGACCACCCCTTCTCTTACTACCCAAAACATAATTAATCAGGTCTATACATATTCACACAGGATCATAAATGGTTATTGTTTGGGGTGAACAGGATTATATTAGGCAGTGAACAATTTGCCTTTGTTTTAGTTTAGGTATATGTCACATGAAACTGAAACTTTAGATGTAGTCACAATCCCAGAAAAAGTGTTCAAAGTCAAAACCTCCAAGATCACTGCTAGACATTTTCTTTCAATCTCACATCCTCCTCAATACTGAATGTAAGTATTTAACTGCCCTTCTTATTCTGTATGTCAATGTGTACACAAAAACTAAAAGTAATTTATGCATTTATAAAGTAGACTGGAGATCGGATGGATAGACATGATGGGTTTAGGACTGTAGTTATCTGACTGTGTGTATGTGTGTATGTGTGTGTGTGCTGGTAGCCTGTCTTGGCAGGGTGACAGGGTGGTGTTGTAATCTCCCGGCCAGTGTGCGGCAGCACCTTTCATTTCCACAGGATTACAACACAGTGTTCCACACGCACGCACACACACACACACAGGGCAGAGCCATGCTGCCACACTGCCTGCAAGAGATAACTCAGCATTTCTGTTGTCCCCTGTTCCAACTCCTCCCCTAAGCCACATGAAACCCAGGAGGGTTGTGGAGAAAGCTGGATGAGAAGGGAGACAGAGAGAGAGAGAGAGAGAGAAAGGGAGCAAGCGAGAGAGAGAAAAAGGGAGAGAGAGTGAGAGAGAGGGAGCGAGCAAGCGAGAGGGTCATAAACACTGCCTGCCCACCTTGTTCCTTTGCCACGTTTATTGTTGCGTTTTTTAATTTGCATGCAGGAGGATTTGGACAGCAGCGATTCTGGTGTCTGTGGTTTCAGCCGATTCGCCATTGAGGAACGCCTCTCCCTCTCCTGCCTTTCCTCTTCCTCACCCACATGCCTCCAAGTCTCTACTCAAAGCCTAAGTAACAAGCTACCACGTCCACTGCCGTGCAGTAATCCAACTCAAATACTCCCCAAACCAACAGGATTAAATCCAAAGTACAAGAGCCAATCAAACAAAAGTGTATAAATATGAACTCCATCCTAGAGTTGGGAAGTCCTCAAATAAATTACATGCTAAATAAAGTGCAATGCATTTTCTATGTTCCGGATGCTCAACTACAAATGGGGAAAAAAGAAAAATCTCTCATATAAAATACTTATATATAAAAAGTTATTTTCAAATACTTAAGAGATTTTTTTTTTATCACAGCCCAAAACTCAAGCAGTAAACACACTTTCTGACCCTGTTAATGTACACAGTTTGTTTTCCAACAACTTATTTAGTGTAAGTGACCGTTAACGAGGGTCACCTAGCCGTTCCATTTCAATAAGACTTTGATCGAACCTTCAGCACAGATGTACATGCCTTGGGGTCAAAAGGTGCAGAATTATAAGGTAATAAAGTATTCAGCAGTCCGTATGCAGTCTTGTAGAGCTCCCATTGTGTGGCCACGGTATAAATAGCAAGCAGGCGTTCTGATAAAAATATTTCACTCTTGACACAATGGCTGAATTCATGCGCGAGATTTACCCAAATATGCAGTGGCACACCGTATGCGTGTGCTTGTGTGAACGTGTGTGTGTGTGTGTGAGAGTATGTGTGTGTGTGACCGTGAGTGTTTGTGCAGCAGTCACAAGCTGCCAATGAGAGCATAGGCCTGGTCTGTCAGAGAACAGCATGGTATTCACCCCCCTCCCCCACCCCAAAATGGAGACACATTACTGCATTAATAAACAAGTGGCTCTGCTGTGAAACCCTGCATGGGAACGAGAGAGAGAGAGAGAGAGAGAGAGAGAGAGAGAGAGAGGGAGGAAGGGGAGAGTGAGAAAGTCAGAGAGAGAGAGAGATAGAGAGGCGGGCTCGGCCTTCTCTGTCACACGGCATGGCCAACACCTTACTCTAATCTAATTTACTGGTTATCATCAGGCCCCATCAGCCTGACCTCACTCACTGCAACAAACAAGCGGACAGATGTCCATCAATTCGCTTTTCGTTTCCCCCCCCCTCCCCTCTTCCCCGAGACAGGATTATAGCATGATAAAATCACACCATGTTCTACCACGAAACAAAAGGTACTGTGTGTGTGTTTTAGATGTCACAGATTTAACCTTGTCAGAGACACACGCCGACAAGAAAAGTTTTGAGGAAAACATTGTGAATGTTGTGGCTTTACTAGAAGTTCATCAGCCAGACAAACATCTCCCATGTCCGAATGGGGGAAAGACAAGCAAAGGGAGTGACAAAGCATTATTGTCTTTCCTTCCACAGACCTGGCAGCAGGCCAAAGCCGGCAGACAATGCTATGCAGATAAATGCAGCAGATAACACAGTATGTTCAAACCTGTTTCTCCTCCTGGGTGAGCGTGTGCACGGGTGCGTGCCCTGCCAATGATGTGTGAGGGGGTTGTAAATACAGGACGCCGTGAGGACCATGTCCATCTGCTAACTGGGGGAAAGACTCCCAGCATTCTACATGGGTAGATATCCAGGCACATGTGAATATCCTGCTATGGTACGCAAAGACTGACTGCTCAAAATGCACCCTGTTTTCAAAGCAGGAATCTTTCATATATAAATAGAGTAGCTTGAAAGACCCATTCGAGGTCATAGGTTTGGCATGGAGAGTGAAGAGGGAGATCGGGGAAATGGGTCAACCCCCCAACTCATTCCTGAGGGGAAACTTAAGGTTCAGTACCATGAAGTGTTTATTTATTCATTTTATTTATTTATTCTATTCAATTTTTCTCTTTCCATATTAAACCTCTCATATGTAGGGAGAGTCTGCCTGACCCAAGAGTGGGTCAGACAGACTAGCCTAATTGCTCACGTACTATAGTGAGCAAAGTTTAAACAGAGGGTAAAACATCTAAAATGGGGTTATTGTATTATACTTTAGACATACTGTGCAATGATATTGTCTACATGAGCTCTGCAAAATGTATCACCATTTACAAAGTATCATTAGATGTTGTAAAAAGTACCCAATTTCCTAACATTAAAATTTGGCGACAGCTTCTAGGTTGGTATTCAGATCTCTTCTGTTGTCACAGTCAACAGGAGAAGGCTGCTCGTTTGAAAGAAACAACCTGCTTCTCCAAGTGGGACATGGGAAAGGGCTGATCAATGCATTTCAGAACTGGAGTGGGAATGGAATGATCTCAAGGTCCCCAGATGGGGAAACCTATGATGTCAGTGTTGACGGAGTAAAAGGCTGTGACCTCAGCACTCACAATAACCCAGCTGACAAAGATAACAGACTGGCAGCTCATATGCACATGCTTACAGGGCGAGGCATGATTATACAGGAAATGGGGCCCTTTGTCAGCAATTACTCCCATAACAATGGTAACCAATTCGGTGTTGCAATACGACACAGTCGCTGACATGTCCATGAGTGTTCTGAAATCCGTAGATACTTGGGTGTTGTATAATCCCACATAAATCAGATTCTGTTATTATTTACCTACATGTCACTGTTTGGGTAACATCGGGGATGATGTATCATATATATTGATAGAGGCATTTTTTTCTGCAATACCAGCAGTCATGACAAAACTACAATGCTTTAACACTTACATATATATACAGGGGGGGATGAATGTGATGAATGTGTGTATACAGTGGTTTTGGCATGAAAAGTTTGGAGTTGGGATGGAAAATACAATGTGAAGCAACAGCGGGGGAGGAGGGGATGAACAGGTTGAGAAAGGAAGTAGCAGATAAACAACAAACAGCTAATAACACAAGAATTAGAAGCACATCCAGCTCCTTCGAGAAGTGTGATTCGGATTCCATCAATTATAAAAGCTTAATTGAGTTTTAATTCAAAGATGAGGTTTAATTGCTAATATCAGAGCAAAATTAAGCTGATAAATCATAACTGGTCTTATTAAATTTTGTATCAAAATAAAAGACAACCTGCTAATTGTGTGTGTCAGCTTAATCTATACTCTTTTGTATTGAATGATCTACCTCAGGGTTCCCCAATCTTGGTCCTCAGGGCCCACTGTCCTGTATGTTTTAGATGTTTCCCTGCTCCAACACACCTGATTCAAATGAATAGGTAATTATGAAGCTCAGCAGATGCCTGATAATGGTCTTCATTTGAATCAGGTGTGTGGGAAGAGGGAAACATCTAAAACATGCAGGACAGTGGGCCCTGAGGACCACGGCAACTGGTCTACCCTTATCTGAAAGTAAACCTTAGGCCAATGTCTCCTACATTACATTCTAACTTTAGAGGAAAACGTAAAGGAGGCAATACAAAATGATTAATGGTGACAGAGAAAAGAAATTAAGAAGAAATTATAACTTTCAGAAAATATAATATGATTAAAGAAATGGTTTTCAACCTGATCTATGGCACTGCAAGTGCCAAGTCCTCAGAGGTCAACAAATAACCAAACAGCATCAACAAAGACTGGTAAACAAAATCTTAGTACCAGAGAGAAAGACCGAGAGAGAGGTAGAGAGAGAGAGAGAGAGAGAGAGGTAGAGAGAGAGAGAGAGAGAGAGAGAGAGAGAGAGAGAGAGAGAGAGAGAGAGAGAGAAAGGACGTAGAGTGTACTACGCACTAGCCTGAGTACTTCCAAGGGGTCCTAATGTTCCCCACACAGTCCCTCACTCTTGCACTGTACTCACACACATGATTACACTCTCCACTCAGCACACACTGCATCTGCCGGAGCTAGTGGCTATAGTTAAATTGAAATATTTCCCGGCGTGTGTCAGAAGCATGCAGAATGGTAATTATGACAGATCTGATTAGGCGGGCCGAGTCGAGCGGCTCCAGGCTGCAGGTGCGACCTTGTGCATTCCTGCATGTGTAAATAAAATTAATTACAAGCGTGGGGGGCGCGCGGCGCGTGACATCGGCGCGCGCAGGGGACTCCCACGGGGGGCACCCTAATGGAATATTTTCCCCGAGTCTAATAATACAGTTGGTATTGACTTGAGGTAATTAGGGGGATCATTAAAGCGCTTTTCCCGGCGTATTTGCCTGCCTGATCAGATTAGTGAGAATGGGCCTCAGAACAAGCCCTGTGTGGTCTGTCAGAGGAGAGGAGACAGTGGGAGAGGGCTAGCAATCTACTTCACTTCTGAGCTGGAGAGTAGGAGGGGGCATGGAGGGGGAGGGCTTCTCTGGGCTCTGACTGGGGACAGGGGCGCAGAGGTGGGTTAGAGAGTGAAAGGTAGGGCTAGAGCAGGAGAAGGACAAAAAGAGGAGGGGAAGTCAGCGAGAGAGTGACAGAGGGAGGGTGTGAAAGAGAGGGTGATGGAGGGAGGAAGTGAGAGGTCAGGAGAGTGTGACTCCAGTCCTGGCTAAAGGGGGTTTCATTAACCAGGGGAGAGGCGGGGAGGGAGGTAAGGAAAGAAGGTGAGGGTGGTATAATGGGGGGAGGGGGGATTCCTCTGTCCATTAAACAATAAGAGAAGGACTCATATCAGTGGGACATTCATTCACTAAATTCAGTATTAAGTATTCAGACATCTGGGTCTGCAGCTCAAGGAAGAGTGTTTTCAATAATGCAGCAAATCTGCACATCGTTTCCATGGCAACCTAATAACCATAAATAAATCAATTAATATGTGGTCTTCATTTTGCTTTTGGTAGCAAGCTCTCATTAAGTTTCAGGGGAAAGACAGACATCTAAATCTATAAATAAACTGATAATAGTCAAATAGATTTCCACTGAAAGATGAAAAGTTTAACTTTGAGGCCATCTTAAAACCCTCTAAAACCCCAGGATTTCTCTGGGTACAGAGATCCATGTTAGACACGTTTACCAGACTAAACCGGGTACAAAATCCACACAACTACTAAAACACCATTCACTTGCTGGTGTAGAATGTGTCCATGACAACCATGGGAAGTTTTCAACCCCAGGTTTGGTCAAAGAAACACCAGGTATTTTAGGGAGTTTTTTTGTGAAAATTGAAAATACTTGGGATAAGGCTGAGACATCTGAGTGGGATGCAAAGCCATCAGGCTGTCCTCATTCAAAACCCCAAATCAAGGCTTTCAACTAACCCAGGAAATAAATCATCTGAGAAGCAGGAAGGGGGAGGTGGGGGCTGTTCGTCCAGTAATTTCACCAGCATCACCCACTCCCCCCTCCACCCCCCTACCCTCTCCCTCCCTCTCACCCACCCCATCTTTCACTCTAGAATAGCAAGACATTCGGTGCCCCTACTGCAACCCCCCGCCCCCACCCCCACCCGAGAGGGTACCGTGCCAGGTGGGTGCAGGGTGACAGATGGCACACAACAGCCCCCCGACCCAGTCCCCTCCCCGCTCTCCCTACTGCACCAGCCCCCTGCCTGGCCCCCCTGGTGACGCAGCGGCAGACCAGATCAGTGCCATTCTGTCTCATTAGAGCCTGGCTAATTAGCGTAGTAGGAGAGGGAGAGAGAGGCACACAAAGATAGAGAGAAAGAAAGAAAGAAAGAGAGAGAGAGAAAGGAGAGGGGAGACGGGGTGTTTGGTGGTGATTGGTTGTCCGCTGGTCATTCTAGAATCATGCCCTGTGGTGAAAGGGCTTTCAGGGTGCTTGTTGCGTGACAGCAGGGACTCTGATTCCCACAATCACACTCAGGATGTGTCGGGCAACGCAGACAGCAAGCTCCCCACAGCTAGCCTCCCTGATGATAGCTTCTGCTATTCAGCAGTCAAAGTGGCACAGCTAACTGCCCTCAGTGTTAACCTAGCCAACACAGAACTAGCCTCCTTGCTAACATGGCAACAAACAAAGAATGACAGCTACCTCCTTTTAGCTACTTTACACTAGTTACATTAACACTGGCTATCTCGAAGGATTACTTCTAAAAATGTTCAGTGCTAGGCTACTTCTGCCAGCATTGCATATTGTAGCTGACATCAACACAGGGTCTGAACAAACTTAATAAGATAGGAATATATTGATAAGAATATATTGGTTTGTAAATACATCTTTCCAAAAAATACCCAAACCTACCAAATGATCAAAACAGAGTATTTCACAGGTGCAAAAGAAAGATGTACAGGCTGTCCATGAATATGTTTACAGACAATATGACTGAATGTTGCAGTTTACATTGACTTAGTGCAACCAGTCACAGTAAAGAGGGTTTTGAAAAGCTACACTGAATATGAGAGAGAGTGACCAGTTAAAATCTGGCAGGCGCCTGCTGTGGTTACCAGCCCTGAGAGGGCATGGGATGGCTTGTATCCAAATCCCCCCCCCCCCCACACACACACACACAGTCACACACACACAAGCACAGACTCTCCTCTCTTTCTAATCTCCTCCCTTTACCTCCTCCCATCCCCTTACTCTTACTCATCTGTCTCTCTGAGGGCAGTCTATCTCAAGGAGGACAATCACCCATGCATGCACGCGCACACACACAAACACACGCATGCGCACACATACACAGAAAGAGAGACACAGACACACACACATACATAGAAACAGTCTCTCCTCCCACCCCTCCCCCAGCACCCTGCCCCCACCCTATTCCAGCTCTACCAGGGTGTGTTTCTACATGTAACCTCTGACAATACATACATGATACAGTGGGCCAAAGGATGGCACACCACGCCTACAAGGCACGCATGCGCCAGTTTCCTCCCCCATTCCTGCTGAACCCCACATGGGCAAACTGCCAACTTGAACCCTCCATATACCTATCCCTCACTACCCATCCCCCCACTGCTCCTTCTACCACCAACACCAGAACCAGCGGCCCCTGTCTGGGTTACAGTCCAACCTAGGCCTGGGTGTCTGGTACAGATCTGGGGTCTCTTGTTCTGGGGTCTGGTGTTGAGCAGCTACTTCCCCTGGTGGTGGTGAGGGCAGTGTGGGCCAGGAGGGGGTACCAGCTGCCCGGGGAGCGCCCATTACGAGATGGAGCCAGAGATAAGTGCTCTCCCAGGCCCCCTTTCACAGGCATAATTAGCGCACTTCTTATCTGCTGCTCAATTCACATTCACACCCGCCTGCAATGAATGAAGCAGGGACGAGAGGAGAGAGAGAGAGGAAGAGAGAGAGAGAGAGAGGGGGGGGGAGAGAGGAGAGGGAGAAAGAGAGAGAGAGAGGGTGGGGGGATGGAAACTACAGAGGCAAGAGGCACAGTGGAAACCTGTTCTCAGACAAATGATCATTTGAGAGGAGACAGTTGTGATTTAATGCTATGTTTTGTCTTTGTATCCACCCTCTCTCTCCCGCCGTACTTCTAAAAAGTCTTTGAACTCTTGAACAAAAACAGTGGTTTGTGCATCAAACTGCAATTTGGTAAAACAAAGGTATCTGGAACTATAATCATCCTAATCAGCAAAAAAAAAAAAAAACTTACGCAGATATTTGCAGATAATTTGATTCTTTCTAATCTATTTTCTTTTTCATCAAATACAATTGTGAGCAATGTCCTACTGTGGTACTTGAGATTTACGCAACCTTTAATAATAAAGCTTTGCTCCGCATTTCTTTAATTACTTTTAATAAGTATTCAACTGATGGTAATTTTTTTTGCGAACCCAAGCTGGTAGTGCTCAATGAGTGGGTTGTTCACCAAGAAGATAACAGGGCACCGCATCGAGTTGAGAGTAATTCAGAGCACTGCTAACATAAACAGATTTGTTTTGTGTTGAAACACTACCTGCTGTTCTTTGCAACCCACAATAAAGCAGACATACAGTACGTCGTTATAGCAATAAATCACCTCTGTGGTGTTATAGAGTTGTTGCTTCAATCATAATCCCTGGTTTCTTGAGAATGCTTTTTTTCATGGAATCTACTCCAGGTTTAGTTTTAGGACTGTTTTGTTTAGCTTGTTTGCCTAACTAGAAACCAACCAACCATCTCACTGTCTCAATAACATGTTCAGACGTGAGCTGAAACCACTGTATGTGGAGCACTGCAAAACACCTACAGTAAAGGATTGGTAACTGATGCATTCAAAGATGAAGTGAATGATGATGGACATTGGGGCCTCTCGCAGGGACACCAGCATCGGTAGACCCACTTGAAAAAATATATCAGAAGTATTATGCTCCTTTCTCAAATGTCTTAGCAATTTAAATAGTACTGTAAGTATGAAAGTTTGTACATTTGTGTAAATATTTACCATATTTGTGTTTGCATTATGTCACCCTGGCTATACAGTACAGATACAAGAATCCTGTTTTTCTAGTATGATCTTTATTCCATATTGCTGCTCCTTTTGTTTCAGCTTGTACATAGGCAGGTTTTCCCTTTTAATATATCTCCTCTATTGTTTAGGTGCATCTTTTCTGCCTCATAGGGCAGGTAACAAAACAGAACAGGTTTGTGAGAGTGAATTTGCGTCTTAACCAAACCTTTTAGGAGGTTAAATGAAACGTTGCATACCTGACTTTTGGAGGCAGCCACCTTGGCAAACAAGGCTTGAGACACTTTAGCCCTCTTCATCTCCTGCTGGATTTCATCGTAGATAGAGGAGTTGATGTTGAGGATGCAGCTCTCTGTCTTGCCGTTCCATTCGCTTGGAAGGGGTGAGGGCTTCACCTGGGAAAGAGCAAAGATGGGCAGCAGCTCTTTACTGAGTGACAAAACCACAGTTCATGGTGTCAGTTTCAGATGTTTAACTAGATTTTGTTCCACCAAGTGACTTATATAGACACTCATCTACAGTAACGTGGGCACAACAAAACACAACGAGGGTGACATGTACAGATTCAAGCATGGTGCTACTTTAGGCTGTAGTGTATGCTAGGGGTGGCAGTGGGCCCGTATAGTGATAGCAGAGAGGATTGTTTGCTCACAGGAGAGATGCCCACTGGGATTCTGGGGTTCCAGTCCTCCTGTCTAACGTTGTTACAGTCTTCTCTCCTGGGCTGCAGATGGGGGCGACAACAGAGGTTTGTTTGTTCAGACTTACAGGGACAAAAGGGATTCAGCTGAACACACATGCACAGAAGCGTACAGACATGAGGACAGTCATGTACCACAGACAGATGTAACAACGTACACACAAAGGCAACTGCACAGACAGAGATTCAGGAATGAAACCACACCCACACATCGCAATGACTATTTTCGCTTCGATACAAGCTTTTACAAACATGGGCCATCACCGCCCTATATACCGTCTAAAGTTTAAATCATCCTATATATTAAGTATACTGTTGAAATCACCCCATAAAGGCTGCGGTTCAAATCACCCCAAAGATATAAAGTCTACTGTGAAACCCAAGGCCATAAATTAACTGCGACAAATGCAAGGAACATTTTATGGTTCAGCAGACCTCCAGCCTCACTGGCAGGTTCACTAGATCGAAAGACGAATGCTGCCAAAATACCTGCTACAGCTAAGACGTTGTGGTTTTAACTTTCGCCTTCAGGAGACGTCGTATGAGCCTCAGCAAGACAAGAGAGAGCCCCGAGCTGACCGCCATAGAAGGGGAATCACTGGGAGGGATCTGTCCAATATTAGTCTTGCTATACTCCTCAACTTTCTTTAGGTATGCTTGGCTTCAATTAAGGGCAGCGTGAAATTAATCTAAATTAATCTATTGGAGTTTACTGGGGGTCCTGGAGAAAGACGTTATTGCTTACTTTATATTACATAACACACATAAAGTAAATGCTTATTGTAATGTTAGCTCAGACCTTTTATGGATGCTGCTTTGAAATAAAACCAGTTCTGATTCTGAAAAAAAGTAAATGCTGCAGCATTTCTCAGTGGTGACAAGCACTCGCAAAGTTTAAGTTTACATTACAGGCTTTATATGAATTGGGAAATGCTCTCCGCTGTTCACACATATTATATTGCTGAGGATCAAATGGTTCTTGCTATTTTGACCCCCTGGGCTCTCTGGCATAAAAGGCCAAGTACAAAGTCTTACATAACATGCAGTTGTTTGGTCTGTATTGCTAAACCCTTCATAAATTATAGGATGAGCTTTGTATTGATAGATAATTTATCTTTCTGTTAATATTTTGATATTTGTGGATGTATTCTTGGTCTGGATGGTTTCAGACTACTTGTCTGTATGTATGTATGTATCGCTCTTTCTCTCACTCTCTTCTCAGACTCAAATTATCCATGTCATTTGTGCCTTTGTGTCCAATATGCACCTTTCGATTGAACATATTTTCCTTACAACTGATTCATTAGCATCTAATTAAGTTGTACTTTGACCACTCCTGCTCTTAACTAGTCTCTGCATAGGCTGTTAATTAATGTTAAAGATGGTCAGGTAATTATGTTTTTTTGTATTTTTTTCTTATTTATATGCTTTTCAGTTCACACCTCTCCGTCAGGCCTCTTTAACTTAATTTTTAATGTATCTTTTTATATTTTCAACTAAAGCCAGAGCTGGGACACTGTGTCAAACTAATTGTTAGGGCTGGGACGTGCAAGAACTGGCGCTGGCTGTCAAGCCACCCATCAGGGCATGCGAGAAACATACCTCCGCATCTGTTTTTATGAGCGCTATAAAGTCCTCTCTGTCTCTCCTGAATTGCCACCCTGCTTGATTTATGCGGCAAAAATTACATTGCGTCTGACTCAGGCTGGCATATGGCCAGGGCTATTCCTTCTACCTGCTATAAGCACTGATCTAGATCGCTAATAAGGACAGGATAATATGTTATACAAGTAAGTACACAGTGCATGCTGGCCAGCAGTCTCAGGTTTGTGTGTGATCAGAGGACTAGAAAAGAAACAATGATGTGATATCTAACAAATATCTTTATGGTGGCGCCTATAAATATCTATTCTCCGTTTAGATACTACCACATCATTAATCTATTTTTTAATGGCTAAACTTTCTCTTTTTGTATACATTATTCAAATACATATTTTTTTGGCCTTCATCTTGATTATTTATTTAAACATTGCTTTCATGGATTCAAATTTTGGATTAATTTGAAAAGGAAATTATAACAATTTGTTGGATATTGCATAATAGAATAAAAGAATCACTGATTCTTGAGAGTCGGGACAAAACACATTTAAAAAAAACTCTAATTTAAAATTAGAGTTATCTGTTTCTGTATAAAAACTCATCAAGAAGTTAGTGGTGGATTTGTCAACTCCGTCATCTTACAGGTCAACTCCGTCAGACATAGAGTTGACGTCTGACCAAGTTGACGTAAGGGCATGTATTCTCCCTCCAAAACATGTATTGTACACTGCAGGTATCTAGTTTTTCCTCAGTTGCTAGCCGTCCCAATAACCTCACTAAAATGCAGAAATTCGATCCACTATGGTTTAAAAAAACATCTTAACAGAAAGATGATATTGACATGGTCCAGCTGTGACCATAGAAATATTGACATTGTTTGTCTTAAATATTGAAAAATGTAAAACATACCAGAGCAGGTGGTAGTGTTGCGCTTACCACAGGCAGGGAGATGAAAACGGGTCCTCAAAGATGGAACTGACCAAGCTATTTCCTGATTTAATTAGGCTTATGAAAAAATCTGAAGGAGTTGACAGAAACTGAGGACAAAACTTTGATAGGCAGATTTTTATGGACAATATTGTTTGACATTCACGTCATGCATTGTTTTTTATATTCATATGGGCCTTCTTTTTTATTTGATATGTATGTATTCACAATTGCAGAGCTTTTAAGTTTTTTGAGATGGTCAATATTGTCACCTCTTATTGAGGACCAGTGCAATAACATGGACCTTCCAACCACAGACCATACATTTAAACAAATTCCCCCCAAAAAGATAAAAAAGTATACTCTAAAAATCACATAGGTATGCACAATTCCTTTAGATTTAACTTTGTCAGCATGTCAATCATGATAAATTTCTATATTTTTGATATAAATTAGACTTTTTTATATAGGACGTGTTTTGTCCCAACTCTCAAGAATCAGTGTCCTATCATTTAATATATAATATATGTTTCACAAAGGGTTTTTTTTTCTCAAGAAGGTTTAAATGAGCTTGAATAAATTCAGGACAATTATGAAAAGTTTGCCTCATATTTACAGCTCAATGTGTCATTCAAGTCGTCATTCCAAGCTGTTCCATGTGTCCTTGTATAAACGTCCTCCCACTTTCTTCTGTTAACACTCTCTACACTTCCTCTCTCTCACTCTGTCTGTCTCCATCTCTCTCTCTCATCAGTGCCTGCCTCTTTCTGAGCTTTGTCCATGTGTGACAGATTTGATTGTGGGGATGAGCGGTGAACTGCAAAGTGGCC
Source organism: Neosalanx taihuensis (assembly GCA_030340665.1). Lineage (NCBI taxonomy): Eukaryota > Metazoa > Chordata > Actinopteri > Osmeriformes > Salangidae > Neosalanx > Neosalanx taihuensis. The sequence continues at coordinate 10,795,474 of CM059294.1, forward strand.
TTCCTTCTGACCAAACAACAAGCTTCTCAAATCATTCCAAATCTCCCTTCCTGTTCCGAGAGAATATCAGCGTTTGTGTTTGGGCCTGGTTAAGCACACTGGGGTACTTTACCCCTCCAATCCCTCTCGCACTCTCTTGATCCCTCTGCCTTCCCATCTCCCCCTCTCTCTCTTTGACTTTCTCTTACCCCTGCTCTTTCTGTCACTTCACCACTCTCTTTCTTTCTTTCTCTCCTAAATAAAAGCCCCATCTTCAGTCGAGGCTGGACAGAGGAGGTCTTTGTTTGCCCCTTCTATTCCCAGACACACTCCACCGCACTTCAATTGGGCCTAAGTAGGAAAAGTTGCAACGCACCTTTAAAGTAAAAAACCCTTTGACTGGTGTGGGTAAGAGGGTAGTGGTCAAGGCGGTTTGAGAAAGTGAATGAGAGACTGACAGGCTGATAGAATAAGGCATGATCCCCCACAGAGCTTGTCACTGCTGAGTGGGTCCTATTTTTAGGAGTCAGGCAGAGGTAGAGGTGCCTAATGTGTGATAAAAGGTCAAAATTAGCACGTAAAATGAGCTCCCATCTGTGAGATTGAGTCACCTGTTTGGGTATGGGAAAGTGTGTAAAAGTTTAAAAGTTCACAACACAAGTGGTGAGCACACAAACACGTTACAATAAGGCTTCTGCGAGGCAGGATATAGACCAGCAGATTAATTTGCCAGTTTGGCAACTGAAATGAAGCATCGCTCATTGACATTCCTCCACACAAATTCCTTGACGACCTCGCAAACTCCTAACTGCTCCTGACCACTTTCCTTCACGCGTCGTGAACGGCCCTCGAGTGTGTATGGTGTGTGTGTGCACGTGTGAGCCACAGCCATGTGCGCTCCCGCGTGTAGTACCTGTACGGGCCGACTGGGCGGGGTGCTGATGAGCGGGGCAGGGCCCATTGCAGATGCGGCGGTCAGGCTCCTCTCCCTCTCGTCCTGGTAGATGCGGTCGCGCTCGGCTTCGGGCAGCTGCAGGAAGTTCTGCATGGCCCGCAGGTTGACCAGCAGTGACTGTGACGCTGTCTTCGGGTCTTCCTCCTTCCGCAGGATTTCTGACAGCAGGCCCTGAGACAGGAGACGAGGAGGGGGGGGGGGTGTAAACATGAACAAAAGGAGAGAGACTGACCACATTTAGGTACTTGTAGACTGAAAGCCCGAAAAAAAAACATGACATACTTCAAGTCAACTTTACTGTGCGAACATCAAAGAGAACGTTCAATGTAATACAACCATAGTTGTGGAGCATGTTGCTGAACGAAACGTTGGAAATATGGATGTCCAATTCTAGTTCCACACGTCCAATTCATTTCTAATGTATTCCCATTTCAGTGTTTCCTAGTTCTGCACACTATTTACTTATTGAGCTTCACCCAACATACAGTAGCAATCAGTGTATCCTCTGTTGCTTTTCAATAGCAGTGAATTCCATCATTATGTGGGGTTCACTTTGGTGACTGCACTGACTGGATTATGGGGAATGTGTGATTGAGGCTTTTCATCGCGTGTTGGACGCACACTGTGAAACCCATCATCTGCCTCTTTTCTATCAATAGGTGTGATTTGGTTTTAAATGAGAATAACATGACAACACTCTAGCACTCCCGCTGAAGAGTTGCAGTCCTTTGGGTATAAGTGGCAGAGTGAACAACCACTAAATGGCGTGCACAATTTGACGACAGTTACTACATTTCGTAGAACTGGGAAGTTAATAGTACTGTCTCTGTTCGAATAGGTAAAGCTTTGGAAGCCTGCAGTATGCATGCTCAGATACAGGCAAAAAATCTGAGGATATGAAATGCTTGCCGACCAAGAGAAAGAGCACATACCACCTGAGCCCGGATGATAGCACAGAAGATAGTGCCTGTGTGCGTGCACGTTTATTTATGTCTACGAGTACGGTTTGTGTACCCATACAGGACAGAACGGGAGTGTGTCTTCATGCGAGCTTGTGCGCGTTTATCGGACCCAGCCATCATCCCTTCCTATCACTCTAGTCAATCTGCTGCCTCTCCAAAACATGCCACAAAGGAGACCCGCTTCTTCTCTGTGCACCTACCCCCCCCACCCCCTCACTCCTCTCCTGACGCCAGTCCCTTCGTGCCACCGCACGCCCCACCTTTTATTAGCGCGCTTCAACAAGGACAGAAAAACTTACAATAAATCATAAAAAGGCCGTCTCTCCGAAGGCACATATCTAACTCCTCAAATCAACCAGATTTGGGTGCGATTTAGGGGGGATGTCTGATGCCAGTGGATCCTTATCTCATTTTTTTTAACTTCTGACTTCAAAGCAGCAGAGGCGTAATGAGGTTTTCCGTCACCACCCCCTCGGAAATATGCAGAACGTCTTTAAAGAGACGTTATCTGTAAGCTAGGCCCTCGCCCTTAAAGTGAATTCAATCATGTTTTGGCAGTGGGGGCGAGCTTCTTGGCGGACACTGGAGGGGTTAACAAACAGCGTTGGGATGATTAGGGAATGTTTGGACTGAACTCGCACTTTGTGTGACATATGTTGCTCAGACTGCTTTAGGGTAAGGGAGCAGTCGCTTGGAATGTGCATTTTCCTTCTTGAAGATGTCAAAGCGTAAAAGAGAGGAAATTGTTGAAAAGACTGCCAGAGTAAGTTCAGAAGGCCTACAAACCTTAAACAAACACATTTTTTGGATGACTTCAAGTTTGTCTATCACACAGTTCATATATCCAAAAATTTGATGAAATAGGAACGGGAAAGCTTATAAAAGAAAGTTATAGCTCGTTTTGAACAGCCTTGTAATGCATTAGGTGCGGTGCAACATGTTATAAATGTGGTTTTCTCCCTCACCTGTGTCCGGTTGAAGGCCACACGAGCAAAGACAGCCTGCGAGATGCCCGCCCTCTTCAGCTCGTCCCTTACCCACTGATAGATTTCCGAGGACACTTCTGTGCTGGACGCCACCTGGGGCTCCAGGGGCTTGGTCAGAGCACTGCGGTTCACCGGCGGGTGGTTGAGGTACTGCTGAGACAGTGACTGCTGCGCCAGCAGACGATTAACGGCGTACTGCTGGTTGAGGATCTGCGCCATCACAAGCTGTTGGTTCACCAGCTGAGGGCTGATGGGTGTGGAGACCAGGCCTGGGTGGTGTAGGCCAGGGAGCTGGGGCTGCCGGCCCCCTCCCTGGCCCCCACTGTGGGGGGGTGGCGGAGGAGGAAGTGGGGGCACGGGGGAGGAGGGGGGCTGCTCAGCGGTGCTGCCTGGAATGGGCTGCTGGGAGAAGGTCAGGTGGCTGTGATTGTGGTTGTGATTAGACCCAGGTGGGGATAGGTCCGAGAGGCTGTCCATTTCGGCTGTATGTTGACAAGGGGGGAGTAGGAAGAACAAGGGGGCGGCAAGGACAGAAAGATGGAGGGATGACAGAGATGAGAGGTCGGCATCAATAGAAACAAATTATTGTTTAAGAGTTCACTAATCTACGACTCATTCACTTGTAAAATTAGATAGTCTCAACAACATTGGATGTTTTGGGTCGGCAAACTACCCCATTAGAAATGTCTTTAGAAGTGCAAATCATCAGGCAAATCCTCCCCCCTCACCACTACTGAAGTAATGCGTGTCCTTCTGGTTGGTGTCAGACGTGGCCGTCCAGACACTTGTCTGTTTCAAAATCTCCCTGATGGAGGCTGAGGATGAAGGCCCTTTTTGTGTGACCTGAAGCTTCCCATAGCTAGCGCAGCTCTAGAAATTAGTTTATGTCGGTCCCCCAATCATGTGAGCACTGTAAACAAGCCTGGAGTGTCTAAGCGAGGCTTGCTTGAGAAGAAGTGAGTATGTGTTTGGATGGGTCTTTGTGTGTATAGTATGTAGACAAGAAGTGCCTGATAATCCTGAATCGTTCTTTCAGACCAAATTCTAAAACAAGGTACACCATCTAACCAATATGACATTTTTGGGGGACAGTCTGGAGGGGTGAAAAAGACAAGGCTCTTTATGGCGGAAGGGAAAAACTGCATTGTTGATGTTTACCCAGAGTTCTAAGTTCAGTTTCTAAGAGTTCAAAGTGCAATTACATTCACATGCACTCAACCAAAAGACTGCTCTTTAAAGAAATAACGACGTCTACAATCAAAATTGTACAGTGTGCTACTGCCCCCACAAAAAAAAGAGATTCAGAAAAGCACAAATTGGTGTTAACAGGGAGGAATCTCCAAAGAGCTGAATATTTCAGCACCAGATAAAAGATTAAATACTGCCCATGGAATTCCTCCAAAAATACCCACAATAATCAGAGTATAACTGTTTTTCTTAACTGTCTCTGAACACACACTGCATGAACAAGTGTGAACTATTCAGTATTTGTTGAAACAAATGTTTGTTTTTTTTATAAAAGAAAGAAAGAAACTTGGTAATAATCACATTTCTCATGTAATCCCTGGCATTCCCTGGTATGACACTATGGTGTGTCTTTACGTCCTTGTGTGTGTGCACATACTCATGCATACACAGACACACACACACCCACCCACCCACACACACACACACACACACACACACACACACACACACACACTGCTGGAGGGCACGCTCACAAACACACACACACACACACACACACACACACACACACACACACACACACACACAGACACTGAGCATTTCCATGCAAATTGAAAAAAGAGGGTGACAGAAAAGCACGGCATGCCCTGGAGAAAAGACAGCCACAGAAGCGGGAGTCCTTGTGTGGAATACAGCCACAAAAGATCCCTGGATTAAACACACAATGGGAATGGGGATGTGGGCTGAGGCAAAGTGAGAAAGAGAGAAAGAGAGAGAGAGAGAGAGAGAGAGAGAGAGAGGAATCAAAACATGCCTCTCTCTGTTCCGTGTCAAATACAGGTGCCGATTACAGCACTAGTACTTCAGAAGGAGGGGTCAAATTGTCTTGGTTTTATAAGGACCTTAAACTTATCTAGCTGTTGGTTTTAAAATAGAATGTATTCAACCCATTTAAATGTAGGTTTACTACTGGATAACATGTTTTTTAATCACCCCAAGCCATGATGGCTTAAATCTTCAATATATGTGATTAAATAGGTACTCTTATACGAGTAAAACACAAACGATAGACCACGGTCTATTATCTTTTAAGGCTGGTATTCTCCCAATACTCCCTTTACCGGCACTGCCATCTTTAGGCATGCAGGCGAGCAGCCTCTCCTCATCAATATTAAGGTTGAAAGTGTAACCGCAGGCGATGAGCGGTCACCTGTGGGTATTTTTTGGAGGGGATCAAGAATAGAAAGGGATTGGGTCTGGAGCAGGGTGGCATGGTGTAGTGTAGTGCAGTGTGTGTGTGTGTGTGTGTGTGTGTGTGTGTGTGTGTGTGTGCCCACAGCCGGTCAGGCCGAGCCACATGACGTACCTAGTGTGTTGGCACGCGGGCTGTCATGGAGGACACACGTCCCCAGGTAGCCCTCTAGCTGGGAAGGTTGGCGCATGCCTGCGCGGGCACACACAGCCACACACACAAACAGCCACACACACACAAGCCACACACAGATAGAAGACAAACATGGCACAGGTGTGAAGAGAGAAAGAGAGGGTTAAGGATGTGCTTGTAAAGGAGAAGCGAGGGGAGGACCAGTGTTAGACTGGTGCTAATTCAAGCACAGGATAAGCCAGAGTGTCTTAAGACCGACCATGCTTTTTCAAACACAAGTGACTTGTGTCTTCAAGTTGGAGTCACAGCATACAGGGAGATAATAAAAAGTGAAAAAAGTTGCACTTGAGTGCAAATATATGGTCTGGGTAGCTTATTATTTTAGAGAAGACAAAACAAAAGTGACAAGATTAAAAACGTTAATTCTGCTAATTCTGTATTTTGACTTCTCTGAGTGGGTACTAGCTTCTTGGGATGGTGGGTTTGTGGTACAGATGATGAAAGCAGGTTTTTTTTTTACCATTTCAGTACTGCTGCATGTCTCATTCGCCATTTATTGACTTTATCAAAACTAACATTATCATAATTGTGTCTGCAAATGTGACAGTATCTGAATTATGCGAATCCTGGTTTACGGAAAGTTAGTAAGTTATGATAATACAAAGGATGCCTTGTTGCAGACATTTTTATTGTATTTCTAACTTGATGGGCAGGGAAATTGCCATCTTACATATGGTAACCTAAACAGCAGTATAAGCAAGAGCCTTAAAATGGCCTTAAAGTGTTAAAAAATACAGCTATGAATGTGTACATTAGCTGGGTAAATGTGTCATCATTAGACGATCAGATAAATATAAATTTACTGCAACAGGGAGACCAAAAAAACATGGTGGGGTGAAGCGTATTGGAATGTTGATTGGGTGGGTGTGATGAAACAAAGTGTGAGCGTAACATTTTGCGCCCCTCCGTTTTGCTTACCCATCATATCTTTTGTCTTCTTGAAATGTTTATACCAGCGCCCAAATTCCTGACACTTTGCCGCCGACACATTTGCATAGTAAGTGCTGTTCACAATGGAGGAAATCATACTCTGAGAAATTCATAAAGACAGAGAAAGAGAGAGAGAGAGAGAGAGAGAGAGAGAGAGAGAGAGAGAGAGAGAGAGAGAGAGAGAGAGAGAGAGAGAGAGAGAGAGAAAGAGAGAAAGAAAGAAAGAAAGAAAGAAAGAAAGAATGAAAGAAAGAAAGAGAAAGAGAGGGAGGGAGGGAGAGGGGAAAAGAGAGAAAGCCTTCAGGATCCACAATCTGGAATATACGGACATACATCAAATCTTGTGAAACATGCACTAACACTTGGTCTTGTGAAAATGAATAAAACATTTTCTAGCCAAAGATCATTTAAAATAAGTCATGCACAAATCTGGTCTTGATTTCCGACTGTGAAATGCAAACAAAAATACTGAAATTGTAAACAGGCCTGTCCCTTTATAACAAATGCCACCAAGAAGAATAGAACTGTTTTTAAAAGCACCCAAATTGCTATATTGAATTAGTTACCTGTTATTAAATATCAACATTTGAAAGTCTGGCTGTTTTATATTGTGTAACAATATGTTGATAAATACAACTTCAACCATTATAGAAGCTTGCTCTTACATATGTGTGGCTCTTGCCTTCTAACAACTTCTTCTAATATATCTTATTCCTTTACAATGCACTTCATAAAAATAAAAAAGGCGTGATTTTCTTTTCATTAAAATGAATGTTTTAACACCTTACTGGCCTCTAGGGCAAATAGCGGGCGAAGGGCTGTTTTGATTGTTATAAATATTCAAAAGATGAAAACCATCTGTTTTCAAATTACAGGTATGCTGTGTTTATCATTTCTTTAATATGAGCACTTGGGGACTGGAGGAACCTTCTGGCACAACAGCTCTTACTGCCAGCAACACAGCGCCGAATGTAGCCTCGTCTTAGCAGAGACACTCAGGGAGTATAAGGAGGGGAAGCAGTGAACGTCATAGTCGACCACAGCACTGAACTCCTGACCCCAGAACACAATACATAGGAGTCTCCTGTTACAGCACTGACAAAAACTGCAGGTACACAACTCCACTGTGTACTCCCAATACAAGCAATACACTTTTACCTTCGAAAAACTATTTGTTTGTATACAAGTACAATTACTATTTCCTGCTAAGTTTCATGTAAGTATCTAGGATAATAAGTGTAACGATCATTCCTTTTCAAACTTGCGTGTTTTATTTACAGTATGTGGGCTAGGCAGAGCTCACTCGAGGCACAGCCTTGGCTCGTTTGCCATCTTTGACACAGATGTTCTAATAAACGCTCCTCATTAATCAGCCCTCTCCCTCAATACATCACTCCTCCTCTCACAGGGGGGATATGCGTGTGCATTTGTGTGTGTGTCTGTATCTCTGTGTGTGCGTGGTTGCCTCTGTGGTTTGAATCGGAGCACAAAACACACAGCGCATCCACACAGAGGCACCCCCCACACACGTCCGCAAACACGCACACCAAATCAGGCAGATAACCAGCACTGCCGTCATCGTCACACCCCTGGGGCCTCTGCCAGCAGCCATCAACAGGTAGTGTGTGTGGCACCAGGATGTGTTTGGTTTGGGCCCTTTAAGTGATAGCCATCTGCAGCACAGGAGCTTATCAGAGGCCAGGATGGCGTGCTAGGACATTATCGGCCCCAAACATCTACTCTGCCTTTTCTCTCCCACTCTCATCAAGGGAAAAAGACACATGACAGCCGGCGTGTCAATGTGTCCGCACACACGGACGTTTTCCACTGATTCAAAATCAGCCGGATATCTTCAGATCAACCGTGTACAGGATGGGGATGGGGATGCCCGTTTCACCTGGCTCTATATTAGTTATCTCTCCTTAATATCTAACACGTCATATTTACCGCCATTTCCCGCCCCACTACATGCTAGGCCCAACAACCTTAGCTCTGACAGGATCAGTTGCTATGGCCCATTCGGAGATGGTATTCGATGGCTATTTGCTGCTATGCAACAGAACAGCTGCTCTGTAAAGTCGCCTGCCTAGAAAAGGGAGGAGGGGAGCAGGAGGAGGGGGAGTGGGGGGCAACAAGGGAGACGGGGGTTCTTTGTTGCCATAGTTTCATCAGAAGCGGGGTTAAGCCTGCTTCCTAGCTGCTGAGCGGGCCTCTAGAAATGCTGGAGGAGTTTACAGGACACACTAGTAAGTTTGAGTGAGACCTGCTTTTACACGTATCTGAGGAGACTGCTTAAACACGTATCTGAGGAGACTGAAACTGAACTACATTTGACATTGTATCCATACAATGTAGTGAACAACTCTGTTTTCTGTCACTGTCTCCACGTTCACCTCAAAGCTCCCTCCCTTCTTGCGATATTCTCAGCTAGTCTCTTTGTAGCATTTGTAGGCAAAACACAAAGAATGACTCCCACAACAAAAGAATGAAACTAAATGTTTGACCAGACAAGGGACAAAAGGGCTGTTTTTCAAGGTAAGCCCCCCTCCCCTTCTTTTAAGATGGGGTAATTATATCGCTCTCACACACACTTTTTTTCCTCTCACTCTCACCCACATTCTCGCTCTCACTCTGGTTTGTTAACCTTTTTTTTTCCCCTCTTGGGATTACGCGCCTGAGTATCAAGGAGACACTAATCCCATAAAAGGTGCCAATCATCGCTGCCCTTCCGACACACCCTTTCCACCCCCAATCCCCAACCCCTCCCACCCCACCACCATCAGTTATCCACAGCCCTGAAGTTAAGAGCGTTGCTGCCTCTCACCTGTTGCGTCCTGGGAGACGTTCATATCAAAGACCTTGAGGTACAGTTAGATTGTGAGACAACAACACCAGGATAACACTTGACCTTCACTAATCCTGACCTTCACACGCATCTGTCATAAATGCTCCTCAAACGCTGCACAACACAGACAAGAGGCAGCTTGGATTCCCTAAATTATTTTGGTCTTACATCTTACAATGAGAACGAGCGCGGTCCACGTTGAAACAGTCCTGTGTTTGTCTGTTCACCCTGGTGGATGGACCCCAGTGTGGCACGGTGGAGCGGTTCACATATGGACCGTAAACAGGGTGATTACGGGGCTGAGGAGGGAGCGGCGGCTATGCTCCGACTGAAAGGCACCCTGGGAGTCCTTACATCATCACCACACTCATGCCCGGCTAAACACACAAACACATGAGCAGACAGAGGGCCTCCAGAAGACCACACTGAGGTCTATAAGGGAGAGCTGATTCCACATTGCACACGTGCGCGCGTGCACACGCACGTTGCTGTTAGCTAGCGTGACAGATGTATCGCAGTTTTATTCCTTGCTGAACTGTGAGCTTGTGATGTATAGCAAGGAGTTCATACAATCTCCAATACACTGCTTTCCTCTCAAGCTGTGAGAGAGTATAAGCACGCAATGCGGTGACAGGTCTCCAACATACATACATATTTAAATACACACGCATTTCAAGCCTGGCTTTAAAATAAGGTGAGATATTTTCCGATTGGCCCTATTGTTTGGAAGAAGGCAGAGACAACAACATGAAAGAAAATCCAGTTTAGGCAGAGAGCAGTTCTAGAAATTCTGCAGCAATGCTCTTTCTTTTCCACTCTATCAAACTCAGGGCATTTGATAAAAAGGGATGTGGCACTAGTGTAGTTCAGTCAAAACGTTTAGTGGAGGGCTCCAGCACCTGGGATAAGGGACATTCTTTAGCCAGAGAGCTCTGGTTCATGTCTTTGAGTAACTCCTTGAGGGCATTTCTTACTGTAGAGTGGGTCCACTGCTCTGGTGGTAGGTCCTCCAGTTTAGGACAACTGTCAAACGAGATAGAATGTGGGAGAAGAGAAGGAATAGTGAAGTGGGGAGGGAGGGGAGAGAGGGATCGGAAGGACAGCAGGAGAGAAGGGAGGGAGAGAAGAGGGAGAAACAAACAAGAAGGCAATGAGCAAATGAGAGCAATGAAAAAGAGAGGGACAGAGAAAGAGAGAGAGATGAGCACACACAGGGGCCTTGCCTGCTTTCTTTTCCTGCTGCAAGCGCCCCTTCAAGACAGACAGATTTCATTTGGCGCATCAAGCAGATGCATCTGGAGATTGCTCTCTCTCTCTCTCTCTCTCTCTCTCCCTCTCTCTCTCTCTCTCTCTCTCTCTCTCTCTCTCCCCTCTCTCCTGATTGTTCTGATTAGTTAATTACTTTATACAACACATCTGCTGTATTGATGCATGAATTATACATCAGCTGCATGTGGCGACTATTATTTCATGTTACTTCTACCTTCCTGGCTCGATGTGCTCGACGAAACAATTTAAGGTGTTACTGGCTAGATTTCTGCAGCAGTGGGAAGCAAATTACAACAACATGCGGCAAACAAAAACAGGCGGTATTTTACTAACATTCAGTGCGCTTTGGACAAATACTGGTTGTCAATCTGCGGCACGTTTTGCAGGTGAGGGTACAGCAAAGCTAGCATGAAGCTTAACACCAAATGGGGACCCTCTTGAAACGAGACATTATTAATGAGATGATATTAGAAAGCAAACCAAGCTGGTCTCTGGTGAGAGTGCTTGTTCGCTTTAGATAAGTATCTTGTCGACTGATCAAGCACAAGCTGTGCACACCTCACTTGCGCAGGACGTGCCGATTTTTTATCTTGCGCGTATCTCCAAATTATGGTGTAAAATAGCCATGAGAGATGCTTACTCGGCTTGCGTCTGGTGTTGTGAAGATGGTGGTTAGGGGAGTGCAATGATGTGCATGTATGAACATATCAGTACAGACGAAATGGCAGATATGAAGGGTGAGTAGAAGGTAGAGAATATGAGGATGCATGCCAATGTAGGGGCTAACATCTGCTCAGATACACACACACGCAAGGGCTTACACACACATCCATGGTTGAGGGTTTGCCAGAACACCTTAAACTGCTGTAGCGGCTCGGGGCCTCTGGGGAGAGGGAGGAGGGGTGGTGGTGGAAGTGGTACTGGTGGGGGTGGGTTTGAGACAGACAGCTATCCACGCAGGCAGAGTAGCGTACCGGAAATAAACACAACCTTCTGTGTCCTGGCTGGTGTGTGAGTGTAGCATGGGCGTGCAAGACTGAAAATTCAGGAAGGAGAGAGGGAGCAATCAACCTGCCTGCTCTCTGAGAGGCAACTGCTCTCAAGGGGGTTGCAGTGGCAAAAGGGTTGGAGCAGTGTGTTTGTCTGTCCGTTTGTGTGAGTGCATGCATGTGTGAATGCGTGCGCTCATACATACATGTGTGTGAGTGAGTTGACGTGTAGTTGTCACAGCCCTCTACCTAAGTACCACTCTCTCTCATTCTGTGAAACAACTCTGTTTCTGGGGCCTAAGCCTGTCTTTCGCAGACTGATGCCAATTACTGTCAATCAAAAAGATGAGGTGTATTGTCTTAACACAGCTGTGCTTACAGTGCCACGCATGGCGACAGTTTCTAAGCAGGCTGTATGCTGGTCAGTATGTGTCTCGTGATGAACTCTGTATTCAGCTGTAATGGATGCGTGGGACTGAGACAGGCAGGCTGGGAGGACAGCTTACCTGTGCAGCTGGATTTTCAGTGTGACCACGTGATAGACATCCTGCAGCATGTCTGCCACAGTGGCATCCGGTGCGTCCGTCACATAAGACAGCGGGACCGGATTCCACTTGCCCACCTGGATCAGACCTAAAGCACATGCATGCACACACACACATTGAGTGTAACATCATATGGCAAGTTCCGCTTACAGGAGTCTTGAGGGCAAAAATGTATCGTAGTAAACATGCATGTCTTTGGCAGCAAATGTTGTCTGTTTTTTTAACATTCAATGTTCCAAACATGCAGTGATGAAACATTGAAATGTCTTTGTAAAACTGGTTAAAAGCATCCAAAGTTATCTTGAGAATTAGAAGCCCACACGAGTCGCTAGGTGGACAAAGTTTGAGGTCTGCCATTTGATGGACGACCTATAATAAAGACCAGTCTGAACGACACCTCTAAATAGCAATTAGCAGCACTGTGCCACAACTTCCCTCCCACTCCTACTGAGTGTGCGATACAGCAAGGGGGCGGTGAGACTCCAGGGGAGACACGAGCATCTCATGGCCGGGATCAATGTCAGGATAAGTTACCAAGCCTTCAGATCAGTTGGTGTTGGATACGATGGTTGAGCAGCTTAGGAAGTGTGAGTGTGTGTGTTGGTCACTGACTGTGTGCTTGCATGGGAGAGGGAGCAAAAGAGTGGTGGGCATGCTTTATTGCTTTACCTTTGGCCTGAGCGGCAGAGCTGTGAGAGTAGCCCAGCGACAGCAAGGCCATCTCAATAAGCTGGTTGAACAGCATGTCTTTCCTGACGAGCACAAACTCGGCGTGCTCCTCCTTGCTGTCGAACTCGATGGGGCTCTCGTAATGCTCCACAACGCAGAACACGGGGAGCATGTTGCCTGGAGAGACGCAAAACAGCAGGGGCTCATAAATGACAAATGGTGACCTTCAATATGGGGGGATTAATATTGCATTTAGCACAGCCGATACATTCACATAAGGCCTTTTATTCATTCACCAAGGAAGCTTCTAGTCAGATTATGGGTGATGGCATTATTAATGGGAATACAGTTTGTTATTGCATGCCTTTGAGTCATTAGCTGTGGATATAATTGACTAGGCATTTTGTCATGGTTGACATTGACTGGGAAATGGTAGTGTATTTTCTAGATAGTTTAGCCAACATCATTTTAGTGGAAAAACAAAGAGCATAAGGTTAACTTTCCACAAAGCACTTTTTACCTTGAAAGACTTTGTTATTGTCATGGTTCTCGAAACACAAGCTGAATGAAATGCAAACCTTCTTCCATATGCACTATTCCAAATCCCTCCCGCTCACAACACTTTTATATTTACTATTCTGTGTCAACATCACTGTCATTTGATGAAACGAAGAATCCACGTCAATAGACTGACAAGTGTTCTGCTAGAGTGTAAATATCAGGCAATACTATTCTGCTTTGAAAATAAAAGTGGTTGAAATTGTCTGCAAAGGTTTTTGTGTTTAGAAATTTTGGGGAAACTTGCAATTTCCAACCAAATTAATCTAGTAGTATAGGAAACTAGTCGGTTATAGCAGTTGCTCTGACTTTTTCCCCCCAAACCATCAATAAATAGGGTAATCACTAACAGTTGCCAGGGAATGTGCTGAAGGGCAGCTTTCTCCTCCCTGATCCTAATAGATAAAGATCTAACAATAAAGACTGCTGTGTAGGTTTATTTGGGGATCAATACAGGCTTTGTTTTCTGGGGGCCGAGAGGAGCCCATGGTAAATATTGTCCTGCTCAGACAAAACTCTCTGTGGGCCCAGTGAATACTTCGGCAACAGACGCCTCTGAACTCTGTAAAGCATTTCCTGTGGAAACACAGAAAATGCAGTCGCTAAGAGGACTGCAGCATTGCAGGTGGTCAAAAAGATTAAGACTTGAGGAGGTGAAATATCAGTGTTCTCAGCATAACACATGAAGACGCAGAGGACGAGTGCAACTGTACAAAACAAACCACTTCCTGGGTTTGTGTGTGTAGAGGTGAACTGAGCTAAAATACTTTCAAAGCAAAACTGTCAAAAATACTACAGACATTTGATTTCAGTCCATTTGACCTATCTTCTCATGCATGTGATCAGGATATTGTGTTGTGTATTGTGTTGACCTCAGAGTTAAATACTTTATGGACTGAAACATTCAGCAAACAACAAGGGGCGGTATGGGAATAGGCAGCATAATATCAGTCGTTGTCTAACAGACCCTGTATAAGTGATGTCTTGGTAAACGCTTCCAGATGACTCAGGTACAGTGAAATTGGTAGTCTAGAATAAGCATCGGGTTTAAAACAAATCTACTAAGCGTTATACTGTAAAAACATGACATTGCACATTTAATGTTCACCAAACACATCATCAACACAAACGTACACACAAACATTCACACAAACTCCCTCGCCTGGTGCTCCTTACCCCTTTTGTGGCAGGGCTTGAGGAGGTGTCCCGAAGGTTTGTAGGGCACCCCTGAGAGCTTGGCTCCAGTGCTGCCCAGCCGGGCCCGGCCCAGGGGACTGCCGTTCTGCTCCAGCCGAGCCAGCTTGGCAGGGGGGGCCTTGGTGTCCCCCATGCTGTTGACCAGGTCACAGTTCTCCTTTCCCAAACATGACTCGCTGAGATGGTCCATCATTCTCAGCACCTCTGCTCGCTATCACCTAAGAGGGAGACAGGAGAGCCCGTAACAAGGGTGTCAGTTCACAGGACTTTTGTTAGGACTTCATACCCTCCATTAGGAAATTAAATTCATGCTATGTTCTGTGCAGTGGTTTGATGCCTCCAAAGCATGCCAGTTACAATAAATGTCAATTCTGTTCTGCCTTAGCGCATGAGATGTTTTCACTCAGCATAATGTTTCCATTTTTCTACATATGTATTATGTATATCTGTCTGTTCCACTGCGGATTCCCATGCAGAGGGCAAATAAGTTCATTTTTGTGCAAACACATTCATCTGCGCATACATTCCACTTCGATGATTACTGCAGTTCACAGCACCAGTCCCTGCCATGGTAAAGGCTGAGAGGGAACAAAACGGAGAAATAGTGAAGACCATATTTATTCTGAATCATTTGAGCAAATTACCAAACAGCTCGAAGGATGAAGTGACATGAAAATGTTCAGGACTCCTAAAGGATAATTTACTGTGACGTACAATCTGGCACGCAACCTAACATGGCATGATTCTAATTGTGCAGGTTTGCAGAAAGGAACCTTGAAATATAAGATAAACAGCAAAACAGTCACACCTGTGTGAAAACTTTAGAAGACACAGAAATAAAGTTGCTGACTCATCACAGGCCATCCAAAAGTTAATGTGACGTGAGGAAGAGAGAAACAGAGGCAGGCTGCAAGTCCCACAAAGTGGTTCAATAAAGAGCCCTAAACTGGCATAACAAACACAATCTGTACTTTATACTTTTTTACATTTCAGATGTAGATTCTTGTTTCAACATATTTCCACACTGGACATCGTATGTATGTACGATATAGAATGTCTTAACGAACAAATTGAAACCATCTACACCCACAAGCCACCAGATCGCAAACTGTAGTGAACTCTCTCATTCATCATATGCAACGAGGCATCAAATTCTCGAAACTGGGGGCATAAGAATACAAACTGAGAGATGGTTGTAATAGGTTTGTTTTATTGACCTTCAATTTTTCTCTCCAAATAAAGCAGTAAGCTGTATGACCAACCTGGATATCAGCACGTGACCACTCGGAACCATGTAATGCAGTCTTGTTGAAAGTCGACTTCAAGTTTTGTCAGGTAAAAGAAAACTTCAGTGTTTGTAGCTTTCGCGTTTTAAATGGCATATAGGATCCAAAAACACTCATGCAGTCTGTTTTCTTCTTTCGAAAGGCGACACGCTGACAAAAAATAGCAACCCGAGTGTTGTCGAGACAAGACAAGTCGGAAAAGACTGGGATGCATTGATAAGCAATTAAGTCCAATAACGATGTAGGCTATGCTCCATAAAGGATTCGTTAAACGTTGTCAAAAACAGAATTTTTCCGTCTTGTTGACTAAAATAAGATCTTATAACCTACAAAATAACTAAATAAGTGTCTAGAGCATGCCTATTTGTCAACCTACAAGTGCAACGAGTTCTTTTTAGTTCACACTAAATCCACCACGGTAAAGAGGCAGTCGTGAATAGCACTATCGTAGGGCAGCGTTGGTTCTAGCAGTCCGGGTACTGTGTTTAAAGCATACCGGACGATAAGAGCCGTAGCCTACTGTCCGATCATATTTTGTTGAAATATTCGACATATATCGCATGTAGAACGGGCTCGAAACGACCAAGGAACAATATGCGAAACCCAAACAGCTTTTAAAAAAAGTGTCATTCACTTTCCAGTGTCGAAAACAGAGAAGGATTGGTAAAAAAAAAAAATGTAGATCAGCTGCTTGCAAAAGGAGAGGTTCTGTTCATTTGATACGCGTCCGGACGGAGCTCCTCTTTCTTTCTTTCCTCCTCTGTGTCCCCATTAAATTATTAGTTGTATTGACTCATCACTCCCCTTGCTGGTGCTGGCGCTGCCTGTGCCTTCCCTTTCTCCTCCTCATCTCAGAAGGAAATACCCCCTCAAACAACCCGATTTCAATCGCATGTCGAGTCGATTAAGGAAGCTGCCCGCCACTGCCGATGTCCTGGCGAAGAGGAGAGACGAAAATAAAGTAAAAAGTGGAGAGAAAACAGAGGATGGTGCGATTTCCGGCTGTGCGCGCAGGAATTTTTAATCAGCTTGATTAGAGTGAGGCGGTTCTGCATTTATAACTGAGTAACACACGCACATAGGCTACACACAGGCGCATACACACTCAAGGGGCAACGCAAATCGACAAAATAGCACACATGCAAGATCGTAAGCTATTGAAAAAACAATATAGGCTGATAGATACACCGTAGATGATAAAATACTAAAGCACAATAGAACTAACATGCCATTTTGAACGGCATGGTTCTACGTCAGTGTTCGCCCGTATTTGTCCAAACAATAATATTAGACGCGGACCTACGTGTTACATATTTTACATGATGATGATCATATTCCTTAACTTTTTCTCTTCTCCGGTCTTGTTTAGTCTTGCAAAATCTCAGTGAACAGGTTGTGGATCAACATTTCCTTAAAACGTAGCCATGGAACTCACTGACACTGACTCACTGAGAGTTTGTGTTTTACCAGTTAATGTGTTTCTGATGTTCTGGGCTTATTGTGACACTGCTGCAGCTCCACACACACACACACACACACACACACACACACACACACACACACACACACACACACACACACACACACACACACACACACACACACAAACTCGTCAGCATAACTTGTGCAGGTGTCAGAGTTGCCAATATATAAGCATAGTCTTATACCCCTGCAGTTATTAATAGATCCCTAATAAGAGACAGGCAAATATCCACTTCACACATAAGGATGTGCAGTAAACGTAGCTCTTCAGTTGTGTTCAGAAAAAACACATGAACAAACATGTAAATAAATATATAGGCTATTAGAGAGGAGTGATAGCTAATGTGTGCTGATCAGTGTCTGATTGACAGGATCATACATATTATCAAGATCAAAACAAGCCATTACAGATTCAAAAACTGCAAAACAGGAAGCTGACAAATAGAGAAGTGAGAGTTGGCCTACCTCTACAAACAATAGCATTAACCCCACATAGGTAAAGCACGGAAGACATGGGTCTAGGCCATCTAAATAGTTACATATATAGAAGTTCTCCAAAATCGGTCTGACAGTGTTTATCATTACAAGGTCATAATGGACGACGGTGATTTATCAAATTTCACCCAAAATACACCTATAATTTTTCAGTTACACAGGCAAAATAAAAAAGTGCTACAAGATTAGCCAACAAAAAACAACGTTAGACATTAGATGTAAAGATCAAAGTTGGACGGTCAACTCTTCTACTTGGATTCTCATGAACGCCTATAAATTTAGCCTTGAAATTTTTGCTAGATCAGGGTCTATCACTGTTTGCTATTATGTGACAGTGGCTTTGTGATGCTATACCTTAAAACTAGATTTGAAATATATGTTCTATTCTTCATAAATTACACTTTAGAAACAGGATTAGAGAAGCAATCGGCCTCTAGTAAAACTAGTCATAGCCTTGTGTCAGTTCCCCAGATCAAAAGAAAGGCATTTTCAAATGCATTTATGATTAATGAAAGTATTTAAAGGAAGGTGGGACTGAAGTAAACAAGGTGGGTTGTGTCAGAGGTAAACATGTATCGTAAACTGAAACTCAGATAGCGGTGTTAGTGTTGTAACATCACAGAAAGAATGTTTTCCAGTCCTGTGTGGTTTCTCACAGGAAATTTGGGGGACTGTTTACACAGCTAAAAAATGGCTTCATGTAGGTCCACAGATTTGGGTAGTCGCAATGTTATCAAGTACTTAAAAGATGACAACAATGCTACAGTTGCACACGAAACCATTGTTGCAAAGTATCACTTATATATTTGTATATTGCTTTGAAGAAAAGCGTCGGCAAAATGAATGCACGCAAATCTATAAACTATAACAAAAGTACTTCATACATCACACCTTTCATATACTGATGGGTTTGCCCGTGTAACTGTTTCAAATACTTACCTTTTGCAATCACTGCTTTGGTCTTGGTAGAAATGTGGAAAACAAGCAAATGCTCTTTTTCTTTGGCGTGACGCAAGAAACCGCAGTCATTTCTGCTGTGATTGTCGGGGACCATCAGAGAGCATTGATAACCCTGCCAGGCCTTGGCACTGCCAACAGGTGCTGCCACTGCCAGCTTGGTTGGCACAGAATTGTCTGTGAAAACCCTCTGACATCCAGAAGGGCACAGATTTGCACTGAATGCACCACTGAATCAACACTACTGATTATCAATTAACATATACAGTTTTTCTATCAGAGAGAGTAAAATAATGTTCTGTGTTTAAAGGCTGCATCAAGACTGTGTTCTGCCAGTTCATATCACGATTTAGGATTTTGATTAGTAAGGAACAGGAATGTATAGTACAAAACCTTGCAAATAAAGGTGTCATCTTACAAAAGTGAGATTCGTAAACACAGGTGTTAACAATACAATGCATCTTTATAGAGATAGTGCCATCAATATTTGATCTTGAATGATAGACATAATTACAAATTATGGCTCAGATTATTAAATAATTTGCCTCTAATCCCTGTGTACATACACAGGCTAGACAGGAACTATATATATTCACTTGAACAAATTTAACAATGTTCCATGGCCAAACTGTGAGATTTTAAAATCATTAATAATGATCTTAACTGTGCCAAGATCCTTTTAAAAAGAAGGCGTGAACAAGTGTATCTTTGTTGGATTAGCATTAAATTGAAAAATTGCATTGTTATTATTTTGACTAACAGAATCAGCATCATCACTTTCAGTACGTAGGTGTTGTGATGTCTTCATGCTTACCACTTGTGATGGTTTAATGGGCATTAATAAGCTTATTTGGATTACTAATACAAATTAGTCTACGTGCATTTATACAATGCGTGCACACAAACAGCATAGGGTGGTGTTGTCAGGGGTAACCTTAAGCTTTCTGCTTATGATCTTGGCGACAAAAACAAACAACACAGTACTAATAAGACAGAAGAGGATTTAGATGTCTGTTGGGAAATGTTGCAAAGACTGACATGTGACAGTACAGTATTAGTGTGGATATCTTGAATCGCTCTAAAATGAGAAGTGTCAATTGAAATGAAGAGTAGTGCAGCAGTCAGACTTGTTATACTGTTATACCAAAAGCTGATCCTCTAATAGTCCCTCATACCCATCAGTGTGGCTTTCAATTATTTAAAAGTCAAACAACGTAAACACAACTATTTAGCCTTTTAATATTTCCTTGTTGTGTTGTGCTGTGGTTAGAAGAGGAAGATAGAAGATAATTTAAGTGCTTAATTATTTCATAAGCACATGGAGCCATCTGAAATGAAACTGGACAAAATATTCATTGTTTCAGGTCTGCTGATGGTAAGACATGATTGTTTCTCCTCAACAAGTCTCTAGGTTATTCAGTCACGTCAAAGAGTAACGTAGATTAAATTGTGACGGTTTTTCCTGCTGCACGGGAGACTTGCAGATCGGAACTCTTGACGCCCACTCTCTCCATATGCGGTGTACAGTAAAGAACTCACCCTTCAAACGTGCCTCCTCACAAAAACACGTTTCCGATCAGGAGAAGGTACTGGCTTAACAATAGTTTTGAGGCCTTGAGGTCAAAGTGACTGTCCCAAGTTGCCACCAAAGCCATTGCCACAGCAGTGGTGCCATGTAGACGTTGGGCATGATTAACACAACAAAGACTTGTTTCAGTCCGCCCACAGGAATTTGTATTAATGATTCAAAGAGAATTATTGCATCTTGCACTTATCAAATTATAAAAACAAATTAGTCATAGAACAATCAGCTAGCATCAGTTGCAGCAAGGCCCTTTAGAAATGACTTTTCTGTCACTGGTTGCTTTGGCCACTCATCCCATGACTGAATAATTAGAACCCTAATTTCTGCCTCGTGGATTGCAACATATGAACCATTAATAGAGTTAGAAAGACTGGGTTGTGTATTTGTTAGAGAGGGAACACTGAAGATGGCTTTGTACCCTCTTTGTGTTATAACACTGGAAGAGAGGAAAGGTTAAGGATGTCCTGCACTGTGTTTTGCAGTGGGGGTGGGGTTGGCTAGTTTACCACCAGAAGTAGTCCAAGCGTAGCACATCAGACAGAGTATGAAGTTAATGAGAGTGGCTAACAGAGATTATGCTACTGTAGTAGTCAGATAAACTAGTAAGAAGGGTGTATTCGAATCGTAAGCCAACCAAGCATTATGAAGACATAGATGGGAGCTTTGAAAAAGGGGGTACAGACTTATAGATGCAGTTTATCTACATATTTTTCTTTGCACATTTAATCCCTTGTCAAAGGATGTATGATCCATCTGACGTGTACAAAACATTTGATAAGAGGACTGTTCGACTGTGTGCGTGCGTGTGTGCGTGTGTGTCAAAGAGAAAACAGTATCTATTTAAATTGTTTAATCGGAGTATGTGGGTGGGTATTAACAACCTGATCTTAGCAGGATGTGCATTCCTCCAAAGCACTCGCTCCTCTTTTTTGTTGCATTATAGGAACAAAGGATTCAGGAAAACCTACACAGATCGGATAATGACAAGCATAGAAATAAAAGACAATTACTTTTTTGAGAAATCAAAACATATGTAGGGCCCGTAAAAATATGATTTGAATCACAAAAAGTTAAAGGTATAAGCATGCATGTATTTAAAATTGTATTTGATATGCTACCATCAAACACGCAAGGGATTGCTATTCTTACATTGCAGAAGCATCTATATCCCAAACCGTGACAAAATCAACATGACGGACTTTGGTTATTTATCTCTCCGCAAGGACACACCAACCCTTTCTGTCTGTGAACGATGCTGATCATGGAGACCAAAAACAATGCAGTGCTTTTATCACTAAGCCAAGGAATCTGTTTGAACAGTATGCAAAGCATATGCCAGAATAAATGCTATATAACATGCTGGGGCAACAAAACTACTCTTAAAAAAAGAACGTTTACTGATAGTGACAAAAAAAAAACTCCAGTCTCACAGAAGTATGCACCCAGGGTGGTATGTCTGTAATTCTCAGGAGACTGTTTTTGGTTATACGTTTGACACTGAGCCCTGGAATGTGCAAACAATCTCTATTAGGACAACTTCTTTTCCCAAACTGGTTGCAACATGTCATCAAAAATGTGTCTTTAAAGTTAGCTTTCTTCTCTATTAGCAATCATAACAGTAGTATTTTAAGAGAGGGTAAACATAAAAAAACGAGACAGGCCTCTTATTTACTGGCGACAGTCTAATAAATGCATTTGCTGGCAGCTAAACAGGTATTTACTCCTTTTCTTACCACAAGTATAATTTCACTGTTTGCTGAGGTGTTATTCGGCTTGAGTGTTAATCATCAAGACGCCGATTAATGGTTTTACCCTACTTATCAGTCTCAGCAGTACAAGACAAAACCCATCTACATAGACTGAACCTGATGATATTAATTTTCAACATTCATGTCTTCGTTGGAGGTATTTGTAAAAAGATAAGCCACCTCTCTTTGTTTATGCCCAAAGGTGAAGACATCTGCAGAACTACTGAAAAAGTCAGACTAGGTCACTGCAGTGACTCACCAACCACAGTGCACAAAATTTAAGATGAGATTCTGGCTTGATTTTGACTATTTCCCCTATCTCCCAAGCATTTCCTGTCTCTCAGTACCTGTCTCTGTACATAAGGCCAACAAACATATCTTTAAAAAAAAATCTGATTGAATTAATTGTTTAGTTTGTTACATCGGTGGCATTGATATTACCTTATAAGTTCTAAAAAGAGGCTCTACCCATATACCACAAAATAGACTCACTCCATGAGGTTCGGAGCAGACTAATTGGTCTCTTAGGGTCAGCCGTAGTTGTTGTTTTTCTCTACTGTCATTGACTGCATATAGTTTACCCTTGTCTTTTAAACTGTGTATTATCTTCCCTGATTATTCATTCACAACTGTTAGGACTTAAAGTCCTAGTTACAGTCAGAGTATTGTACACAGTCATGCTCTGCACCTGGCTTCAATACCATGTGAAAGGAGCAACTAGACATTTAACTGAGCCTGCCATGCCTCCGGTCCCTCGGTGTCTCATGCCGTATGCGCCGGCAACCTGACAAATGAAGTGCCAATTAAGGGAGACGTGATGCAAAAGTGCCACCAGGATTGAGTAGGTGAGGAGAAGAGGAGAGAGGAGATTACCTAGGTGTGCTTCTAACTGCTCTCCAACATTCATTTCCTGCTATTACAAAGCAAACCAATAACAAGACTTGCACTACTTTCAATGTGGTGCCCTGAAAAGAAACATCTGACTTAAACCACAAAGAAAATGAGATTCTTGATTCTTTTTTTAAACCTGCTGCTCAAAACTTGTTTTCAGAAGAATTTATTGCAGAATTACAATAGTTACATTGTCAGAAATCTGCAAAGTAAGTATATTCATGTTAAACAATTCTATCCTGCTGTGCCACAGTGATGTACTTCTATAGAGCCATCCCTAATGCAACTGTGTGTCCTGTTAGGTGCATGTACAGGGCCACTGTGCTCTGAATCCAATGACTGCCATTCCTATCAAATGAGGTTAGATGAAGACATTTAGGTAAAGTATCAAGGGGTAGATGTGTGTGTTCCACTTTCACAACTGCCGAGTGCTGAAACTGATTGTATTACGCAGTAATACTGAGAGTGCTTGTATGTCTTTCATCTTGAGCAGGAGTTACAAGAAGCGGCATGATCTCAAACAGGAAAAAGTCAGTGACTGCGCTGAGAAACACTGACCAGATGAACCACAACACCTCACACTGTTCGAGATTTGAAGAGATATAAACTACGCTAATACAACCACGTTATCTTGCTAGTGCCACAGTGGATTCATAAATGGCTCTTCATATTGATCGTAGGCAAAAGCATGTCTAAAAACAACTCATAAAGTCTACCAAACTAATTCAAAACTTTTTAATAATCTTAACGTAATATACATTTAGAGATATTGTGGCATTGTAACTTTTATCCTTCTCACTTTTTGTTGTTGTTGTGCAAGTTTAAAATGCATCAATTGTAACAGTCACAATATTTTTTATTGATTCCTTTGCTATTCATCTTATTTGTGTTTTTTATGTCTTTAATAATTAACAAGTCAATGTTTTTTGTGGTTTTGGTTACTGGCAAAAAGTCTGCTTGTTGACTAAAAGTGATGTCTATCTTAAACTGCTGTAAGCTCGGGGCAATGCTGGTGATTATGGCATGTGTGGAATCTAAGAGATCCTGAGGAATGTGAACCATACCAAAAAATCACAACAGACCATTGCCCACACAATCTCACAACAGTACAGTACTTATTTCCATAAAGGTCCCAACACTCAGTCTCTCTCTCTCTCTCTCTCTCTCTCTCTCTCTCTCTCTCTCTCTCTCTCTCTCTCTCTCTCTCTCTCTCTCTCACATGCATACTGTACATACACAAAGAAACACACCTGCTTGTTACTGGAAATGTTTGTCATCTTAAAAAACAAAAGTACCAGTATGACTTTGCCTTGCTTTGATCCTTCTTTTTCTTATACTTGCATAATCTCATAGATTTTTTTGTGTCTGAAATACTTAAGTTTTGTCATGAAATGGAACTCCTGATACAAAACAAGAAAACTAGGGTAGGTAACAGCACAGCAGAAAGAACAAGCCCTTCTATGACAAAAATAAGACAACCAGCTGATTGAAAACTGATGAAGATCATGCTGTAAAATGTATTTTGTTTTATCTAAAATGTCGGTTGCCTTGTTGGACTTAGGCTCTAGCATTATTCTATTTCTTAAAGCAACCCTAAGGATCATAGTGTTGCTTAGCCTGGTCATATCCCTCAACTTTTTGCGTGAGGAACACTTATTGCAAACTGAGATGCAATCCTGAAATTCCTTAGAGCACCATATGAATTTGCCTAATATTCTGCTTAAAATATATATGGTGGAAGAATATACCCTCTCTTAAATACAACAGTTTATCGTAAATGATCGGACTGCAGTAGTTTAATGACCTACGTGATGACTCACTCAGGACTGACTTGTC
Source organism: Neosalanx taihuensis (assembly GCA_030340665.1). Classification (NCBI taxonomy): domain Eukaryota; kingdom Metazoa; phylum Chordata; class Actinopteri; order Osmeriformes; family Salangidae; genus Neosalanx; species Neosalanx taihuensis. The sequence goes on from CM059294.1 coordinate 10,820,270, forward strand.
TGAGTCAAAATGCACAACTAAATAGTTGTTTGATGATTTTTAATCTGATTATGTCAAACCTCGTGTGATTTACACAAGTGAGCATTCACGACACTGTATATTCTGAGTTCTTAAAAATAGTCAAAAGTGAAACAAATATTAGGACAGTTTACTCAATTGTATTTTAGAAAAGGAAGTCCGGGGTAACTTGGTCACTTTTAACCTTTAACGACATGAGAAGTGAATTTAAAATGATAATAAATCGTAATCTAACCTCGAATATGGTTTTTGACGCATTCTCAAATGACATAGTATCTTAAGATGCTCACAACATCTTATAGCAGGTGTTTGAACTGAGACAAAATACATAATTTTGTATAAAATATGAAAATACCTCAAAGTTATCAGTCAACGGGCAGCCTCTTGTTTTCCATCAAAAGTTCAGAATTCTAGTAGACTCTGCTCCACCTTCAGAGATCCAAAACTGCTAAAGGACAAGTCCTTATGTTCAGAGGGACACGGGAGTTGACAAAAACGCACTCGGAAGAAAAAAACGGCTGAACTTCGGAGAGATTGGACAGAGCGCGAGAGGAACGTGTGCTGCGGGAGTGGGGTAGAGTCGAGTAGCGGGATGGGAAGAAGGTTTCTTTGAGAAGGGTGTCAGGTAAAAGAACCGCCCCTCCCCGTTTCTGATGCTCAAATCGATGATTTGCCAGCTGTGGCGCAGCTTGTCTCGTGCCCCACTTTGGTTTTTATAACGCTCTTCTTCCCCGCGCGCTCTCCTGGGAGCTCCAGCGGAGGAAGAGAGAAGTCGACTGCCAGGAGAGTGTTCACGCTCATCCATTTTCATATTTACACGCCACATGTTTGCATGTCAAGAAAAATAGACTGATAAAATAAAACACTGTGTACATGGTGATGTTCTGTGAGGGTACGTACAGCTTCTTATTTTAACTATGGTTTTTGGCAAACTGACAATTATCTTGTCTCACTCCTGACAAGAATACACATTCATATGGGTAATTGTTGCAGCAGGTGCAGCACGGTATAGAGTGCCAAGTAGCCTACATACAGTTCATTTTAAGAAGTTTACCAGACTTTGAAAAAGTGACCCCTACGGATCAATTTTATTCATGCATAATCATAGAAATGCAAGGAGATCCATATGAAAACATGATTTGATGAATGAAAATATACATAGTGAATATTTGAAATTAAACCCATATACACTGTTTCTCTCGAGCTTATGCATGGGACATACAACTGCGCAAATAGACTGCTTAGCCGAGGTAAACCTTACCTTATATTTACAGATGTATGCATTGTTACTTCAAGATAGGTTTAAATATATGCGTTTACGTTTCATCCTTAAAAAACACCGACTTATGTCTATTACATGATAAAAGTTCTCAAGAAAATTGATTCACCTGATTATTTTACCAGTCCAAGTTGTTACGTTCATCCGAAATAAATAACTCTGTAGTCTTTGAAGTATCTGTGCAAAGTTTTGTCAAATGTCTGACCAAATACATTGAATTAGGTTGTCACTATTCACTGACAGCAATTTATGTTACATACTCATGTAATTAGCTTATCCACTAGCTCATGCAGTGGTGGTCAAGCTTATCCTGAGAAGGTTCTATCAATAAGTGTTGCCAGATAATATTGAGATGCAAACTACTGACAGAAAGTAGTTTATAGTGGTTCAATAAAGAGGTGAGTTTTCCAAAGAAAGATAATTTGCGCATTTAGTTTTCTACCCAAAATAAGGATATGGATATTCACAATCCCGCTTTCTTTTTAAAATGTCTTTCTGAGTAAATTTTCTGTGCATTTGTGTGTAATTAAATCTAATTGAGCTTGCATCTGGACAGATGATAATGTACTGCTTTACTTAAACAAGTAAACCCATCAGTTGCACCATTGAATCATGACAGACTCCTTAAAAGTAAAACCAGCACCTATTGTACTGTTTATTGACCATCCCTGAACAACATAATATATGAATTGTATGATGACTATATTCATTTCACATACCTAAAATGTTTTATTATTACTGGCATATGGAAAACGTTTTTTACATTTGATTTTATTGTGTGCATGCTGAAGTACATATCACTACCCTTTATTGTAAAGCACAACCAGAATACTTCTGAGAAAAAAAAAGTTATTTCATTGTGGTTCTGAGAATCCACAAAAGCCATGCTTGTTTCATAATGAGTTACATCCAAAAACTACGCAACAAAAATCTGTTTCTATAAATGATTCACTTCAGTACAGTTCCTTGCATTCTCATGAGAGACTGAAGTCACAGTTACCTTTCAAACCGTTGTTTCAGTTTGAAGTCGCTACCAGATGACCAGATGTGCACAAACAAGTATGTGCCCAATGTGCCCAGCGCATGGATCTCAGTGTTGTTCCCAGTTTGGCCACAGGAGGGACTGATACGCTCATGCAACATGTAGATATCCTGACAGGATATAACAAGTTAAAGGCTATTTTTTCCCCATTTCTGTAGATACATTTAGATGGGATATTGTCAGTTCAACAACTTTCTACTTTCAATCAAACATTTTATTATTTTAGCTCGCAGAGGGTTGTACACTTTAAAATATCGTTTTAGACAGTTATGTATTAGTAGTTGTCAATGGAGATGACTGTATACATTTTCAAAAACTTATTCAAGTTGCAGAGAACTCAGGTGAGGAATTTGATCTGGAAACAACAGAAATGTGAAATGTGAATTGTCAAAAAAGTGTTATCAAGGTAGACTGTGTGTATGTTCCATAAAATATCTAAATCATTTTTACTTTTTCAAGGTATAATAATCTGTGCTTTGAAAACGGTTCCATACCCCAGAATTAATGTTTCCAACCAGAAAACTTAAAGGATAGACATAGTTGCATTTCCATCAAGTGGGTATGTTTTAATAACAGAGTAAAGACTACTGTAGGGTAGTTTGTCCCCAAAAAAACTATGCCAAAGGGCTACAAGTCAGACGTCTCATCTGAATCTGGAATGTGTCTTTTATTGTTTTTTTCTTTTCAGTGGCTGTGTTTGCTTTACTTAAACAAAAAATTATAATCACCAGCTCACTTTATAAGATTAACAAGCATTCCTCAGAAATCCAAACTAGCACTTGTCTACTTAATGGTTTTTATTTGTTGTTTTTTTAGATGACTTTCAAACTACTGAGTTAATTCCCTGCATTTCACTTCTAGAATTCAAAGTAGGGTTAGGTTTACAATTAGGTTTAATTGGAAGCTGAACTGTTTGTGCTTATTTTAGGTTTCGTCAACGAAGAGCTAGATCCAATCAAATACGGACACCCACTAATAAGTGAAGGCTGTATCTGACAGGAGATGTGAATGAAATGCTATATATCCATATCCTTCTGCTCTGTGGATGCTCTGGTTCATTGATGAGGGGTGTAGGGATGTCAAATCAATCAAAACAACTGGTTGACCTACAAAGGCCTGTGAATAGATCACACGCCTGTAGCACTAATGTAAGGTCTGACAGAGTTCTTTATTATGTCTGAGTGTGTGCTTGGCCTCTTATGCCTGATAAAGTGTCTTTATGTCACTTAGAAAAGGTTGACTGTACCAATAATCTCATACCCAAACCCAGTTTCAATGCAAAGACAATCCCACTGATGTTATTTTTTAAGAAACAGATAGATGAAACAGAGCAACGTGATATAATCTCATAACACTGTTGCCCACTAATTAGAAAAGGGGGATTCCTACCAAACATTCTAATTGGCAAATTCCAGTAACCCTGTTCATGAACTGGCAATGAGCCTCGTCTAACCTACCCACCCAGCTTGTTTCTCAGTGCAAAGCCTTCCTAGACCCTCCAGTACTCCTCCCTCTGTTTGACATGCAAGTCAACACCACTCTCCCCATCACAGCAAGACACCAAATATCCAGGAGAGTTATTAGCTGTGCTTAATTGAACAAATGTGATTAGACTGATCCAAACTCACAAAACTGCATTCCTGATAGAGATACAACCTCATGAAGAGGAGTCACAGAGGGGTGGTGTCACACTTGGCTACACATTATTAATGGTACCTATTACACTTCCTCCCATGTCCAATGGTGAACTTCATGGTTTATTCAAGTGACTAACGTATATTTGTGAATTATATGTTTGTGATAGTGTGCTTCACAGCTTTATAGCAATAACTTGTAGACTTGTATAACTCTGTACACTGTTTATAGAGTGCTCCATTCACCACCAAAGTGAGTACACATCCTCAAAATAAGCAATGTTTAGAAAAAAAACCTTTCACATTTCATACAATTGTTCCGAAATAATCTAAGAGCAGACTTTGTTGAATGTCATTGCTCACGCACCTTTAGTTCATTCTCACGATGAGAACACACACAGACGTATAGGTAGCAGCGGACAACAGACACATTCACCAGAGATATTGGTATCTGACTTGGTCCCATCCTGCTGTTCTTCCTCCCAGGGCAGCAACATCAGCAGGGGGTGAATATGCAATCTCACCGCAGACAAGTAGCCCATCTGAGCACCAATAGGCCCCAAACTGGAATACAAAAAAATTGTTAGCGTATTTGAAAAGTAACTGGAGAGTACAGTGTGCTCCTGTTTGAACTTGAACTTTCTTTGCCCCCAGCATCTCAGTTTGAAGTCATCTAATAGTGAACTCATTACAACATGCCCAGAAAACAAGACTAAATCAAGGGCACACAGACTGTAAACAATGGTCTTTCTATCTCCAACCCAAATGAGGAGTCCTGACAAGGCAGAAGGTAATATGCCCTCTTATGTTATTGGGTCACTGGTAATTCAAACTAATGAGGTCTCCCTTAGTTCCTCAGTAATTTATTCAAGTTTTACTTGAAATATATAGTTAAGTTTGTATTGCTATAGACAATATCTGTCTTAAGTTGTATTGTTCAATTGTGCTCAGTCTTTGACAGACTAGCTGTCACTAACTAAAGGAACGGACCTTTGAATATATTGCCATTATTCTAATTGGTTAAGAAACCTTATTAAGATATTCAACATCATTATAAAGTCGAAGGCATGATGTATCCATAGCAACATCTTTAGACACCTGTGTAAGGGCCAATCAGGGGTTATAGGTAGAAGGAGGTGTGTGTTTGTGTATGGAGGTGCATGCCTGCGTACATGAGTGTATGGGTCTGTGCAGGATGGCAGGAGGTGGGGGTGAACAGCTTTGTGAACGCACTGGTAGCGTCAGCCTCATTACAGCCATCAAAACACTTGAGCGTAGCATTTAGAACCTGATTCAATTAACATTTGTCCAAGTGGCGAAATAAAGTAGAAATGTAATATCAATGTTAAACAACCATCTGAAGAGGGTTGGATGTAATGTACAATTATGAGTGTTTAATTACTTAATCCATAGCATGTCCAATACATTGCCAAATTAGATTCAGACAGTTTGATTTTGCGCTTGCTTTCTAAGGTCAATAAAGACCTAAACCTCAATAGATTAGTGCAAAAACTTTTAAACTGATCTCACAATAAGTATTAACAGAGAGTCCGTAGTGTTTTTCCCACGACATGCACATGATATATTTCATGCATTGATGTGATAGCAACAAAGTTTTCCACTGTGGGTACACACCCCCCATTGTCCATCTCCACAACATATTATTAGTTTTCACATTCACCGGTACAGTAAGTTGTAATCTTTGAATATTCACAAGTTGCTTTTGACAGCTGCTTAGTTCCTCTTATGAACGTAAAGAAGGGGGTGTGGAGAATCCCTCGGGGGTATGCGTGCCCCTCCCCTGTTACGGGTTGCCCCCGGTGACAGTGACAGAAGTCTGTAATTGCCACCTCGTCAGACGGCTTCATTAAGACCAGTATTGTCTGTGCAGCTGAACGGTAGAGGATGGCGATGGGGAGAGACTGAGAAAGAGAAGCCACAATGCAATTACTGCAACGGCGTGACAGGTGGGGCCTCCGATCTTTCGTGTCTATGGGGCCCCAATGCATGCTGGGAAACTGATGAAGCACCCAGCTCATTTTTCAGCCCCCTGTCATTAGCTAGTAATGATTGGATTATTTTGCAGATGAATCGTGGTATACGTCTTGTTCACAAACACTTCCTGGTGATATAAATCAAAACCATCAAGGCAAAGCAGTCGGAGCAATTAAAATAACAACACGTCTAAATTAAAAATTACTGTAATCCTTCATCAGTGTGCTCTTAACCCCTTGCTTGTCTGCTTGGTGCTTGGTCTCTTTTGAATTATTTTGTCATCGTATGACAGTCTTATTGAAATGCAGAAAAACATGCCATGATGATGTCTTTACGGGTCATACATCTCACACGTGTAGACACTACAGTAATAGACCAACAATGCACAACTTGTTTTCTGACTTTCAGTCAGTCAGTTTAATTCATTTCGATTGTTTTATTATTTACACACCCGACTTACAGGCAGTAACCTGTCAAACTAAGCAAACTTCTTCTTCATTATTAAGCACCTAGAAAACCGTTCTCTACTTTTCAGAGGTATTCATTGAACACATTTCTACTGTATTTGTTTTTCATGCATTCCTAAGGACATTCTAAACGTGGGGGACTCTTGGTGGAATTGTTACAGGATTACAGTATTTATTGCATTTTTCCCACTGTAAATTAAGTTCCTGTTTTTTTAAATCAGTGAACTTGTCACCGTAAAATCACGTGGTTGGGATGTAAAGGCAGTTAAGAAATCCCAATTCTCTCTCACCTCTAGCAAAACACACTCTTCATCCCAATCCTGCGTGACAGAAATTGCCCTCGGTGGAAGCATATCATAGCCATCCATTGCTCCTGGATGGCTCCTTTTGGTGGTTGGTCCATGCCAAGCGCCTGGGTTGGCCGAGAGCCCCCAGGGAGGTCGGAGCTTAAGTCTCCATGGGCCAGTAAGCCCAGAGGCCTTGTAGCTCTAAGAGAGGGAGCAAATCATGGGTATGCCTTGGCAGTGGCAGGCGCCTAGCCTTAGGACTGCTGCAGCTCAAATAAAGCTAATTGTGGCCAAAAATGTAGAGAGTGGGTCTGGGGTGCTGGGGAAGCGTGTCTTTGGTTCATCTGGATTGGCAACGATAAGGAGCCCCATCCGTCGTCCTCTGCCTATCACTGCCTAGCATGGTGTGGTTGCTGAGTGTGTGCGTGTGTAAATGTGTATCAGTGTGGAATAGTTAGACTGGACTGACAGCCCATCTCAAGATTCCAGCAGTAAACTTTGCCACAAATTCCTTACATAGAGAGCATTGGTATGGTCCACACCATGCCAGCACTCAGGCCCTGATGTCTTCCTGTCTCCCTCTCCAACTAAACACTGTGAAAGCACAATCATGTGATGGAATAGTAGACTTCGAGCGGGAAAGGGAAATTCTTAATTTCAGAGAGCCTTGTTCAGCTATCAACAAAATAGCTAAACTAACAGCAATTGAGTTTGCAAGGGGTTTTGTTATTAAAAAGGACATTGAGTCATACAATTTTTCTTTAGGCATCGTATTTAAATGGTTTTAATTTCAGAGCATTTACATGATAAAAATGCAGTGCAGCTACAGAAAAAAAAATTTGTTTATGATTTATTTTAAACCAACCTCTTTGTCAGCTATTTTGTCCCCTGTAAAACTTCCTGTCAAATCATCTAGGCCGTTCAATATTTCAGATCATTTCAGAGGCTGCAATGTATTCATTCTTCAGAGCAATAGTGCTCTGCAAGGGTGTAAGTGGTGACATGGAATGATTATGGCACAGTTAAATACCTGGTGTAATGAGCTAATTAGCCCTATGGACACCCAGGGCTGTCTCAGTAGTGGAGCAGTATCCTGTATGCACTCCTTTAATAGAACCGATAACTCCATTTAACCCTCAAATGATGAACCATCCTGGACTGAGGGTGTCATAGTGATTCTTATATTTACTTAAACAGCTCACTTACTGCTGTATTTGCATACACTTGTCAATGGCTTCACTTACCACTGCACTTTGTAGCAGCATAACATTTTGTGAATGGATAAAGGATGTGTAATTTGTTCTAATGAGCTGACAAGTTTGTTCCCCACACAGTAACGGTGCATCACTAAAATGGCACATCTCTCCATCCCATTTTTTATGGTCTTAGTTGTTAAACAAGCAGACCACGTTGATCTCAGTTCATTTTTTGGTTATAACTTTTAGGTTTGGCATTTGATGGTGACATTATTTTTCAGGTAAATTCTAGTAATTTACAGAAAATGCAGCCACAATAGTTGAAGTGAAAGCAAAAGTATGAGTCCAAAGCTGTTTTTATTAGTCAGAAACAATGTGTGGGTTGTCATTTTCACTACTTTGGATATGAATCAACTTACTGTAAATTCTTATTTATAGCTATGTACAATGTACAAACTTAGCAGTTTGAGTACTAAGACTCCTTCCTGGATTGATGTTTCTGAGTAATATATTAGTTTTATCACTGTTGATTTGACTCTTTTGTTCTTGTTCTTGATGTGCAGGCAGTTAAAAGACCTAAACACAATAGAAAGTTTTTTTAGTGGTTTCAAGTGGAAAAACACTGGACTCTTGACATTTCACATGCAAGCAAGAGCTTGCAATTGACAATATCCCAGAAAGCATCTTTTCACAAAAACTAGCCTTGCACAAACACTTTCCAAAAGTTTATTCAACCATACACACAATAATTGACCAATAGGAGCAAAGATACTGTCTGGAAAAGTAATTCTACAGATTGAGAGCTTATAACTAGTTATTGATTGGCTGCTACAGTAAAATACTTTTACACTACAAGCAGGGTGTGTCCCCAACTTGCTTGATGCTGCCCCAAAACTGTCACCTACTGGCAAATTCGATCAGAAATCATGTGGGACTTATATGATCACTAGGTGACCATGGGATGCTCGTGCTGACAAAAACAAGATCAGAAGATGTATTGAAAGATAACACAACACGTAAACCAATCCCTTGTTCCACACTTGAGACATAGCAAGCGAAGAGTAAGTCGCATGATGAAGTGAATTTTTTAGCAGCCACTGTCCCTCTGGACACAATGGAGACACTGCAAGGCTGAATCTTCCAGATTCTCAAAGTTTTCATTGGGGAGAACCAATTAGCAGTTCCCATGGTGAGCACAAGTGACTTCATATAGGAGGATGGAAGAAGAAGAATCAATTAAGTAGATGCTGACCCCCAGGAGGGATCATGTGACCACTGTAGGGCTTGTGAGATAAATATGGAGGGCAATGATAACACACTACACGTTTCCGGACAACATATTGAGTTGGATGGATTGAAAGAAAAGGATAAAGATAATTCAGAAAAGCCTTGGTCTGTGAGCTGATACTGTAGGGAGGCACAATGGTACAAATTATTCTATGTGATGGCTATTTTAAAAACATCCGTTGACTTTTAACACTTAGACAGTTATCAATTCCAGACAAGAAAGACACTTTAGGCCTTTGTTCCTGGAAGAAAATAACCCAGGCCACATTTCTGAGTATGTCCGATACACAGTGTGAGAACCCATTTGCTTTACGGAGTGTTTAAGATAAGGTTTGCAGTCTCCCAGTGATTTTGTTTGTTATTTACAGTTATGTTTTGGGTGCAGTCAACAAAATAATGTGAGTGAGCACTAGAGAAAGAGTGAAAGCTGAGGGGAGGAAAAGAACAACAATGAAACAACAACATGTTTAATAATACATGTTGCATTCCGTTTTAGATACTTCATCCATTGGTGAACTATTATGGAATTGTGTTCATCTGGGGATTATTAAAGTATCATTAATATTATACGAGTCAGGTGGCTGAGTGGTTAGGGCCTTGAACTAGTGATCAGAATCAATCAATTCAATTCCTGGCTAAGGCAATATGATGTTGTGTCCTTGGGCAAGGCACTTCACCCTACTTGCCTCGGGGGGAATGTCCCTGTATGCGCTGGAAGTTGCTCTGGATAAGAGCGTCTGCTAAATGTAAATACGACACATTTTACGTCTTATCATGAGAAGTGAGACTTGCTGGGAGCAGCAGCACCAACGCATGCAGAGTAAACCATGTCAAAGCGACTGGAGGCCAAGTCAAGTGCTTACACATGTCCTGGCCAGAAACAGGAATCTGTGCAATCTGTGTCTGCATGGTTTTGATATTGGGTATGTACTTTATTACCTACTGTCTATTTGAGCACAGATAAGCACTAAACATGCTCCAAGTGGGAATCCATCCTAAGATTGCTGTGAGGTGACAGTGCAAGGTTGTATGCCACCCTACCACATTCGTATTGAGAGGTATTTATACAGGAAATTAAATTCTGAATACAGTTCTCTTGATTTAACTTTAATTCAAAAAAGTCTACATTTTCAATGACCAAATGTTCCCACCCAACAGAATGGAACCTCCCAAACCATTAAGACTGAAATAAAGTTAGTCCAAAGGGACTGAGATATAATATGATCTGCCAAAATGACAGCTGATGAATTTGAAAAGATAATTCACTTTTCAATTATGTCTTGCATCTGACATTGCGATAGTGTCTACGACAACAAGATCCTACGGGACCTACGGGAAACAAAGCACAAAGCACCCAAAATACATTGTTTTAAAAAGCAACCATATAGACTAGAGCCAGTATGTTTCAAAGGTTTCGGAAAAAGAAGCCAAAACCTGATGTACAGTGCATTGCAGTCAGGCAATACCATTCTACATCCAGTAAGCAGTGACAGAATGAGGTTTATTTTTTTCTTTTCTTTTTTTTTAAAGGAAATGTTCAGCACAAATACTCTCTCCTAGTGAAGGAACACAGACATCATTATCCTACTCAACATTCCTGTGATGAGCATAGTCCACAATATTTCATCAAATATCCTTGCAATTTGTTTATAGGCTTGCTCTTGAATCCAATGTTATAAATTAGTGCCTGATTCCTAATTTTCTTCTAACATTAAAGCCTGCACTGTGTTTTAATTGACGTAGTAGTGAGTTTACACCAGTGTGCTGTGATGTGGGGACAATGTACTAGCGCCACAATACTCATTAGCCAGACAGTGCCATACACCTGGGGTTCATCCAAACCTTGGGTCAGAGGGCGAGGTAAATTGTACGATAATTATTGACAAGCAGATGTTATAAAATCATTTATGATAATGCAATCATCATGAATGACTTTGATTTATTGGGCAGAGAGGAAAATATGTTATGGCCTAGGAAAAGTGAAGATAAATTCATACAAAGCTGTTTGTTGTAATATTGTATTTATGGAGTGACCATGTGAACTAAAACAGAGAGACACATTTTATGACAACATTTGATTCTAATGTTAACACTGCCAGTTAGCTCATTCAGAAATATTTATATTCAATATCATTAGAATCCTACATTCAGGGCATTTCTATGTTTGGAGACCTAATGTCCCACTTACGGTGTCTAAGTAAATCAAAAAGATTTTTCAGGCACCTTAAGACAACCCCTGTCTTCAGTGTAAGGATGGTTCTTACAAATTAAATATTAGAACCAAAAACAGGCCATGTGTAGATGCTTTTACATACTGTCAGTCGCCATAAGACCCTATCTGTCTCTCGAAATGTGTCAGGAATTACAGGCAATTCCAAAAACATGCATTAGTCCCCTCCTAAGGTGCAGTAGTTCTTTTTAGCACATGGAAAATATCGCAACGAAACATGGCTGTATGATGCAGCTAACCTGGCAACCGTCAGTGAATAACCCTGCAAAGGAAGAAAGCAACCATGTTATCATGCACACACATGTGGCCTGGGTAAAGATTAAGCCGTATTCATCGCTGGCTGCTTCTCTTTCCTGCCTCAGTCCATCACAAGATATGGCAGCCATTCAGCCAGGAAGCCAGGAGAGGTGCCACAGATTTCACGGCGTTTCCAAATCAGGCTGTCTGGAGACACAGAGGTATTCTGCAGTATTGCCATTTGCAGCTTTCCCAAGGATCAAAGCCCCCCCCCAACTTCCCCTACACCCAAGTCCAAGGGTTTGGAATTCTGTATGACGAAGAGTCATTACTATACAGATGTTCAGCTTCTTCCATACTTTGGGAATGGTCTGCTGATTCATGCTTTCTGTCAACTATTGTTAGTATTTTTTGTGGTTTTTCTTTGGCATTTTGTGTGTGTGTGGGAATTTACATGAATGAAAGAAAATAATAAGAAAAAAACGTGATCATTTAGTATTGAGAAGTATGGGATCATGGTGTGTCCCTACTGACATGTACATTTTCAATGAATGGGACTGGGGCTCTGAGCTTTATGTTGGCCTTGACTCGGGGAAGAAGCTTACACCCCTCTAGCTACTTAGGGGCCCTCTCAATGCTAAGCCTCTAATAATTCCTGCAAAGAATTGAATGCCTTGTATATGGTAATAGTCATTCCAATCTTGCAAGAAACTGCCTTTCACAAAGTACTCCCAAGGAGTCCTTTGCTACTGAACTGTCTGCAAGGTCAGTGTTCTACTGGAATATATTCCATAACTATTGTAGTTCATGCTAACGTGATAGTTACTATTTTTGAATGTGTTTCTCAAAACAACTACTTGCCTGTTAGAATTTAAAAGATAAATAACTGTAAGTGAAGATAATGATCATTACATCCTGCTGAAGCTTGACAACTTGATTAACATGGTTAGCAGGATTTTAGAAGGGAAAACTGAGTAACTCCAGTTAACTTGTGTTATACTTTGCCTGCTATGTATTCTCCTTAAATATTAACCCTAAAAAGAATAATTGACAATGAGCTATAAAGATTCAATATTAGCACTAATTGACAGCATTTCATTAAAGCCTTACTGGAACTTTTGATAGCTCATTTACACTTATTAGGAATGGTAAAATTACACTTCTTCCTTGACATTCAACATCCATTCTAACTTGTCACTTATTTGTCACAAGGAAGGATAATGAGGAGATCCAGTTGGGAGGCAACGTAGATATTATTTTTCTTTACAACAACAAATGGGTTTGAGGTAATGTGACATTTGGTTTTACAAAAGACATGCAAACTGCACAAACAACTGTGTGTTTTCTTATTTCTCAACCAATCACAGTGATGCCATGTCTGCATAATCACACTTCTGTATCCAGGCATTAACAATGCACTAACCCATCTGAATGTTCAAGGTGACGCTGTGCCATTTGTGTTGTGTTTTCTACATCCTCGCTTCACCACACACAGATGAGGGTGGGTGGGGTGTGGGGTAGATGGTTCTGCAGAGACGGTGATTCCAAAGTGGTTTCCCTGTGTCAGTAATTTTTTATTTTCTAAAAAACCACTGGTGCAGTATATTAGCCGTAATTTATGTTTATCATCTCTTGTACCCTAGTTGACTTCAACAAACCATTTAACACTTTAAGTTGGTGCATATGGCCTCTGTAATAGCTATTCTGCTTGGAGGAGCACTTTAAAGACTTTAAATCATTTCTTTCGGCAAACACTAATGAATTATGTCACCATAAGCGCTATGCAAAGGTGCTAGGGTACGAGTAGTAATTATCAAGAGACAAGAGGAGGCGTTCAGTGGGCTATGGCAGAGGCCTCCTTTGAAGTGCACCTAACAAGATTCAACTGGGAGATGATGGTGTGAGGTGTACCTACTGGATGCTAGCAAATAGTTATCCTAGAGTGTCTTTGATTTGAAGGGACCATTTAATACCTCATTTCGCAGGCGCTTTTATCCAAAGCGTACATTACGTACAGGGACAATCCCCCTGAGGTAAGCAGGGTGGAGTGCCTTGCCCAAGGACACAACATCACATAGCCACAGCCAGGGTTTGAAGTCACAACCTTACGATCACGAGGCCAACGCCTTAACCCGCTGAGCCATCTGACTCCCCTTTAATCAGACAAAAACACATCTTCACTTTATAGCAGAATTACTCCATATTTCCAGTGTGATCCCTGAAACCGCATTTGGTATCATTACAAAGAAGACAAAAAACCTACCTACCTATAGAGCAAAAAACCTGCTTATACACTTAGTGGGACAACTTTTAATGGTACAGCATGGTTGACCATGCATTGCTGAAATGCTGTATAAACAGATGTTTACTCTTTTCTGAAGCTCCCCAGACTGGATAGCTTGTCTTAATACATGTTTATAATTACAGTATGTTGTCCTTTAATATGATCTCAGTTCATGAAATTCAACATAGCCACCTAACAGCTAGGGCATAATTGCATGATCTTCTTAGTATATGTCTTAACGCTTTCATACACATTCCCATTGTTAATGTGCTCAAATGTGCTCAGCCTCCACTAAAATGGAGGCTAATTTCAATTTTAAATAATAAAAAATGGCAACAAGCTGTCGGATTTTACCCAAACCAGCTGAAATTTGCCATATGAGAAATGTGCAAGGTGGCCATCTTACAGAAGGTGTAGAGGTGGGATACATTTAATTAAAGCTTCAAATATTCATTTGGCAGATATATCAAGGTTTGAAACCCAGGCCCAGGAATGTTAGGAAGGCCTGGCAAGCTTTCACAATGGTGTATGGGAAATGACAGTAATCCATGCAGAAAGGGACACATTTATAGACAGCATTCAGTACCTTCCAGTCCCCATCTTTCTCTAATGTGTGTTAGTATTTGTGTACAAATACATATTTCTTGGCATGAGTAAAATTCCAAAATGTCTTCCTTAAAGTGTAAAAAAAAAATCTAATTGACTGGGTTAATTGTTTGCTGGATTAGAAATCTCCCCATAAGCACAACCTTTAAAATATTTGTATATAAGGCACACGCACACATACACACATATATACATAGAACAATAAATTATTATTAATTCAAAGTATATGGTAACTGTATTATTGGATTTTTTATATATAAAAACAAGGAGTTGACAAATCACATGCAATTTCCAAAACTTGATTCAGAAAATATATTTGACGTTTGATTTAATTTTAGGATCAAGTGGCCTAGTTTAAAAAAAACAAACAAACAAAAAAAAAAAACACGCTACAAATAAATTCTGCACCTGAATACAGCAATGAACTCACAACTAGTATCGGCAGATGTGCATGATTGTCGCACTTCACTATGTCTTGAGACAGGTGAACCGGTACTTGTCCACTTCCTGTGACAGCGAGCAAGGGTGGCCTACTTTCTCTCAGGGTCATGTCTGCCTGCATGTCATTGATGTAATCAGCAGATGTCTCCTCCCGACCTGAGGGAGGGTGTGGGTGCACAAGGGAAAGCGAAAGCAGGGAGGTGGAGGGAATTGTCTAGATACCACACAATGAATGAGAACCCTGCCTGTGTCAACACCCCCGACAGCAGATTACATCAGACCTCCACCCCTCTCTCGCCTACATCACAAACTCGCTGCATCCCTACCATGTAGAGGCACTGAAAACAACAAACAGAGCAGAGACAACAGGGTTTGGCTGCCACTCAGGTGTCTGCGAAGGATTAACTGAACGCTAATAGCTAAATGGCTGCAAGCGGTAAAGACATGCATGCAAACCACCACTGACCTACATAACAAAAGCAACAAACCCCATTATTTCTATCTTCTCTGCATATTTAATATACAAAATGCAATTGAGGCATCCATGGTACTTTTCATGGTTTGTTATGTACTAAGCCATTTAATACACAATAGATACAAGCTAAAAGTTTGTTTCTGTGTATCAAACGCTATAGGATAACTTTAACAAGGTAGTACACACCTCAAATTCACACAATGCAATTCCAAAACTGCATTTCACCATCAATCCATTCTCCAGCTGAACTGATGGCAATGTGGAAGTCTGGAAAATTCTGTAGAGGAGTAGGAATTGCAGAATAAATGGGTGGGTTCTTATACAGTAAGCCTGGTTGGAGTGGGAGGGAGAAATGGATGGATAGATGGATGGATGGACTGGGGGGTGGGGGGTTGATAATGCCTGATCTGTGCCACAGGGCATTGCAGAGGGAGAGGTGGGGATGGGGGGTGGGGACTGGTGGGAGGGGGCATTGTCTGCTTGGTCTGTGTGTTATAGGATTGAGCTCAAGTTTCCTTTGTGCTGTCATTTTGTTGGGGATTATGTTCTTTGAGAGAGTTGTGCACAAGCAGGCAGGCAGGCACCCAGGGTGGAGGTGGAGAGAGTGGAGGGGAGGGAAGGGTGGGAAGGATGTCTTTGTTCAGAGCAATGATCATGAACAAGACAGATAGCTGGGAAAGAGAGAAAGATAGTGTGTGTGTGTGTGTGTGTGTGTGTGTGTGTGTGTGTGTGTGTGTGTGAATGTGTATGTTAAAGAGAGACACAGAGAGAGAGAGAGAAAAGAGAGAGGGAGAGAGTTCAAAGCGAGATGTCAGGACATGTAACCAGCCATGTAACAATTTAAAATCAATTTGCCTCCCAAGAAGGAATTGCTCCCTGAAAGGCATTTCCCGAGAAGCATTAAAGGACCTCCACTCAATCTAAATAGATATCAATTACATAATCACTTTCTTCCGCTTAGTGTAGGCTACCACTGGAAGGTCTGTCACCCTCTACAAGGGTATTTATCTCATGCATGGCTTTTTGAAACGATTGTGAAATCTTTTAGGTCATAATAGTGATAAAAATGCCAAAACATACCATGTAGGTAATGTCCACAGCCTATTCAGCAAATTTGTGCCTTGGTAACTATACTAAAAACTTCAACAGTGTCCCATTGTGACTTGTCTGTACTTCCAACTCTTATTCTAAGATGGTCCTGGGTGAACTTCAATATGCACGACATTCAATGTATTTTGGCCACACTTTCAGGGACTTGAGCAAATACTTGCAAGTCAACACCAATAATACCATTTCATAATAGAGTAATGAGTATTGTAGGGTCTACCTTTCTGTTTGCACCGTTGGATGTATTGCCACTGTCATTTTTACAAACTTGTTAAAGCACCACATGGAACATTTGCATAGGATAACCAACATATAGCACATGATTTGCATGCCTAAAAGTACACTTGAGTAACCATAATTACACGTGACACCAATTACTCTGTTACTTTGTATTAAATTATAATGGAAAATTCCACTAGAGAATTGGAGACTAATTGCATCTTAATTTGCATAATTTTGCATATTAATCACATCTCAGATGAATAATAAATTTCAGCAGTTTTTTTAATTTATGCATGGATACAAAAACAAGTAGAAAAATAATTTGTGAGGGAAGAAATCAGGAACTATTACTTAAAACATTTGCTTTAATTTCTTAATTTATCTCTGCCTAAAATGAAAAGATACCTTCACGCAGAATCTTGATTAACTAATCAAATGTCTTGATACAGAAAATAATCTACACTTAATTTAGTAAAACAGGGTCCGAAGTGACATTTACATATAGGTTTCCTTTTCTTTTATTACGTTTTTCCCACCTGTGCATTTTTTTACATGGCTGTTTGCCTACAGACATATTTTATGCAGTGGGATACCGGCCCATTGAGCATACTAAGAAGTGAAGTGTTACATAAATCACAAATAGGTTGTTATGTTCATAGCAGAAGTATGTTTATACTAGGTTTGGCTATCCGGACATTCCATTTAGGAACTGGATGGGGAAAGTTTAAGTCAAATGATTGTACGATTCCTAACTTTTATTATAAAGATACCCTGGTGTCTATATGGAGATGATGGACCAGAAACTAATAAACGTACAATTTGACTTAAATTTAAAGAAAATTTACTCTATTTTCAGTTTCTTTACACAATCTCAATTTGAGAAATTTTTCATGGCAGTTCTGCCTTTCCACTTGATGAATGTGATGGATGATCGCTAATGAGCCCAGGCATGAGTTCTCTTATGTGGACAACAGTGCCTTTCAGTGGCATGTCGAGGGAGGACCACCCAGAAGCCATGCTAAAAAAGGTATGTCAGGTTGGTGGTTTTTGGGTATTATATGTAATTTAGATCTTGTTATTTCGGTTTCTTCTTACTTTCTTACTTTACTTTTTCAATCTTCATATGAAAGATTCACTGAGCAGCAATCAAGACTGAATAATGCACTGAAGACAACAATTTTAATATTCTGCACCATTCAACTCACAGATGTAAAAGCATCCCCAACTGACATTGTTAATTACTATAATACATCTTAGGATGGTTTCCATATCCGAAGGCAATCTCAATAATCAAGTACTGCGCTAGCAATTATTTATCAATAAAATTAGGTACAGAACTTTAAGGGGCGGGGACGAGCGCAGGTGTCTCTCTTTCGGCTTGTTTTCATGCGTGAGACTATTATCTCGTGCTAGAATACATTATCGTCATTCGTTTGAGCACTAAACAGAAAACGAAATATCAAGCGTGCACAAACGCTCTGACCTGTAATCATCAAGAACAGCGGGAATTTAATGATGTTTTGGTCTACTGATCAAATTTTTGAATTTGAGACAATGATTTTGTGCACCTGTGTGGGGAGTTGCTGAAAATCTGTAGAAACTATTTGAAAACATTTAGCCTGTGACTATGCTGTGAAGCGCACGCACGGATACTTGGACACATACTCCATCACTTTTCGTAGTAGCATAATCTAGTTAGGTTGTGTAACAAAAACGTAGGGCACCATAGCAACATCTTTTCTCCAACATTTGATTTTCCAAATGAGACAGAAACAATTCGATGGATTGAATGCTAATTATATATTATGCATTATATTCAACATTTATGACACATTATGTCCACTTCACAGAGCGGAATTTTACATACCCAGCAGGTGCACCAACATGGTGCAGTTCATTTTCTGGCTAACAAGTGGACGCTTAGCGCCCTCTACTGGATATTTATAATAAAACCCGTTGTTGTGGATTTTACCATTGGAATTATGGGTACAGCATGGGAGTTACATAAAATTGCCGGAAGCGCCCCTTGTAAAACGTAGCTTGCGTTTTGCCGTTTTGTAAAATTCAAAATGCAACATATACTATTGTGTTTGGCATTTTCTAGTGCATGATGCAACGAATTACGAGTTTTGCTACATACCGTCAACTCGGAGGAATTGCTCTAAGTCATAGCTTAGCCTGCCCTTGGAACAAGCAATCACCCAAGCGGCCGCAGTATTGCACGGAGTCATGTATGTTCAGTATGTGGAGTACCCGTGCACAGGTCAAAGATGCAGTCTCAACTAATTGCGGCTTGCATGAATTGAGACAACAGATTACGCCTTTCACTTTTCGTAATTACAGACTTTACAGCACGAGCAACAATGACCGGAAAAGCACTAAGGGACATCCAACCATCTCAGTGGTTGGCATTCCAGATCCATTTACGTTGATCTTAAATAAAATTTTCATTATCTTGATAGAACTTGTTTTCGAATTGGGCCTTACCACTGTGGATTTTGAAAATGGAGTGAAGCAGGTAACCAATTAAATATCCTTGAATCAGTACCATTTGATGACACCATTATCATTGTATCATGTTTTTAGTTTCTGGGACATTAGATTAATTAGTAAAGTATTATTGGCTATAGGCTAGTTTTATCACTTAGGCCAAAATGTAAACAAACCTGACAGATTCGATCTTTGTTTCAGGCATTGGTCTATGTCTCCAACAGGATGTCCAATGGCAACTTTGAGGAACTAAGGGGTGTGGTGTCCAATGAGGTACCCTCCTTTATATCCTGCACATCTGTCTAAATGGTAATATACCGTTACCTTTGCCTGCATTTTTTGATCCTGTATGCCACATAACAAGTATATATGTTGTTTTAGACAGTGGACTATGTTCAGAAGAAGTGCAAGACCCTATCAGAGGCTCAGAGACAAGAACTGGCTATCTCATTAGATGACATTTTATTCCTGCTTCCAGAGGATGTGTATGTTGTCTTTGATAGACGTGGTATGGATATTTATTACTCAATCGTTATAACCTTATTATGGGCTTATGTATGTGTGTAGGTAGGTATGTATGAATGTATGAGCTAATATGAGGCTTTCCTCTGTTCTTTTGATCCTCACAGGTGGAAGATCCTGCTACATAGAGATGCGGTTCTGGTACCTGTCCAATACCAGTGCTCCAGATGATCCAGAGAGCACCAAGATCTTCAAAATAGCTACCACAGAGGATAGTGACAAATCACAGAAAATAGTGACAGCTGTCTATGAGTAAGCTTTGCACCGTGCCAACATCTAATCATGAATCATTTAGTACAATTAATTATGCCGTAAAACTTGTGTAGATGTTCCGGAAGTTGATTAACTCTACGTCTCTCAAATTATATTAGAACAACATATTGAGTGTTTGTATACATTGTTGAAGTAACAAGGTATTTAAATGCATTGCAATAAGGATGTCAAGCATATGGTGCACACACAGGCCTGCATTTCCACAGACAATACAGTAATGAACAGTACTGAGACAGTTTATGCCTAGGAATACAGTTTTGACAGTTAGTTTTTATCCCTGAAGAAAGCGAGTGGGATACTTACTATTAAGAACTATGGATGTTTTAGTGAAGAGTAGTTTACTCTTCTATGCCTTTTTGAGAGGGTGGGAATCGCTCACTTGATTTCCCGGAGACAATGATTTGATTATGTAGAAAGTGTTTGGAAAACATGTGTGGCTACTGTATCTTAATAGCTGTCTTGCAAGTTAGCCCACCAATTGTTTAAGGTCTTGAGCAGTGCAAAGCAGAACAGTTTGCTCAAACTGACTTTATAAAAAGTAAAGTAAAATACCAGATTTCCAGATCTTGAGTATACCCTTTTGAATTGTACAAGGCAGTCTAAAGCACTGCAGCATGAGATGGATTTGGGTGTGATTTGAATGATGCTCCTGTTTCATTATCTTCCAGGTTCCACCGGGAGATGACCAGGGGGGCAGATTCAAGCTGGACCATCACCAACATCTGGCACTGGGACTGGGAAATAGTATTAAAAGACAAGCCTTAAAAACCTCTCAGATAAGATTATATTAAGATGTATCATTACACTATTGGTTTCACAAACTATTGGTTTATAGTAAGGTGTAGTTATTTATTATCAAAAGATTGGTCCACTATGTGGAACACAGTGCCAATTAATCTATTGCAATCAAACAGAACCGCAACTTAAAATAAAATTACCTTATGACTCAGATTTTTCTCCTGATTTTTTAGCAATATCCGTTGCAGACTAAAAGGACTGGATCAACATAAACCATGTTGACACCAATGGATGCCTTATTACCATGGCCGTATTACCGACCGGGCAAGTGGGGCGGGCGCCCCGGGGCCCATGGCTCCAGGGGGCCCGGGGGGCCCCAACAACAATGGAGATGCCAATGTCGATTGCGATATCAGAGGCCTATATTCTTTAGGATCTTCTTTAGTTGTACCCAGGGCTGGCTCTAGGCATAGGCGATATAGGCGGTCGCCTAGAGCGCCATCGGCTGTAGGGGCGCTGCACCCTTAATCAATAATTAATAACAGTCTTTTATTTCGAAAAATTACGGGATGCTCTCAGTCGGATAGTCCGGATAAGTATGCAAACGAGTAAAAAAACTGTCGTCTTTGGGAATCGCTCGCACCCAAAGCGATCGTACCAAAGACGGGGGGCGCGCGCAGTCATCTCGCCTAGGGCGCTAAATTAGGTGTACCTCTGTAGTCTATGTTATATGGCATAAAATGATATATGATATGATTTTGCATGAAGGAAGAGCAGAAAGACACTTTTGTAGGGGGGGGGGGCTTGGGTGGTTGGGCTCAGGGCGGGGGGGGGGGTTGGGGGGGGCCCTTGCAAACTCCCTGCCCCGGGGCCCAGACCCACCTTAATTCGGGCCTGCTTATTACAGCATATTTGAAATGTGGCGTCATACATATCTCCACATCTTGGCCTTAACTGCTGTTATTCATTGTCAAGTCAGTGTATACATTTCAACAGTGGAAGATGTGATGGTATCTCAGTATTTTAGGTGTGTTTGTGCGAGGTGGCTAGCTTTTGCTACTTGAGCTCTTAAAAGCTGTAAAAATACATTTTTAATGTGCTTTGACAAACTAGCATTATGAGGTTGATTAATGTAATGAAAATGTAATTATGCATGAAAATCTAATCCAAGAATGACAAAATAAATATGACCAAGGCTTAGACAACACTTTGCTCAACACTTTATGGTTTGACAAACAGACAACATTTTCTCACTCAAAACATTCAACACTTGATGGCATACCGGTTGACAAAGTACAATATATACCCTTAAAATACAACTACTTAATCAAATGTTACTTAATACTTTGAGTTTATGGTATTTCGTTTAAAACTTGACGAAATATCTCCACACAAACTTCCCCAGTGGGATGCCTCATAGATGCCACTTTCCAGGCTTCTTCAAACGTCTCCTTGGAAATACTCATGCCCACGTTTTGAAAAATCGTAGAAATCTGAAATGGAAATGGATGTTAGGATCTGACAATTTGTATGAGCAATACTAAATTAATGGTATTAACCATGATTTTATTTAATTTGTACCTCTGGACAAAGAAATTTGCTTTAGGGTTTTTGGGAGCAAGATGTAAATTATTGATTGTGAAATGCTCAACAAGCAGTTTTAATTGTGTAAAAAGTCTTAACCTGTTATAGATTAGTATTGTATCTGCCTTGATCTGCTTAAAACAATCTATGTGGAAGAGGATGACAATGTTAATTTAAAGATTGCCTTATTAATTATGAACTGAATCTGAATAAGTCTTTTGACATTAACTTGACATAACAGAATCAAATCAACTGTTCCAAATGTTTGTGAGTTGTGTGGCCTACATGCTGTTTTCTGGTAATGACTTCCATGGGCATTCACTTACCAAGTAGGAAACAGCATTTCTTAATGGTACCTATTTGCTTGTGTTGTGGGTGCAATTCCCAGGTTGTTTGCTACCGGCTCATTTGGCTCTCCATCATCTGTCTTTTTAGCCCTGCAGTGTCTTCTGCTTTTGTTCTTTCCAAGTGGCATTCATTAGTTATGGCAATATTGTGCACAATGCATTGTATTGTGATTGTATTCTGCTCCCCAAGTGGACAGGCATTCAGTCAAATATTATTTATATTACAACTCTTGTTTTAAACTAGACTACTGTAGACTTGCACTGATGAAAGGCGTATTGTCTCTGAGAGGTGGGGACTATTAACGAACAGTATGGCAGGATTTAAAAAGTGCATCTCAGGGCATTGCTAACCTCTTCTTTGGTGCGGGGGCAGAATAAGTGTTCTTCATACACTCCCCTGAGTGAAAGCAGCGTGGGATAGAGTTGTTCATAGGCAGAGGCCCCATCTCCGTAGTTCGTACGATCGCTAATACGCTTGATCCGAGGTGCAGCCAGATCAGTACGCACAGTAGGAACCCCATACCGACGGTTATCTGCCGAGATTGGCATTACCACTCATGAATTTACAATAAGTGGTAAATGATGAGTGTCTCCTAATTACTGATATAGCTCAAATCTAAACAGTATAATATTTTTTTCTAAATTTACTGTTTCCACTCACCATTTGGAGGATGACTTCCCACCACCGCCTGAATTGCAGAGCTGGACGTGACAAAGTGATCCTGGGCCTCCCTGGAACGGCTCAGGGTTTTGGGGGTCTTGAGTGTGCTTCCCACCTCTGCTGGCTCGAGGTCATCGGGTCTGGCTAGAGCCTTTGACAGAGCAGGTTCCTTTTGGTCTGAGGAAGAAATTCTCTGCATGTTGGCTGGAGCTGTGCTGGTTCGGCGCTCTGGAAGCATGGGTTAGATTGAAAGAGAAAAAAATTGTAGTTTAAGTTTTATCAAGTTTAAGTTTCCAGTGCAAGTTAAAGTCAGGGTAGGTTTGTTTTTTGAGAAATACTCTTTGCCATATTTGCTGAAATAAACTTAACATCCAGGTAGCAATCTTTCAATTAAATTATCTTAACGAAAACATTTATGAATCCAATAGACTCTTTCAAACTCAAGCTAACATTTCGAGTTTAGCAAAACTGACCCCTCTCTTAACACAGTGGTTCTCAATTCTGGTCCTCAGGGCCCACTGTCCTGCATGTTTTAGATGTTTCCCTGCTCCAACACATCTGATTCAAATGAATGGGTCCTTATGAAGCTCAGCAGAAGCCTGATAATTACTATTTATTTGAATCAGGTGTGTTGGAAGGGGGAAACATTAAAACATGCAGGAAAGTAGGCACTGAGGACTGGAATTGAGAACCACTGTCTTAACAGTATATGTACTGACAACCAAAGGCAACCAAATGGACTAACCACTGGTTATAATACGCTGCTCCAGTTTGTTAATGGGCATCTTGTCTTTCCAGTTTAGGAAATTGGCAAACTCCAGAAAGTTTATGTATCCATCTTTGTCCAAATCACAATAGTCCATCAGACTGTCCAGTACAGTTGCACTCAAGTCCAGGTTAAACTGACGACAAACATCCCAAAGGTCTTTTTTGTCGATCATACCCTGGCCTTTCTGTAGAAGGAACACTGTCAGATCTTTAGTGCCACAAATACATATCATATGCTGTATATTCTTACAAAATACAAAGAAAACCTATAAAAATACATCTGAAACATCTGAAACAACAGAATGTTTGCTACTTAAGTTTAATACTTCTTTTACAGCACAATATAATACTAATGTGTCATTAAAAAATTTGCATTTTCCAGTGACAGTTACATATATAGTTGACATTCGGCTATGTCTTCCTGTCAATTTGCTTTCCATTAAATATCCTATTGTGTCTTGACTGTGGTTGACCTTATCATAATGTCTGAAGGCATGTAGCAAAGAGTTAAAGTTATGGAAGTTGGCCTTCTTGAGGTGCTGGCGCACAGCACTGACGAGGGCACGCTGTCTGTCTGTGCCTCTGAGGTACCCAGTTGGGGAAGTGGAGTGGATCAGGTCACCTGCACCTGTGTAGAAATGTAAAATTAATTTAATTTGGAAAGTGAGACTTATTCAGCCCTTTGAGTTTAATCTAGTGTCTTGAATTTAAATGGGTGAAGCTGTTTCAGGCAGGAGGCTATGAGGGGCATTTTGCGTGGTATGGAAATACCACTATTAAATTGAGAACATCACTTCCCTTCCTATCACGTTTACCAAAATTGAAAAGGCAGCCTATTTTAGAGCAGGAACTTGCACGCTGCTCTGACATTGCTGCTAAATGAGTCACAAATGTTCTTTTGTTGTTCCTTCTTCCACTAACCCAGCATCCACCCTTATTTCGGTTAGGATATCAAAGCTCTCCAGCTTTCTACTGTTGAGATCAATTCTCCATTTGGGATTCCATTGTGAAGCACAACCATACTGCCAAAGATGATGTGTCTATACCCTGACAATACACATCCTTCTAAACTACCCATTTCCTTCTATACGACCTATTTCAATATAACTGATCCCTGTTTGCAGGGCTCACATGCCTAAGAAATCATTTTTTTCTCAATGAGGTACTCTGTTTACATAGAGTAAACGAAATAAACCGTGTAGAATGTTTATAAATAAAGTTTTCTCACCAAAGGTATCAGGGGGCAGCAAGATTCCAAATGTATGGTTAGGTGGAACTTTCAGGGTGTCTGCTATCCTGTAAGTACCAAACCACAGTTTTTGATAAAGGTACAGTACAATGTGCTATGTTAGAAAGTGATACTGTCTGATACTGAACTGAGGCTGATGTCAACATTTGAAAAGCAAAAACATTAACTGTTTATATTCAGTTCATACACCATACTCACGGGTCATGCACCTTTCCAATTTGTGACTGTGTCTTTTCTCTGAAGTCATCACATATCTTGGAAGCTAACTTTGTACTGTGATGTCTGCAAAGTGAGATGTTATTTTTGTTAGATGTAACTTTCGGCAAAGCTTATGCTATGTCAAGCTGTGAGACATTTGTGGGTCAAATGATTATGATCAAGGATGAAAGCTTACTTGTCTGTGTCACACAACCAGTTAAGGGATCTCAAGACATTGCGTCCATTGGTGTTGTGTGGAGTGGATACTCCAAATCTGCTGTCTTTGCTAACGCGACTCCAGTTGTAATTCCTGTCAACACGCTCACCTTGAACGCATTATTATATTGTTCAAGTCAGAAAAACGAGTGTTAAGAGATGAATTAATGAGATGTAAACTAAATTGTTTTACCTGACATTAGTTAGTAAACCATGAAGATAACGTGAAATACACTGCAACTTACCAACAAAATAGGCATTGTGGGAACGGATATAGGAGTTGTGTCCCTCTTGAGCTTCTCTCTCCACTTGGTGTGACGGTTTAGGTGGGTTGATTAACTCAGCAGCTGTCATGCCTGGATGTGTTCATAGGAATTAATACAATCAGGCTGAACTCATGGCATGGAATTTGTCAGGTCATAAAGTCTGGCAAACCTTCTTAACAAGACTCTTAGTAAGATATTTTGGACTCACAGTTAAACAGTTTCATTCCAAATGTTGTTTTGTCTGTGTTTATGCCATAAGGTAGTCCAGGCCTCTGATCATGTGACTTGCCCAGAGGAGCCTTCTGACTGGTAGCATAGACATTTTCACGGAACTGTTGTAACTTCTGCTGGAAGATGGTCTTCGGTGGTGGGTTGATAACTATTCCTTCCTGGGAAGAACAACAAATATTTGTTTGGCTATGGATATGATATGTGTGGATGTGATACGTTATGATGCATGTTATACCCTGCATATAACCACATTTTGTTAATCACAAATGTACTGGGTACAGACAGTAGATGTGGAATGGGTATAACTCAGCAGAAGAGCATTTACCTTCAGATCACGGGCTTTTGGATAAAAAAGTTATTAAGTTAAATTATTTTAAGTACATTATTGTGTCCTCTTTCCTTGACAAAAAAAAAGACTACTGCTACTCACCGAAGCAGACGTTTTAGCACAGAGTCCATGGACAAGATCACTGGCAATGTCTGGGTCGTTGGCTCGTCCATGAAAGATACGGACAGATCCCACACTTGGTCTGTTGCTGTTACGAAATTTTTGTACCACAGGTGGGGTAGCTGGCTGGTGGAGAAAAAAGTTTGTACCGTGTATTTATCTTAAATGTCAATCCTCCCTTATTTTCCAGCTCAAAAGACCAATATGTTATTCAGAGTTAGGTAAACTGTTTCCAAATGAATATTGGAAGGGCTCGACTATGGCCATTTAGGAAGCAATACAGTGATGCTGATAATGTACAGAACTAATAGAAGGGGATGCATTTCTTAGCAGGCTCCTTATACTTGCCATGGATTATCACATAATCATCGGGTGATTATGAGTTGTGTGTGTGACTTACCCTTTCTGTTATCTCCTGTAAGCAAGTTTTCACTCTGCCACTTGTAGGTATTACTTTTCCTGCCTAAGACGAGATAAGAATGCACATTTAAAGTAATCGACACAAAGAAAGGTTGTCTCACTTAGGCTTGCAAGTCTAGCTAAATTACATGCAGCTGTGACCGTCAGACTTGCAAAATATTAACTACTGGACACTATGCCAGTGCTATACGGTACAGTACGCTGCTGTGTAGTCTCCGTTTAGTAGCTTACAGTACCGTTGGTATGCCGGGGAATCGATCGGTGTATTTCCAGTTGTGGGTTACGTTCCTTTCAATTAAAGTCATTTTGTTGTATTCTTAATCCTACTTAAAATAAAAAATAATACATAATAACATTTCTATCATCTTTACATTGGATTCGAGTTCAATTGTCCGAACAATTGTTAAACTTAATTCGTGCAATGCTAACTAGCTAACAAATTCTGACCCTCAGACATTCTTGTAATGTTAGCTATGTTTATGTCCACTGTAGTTCTATGGCAACAGGCGCTTGGAAACCAATGAGTTAAACTGATCCAGGTGAATGCAGCTGGCGGGAAAATTATTACTTAAATGTTTATTCTCACAGAACAAACAAACGCCAACAAACTCGGCAACATATATGTAGGCCTGGGTTTACGTTTTATTCAATTACATGTATGCCCCTATTAATCACAAAACTATATTATACTGGATCTGTTTCTGACTTCTGAAATATGTGTTAAAAGACTCATTTGCATGGACAATTCCCAAAAAATAACAAAAATCCTCTGAATGTTCCTCTGTGACATGTAGTAACATGTTTACACCCCTTTACCCCCTTGGTCTTGATACTGACTGTATTACTACCGCCACAGAGTACAATTTAATATAATCGTTTTCTAACTTTTCCCTATACCCCTTTCCACTATACATAATTAAGATTTATAGCGGCAGCTAAGGATATTTTTTATTATGACAATAATAATAACACAAAAAATAATCACACAAATTAAAGACGATAAATAAGTATGTAAGTTATTTCCATTACGCAAATGTCAATTCCAGTCGTACGATCTGTCATCGTCCACCGTACAATGCTAGCCAGGCCAAGGGGAAGTTGACAGAAGTGGGAAGGGACAACAAGCTTTATGAAATTGCTCTTGTTGGATATACATTGAAGTGTCGCAAATATTAATCAGAGGGAACTTTTCCTTCATTTGTAAATAAGGTGAGTAACATTATCTAGTAAACTAGCTTGTGATCAGCAGTGTAGGTTTGAAAACTAGCTTATTCCCCCCTAGGCCGAACCTTCTTTTTGTTATGTTTTAGCATTACCCAATCAAGTGTTCATGCTAACTGTTAGCTAACTGTACTGCTACCCTGTTGTGTACATGTATACATTGAAACTGTTCAATTGTTCCATTACAATGGATTTATGGGTGGAGGAGACTGCGACATGTAGTACATTTACTCTAGATAGTGCTAGCAAGCTCATATCAACTACATTTCCAGTAGTAGTCTAGCTAGTTGGCTAACAACGTTAAGCTCGTCTGATGGATTGGTCTTGGTATCGTTAGCTAGCTTGCTAACTTGTGGCACTTGTGGTAAAGATTTAAGCAAAGGACTGCCAATACATCTATCTAGGTAGTTGGCTTGCAAGTAATGTGCTTCTCCAGTATATGTATCACGTTAGCTAACTAGCTTAAGCTTGATGCTACAAACCCATTTGGAGCTAGCGAGCTAAAAACAAGCCATCCAGACTCAGTCTTTGCCTGCCAGTTTTAGCCGCCCTGCTTCTGTTAGCTAGTTTGTTTACCTGTACCCAGCTAGCTGGTCAGCTAATATGAGCCAATCAACAGTGGTCAGGCTATTTATGGTCAAGACTGTGACGTAACACGATTTCAAGCCACTTTACAGTATTTTAGGCTTGACAAGCTTGTGTTTACTTGCACTCTTATTCAAGATCATGTCTACAGCCTCCTGTACAAAAGTTAGCTATGTGCCAAAGCATTCCAGCATTTGCATTGTGGTCATTTAGATTGCAGGGCACGTAATAGGCCAGGTAATAATGTGTTCTTCCTCCTGAATAGGTTTTGGAGTGATAACTCAAACAATACTTCTGCAATTGAGATAGGCACGTAGGACATGGCAAGTAAAGGTGGAGCAACACGACCCAATGGGCCCAACGCAGGCAACAAGATCTGCCAGTTCAAACTAGTGCTCTTAGGAGAGTCTGCAGTGGGAAAGTCCAGTCTGGTCCTCCGCTTTGTTAAGGGCCAATTTCATGAATTCCAAGAGAGCACAATTGGAGGTATGTTAACTTGTTGGCTAGATGTGTGCATTCTTCCGAATGGGTTTTCAAAATAATGGGTGTTCATATCATGGGTTTGACTCTGTTGTTTCTTGAGTTGACTATTGAAATAAACTGCACCTGTCTCTAACAAATGTAATTCTTGACCACTATTCTGACGAAAACGAGGTTGGACTCTTGCAAGAAGGCCAATGCAAGTTATTTTTGTTCATAGCAGCTTACTGACATATTTCTAAATGCAGATGATTGTATTCTTTTGTAGCTGCCTTTCTGACTCAGACAGTATGTTTGGATGACACAACGGTCAAGTTTGAAATTTGGGACACAGCTGGTCAGGAGCGCTACCACAGTCTGGCACCCATGTACTACAGAGGTGCCCAAGCGGCCATAGTGGTCTATGACATCACCAACGAGGTGAGTCAACCTGGGCATGTTTCATCCAGCTTGTAATCTGTCTTAAATACAAAAGTAGCACTGTCTATATGACTCTTTCTCCTGACACCTTCTTTACGTCACCTAATTAGGTAATGATGCCTTCCACCATATCATGAAATAATGGTGCCTTCAACCATACCATTAAATTTGAAAATAAAATTCCAGAATTTAAGTGTGGGATTGCAGGGAGTGTCTCTTTGTCTGCATCGCTCCTTCTTAGGAAGCTTGCTATTTTTGCATTATGTCTTCCCCTGATTCCTTTCTGATTCCCAGGAGTCTTTTGCACGAGCTAAGAACTGGGTGAAAGAGCTGCAGAGACAAGCCAGTCCAAATATTGTAATAGCCTTGGCTGGGAACAAGGCCGACCTGGCCAACAAAAGGGCATTGGACTTTCAGGTTTGTGTCTGTGAATTTGCCATGTTAACTTGCTACGCTACATGGTCTGTTCACTAACAGAAAGTAACATGCTAAATCCCTGGGTTAATTGAAATATCTGAATTGCCACATGGAGGTTGTATTTGTTTGCTCCACAGGATGCACAGTCGTATGCAGATGATAACAGTTTGCTTTTCATGGAAACATCTGCAAAGACTTCTATGAATGTTAATGAGATATTTATGGCCATTGGTAAGTGTTTTACCATCAGAGTTCAAGCACAGATTGCCAGCAGAGCAGAATCACTTTTAGCTTTTACATAGCTGATATTAGCTGATATTATGATACATGAAAGCTAAATTCAGTCCAACATAACCAACTTTCAACTTTTTTTGCAGCCAAGAAATTACCCAAGAATGAGCCCCAGGCTGCCGGAACTAGCAGTGGGCGGAATAGGGGAGTGGACCTGACTGAGACAGCACAGCCCACCAGCCGTCCGTGCTGCAGCAACTAACTCAGACCCCAGGCCCCACCCTCTTGACAAGCACCTCCCTTCTACTACTTCTCCCTTCTAACTCTTAATAACATCTGGATATGGAAGTCCCCTTCCAGACGACAGACCTTCCACATCACTCCCCTGGAATAGTTAAAAGACTATGTATAGCTGCATTTCTAATACAATTTTGGTCTATTTTTTTTACTTTGTTTTATTTTCTTCTTTTTTTAAGTGTATATCAGTATAATTGATGCATGTATCACTACAAGGCCTAAAACACATTTTTAACTTAGTTCAGTTTGAGGACTAATCTCTTTTAAAAGAATGAGCAACCATTGTGTGTGTGTGTGTGTGTGCGTGTGCGTGTGCGTGTGCGCGCGCGTATAAAGGGTGTGTGCTCAGGGCTGATTCCCTAAAGCAAAGGTGTAACTTGGATTGTTGATTGACAAAACTAATTTGACTGGGTGGAAAATAAGTTGTCTTTGATTAGCCTCTGTTTTCTTCCAACTAAAAGAAACCAAATTATCTAATCATGACCTGCCTGAAGGCTGTTTGTGCTGTGAGAATTGCAGTGTCAAGCAAGGACTCATTCCAACTGAGCATTCCTTCTCCTTGCACCTTCTGCAATCACAACATCATCTGCTAAGCAGTTTGGCAGGAACACCAAGTGAAACCTGTTGAACAGTATTCATCGGGGGGTTTGCGATTGGGCTGGATGATTAAGTGTAATCTTTTACTGACTTTTGAATCATGGGAAGTACCTTGTCAGACTGCAACATTCAACATCCAACCAGTAATTGATTCTGGGACTTTAAAGGACGGCAGAAACAATATAAATAAGAACAGCCATGGTCTTAAACCCATGGGCTGTTGTGAGTCCTTTGTGAATTGTTATGAATTGCTAAAATGTTAACAGTTTATTAGTACTTTTGAGTAATTGTTTCCCACAAACTCACTGTTTTTGTTCAGCAATCAACCGGCGTCATATTTAGTGCCCTTCAAGTGAGTACCGTAGTAGACGCAGTAGACGATCAACATAAGGTTTGACTTCATCATAGCATGTGGAAAACTCATAACTGTAAAATAGGATGTTGACAATGTTGTCTTCTTCCTCTTCCAAGTACAACTTGTGAGGACAAAGTTATTAGCTTTTCCAAACAATTGTGCTCTTGGTTTTGTGATTTCATCACAAACTGGTCAAATTATAATCAATTCTGGTCTTTTAAAATATATGTAGACTTAGTGTTAACAAAATCAAAGAATCTACCCCTGTGTTATGTTACGTTTTATGTATGATATGACTTATTGCATTGCACATTTGTTTGTTATATTGGAGTTAATGCCCATAACATTTTATAAAACGATGAACTCTTGGATTTGCTAACCGCCAAAAGAAGTTAGCGGAATCAAACTAACTGTTAGTATTTTTGATCAATTTCACAGATGTAAAACATTGATAGCGATGGACTGATTCGAGTGTCCAAGTTAATAAATATAATTCCTGAGGTCTATCGATTGCCTTTATTGTTTTACATATCTGATTACTAAATGCAAGTTTGTAATGCAGTGATAGGTAGGGATGGGCAAATCGAGGCTTTCCTTCTCTGAAACGCTCGAAACCTAAACTCAACAGTGACGTCTGCTGGAATGTACGACTATGGCAAATAAATGGCATATGATAGACATAGGTTTAGAAAGCATCGTGGTTGAGCGGCATAATTACCGACTTGTGCGATAGGCTTGGTATCGTAGCTCGTATTCGGAAACGTATCATAAATGTGTCAATATAGGTGCGTTTATGTTCAATTGAGTTCATACGAAATTTTGACATTAAACTGAAGTTGTAATGCATATATTTGTTTATGCATCTTGGAAGTGTTTCAAAAGCATTAAATTGCAACTTCTCTGATAAGTGGAAATAGTCAGGAGATTGTTTGCCATGAAGTAGTGCTTGTGCAATAAGACTGCTTTGTGAGGAGAAATATTTTTTTTATTACTTTACTAACTTACTCCAACTTAATATCTATCAAACTCTCTCTATCTCTCCCCAACTCTATCAATTTTTGTCAAACAGGGTATCATGCATTCAAAACTTCTGTTTTACATACCACGTCACGTCATTGTCTTTTTGCACAAAGGTTTCGTTCGAGATCACGTGACAAAAACGTTTCCAAACAGTGACACGTGACCTGTAGCGTTTAAAAACCTGTCCAGAAACGTCGAATGTGTTGGGACAGTATCAGAACAGCAATACCGAACTTCCCATCACTGATCACCATTGTTGCAAAGATGCTCAACCTCCACATACTTAACCCGCAACACCGAAGTGCCTTCCACCTTTCGCAAAATCTGACAGTTTGGTCTATTGTGTTGGGAAGTGAGGGAGCTTCCAGAATAAGGATTGTACACATGCAAGGAGTCAAGGATGAAATTTATTTTATTTAACCATATGTTTTTGTGAGTTATGAGTCAATTCGAACACCTTCCATTTCAAGTAATATAAGTTATAGGGAGCTTGATAAAGTCTGTGGGTCTTATTAGGTCTTATAGACCTATTTTATCCATTAGATGGCAGCAGTAAACTGAGTTAAACCTGACTTTTTGTTACAATTAGCTTAATGAAGCTGAATCATGGATCTATAGATCCATGAGCTGAATACATATACCCTAAGTGTATCAATGCCACTTTTCAACATATCAAAGACAAAAATCAACAAAGGTTAAGATTAGTGCAGTGAGTTATAGTCATAGTAGACATTAACATATTTCTCAATTTAAAGCTAAACAGATGTGCATATTGTAACAACAAAACATCAGCAGTTCAGGTCAGTTTCATTAGACGGGATAATCACAGTAGGAGGGATGTGGGGTTCAACTTTGTCTGTACCTGTTAGCTTTGTGAGATAATCACAACACACTGTACTGTCTGCACATCCTAAACACTTGTACAACCTGGCCTCCGTACACTGAAAATATAATACTGTACAACTTATACTCCTGATGGTTATTAATTGAGACCTTCTTTGCAACCAATATTTTAAAGCTGAGACATCCCATGTCCTAGAACCTGTTTATGTAGCTTCTCTATATTTAAATCGATGTTGTAATTTCATAACCATGTCCTATTCCATATGCATACCTCACCCATATGGCCCTGGTTTAATGTAGTAAATTTGTAATATGTTTTATATCGAAACACTTATTTGGTTCTTAGAGGTGAAGTAGAGCAGCGTTAGCATTTATAACATCATATGGGCTGATATATGGGCCAGCGGTTGCTGACTCGGAACCATTCCTTTTACTATTTCTCTGTCTTTGTAATTTATGGAACCTCTCAGATCCGTTCACACTTGAAAGCCCAGGGCCAGGCGGTCAGACACGCTCTCTGTATGTTTATAGCACCTCATTATTTATTAGGGGTCAAAGTGTCTTTCTCACTTGATTGACATCTGTTTGAGTCTAAATGTAACGACTCACTAGTTGGTGTGGCCATCATGCGGCCAAGGTGATGAGAACAACGGTAGGTCACATGGTAATTCAAAAAGTGGTCTACTGTGTAAATGTAATCTTGGAGGATATGCTCATTCCGTCTTCACAAAGGTCATCTTGTTTCAGACCCAAAGCAATAAAACGTAAAAATGTAAATTTGAATACATTTTGAAACATAACAAACAACACTTTACATCACGCCGTGGCCTCCTATCCTGATCATGGCATCGTTAACAACTTACATTAAGATGGCACATGTTATACTGTACAGGCAAACATTGCATGACAACGGAAAAAAATGATGGGGGTGGGGGTTGTCCAACACTACCCCGCCTTTCCCTGCTCCCACTGGACTACTCTCTCTTTCCTCCCACCCACTAAAAATGTCAGCCCCCAAATTATAGTATTTACCTTGTACACTAGTTATTACACTGGAATTTGGACATTGCACATACAGTAGGTGCCACATTTAAACATTTTACATATGCTTAAATATGTTTTAAATATTTATTGCATTGTATGTTTTCAAGAAATATTCTTGAAAAATGTAGATTTTCTATCAACCACCAAACACTTTAGACCAGGGGTCGGCAACCCTGGTCTTACCCTATGTGCACACGTAACCAGGTATTTTGAGAAACTAATATTTCCCTCCCTCCGTTTTCCAAAACGTTTTTGTTTACATCAACCTGCATAAATACACCAAATAGCGCCATTATAACTACGCCAAGCCTGGGCGGTCTGGTCTAGGCGCTCTGCAAGCCAATCAGAATCCTCATTTCGGGGCATCAGCTGCCGAAAACTCAGTTTTCTCAGTTTACACGCAAACGCAAATCTGCAGTTTTCCAGAATCTCTGCTTTAGCCAGAGTTTTTAGAAAGATTCGTTTTCAGACGAGAATTCACCGTTTGTGTACAAACGAAGAGAAATGTCTCCATTTTCAAAAATACCCGGCTATGTGTGCACATAGGGTTAGGGAGCCACTGTCCTGAAGATTTTAGATGTTTCCCTGCTTTAGCACACCTGATTCTAATGGAGGGTAATTACGAGAGCTTGATAATGACCCTTCATTAGAATCAGGTGTGCTGGAGCAGGGAAACAGCTAAAATCTTCAGGACAGTGGCTCCCTAGGACCAGGATTGCCGACCCCTGCTCAAGACTGAGAAGTTAGACCAGGGGTGTCAAACTCATGCCATCGCGGGCCAAGAGGGTGCAGGTTTTTGCTTCAACCAAGCCCCTACACCAGCTGATTTCACTAACGAGTTTCTCCACTTAGTGAAACTCATTATTGATATCAGCTGGTGTAGGGGCTTGGTTGACGCGAAAACCTGCACCCTCTTGGCCCGCGATGGCACGAGTTTGACACCCCTGAGTTAGACTAAAATTGTAAATAGGTGGAGAACGAATGATTATGGAATGTTCCTCTACTTGTACAATACTTGGTTTGTTTAACTTCTGAATGGGTTCTAACTAGCTTTCGAATTGGATATCTAACTAAACAGTTGGGATCTCTAATTTGCTTCTCATACTCCTGCAGACAAGAATCTCCAAACTACTGTAACATTGAGCAACCTACAGTTGTTGATGACCGTATTATTACTTCAGCAAGACAGAAATATATTTCAAATTGCTGTTACTAGGAAGAATAGGAAAAACTACAGAAAGACAGATGGAAGAAAGATGTCCTGCTGGAGTTAAATGATAATTGAGTTGCTTATCATGAGATTTATTGCTGAACAGCTAGTAGACATGCAAGCTGCTTGAATCTGCCCATGTCCCAAGGGAACAGAAAGGAACATCAACTCCAAAACAGGAGTGTGAACTGCAATTTCCACCCCCTGGAGAACAAATAAAGGTTCATCTAATCTATCGTTCTAAATCTCTCAGTTAAAACTTCCATCCAGTTCTATAGTCTATACAAATCAATTTCTAGTTGCTTAAAATATTATTTAAAAAGAAAGGAGACTGTAACAAACGTATTATTTGTGAAAGTTTTTCAAGGATTCAAGTACACTTGGCTCTTTCAACTACCATCAGAAGCACATGAGAAAAGTACATCTTTAAATCATTTTAAATCCTTGCAAGCTTGTTTATACTTACACATTAAAATGAATTGAGCAAGGCATTAGTTAAAGGTTCTGATTTAAGTAACCTGTTCTACACATTCTACTTCTACAGTGCATGGTGCTAGCATGGTGTTTGGCGTGAGATGGCTCAATTTGTTAAGGCGTTGGCCTCATGATCGGAAGGTTGTGAGTTTGAACCCCGGCTGTGGCTATATGACGTTGTGTCCTTGGGCAAGGCACTTCACCCTACTTGCCTCAGGGAGAATGTCCCTGTACTCACTGTAAGTCGCTTTGGATAAAAGCGTCTGCTAAATGAATAAATGTAAAATGGTGGCCAGCTTCTGTAGCCAACTAACAAAGTGTGGGAGAAATGTGAAAGGAATTGCATCAGCTGGAAATGATGACCAGCAGCCAATTAAACTCTGTGCATCAGCATGAGTGGGAAAAAGTAGCCCTTTTTTGTGATTCATAATTGGTCAGATTTGTTTTACACTTGTGTCCTATTCTCAATATTCAGAAATACACTGTAAAAGCCTGTGTGTGCTTGCTGAAAGTCAAAAGGTGTAGGATGTTTAGCTTTCAGTCTGTTGACAAGTGTAGTCCTGCTGCTGTCCTGTGTCAACTAAAACAAAATTGATCTGCTGAGTCTTAAAGGTTTTCCATAATTGAAAATGAGCTAGTTTGTTTTATTGATTGGAATTCATATGGAGAAGGTTCCCATGTTACATTAATTCTGCCTCCACTATAGATTATCAATATATGCTATAATATTTATGCAGGTTTGATTTAGGGCAATTCGGTCTTGCTCACAGATGGCAGTAGAGTACATGCCAAGGCACGTTTGGGTTGAGATCAGAGATCTGTGCGTGCCAGAAAGGACAGTAATAATGATAGAAAGCTAACTTAAAATTCAGCCAGGGATAAAGACAGCGTTGTCTATGACAGTAGCATCTAGGGGTGATGAGAGAGGAGTGGCAAACCAGTAATGGTGTTGTTGAGGTGGTGTGCTTCACCACCTACATTAAGATTGAACCGGTGTTGAAATGTATTTAAGGAGCTCAAAATGTAGAACTTTCCAGTTGTTGTTTTGTACTCTTCCCTCTGCTTTCCTTGAGCTGTGGCACCCTGCATCTTTCTGTTTTCACTGTCGACTGGGAGAGGGTCAATCAATATCAGCCTGCTGATAGTTATCTGGAACCACAGCTAGACAAGGCTGCATCCCCCTTACATATGTTCTTGATTATTGTTCCATGGAGGGTATATGTGAGCAAGATGGTGGTAAGCTATCCCACAAGCTGAGTTGCTCTGGTCCCAAAGAAGCCTGCTGTGTTATTTTCAGGCTGGGATTGGGGTGTGGAAATAAACTTAACTGGTCGGAAAAGCCAGTTTTGTGTCAGAAATTGTGTGGACAGTTCCACCCCCCTCCCTCCAGGTTAATATATTACAAACTGGGGATTGTAGCTTAAAGTTTCATGGAAAGGTTCAGAGCCTGAAGTACTGGGTTCAACATGTGACATGTGATGACTTATGATATTGTAGTGGATTTGATCCAAAATGCCAAATTCATTCAAAAGCACCTCCTCTCAAAGTTGGACTACTGCAACTTTCTGCTCACCTGTCTCCCAGCATGTGCAACCCTCCCCCTTCAGAGGATCCAGAATGCAGCAGCCCGCCTGGTCTACCCAGATTCTCCATGTCACCTCGCTCTTCATCTCTCTCCACTGGCTTCCCATCGCAGCCCGTATCAGATTCAACCGTGGTACTGACTTTCCGAGCGGTGAACAGGACTGCACACAACTTCATCAAGTCTCTCCTCCAGCCTTACACCCCTACCGTTCAAGAGCGCCCAGTCCCAAACACAAGCTCTTCCCCTGTCTGGCCCCCTAATGGTTGAACTCTTCAACTCTTCATCTTCATCAGATACACTGACTGTCTCCGCGCCTTCAAGAAAAGGCTCACGACGTACTTGTTCTGGGTGTACAACGGTACTTAGGAATGACTGCTGGACCTGATGTTAATTCCCCCCAGAATCGCAATAATTTTTATTGAGGGACTTGTTGCTCTTGTCGCACAGTTTTAACTGATTTGAAATTCTTGTACTCACTGTGAAGTATATTATTATTACTTAATTTTAAACAGGTACACTATTGCACGTTTGAAATTCATGCTATTTAATTGTAACTTGTTTAACTGAAGGCTTTTGTGGCATTTCCCTTTGGCACTTGTTTGGTTTCCGACAATGTATGCTTCATAATCTGACTACCTGCAATGTCATGATGATCAGTGGACGATGCTCTTTTGTAAGGCTCTGTCTCGGAAGTTTCTTTGGATAAAAGCTTCTGCTAAATTAATAAAAGCTACAAAACCTCCCTTTACCACTGACAGGGATACTGCTTCCTGAACAGGACATTTTTGGGGAGCTTCAACTTTAGCTTGTCTGTGCATTCACCCATGCTATGCTGAGGTGTGCTTGCATATGCGTGAGTGCATGTGTGTTTGTACCTGATCTAAAGAGGGCATTTTTTGTTGATTTACAAAAGTTAGGAAAGTAAGACTCTTTATTTGGAACAATTGTAACACATTGACATGACACAGCACAGTACACAAGCTTCATGTGGTCCCTTGAGCTCATGGTCACTCAGAACAGACTCTAGCTTGTTCGTCATCTGGGGCAATTATCTGCGGAGGAAACGACTCATACACAAACACACACACTTTCATGTTCACAGATAGATGGGAAAACACTGACAAACACACATCACAAACAGACATTATTCAAGACAAAAAATACAATATGCACTACTTTAACCATATAAAGCAGACAGAGGACAAAGGGGTGTAAAGTGCATACAGCATAGTGGAAGGGGGCTTGCTCACACCTTCTTTCAATATATTTTTTTCTTAAATACAAGTGAAGTGAAGTGACAAGTAACCTTCACTAAAGCAATGGTCTGAGTGTGACACAGTAGCTTCATGAACAGTATTTCACTTGTACAATTTTAGCTGTGCTTGCATGACACAGAATAGACACTGCATAGTGGTGGTTTGTTTTATATATTATTGCGGTACAATACAGGTCATGGGTTTAAGAGTAGGAATATGCACGGGCAGGAGAGAAGGATGTTTGGAAACATTAGCATGTAACAGTGGGAGGTACTACCCGCTTGGCAGTAATGAATCCATGTACTGTATGTTGACATCACGAGTTAGGCCATTCAGTCAAGCCTAATGGATACTGATGCATTTCTATATTTAATTGTTTATTTTGTGTTGTCAGGGTTAAAAGCTTCTCTAAATGAGTCTTACAAATTATTATTGTCAAATAATGTTTCGGGCATGACACCTCCTGTTATATTTTGATGTGTCATGTTACCTGGTGAGGGGGATCTGCAAAGCACACATCATTTAAGCTGACACATGAGCTGAAACTTAGGGTAGAATTCAATCAGCGTTCAACTTGCAGAAATTCATTTTGAGACAAAGGAAAGGACTTCTGGGTTCCGATCTTATCCATAAATAAACAAAGGATCTGAAGAAAAAAAAACATAGTCCTGTTGAACAGGATATTGATGGTAGATACTGATAACAAGGTAATCCAAATAGCCAAAGGTGAGGGATGGAGATGTTGAGTTTTATTAATAATAGTTCCCAGTAGTCCACATCTTAAAGACAAAGTAGTTCTTCATCCCAAATGCATAGTACGCTTCATATCCTTCCGGATGAATTCCACGATGAGATCTCAAGGTTTTCCACAACTGGTGGTGTTGTGATTTAGTAGGGAGCAAACAGAATCTGTGGATGGGAGTTCCTGACGGGGCCTGGGGCGGGGCGAAGCAATGCTGCAGAGAGGGTCTGTGTCTGGAACAGGGTAGGAGTAGGGGCATGGTTTGGGGTATGGGTTGAACGCAATGAGAAGGCAGAGCCCATGGCTGCCGCCACAGCTGCTAGGTGGCTGGGCAAGATCTGGGCCGTTGTCATAGGCTGGCATACTTCTTTACCTGCGGTCAGCTTCACCTGGTAGGCAGGGAGAGAAAGACATTGCGTTAGTGGGGAAACTGGACAAATTTAAACAAACCCATATGATATATGTGTCTACAATCATGGGTTTCAGAAAGTCATAAGAGTGATCTGACGATCATCTGGTGTCAAGGGAAAATACTGGTCATATTGTGTAACATAAAGCAAAGGGATTCCCCGGCCTCTCTATAAAACATTGTTTTAAAACATAAAATTAACTCTCTGGCTCAGTAGCCAGTAAGTCTGATGTTCTCAGATACATTATAAGAAGATTTTCCAGCGTCTTTTCTTTTTTCCTCAATGCATTACACAGAGTAGGACCATTACTTTCATTTGGCTTGTAAATCTCTGAATGGTAACAATTTGTACAGAACAAAGCACAGTGAAGAACACAGTTTTAGATGTAAAGAAAATAGAGACACATCCGCCTCATTCGTTTAATTATCAATATAAATATACTGCTGTGACATTATACAGGGTAGCATAATAGTATTTCAACAAAGTGCAGGACTTACTGGTTGTTTGGTCAGGCCTTTTGCAGGTTTGATGTAGGGGCTGTATTTGGGTTTGGCTGGTTTGCCTGCCGCTCTGTCTTTGTGCCGTCTGCTGCTAATGTGCTGTAGGATTCAGAATAGTTTTTTCTCTACTCAGTTCTATTCTTTTCATAAGCAACTATTTCAACATTGACTAGGATTTTTTCACACACCTGTTTGAGCTGTGTCTCCGAGTTGACATGAACATCGCAGGTCTCACAGTGAAAGGTTTTGTTCTGTAGGCCCGTGGCTGCTTTGGTGGGCGCGGCCATTTTGCTTTTGACCCCTGGTCTGGGAAAGGACTTGATTGAGCCCATGCCATTTCTGGCCTCCAGCATGGTTTTGTGTTTTGTACCTATGAGTGGTTGAAAAAAAGGCTTTCAAGGTTTGGATAATTGAACAAAACTAAAGCCATACATGAATTACCCTTTGAATATCATTTTTTCATGGCAAAATGGCAAAAAAAAGCTAGCTGCACAACTGTAAAGCTGTAAAAGCTCACTGCACAACTTTTAGCAGAAATGAAGTTAAGCTGACAATCCCTCTTCAGTAGACATTCTGCTCCTCCTTAAGTGTTAACAGCATTAAAAGAACATGACAAAGGGGAGCCCTAGTAGCTCACTGGATGAGTGTGCACACAATGCAGGCTTGAATCTGGGTAATGGCCCTTTGCTGCATGCCTGTTTCTCTCGCTCTCCTCTGTCTCTATCTGCCTTTCCTGTCATACTAAACTTGTTCAGCAAAGCATGGAAACTGGCACACACACAACCACAAAAACTGTAAATGCCAAACAGTTTGATGAACAAGCCCAATGGCATGGCACTAAAACAAAAGCTAAACTCTCTTGCAGAATCTGCCAAGTTGTGTCGCGAATGGGGACGAGAAGAGAGGCTGGTAGTCCTGTCTCTCACCGCTGTTGTGAGCCTCTAGCTGGGAGGCTGAGTTAACGGCCACCTTGCATAGAGAGCAGTACAGCAGACGCTTGGCTTTCTCCTCCTCTGTCTCTGCGTCTGTCTCCAGTTCAACCTCGGCTTCCGCCTCCTCGTCCACTTTCAAGGGCGAGGCTGGCTTGGACGGCTGCCTCTCATCTTCTAACATGACTGAGGTAGTCTCTGTCCGTGTGGTTGTGAGGGGAACTGGGGTCAGCTCAGTTGCTAGAGGTGCCAATGTAGGTGTCAGAGGTGGTGTAAATTTGAGTAAGGGAGATAATGGCAGATGTGCCACTTCAAGGCTGTTATCTGCAAAGGGAAAGAGAAGGGTTATTTTTGATGGATAAAAAAATATATATTAGAATACTGGATGTTTTAAGATGACTTATTTGGGTGTTAGTTAATGATTTAAATGTTCTGTTGCTTTGGCATAACAAGACAATGTTAGCAATTCAGTTATACAAATAAAAAGCAACATATTACTTGGAGAAAACACTTTATAATTAGATAAGTTTCCAAAAATATAATCTGATACAGGACATATTTAATCATTTGAGATTACTCTTTTCATGTGTTCTATTTTGCAATGTATAGCATGGCATTTTCGTTTCCTACTGCAATATGAAAATACCTGCTTTTAAAGTTTAGAGGAAAAACCTCTTTTAAGACCAGCTCTGGAACGTCAGAATAATTGTCTCATATCACAAAATGATGGACAACACATTACTATAAACTGCTCTTAGTTTACCAAAATGAAATTTAGCCTGGCAGCATCCCCTGATCAATGTCAATACCTCTCAGTACTTCTCTGTCCACTGAAACAGAGTGAGCCAAGAGAGCCAATCAATAGTGAATTATGGGGTGCTATTTTTGTAAGCCAATATGTATGGCTCTTGTTTCTCCCAAAAGAGGTGTCAGAGCAATGAGATACGGATTGGAGAAACAGTAGCACCAGACATCTATCATTATTTAGACAAATCTTCTTTTTGCAGAAAGATGCATTGCAGGGAAGGATTTATGTTTCATGAGATCTGTTTCTCAATGATTAAACACCTTAATTCAATGTAGAATGATTATCAAAAAACCTAGTATTATAGTTCCAACATTCCACAGACAAACTGCTCAATAGGCAATACAACTTATATTTCATTATCTCCCTTTACATTATAGCCATTTGCATGGGAAAATGTACTTAATTATTTGCAAGTGACCTTACTTGTGAATAATGATCATCCTGAGAGGAGAGGAACGTCGTGACCCCCCACCAATCTGTAATTAATGTCCACCCACTCCCACATCACTCTGGAATGCCAGACATCATAACACAGCCCAGTCACGGTAACCTAAACCCAACACCAACTCACCAAGAACCCAAAGCTGTCACCACACCTGTTTCTGTAGCCAGTTTTAAAGCACAATGAACAACCTTTCGGTTACATTAGGATTCTACATATGCAGGATGTGTTTTCTGTCGAATCTGGGTTTTGAGTGTGCATAGTCTGTGTGTTGACTGCCTGTGTAACTAATTTGTGAGTTAGTCACAGTGCACACCTTCTATTGGCAATTGCTGTCGTATTTTAATATACCTTTATTGTAACATGTTCTGCCTCCCAGAACGGTGTGGTCAACCTGTCCATGTGTTTGTCCCTGCATCATTATTCACTCATCTACCTTTAATGCCATTAAAGACCCATTGGCCTATGGAGG
Source organism: Neosalanx taihuensis (assembly GCA_030340665.1). Taxonomy (NCBI): domain Eukaryota; kingdom Metazoa; phylum Chordata; class Actinopteri; order Osmeriformes; family Salangidae; genus Neosalanx; species Neosalanx taihuensis. Next base: position 10,863,826 of record CM059294.1, read on the forward strand.
AAAGTGATTAAAGTGTATTTTGCCTGGCCTAGAACGCCCTCTACACAGAAAAGCCTCCAAGAATTCACAGCACCACTCTCCGTGACCTAACTGGCTCTGGAAAGCCCAGTTAAGAACTCAATCTCCTCTCATTAATGGAGGCAATGACTGTGATCAATCTAAAGTTGCTGTGGGTAAGAGCTGACAGCTTTGGATGAGAGTGTGATAGTAGAAAGAGGAAGCAATGAGGAAGAAAGCAAGAAGGTAGGATGGACTGGCAAAAGAAGACAGAAAGGTAGAATTGGGGAGATGAGAAACAGTAAAAAGGTGAATGATAAGATTACATAAAAATGAAGAGGAGGATGGGCAAAGAGACAGAGAACATATAACATGTAAGAGGAAGATGCAATTAAATAGACTGAGAGAGTTAGAGGGAAAAGTGCCACAAAGAGTGGAGATATTAGAGAGAGAAAAGACGAAAAGCAGTGTGACCCTCACTGAAAGCTAACAATCCTTTTCTTCCTCAGTTTCTATACTTCCATAGCTTCCGCTTCTCTCTCTGGAGATCTCCTTTGGTGATAAAGCAGAAATGTTCCTCTGAAATCCTTCCCTTCCTGATAAGCTTCCAGGCAATCACAAGACTCCCAAGAGATCTGATTACCTTTCTCAATGATGCTGGATTAAGCTTTTTAATTAAAATGATTAGACCCCATTATATGTCACAACCATTTAAAGGACAGGATTCCCTTATGGCTGAATTCTATCATCCCATAAAATAAATTTTTGCTAATCAATATTCAAAGTAAAGAAAAGGTTATCTTCAGCAGCTCTCTTGACAACAATGTGGATTTGATATTTCAGTGAAGATGTGAAATTAGCTTTGTAGGTATTCCATATCAATAGCTGCAATTATCCATTTGATTATGGGAAACTGTCAGTGATCTTTGAGATCACATTAGTGATCCTTGGCCTGAAGTCGACTAACAAACGCTGTCCCATCTTTTTCTAAGGTGAGTCAAGTAAACACAAATACAATGTGTTTAAAAGTGTGTTGTTCTGCTTTGAGATTCATAAACTACCACTGTGTATCACTACAATTGTTGCATACCTAGATAGACACAGGTAATTTTACCCAGGCAAGGTCATTTGCAGTCATCATCTTAGTTTCTCATCCATGCACCTCGACTGTGCATGTTTTTTTTTCAACCAGTTGCTCACCAACGAAATGTTTTGGGCAGATTTGTTTTCCTGTCTTTGCAAAATACATGGAGAGGGAGGAAGCAGTGGTGCATGTGCTGCTAGCTGAACAAGCCTACGCTTGCACCCTGCCTCCTCAAGCCTGCTCCGTTGTACAGCTGCTGTCAGTGCTGGCAAGGCTCCCTTGACAATCTCCTCTTTAATAGCTAATATCAGGGTACATTTCCTCAGGCACTGGGCTGGAACTGAAAGATGTCAGGCTGTGCTACAGGCATCTCTCTCTTTTTCTCTGTTTGGCATCAGAGCAGACACACACTCGGACACACACACACAGGCTTGATGGGTCACAGACTAATCTATTCAATCACATCATCGCCTTTAAATTACAGGATCCTCTCAAGTTCATTTACTTTAAAAAATAGATCTTGATTTAAGATCTCAATGAGACCTAGATTACAAGTATGTGTCCAAGCAAACACAATCAATATACCCCTCCTTTCCAACACACACACATGCACGCTTACACACACTCACAATGAACCTCTTCTTGTCCCACACACATCCCAAAGAGGACCAATGACCACTTTCAAAATATAATCGATATTTGGCAGAAGTTTGCAAAACCAAACCAATACATTGTAAGCTGACTTTGGAAGTGTCTGTGGCTGACCTGTTGCTCATATTGTCTCTGTGTACCCATTACTCTTCCCTGACTCCTGCTTTTCATTAGAAAAGCTTTCTGGCATTGATATACTGTACCTTCAAATAATTTAGCCTGGCAGATCATGTAGAATTTACCTGCCTTACCAATTAATTCAATTGTCATGAGTCCATAAATATTCATTATGTAGTGTCACTTGTGACAAATGTACAATCCAATGTGGTCCATATACAAGAAGAGGTGGAGGATAACTGTTTCTGTCAGAGATAGCCATTGTTCTTGTATTATGTTGGATGATACTGGATAAAAGTGCTTAACTGATATGAATATTCTGACAGAATATATGATTTTGAGTAATTCAGGTATCAACTGTTAATTTGGCTACGACTAAGCTGATACAAGTGTACGAGTCAGTGGCTGTCGGAGACTGAGTGTGCGTGACCAGAGCACAAACAAAGCTGAGTATTATAGAGCGAAGATGTCGAGATCTGAGCTGTAATACAAATGCCAGCGTGTGCTCCTGAAAATAACATTTAATAATAACATTTTCTCACATAGAACTTTAGTACTTGTGGATATGCCATACAGGGACTCCAGAGATCCAGATGAATATTCTCATTCTGGAAAGTTTAATTAGAGCAGTTTCACAGGTTTATTATTTTACCTTGGCTACAAGGTTTGAGGCATGAAAGAAATCAAGCAAAGAACAAAACCTGGATTTGAAAATTTCAGGCTACATGATACCATGACACCTTATACTTAGATTTTAATAGGTGTACCAACATATTTAAGAAAAAATGCTATACATATATATGGATTTGGAGAAAGATAAGCTATTGTGGATGCAAGAAAATGAACAACCTTTAACATCGGTGCAGTTGGACACTGCTGAAGTGTTGATGGTCCTTGAGATCTCCAGATTGGTTGTTTCCTTGGTGACCAATAAGCCTTTGAGCTTGCATTTGGGAGCATCCAAAGTTTTCAGCTTCTTGGCATGTTTGGTTCCTTTGTAATGGGCCAGGGCTTGACTCTGAAGAACAAACAAGTTGCTAAATTTAGACCCAGACAAGCACAGGAAAAAGCATAAAATGTATATTTCAAGTTATAATCATATTAAAACAATTAGAGATCAGCAAAGATACAACCGAGCCAGAAAGGTCCAAATGACAGCTGGGCAAATAAATCTAAAGAGCACTTGTGAACCTACAAACCAGCTTTTCTAGGCAGAGGCTAAGCTATTCTTTTTCCTATGACCCTGTGAGCATACTGTGTCTTCCACTCAAACACAAATGTGACATACACTATATTATCAAAAGTATTTGGTCACCCATCCATCTGATCATTTGGATGGGTGACCAAATACTTTTGGTAATATAGTGTATGTGTCTCTATTGGGGGTAAATATAAGTAATTGATGGATCAAATTTAGAGTCCAGATGCGTACACTAACCAAGATTCACCTCTACATCGGATGTATCCTGGCTTTTTAGACAAGGCCATTCGCAAAGACATTCAGTTGTCCTTGTTTACTTCTCTGCACTTCCTAGATGACTTTGCCTGTGGCAAGAAGAGTGGTATCAGGAAGAGTGTGATTGCCTCTAAGAATAAATCAGTATGCCAGCCATAATTCCCATCAGGGTATTGTCCGTTTGTTAAATAGGCTATGGGGGACATTTCACCAATAACAAATGAGAGAAAGAATAGACTGATTTATTTGAATAATACACTATATTACCAAAAGTATTTGGTCACCCATCCAAACGATCAGATGGATGGGTGACCAAATACTTTTGATAATATAGTGTAACTATGAAACTATATTTTGTCGTAAAACTTTTTTCACCTGTTCTACTAGCTCATAAAGATACTGCAACTTAGCAGCAAACAGAGATCACATATCACATCACATAAAGGTACTGCAACTTAGAGGGATATCAAGCATTATACCCTTTCTCAAATGCCTGGGCTGTCTTGAATCACAGTAGCCACTGTCTGTAGCTAGTAGCCACTGTCTGTAGCTACTCCCTATTGTTGTGAAGGGAGAAGGCTTTGCCCAATGTCAGTAACTCAACAAATCTCTACTGTCCCAGTCCTACTGTAGAAGGAAGGCACAAATCCTCATCATAATACCACTAAAAAGAAAATGAATGCACTTCAGCACTGACACACTGAGCCACCATGAGCATTCCCCATGACATGCACAATGATAGTTATTTAACTTGGATGGGAGTATGAAGTATGATAATAACAATTGTGAAATGTAATGTCAGATGTGCATTTCCCTTCTTAACATGGTCACAGTGAAGATATTGGATAGGCAAACACAATTTCTCTAAATCCAGAGAGTGATATTATCGTACAATCAGTAGGCATATTTCGAAAATAATATCTTTATTGCTCTATTGCTGCATCTCAAGAATCATTAGCTTTTAAAGCTGTTTCCCAGAAATATTGACTTACAACGTTTAAAATTTTTACAGGACACTGAAATCATAAAGGATGGTGTATGTGTGTGTATATTTTGGTGTGTGGGGAGTTTGGCCTTCCTGGCCAGATAAAGAGACTTTAACCTATCTATTCCATAGCCTGTGTGTTTGAGAGGTAGTCATATGGTGTCCTTGTCATGGCCCTGAACAAATCCTTTTTACACCCTTCCTGGAGACCCAAGGGTTAACACGCAGATGTACAATTAGGTTGAACATTCACACTGTTCCTAGAGTGAGGAGGTCAACTCTGTAGACTAGTGTAAGGAAAGCTATGTTCAAACACTAGTTATGTGTGTTTGTAGTTGCACCATGCTAATAGAAAGTGCTTTGGTCAGGCAGGTAACCTGGGTGCCGCTGTTGTGATTTCAGAGTGTGACAATAGATAAAAACAAGTGTTCTTGGCTGATTATTCAGCATTATCCAAAGCTTATCAATCCAAAGTCCATAAAGTGTGTATAGAGACATGCAAAACCCAGTTTTGAAACCATCATCATGTGACATATTGACCCCCTTAGATCTCAGACACTCACTCACCTGTGAGTTGAACCTTAGTTGGCACACACTGCACGAGACATGCTTTCGTTTTGCTGAGGGAAGTACTCCAAACGTGTGAGGCATACCAGCTTTCTGTATTGGGTCCATCTGCAAAAGACCAAAAGCTAATTAAAGCACTAAAAGTATTGAAACCAGACCTTTAAATCAAGCTTCCTCGATCCTTGAGCTTCAAACAAAGAAGAATGCTTCGTTTTGAGCAGTTAGCCATTTAACAGCTGACAGCTTTCTTGGTCCATCTCAAACAAATCGCACGTCTTTGCCAGTGGACACAGTCTGAGGAAATCGTTCAAATCAAGGTCAATCGAGTAGCAATCACAATCAGAATGGGGGTTTATTCGCTATGCAAGATTAACAAACATGGAATTCACTGGCAGGAATGAGCAAACATAGAACATATATGTGGCATACTAATAAAATAAAAATGAATACAATGTAAAATACACTACAGATATGGATACAAATAATACAAGTGACACAAGCTTTATCCTACAGAAAACATGTTAAAATAAAAGTCACGATATATGAGGAGGGGAACTGGGTAGGTATGGAATGAATCCTTTCGTTCTTTTCGTGCATTGCTGCACCTTCTGTCAGCTCTCTGTTCTTCCATCTGTTTGGTGATTGAGCCTTAAAGAATTACATTGCTTCCATCTGTTCCGTAGGGATGCATTTTGTAGACTGAGCTGCAAATTATAATTTGTTTAAAACTTTAAAAACTGAAACCAAAGATTACAGAACAAACAAACTGTAAAATAAAGGAAATAAATTAACTGTAAAAGCAATCTTATCATTGTAAACTAAGCATGTCTTAAGCTGCTTGCAAACTAAAAAAATATATAAGCTCATGCATGAATCTTCCATAATAAATCTCACCCAAGTTTGGGAAAAAGGATGACACATTAAGTTGGCACAGATCCCTGGCAAGACATTCTACAGCAAGACACGCTAGCTGGGGCCTGCTGGGAACCCAGAGTTTGAGAACTGGAAACCTACCCAGAGTGAAAAACATCTGGGCCACAAATAGGATGAGCTCGTGCAAGAAACACGTATGGCTCTCAAGTCTGAGAAACATCACTTCACACAGGCACCAGCAAAACCACTGTGAAAAGAATAAGGAAGCGGTGCAAATGTTCATACAACATGTATTTCAGACTATTTGTCAGAGAAAATGTCATAAGTCTACGAATTTAAATATATAAAGAAGTGGTTAATAGGAACATGTTTCATTGTACCTCATGCCTTGACAGCTCAGTTGCTCACAATTCATTCTGTTCCCTCTAATTCCTCCACAAACTACTTATTTGTCTATCGCTCCTTTAGTCGTTAAGCGAAATCTCTTTCTTATTGACTGCTGCCTTACTCCAGCTCTGTGGGTTTGTCTCCAAAGTACAGCTGCATTGCCGGTGACACATTATTCCCCATGCATTTTCCCCATCAGCCACCCACTGAGCCAAATACTTCATGACGAGCCTCCCACTAAGCACACACTCCAACTCCCCCACCAACACACTCACATCTTCATCCTGTGCCCATTCTTAGTCTGCTAAGGTCTAGTCCTGTGGTCGTCTTATTCACTCTCTTTTCTCCATTTCGCTGCCTCACTCATATTCTTTTTCCTTTTCATCATCTGTCCGTTGCAATTCGCGCTGAAGTGTTCAGCGCTGGGAGTACGTCAACTAGACCTGGTGGGGAAAGACCAGGCTGTTTGGTTGATGCTCTCTGACAGCCTGCAGAAGCTTGTCTGTAACAAGGTCCTGTGCCAGGGACACCAGACAGCTAGAACTTAAAGCAGTGGATCATTTGACCAGGTGCCACAGCGGCAGTTCTGACAAGTAATGTGACAACAAAGACTGACAACTCATGCCAACACTGGGATGAACCACAAAACTAAATTACAATATTGTCAACCCCCTACATTGGATATAACCATACTATAATATTGAGCTGAGCTCGGAAAATAAATAAACTATTTCACATGGTTAACATGCTGTTTATAAAGAATCCTTGCAAATACTGTACGGGAAAAGCCTATAGTATTTATGTCAATGCATACTTCCTGTTTGTTGAGGAATTTACCACTGCAGTAGAGAAACATCATTACATGGATGGACAAAAAATACAGATTGTGTGAGAGAGGAGGGAGAAAAAGAGAAATAGAGTGAATGACTGGTCAACGCAACTTCCACCTTGAGGCCTGAATGTTCCATTCACAGCCGCCAAGCTCACTTACCATTAACGTAAGTGGGATGAATGACCTGTCAGATATAATCCTGCCTCCTATGTATTTTCCAATTACCTCTGCTGCCTGGCCCAGTCACTTAGTTACCATCAGTCAGTGCTGCTATAGATTGTTACCACACAAAAATTTGCAAGTCAAATCAAGGTTGTTCATATACCTCATAATGAGAAACATCTTTGCACTTGGTAATTAATACGAAGGCTCACTTAGCACAAGAAAAGTAGTTGAGAGATTTACAAAGGAAGTCCTAACTTAATAGCTCAGCTGGTGGGCACTTGACAAGGGTTGACAGATGAGGTGAAATGGCGAAACAACAATAAATATTATTTTACCCCTGCAGCAATAACTGTCTGTGCTGTTTATCAGCTTTCTAAAAAGGGAAGATGGTAAGAACATGGGTAAATTAAGTTAAAGCTGTAATTGGAATTGCACTATGAAGGCATTATAGGATTCATCACAGAGGGGAAATGAAAGAGTTATGTATGTGTATGAGATAATGTATGTGTGTGTGTACGAGTGAGAGGGAGTGACAGATTGAGATCTGAAGTTTTGGGCTGATCACAAATGCAGAATGAAATCCATGCAATCATCATTGAATTTGCACATTGGCTTGCTAACTCAGTTACCACAGACCAATGTAATGTTTTTCAAATCGTTGATCAAAAAGCCTATTGGGAAAAAAACGTTTTCACCTCAATTATTACATTGCTTCATCTCCTCTCATAGGGTGGAGGCCAAACTTGCAAATTTAAAGTAATTTAAAAAATGTTTCCCATTTAAATGGATAAGCTAAGTAATGTACCATGAAGGTCAATCATTAGGCTTTACAAAATGGATAAGACAATATTCGTAGTGCACATGTTTTGGTCATTGTTGTTTGTGTTCTCTCTGTTCCTCTTTCTCTCCATCTTTCTTTCTCTCCCTATTCTGTTATCCATCTTTCACCAACTTTCTTCTAGCATTCCACACATTTACCTTTCCAACATTTTCAATAGAAGTCTTAGTTTAGTTTGGTAATAATTATTACATTTTAAATCAGTTCTTGTTACTGACCTCTCACCCCATCCAGTCTCAATCTGAATTAAATATTGAGCTGGGGAATAGTCCTCTTCTAGAAAGAGGCACTTGAGACAGGCACCAACCTACCACAACTGAGATAACAATGCTTTTGAAATCAAAAACTTAAACCATATCTTAAATGTTACTTGCACACTGTATACAATCTTGACAATCTCGAATACTGAGCAAAAAATAGCAAGTAATAAAATAACATAATCACATATTGATGTAGGTATAGCTACATTAATCTCATATTACAATATAATTTACAATGATTTATGCTACATAATTTTTTCAATGAATATCAAACAAGGTTGATAATGAGTGCCCAGTAAGCATGGCCACCTATTGAATTAGTTAAATCAATGCTTCGAAATAGAAACAATTGAATTGGCTACCTAATACGTGCACACTACAAAACCAAAGTATTTGAATCAACCAAAAAAGTCCAGATTAGAAATATAGTTTAAGTGGCAAAACAAGCAACCCTAACTCTAAGATGATCGATGCAATGCAATCATTAGACCATGCCACCATTGATCATTGACAGCAAGGTTCAGAAAGATGACTTCCCAGGCAAACAGGCAAATCCCAGGCAATAAGACAATAGCAGTGTCTGGTTTTAGGAACTGAGACCACATTAAGTGCATTAAGTGTTTTTAATGATCAACTTCACTGAGGGTACTTTAAAAGATCAACAGGTAAAAAAGTGTTGTGGACGTAAATGAGGCCCTCTGAAAGATATTTGGCCACACAGTTCCAATGGAATGTCAATTTTCAATTTGGAGCAGCCCATTCCAGCCAATTATGTTCCGTAAATCCTGTTCTAGCCAATCGCCTACAGCGACATATCTTTTTCTTTATGTTATTCTGTGAAACCACTGTTGATCAAACTTTGGAAGCATTGGAAAAAAGTGAAGTTACAAAAACATTTGTGGACTCCAATTTTTTACTGTATTTTGCACCTATAACTAGCACAAAACAGAAGGAAACCGTGCTATTTAAGATAATGTTACACAAACCATTTTTAAGTCTACAAAACAAGAAAGTCAATTCAGGTTGTTATGTTTAGTTCAGTAGGGTTGTTTTACAAGTTCACTGTGAGGGTTTTGTGAACGAGATATTTGAATACATATCATAAAGTTTTACAAGCCCCCTGGAGGGGAAATGTTACTCTTCATAGTGACAGGCATGACACAGAGTATCTAAAGACCATGTACAATGCACACATCTAGTCCCTCAACCAACCATCTAAACAATGAGGAAATACTGTCTCTGTCTCTGTCTAGTCTTGTCTCTGTGCACAATGAAGCTTCTAAATATTCCCTGCGGGACGGTGTGCTTTTCATTTAGGAACAATGGTGTTGCAGGTGCAAACTGCTAGCATGACCTTCCAGCTGGTTCTACTTTAATGCTGAAACATGGTGCCGTGCAGCCTGATCCTCGTGGACAGCGAACTGGACGGATGCTTCCACCTTTGTCAAAACACCAGCTGGGGCATACAACACAGAAAACAGATGAGCACACTGAAACAAACAGTTTACCTTGATAGATGGTACAGTACTCAACACTTGAGTGTCAGATTGGACCTACCATATGCACCATTGCGTCACCTTACTCTCCCAGAACTCAGAATAACATGCAATTCATCAATTTTTCAAATAAAGTAATCTGTTTTAGAGAGTACTTACAGTACTTAAACCATCTCAGGTAATAACACAAGATTCTGTGTGTGCTTGTTGCCTCTTATTGCCAGCGAGCAAGCCAAGCTGGCAAGATGGAGTCCCATAAAGATGGGCCAGAGGTCCTTAGTATTATCTCTGTATTTTTGCAGAGAGAGCAAAACTGGCAGGTACCCAGGCGGTTGAAATATTAGCGTGGGAGAAAACGTTGACGGGCTTTGCCAACAGGAACTTGTAGGTTGTAGGTTCAAAGATTAAAAAATCTCTTGAGTGCTAAATGATGAGATCTAACGTCTGGGCTTTTGCTAACCAGGTGTTGTGAAGGATTAGCTCAGAGGGCAATCAGTTGGATAGTGGTAGTCTCCTTATTAGCATGTGTTGCTTTGATCTATTTCCCTGATATTGTTTATGTCCTTCTGGGAAGCAAATTTATAGAACCCATTAGATCTTTATGGGACTTGTGTAAATCAAATGAAACTCAAATAGGGGAACGTAAATAGTCCCCAAGCTCCTTTGTTCTTCCCTTTCAACATGCTGTGTGCACTTATGATATCATTTATCTCCCAAAGCCCAGAACAGATAAAGCTGTATTGGCCGTGGGCATTTGGAAAGCAACATTTCCATTATGGATATTGATACAAGCATTGATTCAGGATTGGGGGAGGTTGAAATGGTTCATGATGTTTAAGCAACCAAGGCTGAAGCCTGTGTGTCACTCTTAGTCCTCGACTACAAAGCAATTTTCCAGTGCGCAAATCGGCAAGAAGAAATCAATAAGTCACATTCCTGATTACTCCTCAGGCTGGAAATGGACTTTGTATTGTTTCTCCAAGACAAATGTAAGTCACTGGCAAGATGAATGGTATTTTTACACCGAAGAAAGATCCCTTTAAATGAAAATTTTCTTTCACATTTCTCTTTCATTGCACCTTTTAACTTACCTACCAGTGAACAATCACTCTTTCCTTTTCCTATGTTTGGTTTGATCCGTTTTGTTCATGCTAGTCATCTCAGTGCCTTGACTTTCGACAGCTGTTTTCATGGAAATATCTATAATATATCTAAAATATCTGTCTATATCTATTGTCTGTTTCATTCTGACATTCACTCAAACAATTTAATTCAATTTAATCTTGCAAACATTGTGATTTTTTTTTTACATATTAGGTTAGATATATTAATGGATCAGACTACTTTTTGGGTTAGACAGGAAGAATGTAATTTGCACGTAGTTGATTGTGTCATGGGATGTGTTAAAAACTGTTGGTACTGGCCACATCCTTATTTGATTGAAGAAATTATTCTAGAGGAAACAGGAAAGAAAGAGAGATAACAGTCAAATCACATCTATCTCTTCTGGCTGAGCACATCCTAATTGTGTCAGTCACATTCCAAAACAAGATTGCATGAGACTTGACGAAAGACTTGGCATCTGTCTTTTTGTGCAGGTGAAGCTAACTCCAGGCTCTGGAAAGAAGATGGAAAATATATCTGGTGAAGCTATATCACGCCAGAACTGTGACTCTTTATTACCACTGTAGATTAATGGAAACATTGCAGTCATCTTGTCTATATGAGTCTTTTGTATCTTGCGTATTGGAGTGAATAAATGTTTAGTGTGCCCCAGAGGCACATAAGCAAACCTGACCTCATCACAACTGATAGAACCATATCCCTCCCAATGACTACAGATGGAAACTAGCTTTAGCTAAATATGCTACAGTACATCCAACTTCACCTACAGTTCTCATGAACATTTAGGTATGATGAATTGTAACACAATTGCACAAATGTATGAATTCCTTCATAAATTTAATTGACATAAAAAGCGACCCAAACACACAACAAGCCACCCAGTAGGGGAGGTTTCAAAATTAATCAGACATATTCCTAAAATCCTCGCTCCCCCATGTTCTGAAACAGCAATCCTCCTTTTGTTATGACTGTGAAACCAAACCTACACAAGTAGCACTAAAGTGTATGCTGCATTGTAAAACTAGAAAAATAACGTACGCATAAACACTTTTATTGGGCTCTTCTTGCCAGCCCAAGCTTTTACAATCACCCTATATTCTGCCAGTGATTACACGTCAAGGATTTAGAGGAAGGGTGGAACAGAGAAGGGTGGAAAAGAGAGACTAACATGAACTGACCGAGAGGAAAAGAGATAGATCAAAGTGAGTGGCTGAGTGAGTGAGTGAGAGAATGAGAAGAGATACACAAAGACAGGGGGGAAGGGAGGGTTACTCCCTGGTAATCCAGTATCATCTTGCAGAGATTTGGATGCATCCCAGTACATTATTCATTATCTGTGGTGAAGTTTGTTAGATGTAGATTAACAGGGTGAGAAGACGAATAGGGAGAACTGGAAGTTCTTGACAAAATCCCTTGCTGAGACAATCTGGCACCCTTTGGCTATGTGAACTGAACTTGGTGATGTTCCGGCATATATTACAAGGATATTTTTCTCTCTGTATCCAGTTGTGCTCCATATATCTGGTTTACTTGTCAGAACAGACCTTAAGATATCCCCATAATTCTAAAGCGAAAGCTCAAACTATTATACTTTAGATTTTTTTCCAAGAATCATCATATTTTTGGATGACTTTGGTGATGCAAACCTTGTGAGGCTCCATATTTTCTGAGAATTACTATCTACTTACTATCTAAAAATCAATGGGGTTGTCTAACAATGTACAGACGACTTTAAGTAAATGCACACTGGGTGAGTGCAGGCCATGTTACATGCACAGCAGTTCTACCAGTTCATCACTCTTAAATCCAATCACGTACTTATGCCGGATGACTACATTCTCCAACATAGGACATGTACCATGGCCATAATGTCTGCCTATCAACACAAATCATTGTTTACATCAGAAGGTGACAGTCTTAGATGTCTGTTCATATATAAAAATGAGAGTCATACTTAAAAAGAAAAATCACATGGCTTTCAAGTCCAAAATCTCATTACAGTAAATCAACCGGTGGACAAAATACACATTAAATGACCTCTGCCAGGGTCAGATAAAACTGTAACACTCTCTGACCTGAAATGACCTCTGTCCCATGACCTGGGATTGGTACTCACCGCACTGAAACTGGGAAAGAGCCTTACAGCTGAAGCTGTATCCAGTGGAAACGGGAGGAAATGCTTCATACCCAGAGAAGGTTGGAGTGTGGGCAGAGTAGGACGCACCAGAGTGGGTAGGAGGCCATTTTGACATGCATTACCTGTGGAGAGGAATATGATACATATAAATGATTTGAAGGGAATTAGTAACATTAACATTATTGACATTGATAAGTTTACATTTTTGGAAGGCTGCAATCAGAAAATTGTTGTCTATGTTGCCTTGGTAGTCAAGTTTACTTTACTTTTAAATTTATTTATTCTCATGCTTGCATTTTTTTTTTTTTTCAAAAAAACGGAGCTTGCATGACTTTGAAACTTTGTTTCAGTACCTTTTCCCTGCTGTATAAGATAATCTTATATCAAAGATTACTTGCACAAAGTTATACAATAACTGCCACTGTGTTCAAGCATCACTAACATGCTTAGCCAACCTTTTTGACCATATGTACTGCTGGTCTCTTTCCCAATTGTCTGCTTAAGTGCAAAAACAACATTCCATACGCATAAGCAAGAGCCTCTTGTATTCACTAATAAAGCAGTGAGACACAAACACACATACATTGAGATGGATTTCATCATTTGAAACCAGGTCACTCTAATACAATTATATATTTTTTATACCAAAAGCAATGTTTCAGAAGGTTGGTCTCATAAACCATCACATTAAATTAACATTGTAAAGTGATTAAACAGGGAAAAATCTGGTATATATGATTCAATAGTGGGAGGTGGCCAAACGTCTTGGAAAAGCAGGAGTAAATACTTAACTTTTATTGTCATATGAGCATGAGATGCCAACAAAGGTCATTTCAAGCCATGAATTAAAACCAGAGGAGCCTTATTTCAACACTGGTGGATCAAAAAACCTGAGCATCTGTCCCAGCCCTCCAAAACATTAGGAGTTAAAGAATCCATTCCATAAGGCAGTAATTAGAACCAGGAGATGCAAGTCTTTTTATTATAATTTTATTTTTTACTGCCATATGCACAACAGAGAAAGTCCCCGCCAGAACGACTCTTAAAAGCGAGCAGATACTATTTCAAAACAGCAATTTGAGACAAATAAAAACAAGGTTTGCCACATTTGGATCCTGAGGCCATGGGAAGGGCATCATTAAAAAGAATAAGAAACGGTCAAAAAAGAGAGGAAGAAGAAACAAGAGGGGGAAAGCCTTGGTCTCTTTTCACCCCCATTTGCCAGAGAACTGCCATCTGTTGATAGAGCATGCTGCCTCTCCTGTGGAGACATGTTCCAGCTCTTCTTTAACAAAGCATATCCTTCTGAAGGCATCATCCCTCAACAAGATCTTTTGACATGTTGGACAGACGTCATCCCTGAAACATGTTGTTTTTTTGGGCAAGCCACATCTAGATCCCAAAATGTAACTTGCACAGTAGAAACAGCCAACGCAAATACCCCAGCAGACCAGCGGTCACATTGTGTTGAGTGCTGAAGAATGAGCTGCACATATTTTGTTGTTAGGTTAGTTAGTCCAACATTCATTTACTCCTTGGAAAAGGATTTCAAAAAGGATTTTCAATAATGCATAAAGCCTTACTGTCATCGGGGGACATTAGTGAAATTATTGCTTCCCCTGTTGTGGAAGGTACTTTGTATGTTACCGTGGTTTGGCCAACATGTCCAAACAGTGCAACATTCCACCCTGCCATGACCTCATGGGACAGGAGTTTTCAGAACTATTTGGGCTGATCATCTGTCATCGACCTACTGCTAGATTGCATAGATTTAAAAGCATACATTTGTTACTGCTCATGTACAACTGAGAGGGGAACCCAATTGGTGTCTATATGTCAAATATTGAGGGATCCTAGGGTTGGGTAAATAATAAAGAAATAAAATAAAAGTGGTTTGTGTTAGCCAAAGGCCAAATAGCACACAGTGAAGGGTGTCCAATAAACTACAATGTAACAATGTACCACCCCCCCTTGCCCCTCCATCACACAGCAGTTTACTTGTGTAATCACTTGTACTGCCTAAATGGAGATCTGTCCACATAGCAGTTCCTATTTACTTCATCTTCATGTTCTAATAACAGTACTGGCAAGTTAGTTACATGGTAGTCTACATGTTGCAAATGGAAAGCACAGCCCACTTCTAACATCCCAGGATGTGTTGGTGGAGAGGTTCTTCATCTGTATTCAGATGGTAAGAGACTAACTGTCATATTGTTCACATGAGCCTAGGATGGAGAGAGAACTGCTCAAACCTTCACTTAACACTGAGAGGCTATCAGTTCACAGGCATTAAATACAGTTACCAGACCAGTCTGTCTGCATGGCTGGGTTACATTTCACAGACAGAATCCAGAGCTTACAGGCAAGCCTTAAACCAAAAAAATACATGTGTTTACTGCATTGTTTATGGCGTGTGTGTGTGTGTGTGTCTGTAGATCAATATGTGTTATCTGGCCATATAAAGTCTAATTCAAGTTGTTTCTATAAACAGTAGTTTATAGTATTGCCTGCAGAATATTTCTGTTATATCGAGCTGCCTGTAAAGTGTTGAAATCCTTTATAATCATTATAATCCTATCATTGTCAAATAATAAAGCACTGATTTAGCTGAAGCTTTCATCTATAGCAGCATAGTGAACAGGGGTGGATTTGAAGAAGTTCTTGATCTGCACTCAAGTGCTCTAAGGTGCTCTGAAGTACACCCTGCCCCAAACAACAGCAAACACATAATGTACAGCACAACTGAACATATACAGTATGCATGGTTACAATTTATATATATATATAAATAATAAAATATATCCATCCATCCATCCATTATCTTCCGCTTATCCGGGGCCAGGTCGCGGGGGGCAGCAGTCTGAACAGGGAAGCCCAGACTTCCCTCACCGCACACACCTCCTCCAGCTCCTCCGGGGGGATCCCGAGGCGTTCCCAGGCCAGCCGAGAGACATAGTCCCTCCAGCGTGTCCTAGGTCTTCCCCGGGGCCGCCTCCTGGTGGGACATGCCTGGAACACCTCCCGAGGGAGGCGTCCAGGAGGCATCCGAAACAGATGCCCGAGCCACCTCAACTGGCTCCTCTCGACGTGGAGAAGTAGCGGTTCTACTCCGAGCTCCTCCCGTGTGACCGAGCTCCTCACCCTATCTCTAAGGGAGCGCCCAGCCACCCTGCGGAGGAAACTCATTTCGACCGCTTGTATCCGCGATCTTGTCCTTTCGGTCATGACCCAAAGCTCATGACCATAGGTGAGAGTAGGAATGTAGATTGACCGGTAAATCGAGAGCTTTGCCTTGCGGCTCAGCTCCTTCTTCACCACGACAGAGACTGCATCACTGCAGACGCTGCACCGATCCGCCTGTCAATCTCACGTTCCGTCCTTCCGTCACTCGTGAACAAGACCCCGAGATACTTGAACTCCTCCACTTAAGGCAAAGGCTCCCCACCCACCCAGAGGGGGCAAGCCACCTTTTTCCGGTCGAGTACCATGACCTTGGATTTGGAGGTGCTGATCCTCATCCCAGCCGTTTCACACTCGGCATCAAACCGCTCCTGGAGGCCCCGGCTCGAGGAAGCAAACAGGACAACATCATCCGCAAACAGCAGAGATGAGATCCCGTGCTCCCCGAACCGGAAACCCTCCGCCCCCTGGGCGCGCCTAGAAATTCTGTCCATATAAACAATGAACAGAACCGGTGACAAAAGGCAACCCTGGCGGAGTCCAGCATGCACCCGGAACAGGTCTGACTTATTGCCGGCAATGCGAACACAGCTCCTACTTTGGTTGTACAGGGAACGGACGGCCCCTAACAAAGGGCCCCGGACCCCGTACTCCCGGAGTACCCCCCACAGGACACCACGAGGGACACAGTCAAATGCCTTCTCCAGATCCACAAAACACATGTAGACTGGTTGGGCAAACTCCCATGAACCCTCGAGCACCCGGTAGAGGGTGTAGAGCTGGTCCAGCGTTCCGCGGCCAGGACGAAAACCACACTGCTCCTCCTGAATCCGAGGTTCGACTATCGGCCGGATTCTCCTCTCCAGGACCCCGGTGTAGACCTTACCGGGGAGGCTGAGGAGTGTGATTCCTCTATAATTGGAACACATCCTCCGGTCCCCCTTCTTAAATAGGGGAACCACCACCCCGGTCTGCCAATCCATAGGCACTGTTCCAGACCGCCATGCGATGCTGCAGAGGCGTGTCAACCAGGACAGTCCCACAACATCCAGAGACTTTAGGAACTCAGAACGGATCTCGTCCACCCCCGGAGCCTTACCACCAAGGAGCCCATCGACTACCTCAGTGACTTCAGCCCAGGTGATAGGCGGGTCCACCCCGGAGTCCCCAGTCTCTGCTTCCTCCTCGGAAGACGTGACGGCAGGATTGAGGAGATCCTCAAAGTATTCCTTCCACCGTTCGACAACATCCCCAGTTGAGGTCAACAGCTCCCCAGCCGCACCGTAAACAGTGTTGGTGAAGCACTACTTCCCCCTCCTGAGGCGCCGAACGGTTTGCCAGAATTTCCTTGGGGCCGACGTCGCCTTTTCGGGCTGGGCCCGGCCAGGTCCCATGGGCCTGGCTCCAGAGTAGGGCCCCGGTTTCGCCGATCCGGGCGGCGTAACGGATTTCGCCGATCCGGGCGGCGTAACGGATTTCGCTTTTGTAGTCATCATAGGGGTTTTTTGAGCCGCTCTTGGTCTGGCTAGTCACCTAGGACCTGTTTGCCTTGGGAGACCCTACCAGGGGCATAATGCCCCAGACAACATAGCTCCTAGGATCATCCAGGCACTCAAACCCCTCCACCACGTTAAGGTGGCGATTCACGGAGAGGATCAAATATATATATATATATTTTTTTTTTTGGATTTACCTAAGATCATTTCCATTCTTGTTTGAGTTTAGTTGAATAATTGGTCAAAGGGAAATTTGCCAAAACCGAGCAAACGTATGCACACACGTAGCTGCAGTGTATGTGTGCTTGTAGTGTACGTTGGATGACCTGTGTATAGTTCTATATTGGTGTGTGTAAAAGCTTTCAGCTCAGAAAAGACATCTATCAGGGCTCAACCACTTTTACTCCTGCGGCAGTGTACGGAGAGAGAGAGGGAGAGAGAGATATACTGTAGAGGGTAAAAATGATGTCTGGAGGACACAGTCAGGTTAATAATTAATCATTTTTTGATGCTCTCCTCTACCTCTGCCTCCCCTGATCGCGATCATTCCCCTGATAAGGTTTGTCCGAACAGGCCAAGGTTCCTCACAGCTGGAAAACTGCTAAGTAATCTAGAATCTTCAGCAAATAAGTTTTCCTATTATGCTCTACAAATGAAAATCCAATTACGAAGAAAATATGAGTTCAAATGCAAGTCAAAGTTCACAGGCCAATGTATTACAATGAACTGAACAGCTTTGTACGCACACTAGTTGTCTAGTTGGTATACCAGTGTTAGCCTTTGGCTGTGGTCTACTCCTCCAACCCTCAGTGGTGTATCGTGCTCTGTTGTCATGACTTTAGTGGTGCAAACCTCTAATAAACACAGCTGTCTCTGAATGTGATCCAACAATCACTTCCCAAGCGCTCTGTAATCTGAGGTTAACCAAAGAAACCTTTCCCTACTGTTAAACTGCAGGCAACAAGGCCATGGTACGAAAGACAGACATGCCGAAAGTCTCAAGAAACCATTACTAATGGATTGTATGATTACAGACACGCGTTCAAAGAAAGGACTGCTTATTGCCAATTTATTGGATTATGATGTCCATTTATACTCTATTAAAGGGGTTATTTGGCAGAGCCGAAGTCACAAAGAGTAATATCATGCATTGCTTGTTTCATGACTCAAGCTTTGTGGCTTTAGAATTTGATGTTGTTTTTGCAGAATATCCGAACCATTTTTTTTTTTTGCTCCGCCCCCACAAAAAACAAAAATGTTGGTTTGGAAACCTTTTCAATGTGTTCCTAATCGACATACGTTTCCACGCAAAACACAGCATTCAATATTCGACTACAATTCGATATTCTGTTTCAAATCACCTTCTTCCTTTAACTTAAGTATTTTATGGGAAATTAGTGCATATATTACATTTGGTTTCAGCCGTACAGGGCTTTCGCTTATTAACCCCCACTTGTCTTACTATCTCTGTCTGTTGACATTGAGTCTGACTGGTTCCATCTTAGTGGAGAAGCCAAGGAAGGAGACAAGCTTGCTCTACCTTGACTCTACCTACTGAACATGACGCTGCAAACTCAACAGTTCTGTCCGTTTAGTAAGTAATATACAAGTAGTTCATATTATTTTGTAAATATGTCGTTTTATCATCAGTGAGATAATTTCATACATTTTAAACTGAAAAAGGTGTATGGATCACACAGGCTTGCACAGTAAACTATTTTAACATCATCAATAAAATGCCACACTGATGTGACACATTATTCATTGACCTCAGTCCTGCAGCAAGACGACACTTCAGAGTTGAACTCCTCAGCATTGGACACTAAGCTATTCTTTATCTTTACCTCGGGCAACAGAGTTCGCATTCTACAAGACTGAACAAGAACATTAACTTTCTTATCATTTTAATCCCATGTAGAACACATCCCCCCTTCACACAACTCTCCATCACAGTATAGTGATGCTAAGCCATCTGTTCGAAGAGCACTTGAACTCAAGGCACTTGTGCCATAAGTATACATGAGCCTCTCATCTCCCCCCATAAAACTAATGGAATGAACATTCTTTCATCTCCAACTAGTATACAACATGTATCAAGTGGCTCTTAAACATCAATGTTTAAGCTAGCTGTGTCGAGTCTTTGAATTCCTTAACTAAAAACACATTTGGACAGAATTAGTCTATAAAAAATTATTATGAAATCCAAACCTTGGGCTTTCAAACCCACATACGGGGTTGTTCTGAGAGGATGGACCATGTTTAGGAGGGAGTGATCGCCACCTGGAGATGGGTTCTGACACTATGAAGTCTGCATTCACACTTTCCTCCCCATCAGGTTAACTAACCATAATTTAATTCTTCTGTTATCATCTAAAACAAGCAACAGAATAAGAGCGTATATGCAGATCGCATCACACACACTGTATCTAGAACAATAATTACACAGTAACGCATGCACCTGCACACGCACACACAATGTAAAACACACTGTAAAAACTCACCGAAAAACATGCTGCTTTCCATGGCTTCTAGGCATGGGAGTCTGTACGTCCTCTCTGATGCCCTGCCAGAGTATGTGTGCATGTGTCCATGGGCAGTGGCCAGGGCATTTCTCATACACTCTTCACATGCACGTGTGTGTGTCTGTTGTGTGCTGAGCAAGAGTTCGTCTCTCTATCAGCAAGTGGAGTGTGCAGCCAGTCTACATGCTGTACTCTTTTCACACTGTGGTGTGTGTACCTTCGTAACCCTCCCCCTCTGTCCCTTCTTCTCTCTCCCCCTCAATTTCCCTCTCTGCCGCGCTCTCTCTTTCTGCTCTCTTTCTCATTCGCTGTCCTCTGCCTGCTTGTTTCCCCTCCCGCTTTCTCCTCTTCTCTCTTACACTTCTTGAGTGCTGCGGGGCCAGTGACTCTTCATAAGGTCCTCTCTCCCTTCATTCTCCTCCCTCCTTCTCCAAGTTTTCTTTCTCTATTCTCCGGCAATAGTTTTTTGGCAAGACTCTTTGTCTTGACTCACTCTGCTGCACAATGTGTGTCAGTTTGATTTTGGATCTCTTTCTGCCTTTCTCTGTTTAGGTTTCTTCTGACAACTGCTAACTTTCCTGTCTTGCCTGTCTCCAATCATTCTCCGTCCACCTGTCCATTTGCCTCTCTATTGTTCTCAGTTTTCCTGTCTCAGGCTGGTTGTAATCTGACTCTGGGAGCTCAGATGTTTGTGGTATGTTGCTGCCTCGTAGATATCTGCTCGGTTCTCTGTCCTTTTTCTCTCTCACTCCCCTCTCTGTCTCTCTCCTCTGTATTTCCCTTCTGTACCCATGTTCTTGTATATCTGGTCTCTTCAGGCACCGTGCCAGGTACCACCACCAGCCGCACAGAATGCAGCATGATCACAACTCTGTCACTGTAGATGCATGTGTATCAGTGGCTGCGTGTATGTGTGGCTCAGCCAATAATGTTTGCACATTTCATGCGTGTTTTTGTAGTTGCGAAGGTTGTCAATGGACACTTATTGACTGGGCTTGTACAGGAATGTGTTTAATGTTTCTGTTTGCCTGAATATGTGTGTACTGGCATCTCCACATCTACTTAACCTCCACCTCGCATCATTCTGTTCTCACATTTTTTTTTTGATTGGTTCACTGTAATGCTTCTGAAGGTCAGACAGCATTGACCACTCTGAAGCCTGACCATCCCTATCGACTACAAATGAGTCTGTCCTGATCATAGCAATGTCTGTCCTTGCTTTCAGACACTCAGTCCCACACACATACAAAATTTCCTGCCAGTTGGTGACATCGTAGCTGTCTCCTCAAGACAGAAAAAAAATCAATGTTCTCAAGTGTTGCAATTTCTCTTCTATTCCTGCTCCAGGCTCCTTGGTGGCGGCCATTTCGCACCGCACACATGTCTTCAATTAATTCCTGAGTACCTTCCCCCACTCCTGCCTCCTCCCCTTTGAGCCTATTTCCAGTAAATACATTTATTCCATATCGGAGACGGTGGTGCTCTCTATGTAGTTCCTTTTTATCTTAATCACTCTCTCTGGCTCTTATTCCTGGGCAGTGGCTTGGGCCAGTCACAAAAGTGTACATTTAACCTTGGCTAGCAGGTGTCAGTTGAAGGGCAGGCTGATATTTGTCACCGTGAATGCCAGTTAAGTGGCGCTTGCAAACTGAAGGGGAGAAGTCCCTCTGCGCTGCCCGAGAATGCCGTCTGGGACACTTCATTAATCTCCCTGTCACTTCCATGACACTTTTCATTAGTTATTGTGCTATCTGATCAACAAGCCAACTCT
Organism: Neosalanx taihuensis; assembly: GCA_030340665.1. Lineage (NCBI taxonomy): Eukaryota > Metazoa > Chordata > Actinopteri > Osmeriformes > Salangidae > Neosalanx > Neosalanx taihuensis. The sequence continues at coordinate 10,885,765 of CM059294.1, forward strand.
AGCTTTTCAAATATTTTTCATACAGCTATCATGGAAGCAAAGTAAAACCCGAAAGAAGCGAAAGGGATGAGAACATTCTGGTAGAGGGAAGAAGAGACGAGAAGAGGAGGAGAAAAAATCAACGTTGGCTGGGAGACAGAGTGAGAGCAGGTAGAGACTGGGGATGGTACAAAAGAGGTGTTGAGTTTCAATTCTGGTGTCTTGACCTTAAACAAACAAACCTATAGATCAGTGTGTGACAGCAATGAATAAATAACGCGTGAGTGTGTTTGTGCACATATGTGTGCTTGTGGGTACCTGTGCGTGTAATGACATGCAACAGTGGCCAGTGTCACCTTCAGTAACACCGCAACCCATATATTTCACTGTAAAGTCAAACACTAGGTGACGACATTTAGATTAACAAATTGTGAAAGAGAATACAAATACAGAAGAGCAGAATTCAGGCATGTAATCCCGTTAATGTGTTTGTTAGTTATTTTGTTAGTATTTTGAACTAGACTTATTTTCATGTTGAATTAGATGTTCTAAGGGGAAAGATGCAAGGCAGTGTAGGTTATAAGTATTCATGGGCGTCGTCCATACAGACGACCATGTGTAATGCAAGATGTTGTAATATACAGAAACTATTACAGAAACAAAGTGGCTGAGAAAAAAATAAATGTTCTAGGTCAGACTGGTTTCCTTTTCTCTGTTTAGGAATCTAACAAGATCCTGGCTCATTTGAGGGTGGACAATCCCTGAATTATTACCAAAGGTTTAAGTGTTGATTCAACAGCGCATTATGTTTAAGAAGAATCCTGATGACAGACGACTGTGATGAAACAACTAGAAAGGCAGCCCAACATGGAAGCGGCACCATGTCGAGTCAAGAGCAATTTGAGCGTAGCCCAGCAACATGTGCTAAGATAGCGGTTTGGTCTAAATTCCTCCCCCGGGGTCTTCTGGGACTAAAGCTCGGTTCCCCACCATTTCCTCAGCATGTGTTGTACATCATCTTGGTCAATGACGTATAGGAGGGAGATACCACTTATACCTGCAGAGTAGTAGGATCTGAGAAAACCCTTTCCCACTATTTAAATGTGTGAAGAAGCATTTTTAAACGTTGGTATGGTTTGTGCTTTGGATACATAATAATTAACTGATTCCAAGCCTGACACTCTAAAACAATAGAAAAAGTGTTTTTAAAGTTCAATACAATTTTTCTAAAACTGAAAAGGAACTTTAAATCATAACCAAGAAACTTACATAGGGAGCTGCTTGAAAAAAAAATAGATATATATACACTTAATTGCTACAGGATTTTCAAAGCAAAATGATCTCTGCTGTGTCTGTATACTACCCACCCTGAAGGGAGTACAGTAATTGAAAGCAGATACTTAGTTTGTGTCACAGAACTATTTGAGAGGTTCCAGCTAGTAACCTTTGCCAGGTCAGACTCTTAAACATCACAGAGACAACACAACCGGAATCACTATTAGCGATTACTCCTCCTCTTTCTTCGGTATCTGCATTCACAGCTTGTAAAGGGAAGAGCTGGATAGGCGTATATTGATCTCAGGAAAATAAAGAACCCTTGTAGTCTGACAAACACAAAGTGGTTTCAAGACCTCATCACTGTCCTTCAGACAAATGTTTACTGGACTCAAACAACAAGTCAATCATCGTCTGAATGTTTTTGGTTTTATTTAATATGATGTGGGAATATTGTATACGCTCCCTATTTCCCATGGATCTTATGACAATTGATCTGTGGTAGCTTTTGACACCCAGCATTCAAATAGTGCTTAAAATAAAAATACACGTTCCTGTTTCACCTTGGTCATTTTGCGCCTTGATTTTACTTATTTTTAAATTAAACATTACTTAACAGTGCAACACACAAAAAGAGTCTTTTCAAAAACTAATAGTTTTTGTCTTGGCCAAAGCTATCGTGCCAGAACTATCAAAGGAGCACTTTCTCTGCTCTGACATAGAACAAGAAAGTGCAAGGGTTTGGCTCCTTTACCAATGCCAAACTCCACACAATATGTTTTCATCTTAACAACTGCCAATTGGATACTGATGTGGATGTAATATTCCTTTAGTCCAGTCATTCGTTTTGACAAGCTAATGTAAACCAAAAGCAGAAAAGATGCAGTTATTAATTTGCAAGTAAATTGTCAACCATCTGAATATCCACTTTTATGTTGAGTAGACTGTTCCATGTAGGCATGTAAGTTTAATGAAAATGAGGACACACCCATGTTTTGATATAATTACTATATCTTTGCATCACTAGACAGATAAATATAAAGACATTCTAAGATAAGATAAAGATAAGACAGTCTAATTAGTAGGATTGGATAATATTGTGTGTGGCAGCTATTGGAATATATTAAAATGTACTATAATTGCCTTATTATAGAGCTAGTCACAAGATAATTTCTCGCCACCGCAGAGATAGTAAACAGCAGTATTTAATTTGTCACACACAGACTATATCTTTCTGATTACATTTTCAGAAGATGGTTTGATGATAAGTGGATGCAAAGGTCCAATCTAAGAGTTCCAATGTGATTATATCCAATCACAGTTATGTTTTCCTTTCTGTTTTGGTTTGCACAGTCAATCTTTAGTTGGGTCTGCCATGAGCTAGGGGCTTTTGTGGGTCTACATAATAACTTGGTGGCAGACAATATTGTGGAGCTAATCTGTGCTGTGGGTTAATCAGTGACAAACTCCTCAGCTCACAGAACATTCCTGACTTCCTGGGTAAATGTGGATTTGAAATAATTGGTTGAATCTCTTGCTGAGAGTTATTGTTAGGTTAATGACTAATAATACAGTACAGTATTCATATAATTTGAATCTCAATAACCTATACTCTTCTACAAAGCATTTATAATTTGTCTGCATTGAGTATTGTTTATTTATTATGTTTTTTTGTTATTTGTTATTATGTTATGTATTATGTAAATTTGTATGTTATTTGTTATTTGTTATGTTATATGTTTTTTGTATTGTCTCTTATGCCTGCTCCCAACCATACATTGAACACAATGTAAAATTCCAAGAACTACATAACCTCGACATAATTTACAGTTTCCCAATCGCTATCATCTAGCCCATAATGCACAGAAAGAATGTGCACCTTGTCATAGATGACACCTGAAGTCCAATAAATTCCGCCGCCACCACCGAGGCACAAGATAAATGGACACTTCCTCTGTCCTCCTTCTTGACTTGACTCCCTGGACCTGGGCAGTGGGTATACGAGTGGAAATACCTTGTGTCTGGGTTGACAAAGGTGAGGAATGAAAGGCGATTCATGGAATTTTGGAAGACCCTAACTGGGTGACAGGTGAGGTAAGTGATGAGTTCTGTAGAATGCTGATGTACCCACTCAATGAGCTCAATAGTGCCTACTAAATGCAAGGCTGTCAAGTTATATACCATACAAGTGAGATTACACTATACCTATTAACGATTGGGTTCAAACATTCTGGGAGACCAGGGTGGAGCAAAAGTCATATTAAGATGGCAAATTTTCCATACACCCATGTATTGCAAAACCTACTTCATTTCAAACTCTGCAGAATCTGTGCAGCAAAATGTGCCCTTAATCTAGATTATTTTACATTCACATTTCTGACAGTCATTGGGGGAAAACTGTGAACACATTTTGGTAAATTGCTTTGAAGTATCTTTGCAAGTATATATCTCGAATGTAAAGAAAACTGCTGAGAGAGGGAGGCTAACAGAGGCAAGAGGCGACGACATGCATTATGTAAAGAGTTCAACTTTGTCCACTCAGCTTTGATGAGCTCTTCATTTATCAGCAGGGCAATAGCAAGACATCATCTTATTTCATCCCCCTTCAAAGCGATGAATTAAGCTTTTCCTTGAACACCTACTGTATATACGGTAACACAGTGACATATAGTGTGCAGCTTCTTCTTCATGTTCTGAGTTTCAGAGACTCGAGGTCTCATGATGGCTCTTGTAAAGTCCTGAGAATGGTTTTAAACCAAAGTGACAACCATGTACCCAGGAAAAAACACATGATCTTATCTAACACATTTTGATACACAAATTAAATAATTGCTGTATATTAAATGTCTTAAAGGTTGATCTTGATCAAGCTCATGTACAGTTGATTTGATCTGTTCTGGTATTTGGCGTAAGTTTGTTGAGGCCCATTGTCTAGACGTAGGTTTGGAAATCCAAGAATTGTACATTACCCTCTGGTGCTGTGCATGTTACATTATCTCACACACCTCTCCGTCATTGATGTACTGCTTTATTCATCATTCCATTACCTCAACCTTTAGTTGTTCAACCATAAAAAAACAACATGTGAGTGAAGGTCTCTTGGACAGTAGTAAGGATGTTTAATATGAGCATTTTTCCAGTATTGGCTGTTGAAATATTGAGATTTAACTAAATGTATAATGATGATTTAAATATAAATGAGAATTCCCATTTTTTTATAGAAATGTTTCAATCATCAGAGATCTGAGGTGGAATATTTATATCATGACCATTTGACTGCTTGAATGCGCCTTTGAGAAAAGATATGCAAATGATTTCAAACATGTACTCCAAACATGTACTTCTAATTCTATGTACTTGATCCCATGTGTGTGCATGGTCTCTTTGCTTTAGCTTTACAAATTGAAGCAAGTTGCATGTTCTGATTATGATCAGTTTTAGGGACCTTAGGGAATAACCTGAGGGAATAAAACTAGTTTCTCTGGATAACTGCAACACTGGCACAGGGTAGAAGTTGTTTTGCCCATTGAAGCGGATATTGAAAACACGATTCCAAACCCAGACAGCACAATCTATTACAGGGCTTCTAGAATTAAATTTCCCTCAGATACAGCACACCATACAGAGACTCAATACTGTGTTCTTGGGAATTGAAACGTTTTGGCAATTTTCCTAAACTTGTGTAGCCAACTCCCTGACAGCTGCAATGATGGTGTACCATTTTAAAAGCTTGTGTTCACTTGTTTATCCTTAACTCAATAAGATGATAAAAACACCTTAAAAGATAACAGATTTAAATTACATCATCAAAAGGTGAGACCTGTGTATAGCAAAACCGTGCATCAGAACCTTCATGGAAGTACAAGCAACGCATTCAGAATAGACACATTTTGACCCTGTTCATGTCTATGTAGTGCAACAACTGAGGGACTAGTTTCAAGTGTGAAATAATGATTAAAATGTTTGTATGATAACAACAGGATGCCTTTCTGAGAACAAGCATACGTGAATATATTTTTTGTTTGAAGATTTGTTTAGCTTAAAATTGTGTTTACTACTATTTACTAGATAGGATAAACACTAAACAAATAATTGTCATTGCTTGTTAAATAGTTGGCAGTGCTTAAAAAAAAATTGGGATCCTCTTTTGTGGTCTTACAACGGTCTACAAATGCACACAATAAAGGTTCTCATAAAGTGGGCCAGTGGTTGACTGGGCAACACATTTGAGGATGGAGACTCCTGCTGTGCCCAAGCTGGAAAATCTCCCGAAGCCTGGGGTTATTGTGTGTTTGCAATGAGAGGAAAAGACAGCTGACTTCATTCCCTGTTTTGGTAACCTGCACTTCGTTCATCACAGCCTTAATCATCATAGTTGACAGTTTCACTGACAAGGTCTGGTGACAAACTAAAAAAAGTCTCCATTCATCTTCAGCCGCCCTATGTTGATTATTGAAATGCGACAACAGAGTTTTATGAGCAATGCTTTCACTATTTGCAAGGACTGCAAAATAAATATTGTGAAACAATATATGCCCATGTTGCTTGAGAGGGTTACAATAGTAGTAAAAAGTGGTGTATTACTGTAGCATTGCTCACACCTGTTTTTGATTTGTGGATATAAATGATGTGGCTAAAATCAGAAGAATGCATACACTCAAGTAGATTCCCATGACCCTCTTCTAATTCTATCTATTGCTCTCTCTTTCTGTACTTCTCCATTTAACTATACATCCTCCCTTTTCTCACTCCTTCTCCCTCTTCCTATCCTTGGGGTTTAGATTGATGGTTACATTCCAATAGACTTTGGCCTGAGGATATTTGTCATCCCTCATTTCTCCTTTGATCCCTGTGCAAATCTCCTCTTTCCAAAGCTGAGGCTATTCAGCTCATTCCCACTGCCCATTTGTAATTAAGAACAGGCTTTTCCTGGGGATTTTTTCTCTCTCTGTCATCCAGCTGTCTATATATGTCCCAGAATAATCCTCTAATTTCTGTTGATCAAAATACCCTTCATGTTAGCTTTCCCTATCTACAAACTATGAGTAGATTGTACATGCTCTCAAATGCTCTCAGAGAAACATCATTTATAGTATTAAATTAATAGCCGTGGGTCGAGAGCAGTGCTTCTCAATAATGTCCACATCCTGTGTCATGAAAACATTATAATTTGGGACAAAATTACTCTGGTAAATACAGGAAAATATTAGAGGGTTTCTTTTGTAGATTCCTCCTGCTGGGTAACATTATAAATTCCAGGTAAATACAGTTAAGGGGGAGATGTTATCAGCGTCATGCATTTAGACTGCACAATTCCTCGGTTTTTCTAGAAAGTACTATCAGGTGGTGTTTGGATCGAATGCTACAGAAAATAGCCTTAAACTACCCAATGTCTCTTTTTCAAAATCATAAAATGCCAAACAATATCCAACTGTTTTATGGCTGTTCTGTACAAAGTCAGAATACAGTGGTTTTTTGGAAGACAACATGAAGTGCATGGGAAGTAAACTTCTTTCCCTCCATTACCTTCCTGTTGTACCACGCTATTTCATTTTACTGTTGTGTCTGACCTTCATTCAACAATGGGTCCTGCTGACTTAAAGGTTCCCTCATCCTTTCTCTGTGGATGACGGACGCCCCCCCACTGATCTACCTGTCTTCTTCAGCCATGTGTGAGTGCTGCGCTCCGACAGACATCTACAGGGTTTCTACAAAATGGTTCTCTCACCTCTCCTTCATTCTCACACCTACTTCCAGGACAACAAAGTAAAACACAGTTAACTTGCTCTTTTCTTTAGAATTTTTTTTACAAGCTTTTTCAAACCATCGAAGCCATGATGTCCTGCCAGAATGTATATTCTTTTGAACAAGGGCTTATTTGGTGATGAGCCCATTTAAGTATTTTTTTGTGCCTGCATTGCTAGTGATATAAATATACAGTATATATAGATATTACTTCATAAAAATGCATTTAAAGTAGAATACTAAGTTGCAAAAATACAGTTCTTATTGATGCATGACAACAATCAAATAAAAAATGAAAGGCACGTTTCCCATGTACCCTTCTCTGAAATAATCACAGGAGTGAGCAATGGTTTGCTTCATAAAGTACTCACATTCCTGAGCTGTCAGTGTGTCAGACATCCTCACACACAAACACGAACACACACACTGCGCCCAAACTGATAGGATGAGGTAAACAGCTCTTTTGTGTTATCCTACCATTTTAAACATCAGTTGGTTTTGCTTGTCCATTTACTAATTCTAATCTCCTATTGGCCCCTAATTCTCTGACAACCCCTAACTCTTTACTACCACTAACCCTCTACTAACCCTGTTACTCTAACTCAATACTCACTCCTAACTCCCTAACACTCCACCAGCCCCTTACTTCTTAACCTCCCTTAAAGCTATAAACATCTGTATTCTATCATTAGTGTTGTGAAAATCTTCAAAAATTTTGCTGTGAAAAGTCAAAAGCATAATAAAACATAGTAACCAAATTTGTAATTCATGGTACACTTAGGCATCCACAATCCTGATGAGAGGCTGTCAAGTATAGGCATGAAAAGTGTGTTTTTTAGATACTGTATTTAATGTTTTTATAACTGGATGTTTGTTTGAACTCGTACCAGTTTCCCAGCTTCCATTTACATAGTCTGATAGCAGTATTAGTCACAAATAAGACTTTCTTGAAATTATGTGAGCTGTGAAAATGGATTCTAAGAAGACATTCAAATGGACAAAATCAGCACTCTTAACATTTCCCAGAAGCTTGAACTGGTATCAATTAGAAACTTCTGGAAGCTTCTTTTTGATAATGCCAGTACCCAGCCAGTCAGCCAGAGATATCCTTTCCAACCACATCAGTGATCTCTGACAATGTTCTGGTCTATGTACGCCTTGCCTAACTCCCCACCATTAGTCATGTTCTGTGGACCGTGTGTCGAGCTAATTGACAATAATGGCAACAATAAGGATAAAGAGGGAGAATGATGGAAAGTAATGTGCTTTCCACATGTTTGGGTTTTTCTGTGTTGGTGGCACCCACACCACACACACACACTCACATACACCACACATTTTTTCTTCTTAAAAAGTCAGATATCAGAAAATAACTTAAACATTTCCAAGGAGCTGAATTAAAGCTTTTTTGTGAGTGTAAGTGTCCTTCACTGTGTGTTGCGAGTGAGCAAAAGCATCAGGGAAACCATTTATAAGGTAAAAATACTAAGGGAAGTTTCGTTTGTTTAGTTTATTTTGCACACTTGAGAAAGAGATTCCTTCTCAACACAATTCATCTCACCCCACCCACCCAACACATACACACACCACCTCAACACATGCATGTTTTTGTGTTTCAGAAATGAAAAACAGTCAGCATGTTATCTCATTTGATCGTTAAAGTTCATGACAGAACTACTTGTCATTCACACATGTGAACCCATCTCATCTTAACTCTCAACACACTATGTGCCTCCCTTGCACATTTCCCCCATATTCAGCACTTTGTGCTAGATGGAATGATGTTGACTGATAAATGGCTAATACCTTTTGCCCCGGTGGCTGAATTTTAAACGAAAGGACAGAGAGCCACGCATACTGCAAGCCACCCTAACTGTCTAACGTATTTTTCAAATCTCTTTCAGTTGAGCACATGAGTTCTTGATAAAGATACTAGCTAATTCTCAATCAAAATACTAGCTCAGAACACATTTCAGGAGCTCAGGTCTTAGGCCTCAAACAAGCACTGAAAAAGTATGGTCCTGCTTGTATTAGTAGGTGAAGGGATGTGTAGGACTTCTTGTACGTCTTACAACGTGAGAGCCATGTGGAACTCAGCTGCACCAGGAGCCTCTCCATTTAGGGCTTAACTCTGGCTACTGTTGTAATGCAATGAAGCCTCTGCCTCTGCCATTGGAGCTACAGTAATATGTACTGGCTTATGGTCAAACATTTTAGGGATTTTGGTCAATGTAGTCTAGTTAAAAATATGTGTTCCCAATTGTTCTAAAAATGCCTGATGTAAATATAGTTGAAGTGCATGTTCATTTTTTCAATTTGGTTTCTATTCTGTCAGAGATTGCCAAACTGAAAAAATGCCTTCCAGGCATTTGTGTATATAAAGAATAACACTTAACATAGCACATATTGCGATAGAAATGCACTCACGAATACTACCCGCCTAAAGAAAAAGATAAATCTTTCATACAGATGACTTGAATGTAAAGAGTTAAAAATAAACAACTATAGTCCTATAGCTCCATGTACATAATTCCTGTCTTTAAAAAAGGATCAGTCCTGGTCACAGGGTGGCTCTGTGGGGAAGGGGGAGGTGTGAGTATCCTTGTACAGGATGCAAGCATGGCAGAGTGAGGGATGGAGGAGAAGTGAAGGGAGTAGGGGCTGATGGTAACGTTCATTACACGCACCGCTGCACACACGCAACCCAGTCTCAGACACAGAGTCATCACTCACAGGCGTGCACACAGGTAAAGTGGAAACACAGAAGATCGCTTGCAAACACACACACACAAATACCTACACACACAAATGCAGCAAGCACCTTCAAATGTTGTTATTGTACTGTACTGCCTTGTTTTCTTTATTTTTCCTTCAAAGTAAAGGTCAGGTAATTCAAATCAGATACTCTTGTACTAACTACTGCAAAAAAAGATGATCTCAATTGATCTCAATTACCTTCCAAGATAGTTGTAATTTGATCAGAAATCTCATACATTTGCGATATCATACGTTTATTCTGAAGTCTGTCTTCTAAGTCCTTAATGGATTATACTTGGTAAATGTAAAAAGGTAAATGGAGTGCATTTACATTGCATGTTTTAGTGGCACTGAGACGCAGCCTCAAAGCGCTTACCAGTTGCCTCCCATTCACACGCTGACAGCAACAGAGCTGACACACATCAGGCGTCTGCTCATCAGGATCATCTTGGGGTTCAGTGTCTTGCTCAAGGTCACATGGCCAGGAGGAGTCGGGCATCAAACCACCAGCCTTGCCATTACTGCATGACCCTCTCCACCCCCTCGGCCACATTTACCTAAGCTGCAATGTCAAGCAGTCATACAGGCATGTTTATGACTGTAAGTCTTGTTTTAATACTGCATGATGAGTGGACAGATATCTACAGCATTCAACATCCCATAATTACACATATGCACTACAATTTGGTTGAATTGACTAGCTAACAATCTATATACATGGTCTGATTCCTCCTAAAACAGCTCAGAAGATACCGTTGTCTCAGTAGCTTTTGACTGGGGGTGCACTGAATTTCGTTCAGTTCTATCGATAACTGATTTTATCCCATTACCAAAGATCCAGGTCAAAGGACTTGACAAACGAGTTTGTCTCTATGACCCTCTCTCCCAATCAGCAGATCCCTCTGGATGAAATCAGGGGCAGATAATATTGTGTAGAGACTCATCATTAATTACTGCTCCTCTATCAATATTTAATTATCCTGGCTGTCTCATTGAATGATGGGAAACGGGAGATAAAGCAGGTGCAGGAAGACATCACATTGCCCTTATACAGCGATAACACTGGGGTCCTGAAGAGGAATGATGTTGCTTTTTGTTCTTCACGCAGTTTCTGGTTCAGAGGCATTGATAAAATCAAATTTATTGTTAGCAAATAACCTGGTATGCTCACATAATTCTTTGTAATAACAATATTTGTTACAGATTTAAGCCCATATTTTAACTTACAGCGGGAATTCATTAGGTTTATGGTCAGAATTGTAAGCTCTAGGGTCTGAGAAATACTGTGTGTACAGTATACACAGTACATTAGCCATGATAGTGAAGCTCATTCCTTTGGTAGAGAGATCAACACTAATGTGTCTCCTGTGTGGGGTGAATGCAGCTGTCCCTAAGTAAGGCACTTTGCCACTATCTGTAGTCATCTACGTAAGTGCTAATAAGTAAAAATAAAGGCATGAAGGCAGTACAGTAAGTAAAGCCTTATGCTTAAACAACAAATAATGAACTGTAAGACATAGAATATGCTGATTTGATATAAATGTATAGTTAATCTACAATGTAACCTTCAATGACGTTCAACAAGACCAAATATACACATGTTTATTTGAAATGTTAACATTTAATACCTTTTTATTTGTCATGGTCACAAACTTATAATAAATAAATAAAAAGATATATCTAAATATCGATATTTATATATTGAATGAGAAACTAATCAAATTCCAAAAAAGGTCGCATTCCAACAATACCTTGAATAAGTCATTTCATTTGCAGACAGCATACCACAAACAACTCTCTGTCTTTAAAAGAACATGAACCCTTGAAAGCGTGGAGGTCAATTATCTGCAGAAAGCCCCGGCAGGACTTCAGTGCACAGATTATTTCACAGACAAGATAATCAATGTTCCTCGCTGTCAGCCTGATCTATCTTGATGGTGGGATCAGAATCTCTGAGGACCAGAATAAACCAGGCTTCAGGAGTTGTCTTTACCAGTACTTTGGATCTTCTATTTGATTTATTGGATCATGTAACATCAAATCAGCAAATTTTTTATAGTACTAAACTAATCAAATTGGATTTTACATGGATCACACACAAAATGAACATGCTTATTCGGAAGAGAAGCAAAACATGTGATCCCTATTTCCTTTTCATCCTGAGTCAAGTTTGAGTAATAAGAGATAAGACAATCTGATAGCTGTGAACATTTATTAGATCCACAAAATCACATTAACAAAAGACTTGGTGACTTGGCTGTTAGAGGAAATGAATGCTTTTAAAATAAAGACGAGTTTCCACACATTAAATAAAAGAACAAAGGCAATTTTAAATGGTTTTGTTTGCATTCTACTTATTTCATGTATTATATTATCTTTACAACCATGTTCATTGAAAATCACAGCTTGGTTACAGGGTGGAAGTTTTCCTTCAAAGGCTGATAGATAAAAGAAAGCTAATACACACAAAGCAATAATGCATAATTTTAAGCAGTTGGGAAGTTACAAAGTCATCTTCACCCTCCACCTAACAGTCATTATTTTCCTTTCAGCAATGCATCACTATCAGTAATGGGTATTGCTCAGTGCTCTGGTTTTTACTGCTCTTATTTATGCCTCCCATTAAATAACCAAAAGAGCTGCATTGGTAATTCACAGTGTAATGTTTTGTTGTTTTTCTTAACCAGTGAATCAACACCTATGTAAACATTCTATCACACTGATGGATGGCTGAGTGTGAGTACATGAAGTACCTTATGTATACACCCTGGATGCTTTCTACTCTAAGACATCTGCCCCCAAGGACAACAAGCAAGAGTATCCTGTGCATACATTATTCATTGCATTGAGGTTTTGTTGAGGGCAGATAAATGTGCCTTTTAAAATTCCACAGAGCTACAATTTGGTTTTGAAGAACAGAGCACTGTGGATGCAAGTTATCATACACTTTATCTCTCCAAATGTCTTATCTGTCTGTCCCCAAAAACCAACACAATCTACTAAATTGAATGTCGGAATAGAGTAGGTTTTCACTGAGAGAACCTTATTTTGGAATATGAGCCAACCAAGAGAACTTATAATGATAATAATAATTTGGGTGCATCTCACTTGTATATTTTTAACCTGTGGATCTGAGTGTGTGTGCATGGGTGGGGATAGATCCCTGCACATCACTCTCTCTTTCACTCTCTATCTTCCCAAACATTGTCCACACCATTCATTTTACCCGGAGGATTACGATGCATATAACATCACAATAAAATCAATAATGGCATTATTAGAGCAAATTTCTCTGATATCATATCATATTATATGGATGGTCTGTGTATTATCCCCTGGCTACCTCTTTTCCCTGGTCATCAAGTATAGAGAGCCAGAGCCAGAGAGCACAGGGGTCTTTTCCCAATCCTGTCTGCAAGCAAAACAGGCAGCCCCCTCCACCAGCTGCTGCTCTTTTCACATAATAGAATTCACTCACGTCTCCCTAACTTAATTTCCAACCCTCACCTCCCAGAAGGACCTCTCCCTCCCTCCACCAAATGAGATGTCCTTTACAGAGGATGTAATGCAGGTCTGCTGTACCAGTCACAACAATGCAACACCAAAGTAAAATCTGCCTATAAACTCAACATGAGGCACCAAGATAAGATGATTGTGATATTGTTACATTTCTGAGGCTGTCAAAAACCCATCTACAATTAAAAGCAAACCTGCTGTATCATAGTTTTAATGTATGTCAAGAGATACAAAATGCAAGCATTGAGTAATTGTCTTTCTACACTAAAAATTACACAGAAATTACACTGCTGTCATCTGCAGGCAAGCTGTTGAACTGCACAAAGTCAATTTTGTTTCTGATAACTGCCAGTAAACGTGAATGGCAGAAGACATTGTATATTGTAATGAGAGAAGTGTAATAAAATCCACAGTCAATACCAAATTAGCTACTGGGTTTAGAGTTGAAAATAAAGTTGTTTACCACAATATACACAACGACAAACACATCTCAATTTCTTGGATGGTAAGATAACACAAACTAAACATGTATTTTATATGATTAGATGTAGAAGAGAAACTGACATGCTGCAGAACTTTTCACTTCCAACAGTCACAGTGGCATCCAAAAACATTGAGGTTTGAAAGTATACAAACATGAGTATACAGACATGAGTGATAAAATTGAGGTCTGCTAATGATCCACACAGCAGGTCTCATAGCCCCACCTTGTGTTCTACAAAGCTCAAATCGCAGTGACCATGTTTTGTATTTCTTGTCTGAATATTTTATTATTTTTGTGATTAAAGTAAAGTGAATCTTTGAGTTTTATTTTGAATACAATAAAGTTTAAAATGTTAAACATTTGTAAACAGTTTTAGTTGACAAATTAATTTTTATATTTCCTTCCACATTCATACAATTATTTGAATTGTCATTACTAAGCAGTCCTTGCTTCGGCTGTGTGCAGAATACATTTGATGGTACAAAAACTACCAATGTATTTATGTCATGTCAATCAAGAACATCCATTCCATTAACGACTGAACAATGCACCTTTTTGTCATACCAATTGAGAGTATTTGGGGCACATTGGGGGCAACCTTTTAACTCACATTTTTTAGTTCACTTTCACATTTGTTCAACAGATTTGGTAAAATTCTACGTGGCTAAGTCAACAGATGGCTCTAATTGCATTGCTTTACTCCAAAGCAACACATCTGTGTAAAGTTGTTTGAATCAGCTCACCACACAAGCCAAAGACAAGGCCCATAACAGGACACTGCCATAGAAGACTTTTGGCATGCTTAGTCTATTGGATCTGGTGTGGAGAGACTGGGGAACATGGAGGACCAGTTTTCAGATTGTTCTATGGTTTAAACTTTACGCCCTGCATTTCCATCACAAAGCTCCTTAGCACAGTGCAGAAGTGACCTTGGCTCCTGTCAGGGCAGGATTCAGGAAATGCTCGCACCACAGCCTTCTTTATTCAGATGCTGGCCCAGTAGATTGCTATAGGCCCCCTCGTTGGCAAGAGGCCTTTTGTTATTTCGACCTAAAGGCTGAGAAGGGTCAGCCAAAAGACCAATGCTATAAATGAGGATCCAGATCCATGATAGAGGAGGAGTAGGAGAGAGGAGTGTGAAGAAATCATGGAAGCCACAATTGAACTTGTTGGTTGTCCTTTAGAAAACGTGTAGGCCTATCCTGCTTACCGGTCAGCAATCTATAATTTATTTTTTAGCACTCTTGAGAGGCAACTTTTTTTGTTAGACGGAGTTGGGTTTCACGACCCATTTATGATGATATGCTACATGATCATATGACAACATAAAGCTTTGACTTAGTAATAACTTTAATCTAAAACAAACTGCATCACCATGACAAAACTAAACTAAAACACACGTCGGTTTTTTAAGATTGTTTTCACCCTGTAGATTCGATGTGGCCCATTATTTAAAATCTCTCTTCAGACTATTACCAGTCCAGGCTGGCTACGTTAATTAAGATTTTCTATTGAAAACAATCTTAACTTCTAACATTCGACATGATTCCATCACAAAGATTATGACACTTGTGCACGAGCAGTGCGCGCAGTCTGGGAGCGCGCATGGAGGCGGTCCGGTCCGGCTGCCTCAGTTTTCTGTAATCGCTTTTCTGTTGCTACCTTCAGTTAAATAGCAAGGACACGAGCGCGAGTAGACGGCCGTGTGTGGATATATTTCTCTACTGGAATTATTCAAGAGAATACAGCATCGACGGCCAGCTGCCAGGTAAACGTTTCCGACGTATTTAACTGTCCCTTGTAGATACAAAAAGTAAGTAAATGTCCCACGAAAGTAGGGTTTTCCAATGAGGGGGATGTGTGGGACGTGCCTCCCTTTGTGCGGACGCTGTGCTCAAAGCTTATTGTGGACACTCCACAATGTTGGCTAGTCTATTCACACATTTCCAAGCCCTTCATTTGGCCATCGCTTCGACGAGCCTGGCGAGCTCTTGTTACGTTTAGAAAGATTCCTGCTAAAGGGGCACTGGTATTTTTTTGCGAGATTTTTTAAACCGGAGGCCTTTCTATTTAAATTTCCCATAGCAGAGAATCATCACAGCGGGTGCTACTTTTCCCTTCACTGGCAGCTAATGATGTGTGCTATACAAATGGTCCTGACAGCGACATTTGAGAAAGGGCATGAGCTTGTTTTGTGTTTCCCTCCGAATGGAAGACGGTTTTAGGATGTTGTGACATACAGAACCGTCAACTAACATGGAAGCGATATATTTTTGGTTCCAATTGAATCCACTGTACAAGAGGCCCACAGGGTAGGCTAATATGCGCATGTCGGATGCGTTAAACGTTATTGTATAATGCAAGAATGGATATTATTGCCACAAGCAACGCTGTGGACACAGTTGTTTGTATATCGATACGTTTGAGTGAGTGAAGTGGATACATTTTAACAAGGATGTCCTTTTCATGGAACGCCACAGGAAAATCCGGAGCAGTTGTTGATATCATGGACCTCTTCAAGTCACTTTATCGTTTCTTCAAACGCGTTTATCTCCATAACATCAACATACTGCAGACTGATACATAGCCGACTCAACATCATTGCACAATTTGTGTATTGTGCGGCTGTCTGAGCACGAACGCTCTTTCCTCCATCTTGATAGATTTTGTGACAGCTACTTTGAAGTGTCCCTTTGATTTGACTAATGAAACCGTCGACTCTTATAATTTCATAGCATCCATTTGACGTTTGTCATTTTTTACTGTTACCATCTCACCTCTTGCTCATTTTAATTGAGGCTAATGTTGGTGCCTAACTAAAATACGCCTAAATTCTTTGACCCGATATCAGTTGTTTTACTTTTGGTGACCAAGATTGTTGACCAGTTACAACCTATTCAGTTCAACTGGAAATAAATGTTGGATTTTGGAGGGACATGAACAGTTTGGAGTCAAGACATTCCCCTGCTGCAGTTCATTCAGTTGAATTTGCAGTGACTGTAGACAGACTTGATAAAAGTCTTAATATTTTCAAAACAATCAGTCAATCTATAGTTTATTAAAGAAAGTATTACAAGAATTATCTTTTGAAACAGACCAAGTTCTGACATTTACCCTCTGAAAAGGATGAATGCTATGAAGAAATCAATTAAAAACCAGGAAACAGTTTCTCAAATCAAGATGACCAAATCATGTGAACACTACCAATCAAAGCAATGTGAGGGCCACATCTTTAAGAAGTTAAATGGAGTAGTTGGTTGACATTTGGGTTGGTTTTGAGTCCTACAATGTTTATAGATTCTTCTTTGATGTATTGCGTTGTTATAAATATACCATAGCAAATGTGGCAAATCTACACACAAGGCCTGTATTGTCATAATGTGAGTTTTGTGCTGTACTTTAGTTTAAATAACTTTTTTACACCACTGTGTCAAGGATAGTAAGTCTTCTCACTGTTTTGTGTCTAACCCAGGGCCAAGATGTCCAGTGAGGTGCAGAGACCGGACGACAGCCCCAGCACCAGCGGGGGAAGCTCTGACATTGAACAAAGAGAATCAGTACCAAGCGAACAGGAGCGGGAACAAGCACAGCCCAAAAAGAAGGAGACCAAGATCTCAAGTAAAACTGCTGCCAAACTCTCAACCAGTGCCAAGAGGTAAAATATAAATCTGGATTATTGTAGTGGTAAGGTTGTTGTTGTTATTTGGGTGGGGAGTGTATTTTCAGATTTGACAGTCGTCATGGGGGCATGGTTTTTGTTGGCATGTTAGTTGATGCCATTAGGAATCCCATGCAATTCATATTTTGTTTAGCTTAAAAAGTGTTTTACAACAAAAATCATGGTAATTTTCACCTTCTATGAAAAAGACAAATTTACGTGTAGATAAATGATATGTCAAGTCTAATGCAGTCCACCTGACCGTGCCAGCCTAAGGGTTTTTCTTGGGGAAAGATTATAAAAGAATTCGGCAACACATTGAGCCCAGGAGGCTACAGAAACATGTCATGCACAACCGGCATCAATCTTTGACTTGATCATGTTCTGAACAGCTCAGTTGTCCATGGTGTTGCAGATGTGTAAGCATTAGCCTCAATTTGTCTTTCCCTGGCTGTTAACACTAGCCCAGCATATTATGAATTAATTAGTAGTAATCCTATTGGCTAAATTGCCAATACATTATGGTCAATGCATAGATTTATCTGTCAAGAATCTACTTGGATGCTTTATGAGATCATTATGAGTTAATTGATGTAAGTATCAGTTAGGGTCTTCCTGGGATGTAGATATGCCATTTGATTTAGATTCATTTGTATTATCACTCATTTGTTCATTTTAATTTATCAATGAACAGTGTTGAGTATATTTATGTTGGAAGCCTGCAACCAAAGATTTGTTGTGATTTACTGTGTTCCAGGATCCAAAAAGAACTTGCAGAAATAACATTAGATCCACCTCCAAATTGCAGGTAAGGAGATTTTCTTAACAACAAACGTCTGCAGATCTTTTTTTTTCGAATCCACAAATAGATTCAAACACTCCATTGTCTAAGAATGAGTAATGACTAATGAGCTACTCCTCAAATAACGCAAGCTACACATACTTAAATCCTGTATGAAAAGCAACATTTGTATCCAGAGAGTGTGCTGGAAAGCACATTCAACCAAACATGCAACAGTGTGACTTCTGCAGAAGCGGTTTCAATCGTTTTTTTGTATTTCCCTGTTCTGCTGAGGATAAACCACAGACAATGGTTATTGTGTGTTGCTGCCATGCCTGTGTGTCCTTTGAGGAAAAGATATGGTCTCTGGCAAGTGGCAAACCACATGTGCATCAGCCACGCTGGATGACAAAAGGCATCCCCAGGGACAGGGAGCAGACGCCAGCCCTTATTAACTTAAATAAAACAAAGTGAGGTTGTCATTGATTATCCCCTTGTTTAGAACAGCCACAGTAATTACCTCAGATTCTGCACTCAGAGGCAAATTAGGAAAGAAAATGGAGGCCAGGCCTGACACAATTAGGCTTTCACTGAGGGAGATGAAGTGGATGTGGTAGCGTTTGTAATTATTTGGGATATGTTGTTTTTATGAGTTCCTGTTTAAAACAATCAAGCAATACCTCATCCAAGTGATACTTTTACCATAAATATATCAGATGATATCTGTATTAGATTTCCCTCTCTTTGAACCCCTGGGTCTCAACAAACTACATGTAGGTAACTTTATAAATCTACATCAAGAAGTAGCCTTTTTTGCACTGAAGGCAGAGTATGATGTTGAGTTCAAGGACTTTTTTGTGTGTAATTTGTTTGCAAACCTCCTAATTATAGGTTGACTAAAAAAAATATTTATGACACTTTCTACTGCATGGTATTATGTTGACTCGGACTGCAGTGGAAAAGCACTATTACATTGGGTGAGACAGGGTATTCTAGCACAGTTAAGTTAAGTGTCATTGTTTGTCTACATTGCTCACTACCAGTCAAGTTGGTTATTTTCCAAAATCTTGTAAAATTCTGATCCAAAGCTTAACCAGTTCTGTAAAAGTAACAAGATACTCTTCTTCAATCTAATTTGCATCAAATATATTGTGATCTCTTCATGCTAGAGTAGGCAGCAGATCAGAATCATAAAGTTGTCACAGTAGATCAACACAACCACTTAATCTGTTTCATCTTTGTTAACATGAGTTCAGTTCTCTTAACATGAATTTGTTGGTGTTAGGAGACCATGAGAAGTCTTTCAATAACAATTTGAAGCCTGTCTTGTTTACAGTATTGTGCAGACCTCCTTACCTTGGCATTGTCATGCATTAAAAGGGATTAGACACAGCAATTATTCCAACAGTCAGATGTTGTAAGTGTATTTGCAGAGGCAGTTTGTGTGTTTTTACGGGATGAAGCAAATTATGAGACATCATCAAGCTGAAATGCGTTTCTGAAATATTTTGAAGTAGCTTTTACAAATATCTTATCTTACATGGATCTGGTTGATCTCTAACACAAATACTGTAGCTTCTGTTCCATTGAACCAAACCATGTAATGCTTGTTTGATTTCCCAAAACTCAGCTGCCTCTGTCTGATGATGCAGGCACTTTGGTCAAATGCATGCTTAAGGGACATCAGAATTTGATCTGAGGCCTTGTTTGTAGTAATATTGGGTACATTGAATATGCTGTACTTTACAACGTACTGTAGTCGGCATCCCCCCCCCCCCCCCCATGTTTTATGGGATCATTTCCATGTTAGTGATGACAGCAGGGCAATATGCCCCTCAGGGACTGTGTGAGTGACAAATCTAGAGTCATTTTTCACAGACGTACCATTAAACACGGCGGGGAGCTGACTGGGTATTAGCAGAGCCATAGAGAAATGCCTTTGGGTGTCAGTATTCATGAGGGGCCGAAGGGTTGGGGGCTGTAAGAAGGGGGGGGGGAGGGGTGCGCTCTAGGCAGAAGGCCTTGTGGGAATTCTTCTCCATGACTCATCTGTTCATCAACTTCATATAATTCTGAGACTATCCAAGATTAACGTTGGTCCAGGAACAGAAAATACGGCACCAAACGTGATTAGACAGATGTGTTTCTGCCAAGGAAAATGGGACAGAGAGCTCAGATGGAAAAACCATCTGGGCACAAAACTGTCCGTTTTCATGCTGCTTTGTTAAAATTCTTCTTCTGTGTTCCTAATGATGGTAAAGGGATCCATGGGGACTAGTGTAGTGATTCAACCTGAGATCTGATCAACTTTCAGCTGAGTTGCCTGGGTGGGGTGGGGGGGAGGGGGGGGAGAGACAAGGAACACCCTGAAGCCCTAGGAACAACACCAGTGATGTGTCCAAGAGCAAGGAGACATGTTTATCAAACCAGTTAAAATGGTGTGCAGTTGTTTAAAAAAGACAAAGATGGAAAATATGACCAAATGTCAATATATGTATAAATGTTGCTGTTAGTCCTGTTGTGACCCTTATTTTCTCAGAGAAGAAGAGCGTTCACAGTCAAATTAAGCCTTCTCAGTGTGACTTAAGGTGCTCTGTTCCAGACAAGCCTGTGCTCATTCATCCTTCATGTTCACGCTACAGCACTTGTTTGACAGCTAACAGCTTGTGTCTTGATTCATGCATGTCATTAGATGCTCCTTGTCCTAATTTGTGAGGTACTTTATTGCAATAGATTGTTCTAAATGTTATAGCAGAGGTAACCAAATGTGAAGCGTTATGTGGACTTTTTGTTGAGAAGTGCTTCCATGACACAACTGGTTATCACAGATGCAGCTTAGGGTCATTAAAGCTGACAGAATGGTAATCCACATCTGATATGAAAGCAAACAGCACAATCTTTGGCTAAGGAACAAATAACAGACAAGTAAACATTTATTATTATTCCATTACAACTTTGGTCTTAAACCTTAATCCATAACCTCAGTTTTACATTCTCCAAGATGGCTTGTAACGCTTATGTAACAATGAGGTCTGTACATTGCATGCCATGCATATTTGCAAACCAGTGTAAATGCAGACAAACAGAAGTTCACCGTAAGCATATAAAATGCACCAACAGTCCCAGTGGTCTACTAGCTGCTGCAGTCTTGCTGTGAGCAGAATGACTGACCCAGGGATCCAGGCTGATCGCCTGTTTACATCTGTTTCATCAACATGACCACAACCCTCCTCTCAAAGTGCTTTGACAGCGATTACACCCTATAGCGTAATTCCAGATAATAGAAAAGAAAAAAAAAACACACACTGATGCAATTTTCGATTTTTGATTACCTTACTTTTTGGACTAAGTCATTTTGGGAACAGAGCTATAGTCCAACACAGCACAGTGGTGTGGGAAAGGACGTTCAAAATACTGAATGAAATAGATTTTTTGGCTGAAATCTACATTGTTTTAAGTAACTACAGATCTTATATTGGCTGTATGACTTGTGCAACATATACATTTTCATTTTCTGTTCATGTTTTCTAATTTGTTAATGACCATGCAATTGCATCATATCCCAGTTTTACACCTGACATGAATTAACTCTGTTGTGTTTTGGCGTTATTGAAATGTACTGTATTACTCATCGAGTTAAGAGCAATATTTAGATAGCTTTTCATCGTGGAGAGAACCTGTTATTTTTACAAGATACTGGCAAGGCTGGGGTTTAAAAAGTGGTAACAAAGAGAAACACGTACCAGTCTCACAGCCGTGTGAAAGCAGCTTAAATGAATGCAGCTTAAAGCTGTTTTATTTGGGTGCTCAGTTGTGTATGTAGTGCTCCAGCTGTTAAAGTGGGTTCACACATGATTGTAATCTCAGTGGACGGGGTTGGGGCACATTCTCCCAGACACCCGCACTCTAATGTATCCCAGACCCCTGGAACAATTGACCCAAATACTCACTGAATCAAGGAATTTCACTGACATGCTGCAGATTTATTGGGGATTGCATAGAAGATATTGTTTGCAAGACATAACTATTATAGTCATAAGCATCATTTTATGATTTTAAGGCTATAGGATGTAGGATGTTTGTAGAATTATAGACCGTGTGGACTGTTTGGTAGAAGGGTTTTCCCCATCCCTGGAAAGAGAAGGAGGAGGCTGTCTCTGAACAGAGGCTGTGTAGATGCTGGGACCCCCCCCCCATATCTTACATTTCTCTATTCACCCCTACCTTTGAGTGTCCATCTTAGGATTGCTGTCTTTATCCCAGGGGTCAGTGGTTGTCGGACCTGCAGAGGTGACTGATACAGGGAGGATGTGTGAGACCATGCGGTTAGGGTTAGGAGGTCATTGGGATGTGACCTCCATTTTGTTCAAAATGATTGCAAATCTCACTTATATCACTTAATTAGAGCATTCTCTCATAGACGGGTATGGATATCTCACCTTTTCACACAGTTAAGCAGGCTGCTAGAGGTGATTGGGAATCATTCAGTGTTTCTGAAATACATTGAATATTGTTTTTGTTTTGATTTTAGCGCTGGCCCCAAAGGAGACAACATCTATGAATGGAGGTCGACCATCCTGGGTCCACCAGGCTCTGTTTACGAGGGAGGGGTCTTCTTCCTCGACATCGCCTTCACACCTGATTACCCCTTCAAACCCCCCAAGGTCAGCACAGTCCCAATTCCTTTAGATGTACTACAGCTTTTATTGCACAAGTTGCGTCCCTATGTGTTCATTGAGGAGTTTGTAAAAAAAGACAATCTGTCAATTTCGCATCAAGCCTTCCTTTTAATGTTTATTCCTTCAAACTGTGTATTTTGTTGAATGGTGCTCATCAGAGAAGTTTAGCTTGTTGAGTTGTTATCAAAATGAATGGGGACTAACTCTTGCTGTTTACACCAGAGCACTCAATCTTTCTTTCACTTGTCATCATATTGAGTTTGACTCTCTAATACTATCAAAAACACCTTCTCCCTCTGTTTATAGTTATTTGAGCTGTATCACTAACAGTTATGGGTTTAACAGCATACTTAGTCAAACTGGAGCTTGTAGTTTTGTTTGAGTAGCCAGAAGGCTTGATACTCACCCCACATGAGTGATCTGTAGCTAATTCCTTAATTTATCAATAGTTTCCACACAAAATAAACACTTTCATGGATTGCTCAAGATCCTACAGTTCTAACCCCCAGCTCCAAACAACTGAAAAGGCTCTTTGCAGCCATTAGTTGGACTCGCAGATAATATTGGGCATGAGAACATCATTGTGGGAGTTATTTATAACAACCTGTCCTGTGTGATTTTGGGAATGCCAAGGCTCATTAGAAGTTTCCTCTGGAAGGTCTGGGTCATGGTCTCCAGATGTGTGTTTGAGGGAGAGTGTTGGTGTTGGGTATCAAGACTAAACAGATGTGAGACTCAAGTTAAATCAGTGATGTATACAGACTTCCCTGTCAATTTTTGTTGCATTGATATGAAACAAAAAGTGCTAAAGCGACTTTTCAACAAAACGCTACATTTACAAACTTCAACAACTTTGAGTTGTTTATTAAACAACTGTAATATAACCAACGTTTTCACAATTTTATGAGTGTATTTTATTTTCTGCCAGGTAACGTTCCGTACAAGGATCTATCACTGTAATATCAACAGCCAGGGAGTAATCTGTCTGGACATCCTGAAGGATAACTGGAGTCCAGCCCTCACCATCTCCAAGGTGCTGCTGTCCATCTGCTCCTTGCTCACAGACTGCAACCCTGGTAAGATTTGCGGTCGGTTCAACATGGGCACACAGGCACACTTGACAACTCTTGAAGTGTTCCTGGATATCTTTACCTGTACTGGGGAAGAATTATTCATGAATAAAATATTTGCTTCCAATTGAATTCCCCAACCATGCTCTTTTTATTACTGCTGTTGTTATTATTATTTTATGTACCTTTCTACTGTCCAATCCTTGAAAATATAAAATGAAACCGTAGAATGTTTAAAAACAACATCCCCAACTTAATGTACAATTAATATAATGCAATTTCCATACATAAATGCCTGTTCTTCCCCCCTTTTTGTCCCTCACAGCTGACCCTCTAGTGGGGAGCATCGCAACACAATATCTGACCAACAGAACAGAACATGACAGAATAGCCAAGCAGTGGACAAAGAGATACGCCACATAGATTCCCTAAACGTTAACCTTCCCTCCACCGCTCCTTACCCTTCCTCACTGTACCTCTCTCTACCTCTCTCTCCCGGGTCTGTTTAAAGCACACTCACTAAGTGCAACACTATACCTATCTTTCTTTCCCCCCCCCCCTTTCCCTTCCTCAACCTTTATCTTAATTTTCTGTGTAAAGAACTGTTCTTTGTTCCTTGTTGACTTGAAAGCTTTTTTTATACAAAGAGTAGATTGGGATTTTTATTTTCCAATATCTGAAAGTTGGAATTATTGTATTAAACATTCATCGTCCTTCAACTATACAATATGTATCCTTGTTTTCTTAGTGGCTACAGAAACCATGTATATGCTTTTACATAACTTTTTTTGGTCTTTTTTGTGTGATCTTTTTTTTTTTTTTTTTTTTTACTTATTTCAGTCATTAATGTTATGTGCATGGAAAAGGAGGGTGATTTGCATCAAAAGAAATGTTATGCTCTTCAACTCCCTCTGGTTTTGTTTGTACTGTATGTATTTTTTCAAAGGCTTTTCGAGGCAGACCACAAAAGTATAGGTCTACCTGTGAAAGAGGCAGGACTTGTATATTTACTGGCTACCCACCACCTCTGTAATGAAATGGTGGTTTGATGTGCACTTGTATTACTGAAGCACCCAATAAAACACACTGTGGTCGGCTTGTGATTCTGCTCACTTCCTACAGTACTGACTTTCTGTTTGACGGTTAACATAATTTAGTATTTGCGGAATCCTTACAAGTCGCTTACTCATCTCACATCGATATGCACTCTTTGATCTGCTATTAAATCATGTATCAGATGTATGGACATTGTATAAATTAATACATAAAGTTAGGAATTTCTCATGTACATTTATGTAGTAGGAATGCATATGGCTATTTAAATGTAGTGTTTTTTTGTTTGTTTTTACAGTGAATTCCTTATCAGGTGAGAATTACAGAGACTATAGACAACATTTGGAATCCTCTGAATTTTTTTTTTCTTTCCGTGTCACAAAGTCTCCTGATTCAAATGACAAAAATGTATATCACGGATTGCCAGAAACATTTGGTCCCGGTTTCCCCCAACAGGGTTCCGTCCATAGACATTATCACTTTTATAATGTCTATGGTTCCATCACTGTGGCTCAGCGAGCGACATGATTCTACTCCGATTCCACTGCTCGATTACTTCCGCCGTTTGGCTAGACACGAATCTAGGCAGAGGGGGTTGACAATACCGACCATAAACGAAAAGGGGTAAGTTATCTAAATTAGAAAGCCACTGTCGGTATACATTAAAATGTTATAAAGTGTCTAGTAGAGATCATGGAAAAATCGTTTTTAAAAGCAATGACTCAAAGATTGTCTACTTGAGTGACTGGTCGGTTTTACTAAGCTATAAAGGCGAGCTAGCCTATTTAGCCATCTGGCTAGCAAGCTAAATACTACCAAGCGAGTTCAGCTAGCAAACGTTAGGTAACGATATGTTAATTAAGAGTTATCTATTCTTAACTGGTCGTATGCATTGACATATTTCAATGGTCAATGTCATTCTTGAAAGGTGTAACATTTAATCAAACTGTACTGTAGTGTCGACTAGGTAGTTTAGATAGCTACTAGCCAACTAGTAGTAATACTACATACAGTACTACAGAGAAAGCCAGTACTCGAGGTTGGGCTGACTTGCTACTTCTAGCTGGCTGAACCTGATATGAGCAATTATGATCTAACTTAGACACCAGTTATCGTTAGTCGCATGTCGCTTCTTAGATTTGAACAATATGTGAAAACATTTCAGTCACTTCACCTGTTCATAGCTTGCATGATATACATTTAATTTGTACTGAATATTATCCAAGAAATCAGTTCAGCGATCAAACTTGCACACTGAGCCGACTTCCAACAACAAGGACAACATGTTTTCTTAGGTGCTAAAATGTACCTGTTTATGAATACTAAATAAACGTTTCTCCAGTTTTTCAGCCTGGGAATTAAGTATAAGCAGTTTTTGATCATGCAATTCTAGCTTCAGATACGGTCGTGTTTCCTGATGTAGCCTACTGAACTGCCTCTTACAAGACGCTTTAGTGTAACTTAAGCTACATTTGTTCTACTATCTTAAATCCACTTCCACTAGCTTCTTGGTAACATTGTCAATGGTGACACCAAATTAGGAAAGATAGTTCTGAACCAACATTGCAAGTCTTTGTTAGACATTCCAGCAAACCTTACAGCTGTTTGTTTAAACATGTTGCATAAAGCTCTACATTGTCTAATTGCTTTTTACTCTTTATATGTTAGGAATGAGGTGAACTATAGGGCAAGGGGGCAATCCAAGCTAGCCAATTGTGATTTTTTCACACTTTTTAGGGACCTGCTCATCTCTTGGACCGTGTGGTATGCTTGATAAGGACTTGCATGCTACAACAAGCTCTTCAAAATCTTCTTCCTAGAGTCAAAACAAAGGGACATATCTTGCAAAACGCGGGATCGCAAAGCCACTATGAGCAAGACCTCTAAGCTGCTATCTACCAGCGCCAAGAGGTAACATCACAACAAGGATTATCATTGAAACTGGATATTCTTTATTTTGTTTGACCTAATTGCATTATTGTATGTGCAGAATTCAAAAAGAGCTGGCAGATATCACTCTGGACCCTCCGCCAAACTGCAGGTTGGTTTTGTTTCACTTCATCACACATTTTCCCCACCGGTTGTGTTTTCCAAACACATCAAGCCATGCTTATAGAAGTAAGCCATAGTATCACATGCCTACTAGTCTGCATTGTGGGGTAAGAAACATTACACTTTCTCACTATTACATTGCTTGCTTCCAGCGCTGGCCCCAAAGGAGACAACATCTATGAGTGGAGGTCGACTATCCTGGGTCCACCAGGTTCTGCTTACGAGGGAGGGGTCTTCTTCCTCGACATCGCCTTCACACCTGATTATCCCTTCAAACCTCCCAAGGTCCTCATTTTGTGATTCTCTATTAACTGATGACACACCTCATTATTTTGAGTAAATCTTTAACGAATTAGACATTTTCTATATAAGTTTTGGTTTCATTGTAGTATATTGGTATATTGGTCAAGCCAGTCTGATGTCCCTTTCATGAAGTGGCCTCAATCATCCACCAGGAGGCACTTGGGTCCTCTGTATATAAAACTATCATAATACTGTCAACAGATGATTGTATATATTATTTTTTTTCTTGGCACTATTGATTTGTACTCATTAAATTCTTGTAATCATTCATGTTAGGTAACATTTCGTACAAGGATCTACCATTGCAATATCAACAGCCAGGGAGTAATCTGTCTGGACATCCTGAAGGATAACTGGAGTCCAGCCCTCACCATCTCCAAGGTGCTGCTGTCCATCTGCTCCTTGCTTACAGACTGCAACCCTGGTAAGATTTGGAGTCGGTTCAACATGGGCACACAGGCACACTTGACAACTCTTGATGTGTTCCTGAATATCTTAACCTATACGGTGGAAGAATTATTCATGAATAATATGGGTGATATTCAGTCATGGTTAGAGTACTTGAATAACAAATCAGGGATGTGTATTGATAATGAGGTAATCATTGAGAAAAATTAATTTATATAAGCTCAACGCTTTCTAATTCTGCGTGTCATTGTCTAATGTCTGTGTCCTCTATCCCCCATAATTGTCCAGCTGATCCCCTTGTTGGAAGCATCGCCACCCAGTACACGGCTAATAGAGCAGAACATGACAGAACAGCCAAACAGTGGACAAGGCGGTATGCCACATGAACTCAGACAGACAAACAGTGTGTGTGTATTTTTTTTGTTTTGTTTTTTGGACTCATGATTAAGTTATCTCAGTACATGTGAAAATAAATATAAATAATGAAAACGTGTCTTGTATTAACATTTATTTTGAAACACTGCCAACTATTCATTTTATTCCTAATACCTCCAATATGATATATATATTTTCAGGTGGCAAAGGTGCATTGTCTGCACTAATGGAACATAGATTCTTAATTTGTCAATCCCTAAAGCGTAACATTTATCAAATCCATTTCAGCCTCCTCTAAACTCATGATATTCATCATACAAAAGGCATGAAATACTCTTTAGTTTGCTAAATCTATTAAGGCCACTTAAGAGCTTTTCATCTGCCAGATACATCTGACATTTGAGCTTGACAGACTTTCACCTGAAGTGTACTTCTAGACCACAGCGGTTGGTGTGTAGAGCTACAGTACAAATGTGTGGTATATTTGCCTTAACTGATTATAAAGTGTTTCAGGGAATATGTTAGTTTCAAGCAAATTTACGTCCATATTAGATGTATATGTGAGAACTAATGAATTACTAGATACCTGCAGTACTCATTGCTTGACCATTGTGGCTTGCAACGTGACAGGCATCCTATTACGTTCACATTGAATTGACTCCTCCTCTGGTGTGTAAAAGTGTGTCACTGGGTTAAATTGACTCAAGCGGCCAGTCAAGGGGGAGTGGCCAACAACTGGGTCACATGGAAACACTATTCTGAACATTTAGTACAGAACAGTAAACGAGCAAGGCAGCAACTCTCCTTCCTCAAATTTTAATGAACAATTTCCAACTAAACAATTTGGAGGTATGCGATCGTGCTGAAGAAATACGGTGATTTCAAATCTGTCAGTGAAGATTATTTGATCCTTTTTTGTCAACGTTTCATTTACGCTTTAAAAGCGCGGAATGCAGAGTTTTACCATTTGTGCATGTTTTTATTGAAAACCTTGTGCAGCACCCTACAGCGTTAAGAAGTCTTGTTGACAATTTTTGGGGGGGAGAAACTGGCGAGATCTTGACTGTACATTGTCAGTCAGCGGGCTACTTTGTGTATATTTCCTGAGAGAATAATGCCAGAAGAAATTGGATCAAGAAAGCCTGGTAAGTAAGAATGAACCATGTCTGGCTAGAGTAAACTGTGTAGTTACAATGTATCTTTTCATCTAATGAATTGTTAAAATTACCGACGATGGTGTTACAATGACAACCACAGAGTCAGTACAGAAGAATGAATGATAAACATTTGAACTTGTCTAAATGTTTGTCATAATCACTTGGGTGTGCTAATTAAAGCAAACAAATTGTGGATGTTTTCGTATTTGAATGGTAATCTGTTGATATGGGTTAGGAGTGCCACCGTAATTTCAGGGTGTTTTGACACAACAACAATGTTCCACCTTTACTTAACTCACATGGACCAAGCAGCTGAGCCATGTGCGGGTGTGTACAGTCTTCTTGACTCTGAAAGCTGATTGGTCTAAAAGAGCTTGTGACGTGGTCATTACATAATTCTGCACTGAGTCTTGGCTTGGCTGCAGCCTGCAGTTCCACGTGAGACAACCAAAGACAGCTCTTTTGACCTACATTTTTAGTCCATGAAGACCATAGTTATGTAATCATCTTTAAAATTGACAGGAAAATCAGCTAACTTTTGATCATTAGTTACAATGAATGTATGCGCTTAAAAAATTTTTTTGTCTCTGATGTGGAGGACATCAACAACAGTGTACAAAAAAACTGTCTGAGTAGACAGCTATATCCACTGGTTTGTTGGTTGATTATAATTAAATTGTATGTATTGGTTCAAAATGACCAGTGACATACAATTGCATACCTGGTATCATTGATCTCTTTGGCTGAAGCTTTTTTAGACTGGTAGCCTAGACAAAGCCATTAAGAAAACATGTTTGTTTTTATATATATATATATTCAGCGCGTGTTAAATTCTGTTGCTATAACCTCAAATGTTTCCCTGTCCTTTTTTTCAGGGGGTGTGATAGCCTTTATCTCCTCAAGCTCTTCCTCAAGCTCAGAGTCCTGTATGAGTGACAGCTCAAACAGCAGCTTTCTGTCCTCCTCTCCACCTCGCTCCTCTTTGCTCAGCCGAGCAGTGGGCATGGTGATGGATGTCGCCCCTATGCCGGCCAAACAAGGACACTCGCGCGGTCATGGCACCACAAAGACCGGCCGATCGGCCCCCTCAGCTAAAAGTGGTATTACTAGTAAGTTACAATCCCAACACATATGTCATATATAAATTATAGTGAGATTATTTGAACTTCTAGAATCTTTACTGTAGACCAGAAGGTTACATGTATGTAACGACCAGCAATAATGATGGCCTGTTTTGCCTTTGCAGAGATCAATGGCATGGTGTTGTTGTGTAAGGTATGCGGTGACGTGGCCTCAGGGTTCCACTATGGCGTCCACGCCTGCGAAGGCTGCAAGGTGAGACATCGTCATGCTGTATGATTTGTATACCAACCCCTACAACTCTTTCAGTCATTCCTCGTTGTTCAAATTCTTTAATAGTAGCGCATTAACTCAAGCATCTTCTTGTTTCTTAGGGGTTCTTTAGAAGGAGCATCCAGCAGAACATCCAATACAAGAAGTGTCTGAAGATGGAAAATTGCACCATCATGAGGATCAACAGAAATCGCTGTCAGCAGTGCAGGTTCAAGAAGTGCCTGGCCGTGGGCATGTCTAGGGATGGTGAGTTTTCTCTTTCATATACCTTTAACAGTGAAATATCTTATGAAAAATAATAGTCTAGAAACGACACTAGGTTGATATGATTCGATGTGATCTAAAAAGTATTCCCTCCTCCTCCACCTCAGCTGTCAGATTCGGCCGCATACCAAAACGGGAGAAGCAGCGAATGCTTCTGGAGATGCAGAACGCCATGAACAACATGATGAGCAACAGTGGGGAGCTCCACAACATGCTCAGCGGCAACCAGAACCCATCCCGCACCATGGACGCCCTCCCCAATGACTCTAGTCCCTCCTCTTCCTCTTCGTCCTCGTGTTCCAACCCCTCGTCACCTCAATGTCCCCATAACAACATGGACTCGGAGTCCATGGTTTCTATGGACACCAATTCCAGCTCGGCCTCTTCATGTTCGTCAGACAGCGGTGAAGATGAGACCGTCTTTGTGGCAGCCAGACAGCACACAGGTGCTTTCTCGTGTGATGGTGAAAAGCGAAGTTTGCCAAGTCAGGACCAGGGATCACCTTTTTTAGTTGTCAGGGAAACACAGAGCAACCACAGCATAGAAAAACAGCAGGGCAACTGGAATGGTTGGAACCACAGTGTTGTTGGCGGCTACCAGCATGGTTACCAGCACAGTCACTACAGTAATAGCCAACCAATCACTAGCGGTCCATACAGGGAAGAGATGGTGTTTCATGAGAAAGCTCAACACCACCTAAACAGTGCCACCTTTGGTGTGATAACAGATTACAACCACAAAAAGAAGCACAACATTAATAGACCAACTGTTTCAAATGGTATCGGTGGATCAGCATACAATGTGGACCAGAGGGCACATGTGGTGAGTTCCCTATGCAGACTTAGCTTTTGTATAAGCATGTTTTAGATATACATTTAGGTAAAATATACAAATATTTTAAAATCTCACAGAGCTGTTTGATTTGAAGTTGTTTTTCTAGTGAGCAGACTTGAGTATGAGAAATATATATTTCACTATATTTCAATACCTTCTGTTGCTGATGATCTATACTTTATATCTGTCTCTACAGGTGTGTGCAACGACTGACTTTCCCTACATAGACTCCTGCAAGTCCAGCCAGGAGATCTGGGAGGAGTTCTCCATGAGCTTCACCCCGGCTGTAAGGGAGGTGGTGGAGTTTGCCAAGAAGATCCCCGGCTTCCGAGACCTCTCCGAGCATGACCAAGTCAGCCTGCTCAAAGCTGGGACTTTTGAGGTAAATAATTAAATGAGCTAATTTGACCATGAGTCAAAACCATGTACCATACACTCTTACCATAGTGATGATCAAGGATCACTTCATGTAATACCACTTATCTAATCCATCTCCACCTCTTCCCCTGTAGGTGTTAATGGTGCGTTTTGCTTCACTGTTCGACGTTGCGGCTCGGACCGTCACCTTTCTGAATGGCAAGCGATACAGCCTAGAGACTCTGCAGTCAGTGGGTGCTGGCGAGTTACTGTCTGCCATGTGTGACTTCAGTGAGAAGTTAGCCACTCTGCAGTTGGATGCTGACGAGATGAGTCTATTCACTGCTGTCGTCCTTGTCTCTGCCGGTACAGACAATTCCTCCTCTCAGTTATCCTGCCTGTCTACCATTCTGCTCCTATAATACTGAAAATTCAGATTTATATACTGAGACAAATTTGGTGTGCAATTAAGTCATCTTTATTGTATGCTTAACAGCCACTTAATGATGCTAACAATCTGTTTCATTTTGGGGGGTTAGATCGCTCAGGCATCCAAAGTCTGAACTCTGTGGAGGCCCTTCAGGACAACCTGATTCGAGCATTGCGGAACCTCACCATGAAGAACCACTCCAACGGGGCAACTACTTTCACCAAGCTGCTGCTCAAACTGCCTGAGCTGCGCTCCCTCAACAACTTGCACTCTGAAGAACTACTGGCCTTCAAAGTGCACCCTTGAACCCTAAGGAGCATGTGCATTCCAGCTGTGCCCCTGTATTGCCGTTAAAACCAGGACCCCCACCAACACCACCAGGACCTGCCTGTCCCCAATCTTTGCGTTATCGTGTATCCCTCTCTAGAATGTATTGTGAGTCTCTTATTTTCGACAGATGTTAAAACAACAGTCAGAGAAAATAATATTGTCTTCAGTGTATATATATGAGGTCAGGAAATCGAAATCTTGAGGTGTTGCAAAACATGTGACATTCTCATGGTTAAAGGATCTTGTTCTGTTTTCAAGACATAAGTGTACAGACTTCTACACTGACCTTGCGAAAGATCTTCAGAACCACGTAGACTTTGTTTTTCTCAAAAAGCCATTGATTCCAAAGTGTTGTGCTCATGATCACAGTGAATGTGAGTTTTTTCAGTATATGTAATTTAACAGGATGCCTGATGAATATTGTCCCTTGGTTTCATTTTGGAACATTATACTTATTTTCTAAAACGCGCCAGACTGAAACGACAAGGAAATAAGTATCAGATGGAATGTGTGATAATTGCTGCTAATGCATGGCTATCCTTAAGTAAATAACTTGACATGATTTATGTATTCTTGTTGAGGGATAGAGTATTATTATTCTGTTCAATTTACTGTTGTAATGATGTTTTGTGTAAAGTGTTTTATTCTTGTCAGAACCATTGATGTTTGTTAGTCTTGTATCAAGTATCCTCACCTCACTACTTTCTGAAACTGCACAGTATATTTTTTGCTGCAACACTACTTTGCACACTGTGTTGCAGTTTTGCTACCAAGCTACTAACGCAAAGCTGTACAGCATCATTGATGTTAGTGTATAAACTTCCATGTTTTAAAGATCTCTTCCATGTTCCAGCAACATCAATGTATTTCTTATGTCTGTCTCTCATGGAACCCAT
Organism: Neosalanx taihuensis; assembly: GCA_030340665.1. Taxonomy (NCBI): domain Eukaryota; kingdom Metazoa; phylum Chordata; class Actinopteri; order Osmeriformes; family Salangidae; genus Neosalanx; species Neosalanx taihuensis. The sequence goes on from CM059294.1 coordinate 10,919,522, forward strand.
GTAAATAACCTTGTATATCTCTCATATATAAAATAATATAAATATATAAATAGTATAAATAAATACATACTTAAGTTAAATGCCTGTGTCTGCATTTTATTCTTTACATCACACACTTCAAAATACATATATCCTTAGGCCACAATGTTTCATAGCCTTAGTGTTAGCCTTTTGGAATATAATGCGCACATCCTTATTAGTAATTCATTTGTATACAAACATACGGTATATTGAGCAAAACTGTCCACAAGGTGTCGCTGTCCACCTACGGTGCCGTCATTACATTACACAGATAAATTGTAGGCCTACTGATATGAGAGGAGCACACGTCATAGGCACAGCTACTGCTGTATATTCATTCTGAATTCATTCTACATAGATTTACAAAGATCAATTATAATAATTAGAAAATCCTGCAGTTGTATATCAAAATCGCTCCTAATTGTATTCTATACTTTTAAAATCATTTCTATTTTTTCTATTGTGTAGACTGTACACATTTCAAGTGATTTCAAATACACATCCCACGTAGATTAGTGCCTCAATCATGAATGTGGCTGTCCTCAATCCTCGTTCCACCCCCGAATGCCCCGATTGAAAAACCATGGCAACCACCCATCAATCAAGACAATGGTTATCCTTTGTTTACTGAATAGGCCTGACACAATCCTCTGGAAAATCAAACAAAACGTTCAAAGGAAGTTTGATTGAGAGCTAGTGGTTTTAAAGCAGATATCACTCTCTCACCCTGTTGCTACTTGTGTAAAAACCAGTATAAAAGATGTATGATGGTTATAAATGGCTACTCAAAAACGTCAGTTTTAAAAGACATATGAACTCTTTTTGTGCTGTTATACATTGACTAAAGAGCTTTTAATTAAAATATGTTGTAATGTAACCGTATATATGATACATGTTATTACACTTATGAATCTTTTAGCATGTTTTCAAAATATTACGACACAAGCCTACCAAAAAAGTGGTATTTCTAGCCTACATATATGTTGAAAAACATATAAAAAAGAACGTACATACAATATTTGTTTAATGTTCATAATTGTTTCCTTGTGCCTCTCCAGTCTAAACAAAAGCACTGTGGGTTGGATTGTCTCAGTTTTTTGGAAAGGATAATGCAAATTTATACAGCCTATGGTCTAAAAGCATCTATATATAATCCTGTTGGTCGTCTGTTGACTTTTGTCACAAAGCTCTGGGATAAGGTACGCTTTAAGAAGTCATGTTAAAGACGGAGAAGTTTGACAGAGAACAAGTAAATTGTGGAAGGAAAAGAACCAAGCACCGTATTTTTCTTACAGCTCTATCTAACTCAAATATCAAGCTAAAGTTGCATCAAACGCTACTTTTGTATCTAATCAAGATATGAGTTTATTGAGTGATTGGAATTGTGGGGCTTGGCGGTCAGAGGGACCTGCGGTGGCGAGCCAAAGGAATGTTTCACAAGCCTGTCCTTTCTATGACCTCCCTTCCCTGGAGTGTGGGAGATACAGGGTAATTAGCCTTTTAGCACTGGAGATGTACCCCATGAATGAGGTTAGCAGTGGCAATGAGGAAGACTGTTTATCCTCCTAGTTCAACTGCTTCAGTTTTTGTTTTCGTTTGATTGTTTACCTTTAAAATCCCTATTGCTTAGGAGAAGGAAATTGTTTTCAGTTTATAACGTTATGGGAGGGGATGGGGGATATTATACTTTACACTATGCGATTCTTCAGACAGTTCATCTTTCACGGTGTTTTATCATTACTCCCATCCACTCTGTGAATTTGTCTCACTTATGTCACTGAGAAACTGAAGTGGACATGGATTAAGAGAAACAGAAGCTAAACAGTATTGATTTTTCAGGGACACAAATTGTACAAGAATGTCAATACTGGAACGTCCTCTTTTGTTGGATTAAGAGAAAGTGCTTTGAGTGCGATGACAAACATGAAAATGTACTTAGTTCTCTGTTGTATCACAGCCCATTACAACACAGATGTAGCCTATTGTACATGCAAACAACAGAAGCAAGGAGATTTATTTTACAGAAACAAGCGTTCCTTGAAGGTACAACTCGTATGGGTCTTATAGTGCTCATAAATTACTGCATAGTTCTAGATAACATACAGATATTTGGGTGTATCTTAAAACAACTAAATGGACCGTGCCAATTGAACTTTGAGTAAGATATTCACACTAAGTTCCCGAAAAAGAGTTCTTCACTTTTTGTTTGGGAATCCTGGTACTTAGTGATGTCAGACAGTATTTGGGTCATTTGAAGGTTAGCAGCCGCGGAATAGGTTCATGGAAAGTTCATCCGCATATATTAAGTAATTCTATCCGTCCCTGTGACATAACTAGTATGAAGTAGCCTGTGTTGAGACGGCATAACCCATCCATCAATAAATGAGATATAAGATCTCCTAAACAAACTTTGTTATGTAAAACAGATCACTGCTTGTAGAGCGGTTCTTAGACCGAGACCCTCCGCGCACAATGGACGTATACATTTTGGGGGGATGAAAACCTCGATGGAAAACGTATTTAGAGCATATCCGATCTGATTTATATTATGCCGAATCGTACTAAGGATGAGGGTAGCTTACAAACGTAACAAAATATATAGTTATTTGTTGAAAAGGGCAAATTAGTGTGGCGATTTGAGAAGGGTTGTTTATGTTCGTCCACCTTCTTCTGGATACATCTTGAAAGAGAAGAAATTAGCTTGGAACGCGTGCAATAACAATCATGTTTGATTACATAGATTTTTTTGCCGTTGGACCTGAAGAAATCCTGGATTTGTATACGGCAAGTTCTTGTATGTTCCAGGAGCGATCGCTTTCCGCATGCTTCACTGAGCTAACTGAGGCGGATTGGCAAGTGCGCCGGAGCGCGCAATGTAGGTTTCATTTTATGTGCATTTGTATGATCTTATTATTGTTTCATCATTTGTCCACCAACTTTGGGTGCTGTTGAGGTTGCTTGAGGAAACACAAACTTTGGTTGAAAATGCTATCAAGTCAATAAGTTGCTAGTTACCAAAAAAACGTTTTCTTAAATATTGGAAAAGTATTTGGAACTACAGTCTATTTACTACTTTACTTTATTTGTCACAACAAAGCAATATGTTAATAATTGTATTTATTCGATTCGATTAGCCTATTGATATTTATTCGATATTGGTTAGTGAACTGGAACTGGAAATAACCTGAATGATTCCGAACCAGGTCGGTACAAACTCTTAGAAGCTCAGATTGTGCTTCCAATTTAAATAAAGGCTTAAAGTGTAGTTTTTGAGTAGTAGTAGAGCAGCACATCCCATCCATGTGGTCAGTGTCACAGTGGGGTTAGGTTGGGTTCACTGTACGGTCACCAACTCAAGAGGTCAGACGAGACCCAGACTGGCTTTTATTTCTAAAGCGAAGCAGATCTTCCAGGAATCTTGTTTACCCAGTATTATTTCTTTATCTTTATACCACATTAACTGGTTATGACAATTTTTTTTTTTTTACAAAAGAATGACATTATGGGGCACCTTCTGTTAGGATAAGGTGACTTTCAAGATAATAAAGTGAGCATTAATGCGCAAAATCGCTGTGGTTTGGCAATGTGTTAGTGAAGAGGATACAGTTTGCATTATTCTGATACAAATGCATATTTGAAATTATACAACCCTAACATCTAATATCTTCGATCAGTAGTCCAAGTCACCCCACACGTAGCCTCACAAAGCATTCCACATATTCATTAGTTAGTGGATCTGGTGGCATGCTATGGCCACCATTGTTTTGCAGGGGAAAGAGGACATGCTAATGACTGTTCTCTTGAGGGTGAGGGTAGGTTCAACTTGAGGCCACAGATTCAAGGGAATGGAGATAAGCAAATTTTCTTGTTTCACCCTTATCTCTGACTTTTTAAGTTATCTGTAATTGGCTCTACTTTACATGTAGTAACCGTGGAGGTGGTGTAAGTCAACAGGGAATCTGGACTCAAGGCAATGGTTGATATTTTTTGAATTGCTCACCAATTACATATTGCTCGCTTATTTTGTTTGGGAATGATTTTTTTCAGGTTCACTATTAAGTAACTATGAATATATTTTATGATTAAAAGTCACTTAAAATCTGAGTGTAATACTGCTGTAATACTGCCTTCAAAGCAGTGCTCTGAAAAAAAATCGAACTTTGTTTCTCTCAAATCAGATACAACTATCTAATTGATGAACTGTTCGGCCTCTACCCAAGTTGACTTTGTACCATTTGTGAACCCTACAGATATTACATATATCATTCCCCCATCATAACATTGTCAGGAAATTTCCAGGAATTTACCATTTATAGTCTGTACCATTTCTGTGTCAGCAGCTGTAGAGACCCAGAGCTCAGGCTCTGAAGACCTGTTTCTCAACCCTCAGTCTCCCCTGCCACCTCCTCGCACCTACAAGCCCTGCTTTGTCTGTCAGGATAAGTCCTCGGGTTACCATTATGGTGTCAGTGCCTGTGAAGGCTGCAAGGTGAGGTGTAAGATCTTAGTCAGGATCTTACTACCATGCTCATTAAATCCACAGCCACATATCTTCAAGCAATATGTTGATATTTTTTATCAATAAAGTATGAATGATATGCAATTAAACGTATATTTCTGCCATGTGATTCAGGGTTTTTTCCGTAGAAGTGTCCAAAAGAACATAGTCTTTACGTGCCACCGAGAAAAAAACTGCATCATCAACAAAATCACCCGGAATCGTTGCCAGTACTGTCGACTACAAAGGTGTTTTGCAGTGGGAATGTCCAAGGAGTGTGAGTGCAACCCTAGAACCCCACATAAACCTATTTTTCTTACATTTTTTATGTAACATGTCTGAATTGCTTATAACCTGCCCAGCAACATTTCCCCCAATTGTAATATCCTAATCACGCAGCATGTAAAGAAATTACATGGTATTACACTCAGGATCTTAAGGTCCCTTAGCTTTTATTTGTTAACTAAAAAGATCTAGTATACTAATAAGGTAACATCTGTAACTGGAGTGGCAGACAGATAACCTTTTGTTTTTAGGTGATCCAAGCAATCTCACAACATTTCACACATTTTTTCATAACATTTAACACCTCCATGGGTGTGGTATGAAACTGCACTGCTGCTACTGCATCACCACTATTGACTCTGTTTGGTGCATAGATCAAGTAATGAAATAGGGCAGAAACATCCAAGGAGTGCTGGATGAGCCTAATGGATGTGTGTGTGTGTATCTGTAGACATGGGCTTTGGTTGCAAAAGGAGATTCCTTTGACAAATTGCACCTTGAGTTCAGCTGGTGACCTGTTTGACAAGCTTTATATAGCAGCAACGAATAAAACAGATGTTTCCAGATTTAAAATAATATGAAACAAATTTGAATGACTTTTGTTGTTACTTGATTTTTTAAATCATGTTTTGGGTATTTCCTAGACTAGAAAATAATGTTAACTACTCATAAAAGTCAAGTGTTTTGTTTATTTAATTATTTTGACATTAATTTCTTCATTTTATTCTCTATTGTCCAGCTGTGAGGAATGACAGAAGCAAAAGGAAGAAGGAGACTGTTAAAATGACAGTCATAGAGACCTATGAGCTGACGGCAGAGCTGGGCCTCATAGTGGAAAAGATCTGTAGGGCCCACAGAGACACATTCCCATCTCTCTGTCAGTTGGGCAAATATACTACAGTGAGTAATGGCTGTCAAGGTCATACATTTTTTGGCTCAAGAATAATACTGCATCTGTCATGAATTCTGGGACCTTTATATTTCTTCCCCCCCCCCCCCCCCCCCCTTTTTGTGCCCATACAACTGTAGAATTCAAGCTCAGACCACAGGATACAGTTGGATTTGGGTCTGTGGGATAAGTTCAGTGAGCTGGCCACCAAATGTATAATCAAAGTGGTGGAGTTTGCCAAACGTGTACCTGGGTTTACCGGCCTGACCATTGCTGACCAGATCACGCTCCTCAAAGCTGCTTGCCTGGATATTCTGGTGAGTGTTTCATCCTACCTGCCTCTGAATATCTGTGAAAAATTACAGTTGTGTTCCTAATGAGATAATGATTGCACAATTACAGTGAACATTGATAATTAAATGTTGATGTTAAACATAATTTAGCCTGTCAAAAATGATTTGACAGACTACAGAAGCACACACATATGCACACAGGCACACACACACACACACAACCCAATATCATCTGGGCCAATTATGAGGAGTTCATTCACAGTGCACACACAGTGCACACTTCATGGATCCCCCATCAGATTGTCATCACAGCATACATTTGTCAGACAGCTGTGGAGGGTTCAGTCAGAGTGTAAGACCGAAGGCATGTTTTATTCTCTTTCATCTCACTATCTCTGATATTCAGTGTCAACACTGTGATTCAATCTAGCTATCAAAAACTGTGTTTGCATGAGTGATGAGTCCCTTGTGGCTGTCAACTCCACGGGAGCCTTTTAATATTAATGATTATGTTCATTTTATGATAACTGTATGTTTTGTAATGAACTGCGGGATCATTATTTGTTTAAGGAGTTGTGTTCAGAACTTGATGACACTGGTTTTGATGGTGTTGGATCTAAACCTGTAATGACTCTTTCAAAGAGTCATCCATATATGTTGTCTGTAGATTTAAAAGGTCTATTTAGTTATGTCTAATCTTTTTATTACCCTACACTTAAATATAAATGGGCTAAGATAAATATTTATGATATACATTAATCCCTCGTTTTTCACGGGGGTTACGTTCCAAAAAGCACCCGTGATAAGTGAAATCTGTGAAGTAGAAACCTTGATTTTTTTACAATTATTATACTGTACGATTAAATTTAAATAAAAGATTCATGCATTCCATAATGCCGACCTACAGCCGCACAGATTTTACCCTCCTTTACATGTCCAAAAGTTTAACTTTTTCTGCGATTGTTAACATCTTCCTCTGCCTTTTGGGCCGGACTGCAGGTGCCTTTGTCGGTGCACAACGTTTTGTCGACATTATTGGTTAAGAGAATTTGCTTGTACAAGAGACGTGTATTTTATTTGGCTAGCTGTTTTGCACGCGTACAGTACATACAGTATTACAGTAAACCGCAACGTTATTGACACACAAATAGAGAAGAAGCAGAGAGACTGTTCAGCCAATCAGAATGCCGAACACAATGCACGATTAAGAAAAACGTGAAGTAGCGAAACCGTGAAAAGTGAACCGTGATATAGAGAGGGATTACTGTATCATTGTTTATTGTCTTTCTTCTTTGTCCCATTGTGCAATGATAGTTAAAATGACGAGAAAGAAAAACCTTACCAGTTGAAGAAAAAAAAAAGACTGTCAGTGTGATCAGTGGTGAATGTGACTTACTGTTCCGTTTCCTCCTCTTTTCTTTCTATATTGATACATAAAACACAAAACGATTCCAGTTCCGCTGACATCACTTTCCCCAATTTCAGCTCTCTTTCAATACACAGGACCAAAACCATCCAGAAACCATATTGCTTGCCACACACTAGCAATCCTACACTGACAGGTGCATAATTAGCAATGTACTTCCCAGCTCTGTTTTCATTGGCTTTTCCACCCCTTCGACAGATTTTGAGGATCTGTACCAGATACACTCCTGGCCAGGACACCATGACCTTCTCAGATGGCCTGACACTTACACGCAACCAGATCCACAATGCTGGTTTCGGACCTCTCACTGACTTGGTGTTCACCTTTGCTGGCCAGCTCTTGCCACTGGAAATGGATGAAACAGAGAGTGGTCTTCTTAGCGCCATCTGTCTGGTGTCTGGAGGTATTTCCACTCAACCTCAATTTTGAGATGAACCATAACGTAACACCAGACTTTGTTACTAAAACAAAGATTTTGCACGAGCATTGAAATATCACCAAGCCTAATAATGTGTCATTCATGTCTTTGTTATGTGTAATTAATGTCCCTTTTCTCTTTCTCCTCAACAGACCGGCAGAGCTTGGAGGAACCATCGAAGGTGGAGGTTCTCCAGGAGCCGTTATTAGAGGCCCTGAAGATCTACTCCCGTAAGCGTCGTCCCAGTATGCCCCTCATGTTCCCCAAGGCTCTCATGAAGATCACTGATCTCCGGACCATCAGCACCAAAGGTCAGAAGTGAATTCCTATGGACCCAGAAGTCATCATCTGAATAGCCAGTCTGTAAATCGACATATATTTGATGTAGTTAGAATTACCTGGCCTGAGATTCTCCCTTATGTCTTGCTTTTCTTGTTTTCTCTCTCGGTACCTTTATTGCAATGTACACATTTAGGAAGCACACAAGTACCATTTAGGGCTAGTTCTGACATTAAAACAATGTAGCAAAGATATATATATATATTAATAGTGTTTTTTTTTTCTCCTCGCAGGAGCTGAGCGTGTGGTCACTCTGAAGATGGAGATCCCAGGGGCCCTTCCTCCTCTTATCCAGGAGATGCTTGAGGACCTGGACAACCTGGAGAAGTCTGAGATGGAGGGAAAGAGAGGAGAGCAGAATGGCGGCCCACACACAGTCACTATCTCTGCACACTACATCGACTCTGGCCTCTTTGCTTGAGGTATACCGTATGTCCAATTAACAGCACCTCAAACATAAGAGCCACATAGCTAAATGCTAACAATAACATTGACAGACACCGCAACAGATTGTTTGCTAATGGTTTTACCTCAGAGTTAAGGCTCAATTTCCTGTTTTGTGCTTTATGTTTGCATGATAAATATATTACATTAATTCATATTTTACCTCATTAAACCACTACATAGTTTGAATATTTTCACTTGTGAAAGACGGATGGATTATTGTCAGTTAGGTACAGTTGCTGATACTGATGTGCTCATGAGTACCCATTGAATTAAAAATCATCAGGCAAATTCTTCATAAAGTTTAATTACTGGAATAAGTGAATAGTCAAAAGGGAAATGTAAATATGAACATGGTACAGATTTACACAAATTACATGAACAAAAATGGAGAATAAACGTATGTCACATGTTTTGCATTTATAACTGGATATACCCTAGTTTACAGAGTTATCTATGTTGTTCAGTATCTAGCAGGCTGTTTAGTTGTAAATGCAACAAAACAATCTGTGTAGTGCAGTCCTAAAAGATACTCATATTATAATTATGTATTCAAGTAGCAGATACTTTTATCCACAACTACGTACAGTACATGAGGGATATGAATCTGCATACGCTGATCTGCAGTCAAGTGCTATACTGAGCCATACCCTCACTAATGAAGTCTTTTTTTAATAATGTGGTTGTGTGAATAGTCACATTCCATCTTGAAACCGAATGCCAAGGCATGAAGTTCTTTGAAAGGAAGGGTGGCTATTGGATGTATTACTTATGTAGTTGATAAGGTGCCTACTTTACAAGTACAAGTGTTTACATCTGCATGTTTTTTCTTGCATGATTGGCTGGTAATCGATGTGCTATTAAAGTTTGTCCGCTTACTCTTTACAGGCCATTGTATGGCCATGCTCATCTCAATAATTAATGTGGCATTCCTGTCAAATGTATGTGATATTAAACATGATCATGTCCAATGTGTTCTATGAATTACATTCTTGAAAATATGTCATATCTGCATTTTAATTTCCACAAGCTTCTTTTCTCAAAATGGGGATTTACTTTTGAGATGATCTGGGACGTGGTACTCTCTTGCAAGGCTCAGTCACCCCCTTGTGTTCATGTTTGGATATTACATTTTAATTTGCTGCAGCACATAGAGAAGCTCAGTCATCACTAGGGTCCACACGCCAATATATTTATTTCACAGATGAAGCTCAGTTTGCTGTCAATTTCTTGTTCTCTACTGAGTGCTTCACAGCTTTCACTGTACTCCATACATTTAAATACATAAATATGCCAATTTGATACAATACAGACTGTGGTAAAGTGCAATTACATTCCAACCATATAGAGGCAATACACATGATATGTGATGTGCAATCGAGCAATAAAAATGTTCAGACACAAACGTTAGATCCTGAGAATGTCATAAAAGTGCTTACACCAGTGAAAATCATATACAAATCATATACACATCAAGAAGCATAGCTCACGATATAGTACTTAATATTATGTCCCATACAGTAGATAGATAGCAATGCGCATGTCTGAGCTTGTTCTTATACATATTCCTGTGTGTGTCTGCCTATAAGTCTGCATATGTAACATTTTACATAATATTTTACAATAGTATGTATACAGTTTACATGGACTATTCTAATCTTAGCTGGATAATAATTTGCTGGGCTGGTATTAGCTGCAACAGACATCTAGGTATAGGACCATGAAGGTCACTTGGTTGCAGTTGCACCATAGCTCTTGTTCACTCCAGCCTCATCTAGGCATGTCCTGTAGTCTAACAAATAAGATTTCAGGAACTAAGAATAATGCAAAATATATCAAACAAATATATACCACATAATCCATAGTGCTAGTTATACTTATGGTAGGAAATGTACAGAATGTATTGTACACGGTTCATGTTTTTCTTCTTGACATGGTCCTAGTTACCTGCTAGCCGTGGTTTTATAATATTCATTCTCCTCCAGCACCTCCTCTATGATGGCCTGCAATACAGGCAGCATGTAATGTACTGTGTGTTAACCTAAGTGCTTGATATACATTGACATATGCTTTGTTACACTACTTAAATCACCAGTTTCTCTGCCTGGCTGCCTCAAATTTAACAACCTGGAACTCACAAAGGTAGGTTAGTGGGTTCAACTGTAGCTAAGTGACTAGTGCCTTACTGTGACTAATTTGAATACACAAAGCAGACCTGATTTCAGGCTCACTTGGGTGACTTTATACCTTTGTGATTTGACAAGAGACCCTTGGTATGCGGTCTTGAGGAAGTATAACTATAATTGATCATGGAAGACTAATACAATCTGTTCATTCAATCTCAATATAAAAAATGCTCACCTTCATCTGGTCATAGGTGATTCCTTCCTTGAGATTTCCATCACCCAGCTCACCTATAGAAAGCGAAACATTTATGTTTAAGTTTAGCTAAACTATCACTGTAATTCTACACTGAAAAGTTAAACCTACCTGGGCTGTTTGCAGATATGGAGTCTCCTCCGAAAGACTGGACCAAGGACCACCATTCTGAACTGGCTGACCCTGACTCCATCAGCTCTGAAGAACCCTGGAGGAGCTGGAGACAAACAACAGGAGCATTTCAAATGGGCATGTTGTAGTCTATATCATTGTAAATTACTTAATATATAAGAGTCTTTCCCATCAAACTGCATAACGTTTTACAAATACACTGGGTAACCTGATTTTCAGTGTGAAAGTGGTCAAAGACTGAGTGACATTGTACACTAACCTTACTGAGTTCAACCTTCAGATTGTAGGGACTACTACCATACTGGAAAAGGGTCTTTTTGAATCTCTCAATGGCCCGTCGTTTGGCATTATGATTTAAAGCTGGAGGAAGCTGAGAAAAAAAGATTTGAAAACCCAGAAGGTTATATAAACCTGACTTTTGTCAAATCCAGCTCTGTGCTCATTTCTATTGAGTTACCTGGGTGATGTATATGATCTTATGCAGTTGGACCAGAAGCCTCTGGATAGGGTCATCAATCTGTCGAACCTTCTTATGGGAAACACAGATTCCTTCTGACACTATAAAAGATACATGTATATACGATGTCACACATCTGTTACTGTAAATGTGGTTATTATCAATGTATGAACTGACTTCACTGGGTTTAGGTGAGTTCTTAACATTATGGAACAAAAGTTGTCATGGATAGTGTTTAAACTTTACTTGGCCTAGGTTTGGGCTTGGGTACAGCACAGTCCCCCCTGGGAAAATACATTTTGATTTAGGTTATTATGGTAAAAGCTTTGGTGGCATACACATTCACATGCAAGAGTATGCGTGTTTAATACTTGTAGAGACTCACTCTGCTAGATGGTGGTCATGTGTAACAGAGGCACTGACGCTGCGCTTTTCTGGCCCTTTATATAATGACAAAAACACAATGTTTTAGAATAATTACCCTTTCAGTAAGTGGAAAGGGAAGTGTTTTTAAGATATACACACCAGTGTCTTTAACTGAAGATGCAGTGGAGATGGTTCTAGTATCTGAGGACTCGATATCAAAATCTGTGTCAGCACCTATTGTAAAGTACAGAGTCTGTGAACACAATGTCTCCAAAATATTCATCAGGGGGTACTGAAACATCATCTAAAATGTTACATCTTTACTTAATTCTAGTTTTTTTTTATTATTAAAACAGAAAGACACACCTTGTGTGAGGTTGTGTTGGCTATTATTTGACCTGCAGGTTAACACAGGTTGTGTTGTCTCGGACTCCTGAATTGCCCCCCTGCAGTGATGAAATTGAACAATCTGAAAAAAAGGAGGCACATGTATTGACTTCTTTCCAGTGTCTTTACAGGTCTCTATGGGAATGTTGTGGTTACAGCTCACCTGAGACATGCTCATACTGCCTCGATGGCTTTCAAGGAAGTACTTCTGTGCTCTCTTCCTGTCTCGGTCAGCTCTCTTCTCCAGTGTATGCTGGCTAATGTAGAGGCCATCCATAAACTTCATCAGGAAGTCAGAGATTTTGGAGCTGACTGCCACTATGTCAGGACGCAGATCTGCCTGTGGAGTCAAGCACCTGGGAAAGGAACACCCAGGGATATGCAGAGCCCCAGATTTCTCCACATCAATTCAACTATCTACATTGGTGTCTTCGATTCTTAGTTGCAATGTTTAGATTTGGTCCAATTAAAATAACGATTATAACGTTTCTTGAACTACTCCTTGATCTCACCATTTAATCATGTCTGGGACTCGTTCTGAGAAAGCCTCCTCTACCACAGGTTCATAGTCAGCTTCCACTATCTGTCATAACACAGTGTTTGTGTGAATGTAGGATTAAGTATGTGCTTGTGTTTCAGTGTGTGACTCCGATGTGCTTGTATGCTTGTATGTTACCTTGGTGGCAAGGGAAAGCATGTTGCTGCTGTAAAAGGGAGGGTTCAGGGTGGCCATCTGGTAGAGGATACACCCCAAGGCCCAGACATCTGCCTTCTCTCCATACGGCTCACTCTTCACTATCTCTGGGCTGAAGGAACAGATTTACATAGTTTATGAATACATATTAAATCACAAAACATATAAGCTTTAACAATTTTTAATTATTATCCAAATAGGCACATACCAAGAGTAAAGGATGGTTCCAACAACAGATGTTAGTTTGCTATTTTCCTGTTTCTGTTTTGCAAGTCCAAAGTCAGCTAGATAGAGGTGTGGCACAGGTTATTTCCCAGACCAGTTATATTTAAAATGTAAATGAAAATAAAATAAATGACTGAATAAATGTATATATATATATGCATACGAAATAGACCAATAATTTTAACTACTAACTAATTGTGACTTTGTCCCTCTCTCCCAGCATGACATTATTAGGAGTGAGGTCTCGGTGGACGATCCTCTTCTCCTTATGCAGATACCTTAATGCCAAACACATCTGCCAAATTGAGACAATGAACATGAAAGGAATCAGACAACATGTTGACTTTCCATGTCTAATAGTGTGTCTCTATCGCGTCTACTTTGAGCACCTTGTTACCTGGATGAATATGTTCCAAACTCTTTCTTCCATGATTTGTTGCTGTTTTTCTTTTAGTGAGTTGAAATGTATGGCCAGAGGAACACCTTCAATCAACTCCATGATAATATACAATCGGTCACCTATAGAACAAAGCAGACTAGATTGAAAGACTGAGGTGAATTTTCCATTGGTCAGAACAATTGGGATACTACTTACCTTCCAAGAATGTCTTGTAATATTTCACAATGTTTGGATGGGTCATCTTAGAGGAACAGAAATATTTAAAATATAGGGTTGAATCAAAAATAATAATACAGGGAGTATGCTGTACATTATGCATCTAAAGTGACACATCTCCATGGAATGAAGACACCCTGTAAAAAACATGACAGACCTGTTCCTTAATTATAGTGAGTTCCGACACAATGTTTTCAACATTGCTGTCCCTGGTCCTCTTGTCTTTGCCAAACACAGGGTTGTGAAGGTTCACCTCCTTCAGAGCCAACAGGTTCTGACCACTCTGCTTCCGTACCTTCCAGCAATACCGAAGGAGTCCACATCAAACAGTCATTAAATAACAAGTCATAATAATGTATTTATTTGTTGGAAATAGTACCTTGAAGACACTGCCAAATGCCCCAGTGCCAAGATGGTCCAGTATAGCGTAGCCATTAATCACTCTCAGAGGAGGCCGGTTCTGGTCCAGAGCCTCAATGTTTTCTCTCAGGCTCTCCAATTCCTCATCCTGAACACCAGACAATGTAAAAAAAGCATGCTAAGATTCCTAGAGTGGTATCCAGGCATAACATTATGATAATCAGATTAGACAATCGTTCTTAGTGTAAGAGGCTATGCTGATTTCTTACAGTGAAGAAAGAGACTTTGGCTTGCAGCGTTTCATAGGCTGTGATGTCTCGCATGTAATGTCCAACATCAATAAACATCTCAAAAAGTTCTGTAGGAAAGAGTCTAGAAAGCAAAATTACACACTCAAATTGAGTGAATAAAAAGCAATGAACAAAGTAAATAACAAATAGTTAGTAAAGAAACCTTTTAAAAAGATGACGATTTTGTTCCATGCTGAAGAGGAAACGAAGAGTCCGAAATGCGTAGCACTGTCAAACCCCCAAATATATTGTAATTCAACGACAAACACAACATTTTGCCTTAGAAATTACTTTATTGTAGGAATAACTATGGGTTACCTGTAGGGTGATAGATTGTGGTCCATATTGACAGCGTTTGGGTAAAATCAATTTAGCTATTGAATAGATCCCATTTTCCTGTAAAGGAGTGCATTTCGTATTTATATTAACGTAAGCTTCACTTGCATCATATTGGCTGTAAGGAAACAGTCTGTGGAGAAGCTCTCCTACCTGGACTATATGATGTGCAGTTGTGTCATCCAAAACTAGCTCGGTTAGAGCTGCACAGCATGCTAGGAAAGTAACAGTTTCAAGTAGAGGAGTAAATAAACCATAAGTGAGTACTCATGATCAACGGCTAAGGCTACACTGTAGCAGTTTAATTCTAACCTGACTGCAGGGCTAAGGTGTTGTCCATCTCCTCTTGGGGGCTAAGTTCTTCACTTATGTGCTGTCTTTGAATGCGGCCCGCTGCATTAGCGCTGGATAGTGCCTCAATAGTAGAACGGTCAGACACATACATACGCTCACTGGGAAAGACGAAACACAGCACACGTGACTACTGCATACATGGACATTACGTATGCATCAAACACTTTTTTGCTGACTTATGTTCGGAACAAAAGGTATTCCCACCTGTTGAGAATGTGGAGAATCTGTTGCACCCCTCCCCAAGACCGTATCTCAGCACGGGTCTCTGGCTCCTCACACAGCTGGACCAAGATCCACACTATGCTCCACAGCAGCTTCACATGCTCCCCATGGAGCAGGCTGAGCAGAACAGGAAGTCCCTCACACTCCCGTACTTGGTCTCGCACCCGCCCCACAGGGGAGAGGAGTCTGAGCAGCTCAGCGCTTATTCTGTGGGAAGGAACACACACACACACACACATACAGAGTATCTATAGCTGTTCATAATACTGTATTATATGTACCAGTGGTGTTGGTTGTGAAGTAAAAACATATTTCATTTCATAGTACTGTTCTGTATGTAAAGTTGAACATAACTGTGAGAGGCACACATACCGCTTTGAAAGTAAGTCATATTCTTGAAGTATCACAATAAGGTTTTCCACCACAGGCAGTTCTCCTATCTTCTCCTTACATTTTGAACTGGAAAACAGAGATGCCAGGAGGTGGTCAGACATTAGCTAACCATAACATCATTCAGTTGATAGGTTTTTCCAAATGGGTTTTAAGGGAAGGTTACCTCTCAGCCAATGTAGTGAGAGTTAGAAGAGCTCCCAGTAACACAGTACTTTCTCTAGTTGATAGAAGTTTTACGAGGGTCTGAATGTAAACAAAAGCCAGTAATACAGTACACTGGTTTATATACAGTATACAAATATTAAAATGCCACAGAATTAGCTAGAAAGGCTAGCGTGAGACACATCAAATCTGTAAGAGTAAGTTCCACTGAGACCAGTGTTTCCATTACAAGGAGGAGGGATGACAAACAGAGGAAAGATATATAAAATTAAACATTAGAAAACATTAGAAACAAAAGGGGAAAAGGGAGGTGAGGATCAGTTACTAGTTACACACATAACTAATATGAAACAACCAGTTAGTCCTTAAATTATGTACTGTACCTTGTGAGCTCCACTCTCTATAACCCACTCCCTTTGATCCTCCACAGCACAAAGTTTCTGAAATATATCTATGAAGAAAATACAGGCATTAAAGGAGGGCACACAATAGTGTATCATAATCCTACATGTATGTGTGGGTGTGTCTGTGTGTTTATTTGTGCGTTTGTGTCTGTGTGAGGAGATGCATATGTGTGTTTGTGAATGAGTGCTTGTGACTCACAGGTCATGGTCACCAGTTTCTCCATAGCAAACGGCTGTTCTCCACTTTGAAGATAAACACTGGATTCTGACTCCATGTACTGCAGATTGTCAGTGAACATTGTTATTAGTACTAGTTTTAGTAGTATCAATTAATGAAATGAATGTGTCAGAAAGGACTTGCCGTGGCAAGATGTGTGACACCTTGGAGCTGATGAAAATAATTCTGGAAAAAAGACAAAAAACATCTTGATCCTATCAAGAGTTTTCAAGCGATCCCGTCATTAAATTCATGAGCAAATGTGAAGATTTACCTGATAAAGTGGCTCTCTAATCAATAACCTTAAACAGATCAGCATTCTATGGACAGACTTTGGTGATGCATGGTTCATCCATTCACTAAAAAGTGATTAAACAAATATATATATATTTCCTTTTAAGGTCTATAACGACACATTAACAGAAAAAAACTCTACTATATACTACATACTAAATAGTGTTACATTATATTTACCTGCAGAGTCTATTTTTTACCAAACTTGTGAGAATCTCCAAAAATTGTTTTTGCAGGGGATGGCTGCTGAAAGCCCTTTGGTTTCTGTAAGTTGCACTGTTAGAGGGAAACAAGGGAGGGTCAAGAAGAAGTAATATATTCAAGAATCTTTTATCTTCATCTTTATCATCATCAGGTGATACAAACCTGAATTTTTCCAGTGCCAAGGCTTCAGACACAGTGTGAAGCTCACTCCTATTTCTGGTTACATTATTTTGCAGGATAGAAGTCTGGAATTGACCTCCTCTTTGTCTGCCTTTACTTTGATTCAGTCCTGCCACCTACATATGGAGAAGGTACATCCTGCTGTGAGATGATGCACACACCTGCCCCAATCATTATGGTTTGAAATGTTATATGTACCTCTTGTCTTGGAGCAGGGGTTGCAAGTAGAGACAGAAGCCTTTTAAGATCACGTGATTCGCTGAAAATATTTTGGGCATCAGTCTTACGCATACTGATTTTTTTTGCTTCATGTATTTTTTATGATTATGATATGATCGAAATACAAATGTTGCAAATGTTAAAATTGCAAATACCAAAAAACATCTTACGTGTGGTCAATTCGTTTTGCTTTTTGGAGTGTTTTGTCTGATGGCTTTACGTTTTTAACCAGGTTGGGCATTTTTAAAACTGCATTAGGCTTCCATTTGCCAATACCTGAGGAATTCACTACAGCAGAAAATAATGTGATCATTCAAAAACCGACAAAACAGACTCTACCGTTTGGTAAACTTCTACTTACCTGTCCTTTTGTGCTAAGTGAAGTCACAACTTCTTTCCAGAAGTACTGTTAAGGTCTTTATTGCAGCTTGAAGGTAGCCTAAACAATTCCATTGCTGTTAATCCCGTCCAGCCTTCTTTACCAGAGTAAAGTTGAATAGAAAAATACGTTTCTTCAAGGTTTTCGTTTATTGTTGTTTTATCAAGTATACATTTCAGAAAAGGTGATATGGTTCAATAAGAAAAGGTTATACTTGAAATGAATCATATGTTAACCAATCAAAAAATGTAATGTTAGTGTGTGGCCTAGTTACTATGGACACCAACGACGCTTATCACCTCATCTGCCATCATTAAATTATAATGACACTGGCAGATTACGTAATTTGTTGACAGCAACTTTATGTATAAATGCATACTTTTTCTAATGCTCAAAAACTCCATCACATTAATTTGGGTGGGTATTATATCTCAGGATGATCATTACTACAAAAAGAAGTGAAAGTGAAACTAGACGATAAATCATCAGTGTGAAGTTATACATATATGTACAAAATATGGATATTTTATATACTTACATTTGTATATTTTTCATTTGTATATTTTTTTATGCATGAAAAGCAATATACTTAACGAGGAAAACGATGCTATCGCGAGAACATTACAGTGCGCACGCGAAGTCATTTCCTATTCTCGACGGTTTTCTCGCATTCATTTGACGTAATGCTCCATTTGAGGCAATTTGTTGTACGTAAACGGAAGACTTTACTATGTGGAGTTTGTAAGGGGAATGTCGGGTTGTGAATGATCGGATTCTGAAGCGGCAGGGAACATCAACATAGCTAATGGGTAAGCGTACACTTAAGATCGGCAAAACATTAAGGAAATCTTGTTTTTAGTCGCACTAATATTCGTGTTGTTTGCACTAGGTAGCTAAATTTTTCCTGAATTAAGTGATTTTCCGTGCTTCTTAGATAGTCTTGGTTTGCTGGCTAGTTCTGTGAGTAACCAACGCCCAGTCCTCCGCCCCCAGTTAGCACATTACTATAGCTGGCTAGCTAGCAAGGGAAACGATTTTCAAACTACAACAGTATTAGCTGATGTTAAATATTATCTATACTAGGCAACCCTTTAAAGTACCGGTAAGGTTCTAACAAGTTAGACTACCTAGCTTGCTGCTAGTTACATAGCTGTGAAGGGAGTGAGTGGGTAGTTTCCTGTCGATTACCTGTTCAGATACAGCTAGTCTAGCTAGTTTGGGTGGCCTTGCATGCAAGTCTCCACCGTCCAGCTACAGTAGTACCAAAGGATAGACAATATAACGCAACATCTTTGGCCATTCCTAAACAACTGCCAAATAATTAGCAATAGGCTTTGTCAGTGAAACGTCTAAAAACCCTAGGCTAAGTTGGCCGGAGTGAATGTGGTTAGCTAAGATCGCCGCCTGACTAGATCTTGGCACCGGAATTTTCAGGTCCACCTCTTTTTCTTTGCTCAATAAAATAGCGACTGCATGCGAAAAATGCAAAAACAAACATGTAAATTAGCATGTAGATCCCTTATTCTATAAACTATTGGCTGCAATATGCATAGAAAAAGTTCACGAAAGTACTGTTTCTCGTTTTTTGCTGCTTTTGCTACCTAGAATGTCCGCACAACAAGGAGACATTTTAAACGAAAGTTTACGTCGTTTTCTTCAAAATAAGCGATCATTCTCTTGTCAGTACTCAAAAATAGATTTTAGTTGAAAGCCACATAATATACATGCTTAGTAATCTCATCGTTCCATTTGGAGAAAATGTGTAACTAATCATTTTTATCGTTAGCTAGTCTTGCTATCTGCTGCTACATACGCACTATTTAGCTCATAAATCTGCCATCTGGCTTATTTTAACGCTTTGATGGCTATCAGAAGTCTAGGAGCACCAATGTCAGGTAATTGAGGCCTACTGTACTTAACATTATCCAATTATCATAAGTATAGTTAATTGTTTTAGATTGAGAGATTGTCAATGTTCTGTGTGTCCAATATTATTGTATGTAGATGTAGCATATAAGTTATTGGCTTCGAGTACATTTGGCATAATACCAGGACAATACACCATGCTATGACACTGGTTTAGATTAGCTGTCGCTTAAAGCCTTTTTCAACGACTTTATACTAGTTGGAGAACAACCAGTGAGAATTCTAAATTAAATTTTCCCTTATGCATCATCGATTGTGAAACTTATCCTAAACAGATAGTTTCTGCTCTTTTTGTGAATCTAATGGATGACTTTCTTATTGTGTTTTCTCCTCACTTTTCCATCTGCCTGGCTCCTTCTTTCACCCTGGAATGCTGATTTTTGTTTCCCCTCAAAATAGCTGTAAGTATCGGTTATGGTCATCATGTTTTTGTTTGGTGAAAATAATGCCCTTAAATAGAAAAAATCCTAGATGTTAAATGGATTTGTATGTGCTTTAAATCTACTTCTCAGCAGCAAAAGAATCTGGAGGGATATGTGGGCTTTGCTAGCCTGCCCAACCAAGTCTACAGGAAGTCTGTCAAGAGGGGCTTCGAGTTCACCTTGATGGTCGTGGGTAAGAAAATATGGAGATCACCCCTTTCTTATATATAAAGTGTTTCAGGGGAGCGTTGTAGCCAAAGAGTGTTCATGAAATGTTAATGATGGACATTTAAACTTAGAACCTTTGGGTAACTTCCGTACTTTGGCTTTTTCATAAGCTTTTATGTGGTAGCTCAGACTCTGGTTATGCTCATGAGACACTGGGAAAATATTTCTCACGATTGAAACCATTTCCTGTGGTCAGAGTTCAACTGTCACAGCTAAGAATAGCCCAGCCTGCATTTTTGAAAACCTACCAAAAAGATTTTTAGCGCACAGATTTACTCTTATGTCTGAATTTGTATTCATCTGGAACATTTTTGAGTGTAGCATTGCAAACCAGTCCTCTTCTGTGTTCTGTTGAACCCCCATGTTTCTGCAGAATGGCATCACCATGGTAGTGTGTGAGAGAGAACTGGCATTATCACCAGTGACAACCACATCTCATCATGCTTCGCCAAATGCAAGATTCAGCAATTGGCGCACACTTTCACAGCAATCCATGTCCATGTCCTCATTGCACATAGCGCCACAAAGACAGTGTACCAGTGGACATCCAAATTTCTCGTTTTTACTGTAGTAGTGTCCAACTCTGGGACATTAAAAATGGCTGTTTAACACTGAGCTTTGATGTGGGATCCAAAGCAGTAATTGACAGTGGTCAATTCCAATGCCCTAATGATTCTATTCACTAGGAGCTTTGAAAGCTTCAACAAACATGTTATTTGTATTATTTGTATCATTTGTATTATTTGTTTATATGTATCTTATCTGTAATGTATTTTACATTGTATTCATTTTTTATTAGTATGCCACATATGTTCTATAAACCCTTTTCTGATTCGGAAATGAAAGCTATTTGTTGCATGAACAAATTACAAATCCATGTATGTTATTAACAACAGTTTTAACCTACTCTCTTTATCCTTTTTCACTTTTAGGTGAATCAGGACTGGGAAAGTCCACTTTGATCAACTCTCTGTTCCTAACAGACCTGTATTCAGCAGAATACCCTGGGCCTTCACATCGAATCAAAAAGACTGTACAGGTAATGTCTCTGTCTCCCCTGAAAACTCACAGGTCATGTCAAGTGTGTTTTCATTGAAGACCAAGCTGTTTTATCAGTCAGTTACGCTTGTATAAGTTGACCTTGAAGTACTTTGTGTTATGTCTGGCTGCACACATAATGCTGTCCATCCACATGCTGCAGTTATTCTTGTTTACTAGCATAGTTGCCTAATGGCACAGTGTCTCATCGCAGGTTGATACTTGCAGCTACTAGGGTGAGCGTCACAGACCACGCTAAAACGATGTACACACAGTCCTAACTGGAGGGCAGAGTGTGAGTCTGTTCAGTCTAGTTACTGTGTCTCCTACAGTCCCAGGCCCAGTGCAAGGTGTGCAACATGCAATGACAACCACTCATCTAATTATTGTTTAGGGTTCTTTCACTTTAGTTTCAATATGCTAGTGTCTATGTAGCCTTCGGTCTGCTAGTAATCAGTATTCGTTTTGTTCACTGTGTCAGACCAATAACTCTTAGTCATGTCTTTCTTTCCTATTTCTTAGGTGGAGCAGTCTAAGGTGTTAGTAAAGGAAGGTGGAGTTCAACTCCTCCTCACGATAGTGGATACGCCTGGATTTGGAGATGCTGTGGACAACAGTAATTGGTAAGTGTCTGTGATCTCTTGTCTCTCTGGGAGTGCTGGCCATTTTGGTTTTAGTGTGCCTGGTCTCTTCACTTAACTTGTATCTGTCTCTACCGTGCAGCTGGCAACCAGTCATTGACCACATAGACAGCAAGTTTGAGGACTACCTGAACTCTGAGTCGCGTGTGAACAGACGGCAGATGCCCGACAGCAGAGTGCAGTGCTGTCTCTACTTCATTGCCCCCTCAGGACATGGGTAGGTCGGCATGGGGTGAAAATTGAGATATTATATTTCACAACCTTTAAAAATGTCATGGAAATCACACTGTAGCCTCTCAAGGCAATTCTTGCCGGGCTGGTTTTTCTGAACCTTTGGATTGTAGCCCCAAATATAAGTTTAATAACTTTAATGTGTGTATTTGATAGTTTTCATAACATACTGTGTATTTCTGTCTAAATAAATGCAGGTCTCTAGCTCTGTCTGTGGGGCTGTTAGGTCTGGTGGTCTGCGCTGAGTGACCCACTAGTCATTGAGAGCAGGAAGTGAGGCACCAGTAGAGGAGAAATGGTGAAGTGTAGAAAAAAAGCGTTAAAAAAACAACGGGATATTTTTCTAAAGAGGAGTGAGGGTAAGAATGTAGCTGATGTAGAAACTTTTGAAATTGCTGGTTGAGTTATGAGTCAAGATGGATGCCAGAGTGTTTGCTGGGCTGTGAAAATCTTAAGGACAGGGCAAAGGACAAGACTCCTTGTCCGTAATTGCTTTCTCTTCTGTCACTGTCTCCTATGGGGACATTGTGTCTGTACAGTCCTGAGTTCTATCCTCATGGGCATAGACTGTTCTCTTGACTGAGGATGAGCGACATATGCTAGGCCACATCTACACACATAGCGTCCTTACACCACCAGCTGACTGACCTCACACTCCCACTGACTGGAGCACACAGTGACACTGTCACAAGTGGAACAGAGACGTCGTTCTTTGGTTTCCACACAGGTTTAATTTCAGAGTGACCTAACCCTCATGTAACGCTTTGAAATAGTAGCAGTTCATTGTTTGGCTTCAGTTCCCTCATGCTAAGGTGACCTAACTGCTCTCTCTTTTCCCATGTTGCAGGCTGAAGCCCTTAGACATAGAGTTTATGAAGCGGTTGCATGAGAAGGTGAACGTCATCCCCCTCATCGCCAAAGCAGACACTCTCACTCCAGAAGAATGCCAGCAGTTCAAGAAGCAGGTCAGAATGGGCTTTTTTATGTTCTCAGCAGCACTGTGATATCCCTGAGGGATACTCGAATTGAGAGTTCCAACTAGTGCCACGTGGCGATGCATTGGCTACTTAGAGGCCACAGAACTAATTATTTTCGCTAATCAATAAGGTCTTAAAGACGCTTAATTTCCTTGATTTTCGGTGATGTGGTATCAAGAATGTTGCATCACAATTGGTATAGTATCAATGTAAAACATTTTGGTATTACAAGTATCCTTTATATTGAATAATAATATTCTTTCCAATGGGATATTCTTACTGTCCATGTTCATGTACTGTCAGATCATGAGGGAGATCCAGGAGCACAAAATCAAGATCTACGAGTTCCCTGAAACCGATGACGAGGAGGAGAACCGGCTGGTGAAGAAGATTAAGGTATCAAGTCTGTCCAGTTCAAACAGCCTTGGGAAAACATCTGAAAAGGCTAGTGTGGACGGAGTTTGGAAACGAAAAACACAGTTATACAATTAATCTGGAGAAATGAAGATGGAACCTAAATTATGGCGCTTTTCCACCGCATGGTATCAGCTCGCCTCGCCTCGACTCGCATTTTTGGCGTTTCCACCGCAGTTCCATGGTACCTGGTACCTGGTAGCGGGTACTTTTTTTTGTACCTTCTTGCTCTAGGTACCAAGCGAGCTGAGTCGAGCTAAAAGGTGACGTCGGCAGACGGCCGGCCATTGATTGGCCAGAAAGTGTGACGAAGTCACGAGAGCGACTTAAAGCAACAGCGCCGCAGCTAATACTTATTACTATCAGATACAGTCCATTACACCAACAGTCTACAAGCTTTTTAAAAGTCAGATAATTTACAAAAGACTAGTTCGTCAACATGGCTAAAATTATAATGTGGGTTCTGTCCACTTGTGGCTTGCGTTGGTGTTATTTACGTCGCGTACAAAAATACATCATGGTCTACGTCACGCCCCTTTCGCCGACGACCAGGAAGTACTATTTGCGGTACTATTTGCGGTGGAAAACCACCCGTGTTTACTACCAATCGAGTAGAGTCGAGTAGTGCTACATTTGAGGTGGAAAAGCGGCATTAGCAACATTGTAGGCCATACACCATCTCACACACACACACACTGTTTATCCTGAACCTGTTTTCCTCCCTCATAAGGACCGCTTGCCCCTTGCTGTGGTGGGGAGCAACACCATTATCGAGGTGAATGGAAAGAGGTGCAGAGGGAGGCAGTATCCATGGGGAGTGGCTGAAGGTGTGTGAGAGGCTTTAATTCACGATATACACACATTCTAGATAACTGTGCTGTCTCTCTTAAGGGTTTTCTATGGTTCTAATGCCTATCCTATACCATAGCTCAGTAATAATGTGACTCAAATGAATAACTAGACTAATATTGTTGTCTTTCCACCCATTTTACAGTTGAAAACAGTGACCATTGCGATTTTACCATACTACGAGACATGCTTATCAGGTACAAAAGTAGTAAACAATATAAATAACAATATTTTATGACCACAATTATGTTGTACACGTAGGGATGGCTCACTAATAATTCTGAGGTGTGACCCTTATGATCTGTCCATCTTCTTGGTGCAGAACCCACATGCAGGACCTAAAGGATGTGACCAACAATGTCCACTATGAGAACTACCGCAGCAGGAAGTTGGCTGCGGTCACCTACAATGGAGTGGACAACAATCGGGCCAAGGGTCAAATGTCAACAAAGTAAGTACCCTGACTTCATCGAGACAGATTTTTCCAACAGTAGGTTGTTTGTCTCGTTACTGTCTTATACCCAGCCTAGGTACATCCAGTTATAATTTGTTAAAGGCACTTGATTGCAATGGGGCGGAAAGTTTACGGTAAATTTCTATGGGACGTTCAGCTTGAGAATTTCAGAAATGTTGGAAATGGGCTGGAGGAACAGTCTTCAAAAAGCATGATAAATCAAATTGTAACCTACGTTCTTGTATTTGATTTAGTACATGCTAGTACAGCAAAATAACTGTAATTGTCAGAAACGACAGTCAGAAAATTCCTGGAATTTTGCAACACTAATTGGGAGCCTACTCAGCTGTGCACTTTGTTACTGTGTCACGCAAACCATAAACAAGCGCTTGTCATTTACAAGAGCTCAAATGAGATAAGAAAATCCTTTACTTGTCCCCCCGCGGGGCAGGGGGGGATTTCAGTCTACAACAGCAGCAGGGTACAGTACAGCACACAGAGTGACAGGGTATAATATACAATAAAGAAGATATAATAGAATACAATATATATAAAAAAAACAATAATACGTAGATTAATACGTATATCTTAGCTTCCATGCTGACAAGCTGCCTCACAATGTGCTAACACACATAGGCTGCTAATTTATATGGCTTACACAAACACTGGCTTCATGGGAGTTTTTTTTTATTTTATTTTTTGATAAAGCTTTGGTTATAATTATTATTTCAGTTTTGTGGAACTTTATATGTGTATTTTATATTTCTTTTTTGGTTAGATTTTCATTTAAGTGCATGTCTCATCATTGCATGCTAAGTGTGCGTGTGTTTCTGTTTTTTTAGAAATGACACAGTTGAAGGCATGTAAGTGGTTGTTTTTTTTCAGAATCTCCTGAAAGATCTCCTCCTTTTCCCCCCTTTCCTGTCTTTTCCGCCCTCTCCCAGTGTTAAGAGTGTGTGTTTTTCAGCTTTTTACTTCCCCAGTTGCAGATTGTAGACTAAGTTTAAAAGACACACTCGGTCGCTGCATTGTGCTGAATGGGGCTACATGTTTTCCGTTCACCATAGAATAGCTGCTCCTTCTCATCCAACTTTACTTTCTGTGGTAGTTATAGAACAATCACTTTTGAGATTACCGTATTTAAATTTTTTTATAACCTTTGCTAACAACAGGGCGCTATTATAACTGTTCTCCCAGATGAACATACTGCTAACCCCTCTGCACTGCTTATACCCCCATCATTCTGTTTGGCTCAGGTTTAATTTCTGCCACAACCCTGTGGGTTTCTTTCATTCCTATGCCCTACCTTTGTCTGTGTTAAATGTCACCGTTCCAGTTCCCGTGGGTGACTGGGTGGCACTGCTGGACTGACTGTATCCCTGTAGGCGGAGAGGGGTGTTGTGGTTCCCTTTAAGATGATTGATCTATTGTTGGTGTATTTTCTTTTCCTTCCTTTTCTGTTTTCTCGCTGTGTGTTCTTGCACATGTTGTGACCCTGCAGAAGCCCCCTGGCCCAGATGGAGGAAGAGCGGAGGGAGCATGTGGCCAAGATGAAGAAGATGGAGATGGAGATGGAGCAAGTGTTTGAGATGAAGGTCAAGGAGAAGATCCAGAAGCTGAAAGACTCAGAGGCTGAGGTGAATGATCCTCCCTAGGCTGTCATGTTGTGTCGTGGTTTCCTTTCTAAGTTCCTGAAATGTGTTTTAACACCCGCACAGGGAGTGTGTGAACAGATGTGCACAAGACCTGGGCCTCATCTTGTGCCTCGTTTGGTAGTTGTGTGAAGAAGAAAAAAAATCTTGATTTTTGCCTTTGAAACAAGTAGATGCAAATTGCACCCCGATCACATTAACAGTTGGCTTCAAACAACCTCTGTTTGTGTGAGAATCAAATTTTAAGGGTGTAGATCAGTGGTGTCAAACCAGCTGATTTCACTATTGAGTTTCTCTACTTGGTGAAATCAGCTGGAGTAGTGCTTTGTTGACATGAAAACCTGCACTCTCTCGGCCCTTGATGACAAGAGTTTAACACCACTGGTGTAGGTCATCACATATTAATGATCTCTCCCTGGCCTTGCAGCTGCAGCGACGTCATGAGCAGATGAAGAAGAACCTGGAGGCCCAGCACAAGGAGCTGGAGGAGAAGCGACGTCAGTTAGAGGAGGACAGGGCCAACTGGGAGTCCCAACAGCGCCTGGAGCAGCAGAAACTGGACGCTTCCAGGTATGCCGGACTCTATCCCACAAGCGCACACACACCTGCCTCGTCCTTGTAGCCACTCAAATCTTATCCTCTTATACATAAGCAAAGGAAGCCTGCCATTCAAACATTTTTTTTTGTCCTGCAGAACCTTGGAAAAGAACAAAAAGAAGGGCAAGATCTTTTAAAAACAGTCTTCAGAACCACCATGTTGTACCTTGCCAGTGTTGCCAGCCCAGGAAACCTATGATGTGGTTCTGAACCAAACGGAACAGCTTTGGTCCAGCTCAGCCATGGTTCTGCATGTACTGTCACAAATGACCACCAGAGAGCGCTGCCTGTGGAGTCAACCAAGAAATGTGTTTACGTTAACTAAATCTAACTGTCTTAGGCCAAATCCAAATTATAACTGAATACTGTCAATGCCTTGGGTGTTCTCGTCCCTCAAGGTTGCATTTTTTTCTAATGAACAATTGATGAAAAAATGCACTGTTGTACAATCCTTTTTTTCCGGTGAAGGTTTTATTTGTTTACAAGGAAAAGCAGAGGTGCATATATATATGATCTGTATCTTCCATGATTTGTTTAAAGGTGACATGGCATTAACAAAATGTATTTGGTTAATAGGTAAACCTTGTTAATGAACAACCTCCCCATTCAGTGTAACCTAACATTCAACAAGTATCTCCAGTCAAAATGCTCACCTTGTTAACAGGAGAAATGGGGAAAAGTCTAATGTAAATTGGGCTTTTTATGAAAAATAATGGTTGACGCTTTTTTCCCCTGAAATGGTAATGCTTTTTTTGTGTTTAGCAATTTCCACTAGCCCTGCATCACCATTTATAACTTGTGTTACATTTCAGTTAGTTTATTTTTATATACCGAGCCAATGTACGTGATACTTTTTTGTATGTTAGAAAATCATTCTGAAACTTGTCTCTGTGGAGGATTTACTGTTTTAAATACATTCAGTAGTTTGTGTGTGCAAGGAGCTGGGAAACATATTTCTTTAAGTTGACAACCCAAGATCAGAATTGGCAAGAAATAAAAGTCAACGCCACATTGCTTTAGCTGTGTATTATCTGTATTCTCTGCATTTATAATTTTATTTTTAATTTGTATTTGTACAAAGTCACTTAATAAACCTGTGATGATAAGCAATAAATGCATGTGACTGATGGTAACATGATCTAAACATGGGCATACCCACACAGCCTTACATCAAATCCAATGTGCACTAGAGGGCAGCATTGTTTGTCAAATTCTGAAGGTGTTCTTTTTCCTGATCAATGACAAATGTCAGACTGACATTCTAGTTAGATAACATTTACATTTAGTTATTTAGCAAATGCTCTTATCCAGAAGGACTTGCAACAAGTACAGGGACATTCCCCTGTGGCAAGTAGGGTAAAGTACCTTGCTAAAGGGCACAACATCATGTTGACACAGTCAGGGTTCGAACCAGGTACCTTTTGATTGTACTAGCCTGACTCACTAACCGCTCAGCCACTTTACTTCCTGATAACATGTTCAAAGGAAATCCATTAGAAATTAGACACAGACAATTTACGTTGTTGGCTACTGATACAAGTTTTATTCAGACATTATTTGCACTTTAGATACTAAACTATCTAACACACTGCACATCACACATTACACATTTTTGATACTTAATAGGTGAATGACCAGATAATGTTGATGCCATCAGTCTTAGTGGAGGGGGGTATCCTTTAAATGGAATCTGAAATAGGAAAACAACTCAGTTTCATATACACTATGTCCAAGTGGGACTTGTTGGCTGTCACTTAAGACTTGGAAGAATGGTACCGTGTACTTTGTTCGTCCGAACTCCTTTTGCCCATCAGTCCAACAAAAGACAGAAATTTTTGCCCTTAAAGAAAAGATAGAAATGTTTATGTATGCTTCACAGATATCTAAGTAATTGTAGGTCATAGTCAAGTGGATTTTCAGACCTTTTCAATTATATATTTGTAATTTAGTAATGCACATGGATCAAAGATATAACACATCCACCTACTTTTCCGTGTTTGTGTTTTTGCTGCATAAAAAAAGTTAATAATTAGTAAATAGGATCTGCTACTGAATGTATCTCAATAAGAGTGCCAGAC
Source organism: Neosalanx taihuensis (assembly GCA_030340665.1). Lineage (NCBI taxonomy): Eukaryota > Metazoa > Chordata > Actinopteri > Osmeriformes > Salangidae > Neosalanx > Neosalanx taihuensis. The sequence goes on from CM059294.1 coordinate 10,948,912, forward strand.
ATGCAATAAATTGTCTGTTTTTACCATTTCCTCGTTTCCCCATAAGACCAAAGAATTGACGTGGTCCAGATTTCCGGGTCATTCTATTTAGAATTTCTTTAAATTGCTCCAAATTCAACAACTTCTGGAATGAAAGAGAAATATACACGTCAAAAAAGAAAATAAGGTACACACATACGTTTAAATATTCTAGCGGTTGCAACAATATTATACAACATACCTCGTCGACTTCTTTCCAGTGGTCGTCAAAATAAACTTCTTGGGAAAATATATTGGTTAAAACAAAGAAAACTACAATAATTAACATAAGTAACTTCATTGTGTGCGTGCGTAACGGTCTTCTGCTCTATTTAAGTTCAGCAATGACTTCACTGATGTAATCAAACGAATATTTGTGGGTGCTAACGTTAGAAAGCTACACTCTGCAGAAATACTCTTGTCAGATAAAAGATAAAATAAAAATGCATCCTCTCCATTGGCGCTTCATTGCAGTCTCTCAAGACAACAGTGCGCGCGGCGTTTTTACGCACACCTGAAGTGGGTGTGGGATTGACATCTGAGTTGTTATGAGCATAGGTTTATCATAAGGGTAATGAGTCAGCCACTTGGCCCTGTTAGGGTCCTTTATTAATCTGTTCTAAACGCTGTTTAGTCAGAGGTTCGCTTTGAACAGCGTGCACCGACCATCAACCGTCAATTATTGGTGCAACAATTATTTTTAAAAGTAAATCTTGGCGTGTACGATGCACTCATTAGAATATTTATATTTTGCTAACGTTTTACCTGCCCTGCCAGTATACAATTAGGCTACAAATTATAAAAAGCGTATGTATTTGAACCATTGGTAAGAAGTGACGTGAAATAATTGACGTTCTTCTGTTCTGTCTCCCCTCAGTGTGGTTGCGATATCTAGACGAAATAATTAACTTTTTGAATCGACTGTGGGTCCCAGGCATGGTCCCAGGCCACCAGGGGGTACTTTTGCAGATGGAGTATACATGTTTTTTGGAGATGCAACACCGTTGTTTGTTGTTCGCACGTTTGTATAAGCAAATGCTTTTAGTCACTTATGGGACACCGTAGAAGTGCACAGCATGCCCATCAAATTAAAACTTCCTTGAAATCAACAAGGAAGCTTAAGGACCCGAAAGGAGACAGAACATTGTCCACTAATGCCATGTGCGTTTAACTGTGATGGCAATATTGAAACAGCCGGCTCTATTTAGGATATAAACGGATGCGGGTACGGTTATATGCTAGACATAAGCGGATATATTGCAAAAACATGGTTTGGTTAACTTCAGAGAGTCTGGTGATATATTTCTTCATGACAGCTCATGTGGTACCAGTTGAGTCGAGATTGAAGCGCATTAAGTCAACCCAGTTGGGTGACAACGTGGGCGCATTCCTCTCATCCAGTATTTTCGGCAACTCTGTTGATTTTAGATCAAAAAGAACACCAAAAGTTACAGGATTCGAACCGAGGGATAAGGCGACAAATTTCAAAGTGACAACCCTGGATGGTGAATTCGTCTACCCGCCTCCAACAGAAAATCAAGGGTCGCTAATAATTCATGCTTTTACCAACAAATCAGGTTTTTTGGAATGCATGTGGAACTCAGAATCGTCGCTAGTTAGTTTAGTTGAGGGGTTACCCCAAACCACCCAAGTTCTCTTTGTGTCACTGGATGACTCCTGCGTCAGTGACGCGCTATGGATGAGGGAACAAGTTCACCGGGTGGCGATGAAAAGGTTTGATTTTCCTCTGCGTCTGACATGTCATTGGTTGGCCTTAAAATACATACGCTGCTGGATAATGTATAGCAAATAAGTAGCATGCACACGCAGTGATTTGTCACACCTATATAATATGACGTACTTGATAAGTGTTTTATATTTACAGGAAAAAAGAGGTTTTGTCCAGGTTGCATTTCTCTCCTGTGCCAGTATTTGGTTTGGGTAACTGGATTCCCAGTGTTCTGTACTCCTGGGGCTGTACAGGACACAACTGTGGTCTTTCTCAAGTTGTTTTCACCTCCACATGTAAGGAACGAAGCTTCCATTTTTTTGTAAAGACGTCAAAGCAGTTGAACCAGCTGGCCGAGATGCCTCTCACAAAGTCCTATTAAGAAAAAACGATTGCCCTACTATTGCTTCACAGGCACAACTTTTTCATTTGCATTTTACAAATTAAAAGCATTTTTATTTGTAAATCTGTGGTGCAACTCTAAAATGTGGTGTCACCCAACAGTCTGGAAGATGCCTGTGATTGTCAAGAGACTCGATGCTAGATATGATTGGTTGACCGGTCGCTGGGGAAAGAGGACAAAACAACTTATTTACGCCGGCAACGGATGTGAGCCTGTCCCCTCTGTCACAGGGGCTGTTGCCTGGGTGTCTGAGGGCAATTGTTCTTTTTTCACCAAGGTCAGTTGTGTTGCTGGAAAAAAACAAATAACAATTAAAAAGTTAATTCCATTCTAAATTTCCATAATTTTTTCAGATAGGCTTAAATCATAAAAAATATATACAAAGACACATTTTTAATCTTTGACATTGTTGTGCTGTCCTTGCAGGTGCAGAACATGGCCAAATCCAATGCGACAGGTGTCCTTGTGCATGCCCTTCGTGGCGGTCTGATCCAGGATATGAACTGCGTGGCAGATGAGTGTTTTGAACCAATAGGCATACCTGCTGCCATGGTGCATCTGGAGCCATCAGTAGCTCAGGCCCTGGTGTAGGTTTAAACTTATACAAGACTATCATTTGGAGTCATGTTACTTTTCTGTGAGCCACTCGAGCCCAAGATGTAAGATATATCAATAAAATTAATTTAAAAGTCTAGCTCAGTGGAAGAGCATTTCACTGCATCAAGAGATTGCAAGTTAAAATCCCCTTATGTACATCAATTACACTAAATGAACACCTTATAAATGTATTTGTGAATTACATTTAATTATCACAGATACATATGCATTAGACTCATATTTGAGTCTACTATAGCATTGTCAATCTATGCAGTGTTTTATGAATATGGATTATGATAAACTATCACGCTATTGAATGTCCTTTTAACGACTAATCTTGTTTTGTAGACATGGACAGCTGGTGAATGTGTCTTTCCAGACCACCCCCTCTCCAAACTTCTTCTTTGGAATTGACCAGCAGGGGTCTCTTTCTGAGATGGGCTGGTTCCTTTACCCCACCTTTAAATTCATCAACTGGCAGGCACAATGGTGAGTTAAGACCAACTATCCCCTTCCTCACACAGGTTCCTGTGTCAATTTTTCAAACAGTGTTTATTCTGCCTGGCCTAGTAGAAACGTAACTGCTTCTCCATTCTTTCTTTAGGTTTGACTACTACAATAGTCTTCAGAATCAACTGCAAAGCCCGGCTAAAGTGGTCTCGGTGTATGATAAGGTCCAAATGCAGGGGGAGAAAGGGGCAGTCAGTACCGTGGACATGCCTTCTGGTTAAGTTCATTCTTAGAATTCATGCGTGTTTATTAAACAAAATACTTCCATGTGACATTGTCTGCTGTTTTAATCCAATCAGTTAACTCTTATCATAGTTGTTTGTATAGATATTTTCATCTGGCTATAGCAATATTTGTCTTTTTATGGCATTCATTTTGGCAGACATGTTCGATTTTGACATGCTGGAACTGGACACGTCTCTGTCCTGTCCTGGCCTGAGGGACAGCACCTGTCCCCACTGGGATCACACTGTGCAGCTTTATGTGTGCTGCGATCATTTTAGTTCCTACTGCAACATGGAGTTGGGCCGCTGGATAACAACGTTTCGCAGGTTTGACCAGGCATGTTTGAGTCAAAAGCACTCCATTTGCATTGTCTAAACGGTGTGTTCATGTTCCTCCAGGGGGACGGGACGCTGGCTCACTGACGTGTCCCCGCTGATGCCTCTGTTGAACAGTGGGAGGTGCACATTTACAATGAAGACTGTGGCCTGGGCTATGCCCTGGGTGGTTTCACTGAACCTTCGTTTTAGTCACTCAAATCAAACAGGTTTGTCATAATTGTATACATACGATTTGTATGATTGTAGTATTGTTTCTGTAACTGCATTGTTTAGGCGTATTGTTCTTTTGGTCTTAAAATACAGTAGAAGGAAGTAAGCAGAACATGGTAAGCTTAGATAAAGAATGGACTGGAGCATACTCTGGTGTGTATTTGCTACAGTGGTACTTTGACAGGGACTGAACTCAGAGAGAGAGACCATAGATACCAGTACAATAGAAACCCATGTCCTGCTGTGAGAGTGGAGAACTGGGACTCCTCCAATGCATTATGAAACAATTTCTGTGCCAGTTTCTTTGAGAGAGATGCGTATGGAGCAGCTTCCTGGTGTGTCCTGAGTAGATATATCTGTCAACTGGAAGGTAGAGGACGTCCTGTCAGTTTACTCTTCATAAGTCACCCAGACAAAAGAGATTGCTCTTTCTTTTTTTTCCTCTCAATACAGCATTGCTGGATTTTGTATATTATACTCTGAAATATTCTTTACTCAATATTCTCTGAATGCACTGCTCTATACAATGAACACACATTCATTAGATTAATTTAAGCTTTGGAATATGTACAGGTAAATTCATATTTTTGCCATTCAAATATCATCTTGTAGACAAGCTTAATCCTTTCAAACTGCTGCCATTGTATCGTGGGGGAACTTTTGACAAAAACTACAACAAGAAATATGAGCCAATCAAGTTTACTGTTCCTGCCTCTACCAAAAAGGTAAGCTGTCTGATTCTTCAGCATCACTTTGATCGTAAACAATAAAGAAATGTCATTGATCAACTGTGCATTGTTTTGTTGTTTTTGCAGGTGGAGTTGTATACAGTGATTACAGGCCATGGGAGTGATGAGAACGGCTGTGGGGAGTTCTGCGTGACATCACACCACTTTCTAGTCAACGGAGTGTTCAACAACACCCGTATATTTGACTCTGCAGGTTTGTGAAGGAAGTGTTACTCATATTAGTATAATTACAGTATTATAGTCCTCACTACCTTGACTAAGTTTAGTTGACTGGCCGTCGCCATGTGTTATGTTCTCTATCCTATGTGGGTGTGTTGGGTTGCTGTGTAGGTTCAGCGCTGGGATGTGCCATGCGGGTGAGGGAGGGAGCTGTTCCCAATGAGCATGGCACGTGGCTGTATGGGCGCGGGGGCTGGTGTGACGGACTTCAAGTCAATCCCTGGAGGATTGACATCACAAAACAGGTACAATATCTGTCAGTCTTCATGAATCAACTGGTCTGATTTAATTTGTCAGCTAATCATACACATTTTATACATCCATCATAATGTGTACACTGTATGTCGAACAGTACACACCCAAGTGACAGTGGTAAAACAAGTTATTGGTGCTGCTTCACTGTTCTGGCACTATCAATGATGTAATTATTTTAGATTGTCCACAGTAATTCTCACTGTTAGATGAGTCATCTGTGCCTGTGTCACCGTGTCCAACCATGTGTAGGATTAATTGCAACTGTACTTAAGTGAAGTGATAAGCCCACTAGACATTTTGTCCAAATAAGCAGTATTTTTTCATGGTACTTTCAAACTTGACTTGAAATATTATATATATATATATTATTTCCTATTATTATTATTTATTATTATTATTATTATTATGTATATTTATTAATATGTTGATGTGAAACTGAAAGTAACATATTCAGAAATGTTATTTTCATCTACACTTGAGTCAATTAAGATGGAAACACAATAGTTCATGTTTTATTGTACTGGACCAAGGAAAAGATACATACCAGTATGCAAACATACACACATGGTAAATAAGATATTCAGCATGTTAGTTTCATATAATATATTCTACAGTAAATATAGCGCTTAATGCTATATTATTTATATATCATGATCCCATTGTATTAAAGTGTCTTTCATTCTTCCTCTCAGGTGGACATTAGTGGATATGAAGCCAACACTCTCTTGTACTTTGGTCTGTATGATGGAAAAGACCCTAATCCTGTGCGTGATCCAGGCTATTTTGTCATGTTCTCGTATATTGTGTTCTACAAGTAAACTGAAACACTGAATGATGTGAATGTAAATTTACTTGAAATCTGTGTAATTTGTGAATGTCAGACAATCTTAAGCAAATATTAATTTTCAAATCTGACTGAGACTTTTTCTTTTATTCCTGCAGTTTTCTAGACTCTATAATAACAACTGTTTCAAAGCATGTTCTGGTTTTTGGTTGTACTAGGACACCACTAAAGTATTTTAACAAGAGCTGTTACGTTAGTAGAATGATCCAAGAATCCATCCTGGGCATAAGTACCCACTCAAGATATTTCAAGTTTGAAACACGTTTTCTACTATAATTTCAGTTCAAGGACTCACTTTGTTCGAGAGAGGGTAAAAAGGAGGATACAGGGTTTCTCAGGATAATTACCCCAGTAATTATTTGAAATGCTACTGTCTTGGTGTCACAAAAGGGCTTAATTACCTTTCTTATAGAAATGACTCACTCAGTTATGTGTCCGGGAGAAAATGATTCCTCCTTATTGTCAACCTTTTGACACAAAATTAGTTTATACCCAGTTTGGTCCACAAACTCTGTTTTTCTATTGCTAAATAGTGTGTTATGAATGGTAGTATATTTTAAGTTGTAACAGTTCATGTATATTTAATGATAGAAATTGCATGCTGACACAGTACTTTTCTATGGCAAGGACATGGTACATCAGTAATATAACAAACATTTAAGACTAGCATCATTTAAATCATATGAGGTGCTGCCCCTACACTGCATTTTTATATTCTCACATTTATTACATGTTGAAATACTTAAGTCCCCTTAAATAATTTAAATCTGTAAATACATTCAAACACCATAAAATCCAGTCAACCAGTATATGTGTGTTAGTTAGACCTTGACACAAGCTTTTCTGCAGCTCTTCTCTGTCTCAAACTGGTTCCCGTTTCCTTGACAGCCTCCGAACCAAAATTGGGCACAGCCATTTGCTACGGAGTCATAGTACCATTTTACAATGTATTCCCGACATGGCCCAGGGTCTAGAATCTGACTGCATCTCGCCTCTGGAAACATGGGAAGCCGTAGGGAAGATACTGCCATTAGGTGCTGTATTTTATTTAATTTACAGTATATACTACTGTAGATTACGTATGAATCACTTATAAACTAATGTTATATGTCAGTTATGTATGTTTCTGTTATGGATTAACCGATCATTTGATTATGAATGCATGAATAAACAGCTATTTACAAAAGGAATACCATTTAGAACACACAAGGATATAAAACAGAATACCTTGAATAAAAGAGTCCCTTGAGAAGAATGGGGTTGTTGAAGGGGATGGTTTGCTCTTTGTGATGAAGGTTGTAGGTGCAATCTCTGCCATGCTGTGGGTGTTCTTTTTTACTTCAGATGGGAGGATTAATTCCGTAAGGGGCTTATAAGGCTCTCTGTCGAACAAGGGAACCCTGGATAATTCCGAGGTGTCTCTGTCCCCTAGTTTGGGACCTTGTGGGATGAAGACTTTCTTTTGTAGGTCTTGTCCTGGTAGGCCTGGCTGACTCAGAGAGGTGTAGACATTGAATGTGTATTCTGTCAATCTGTTTAATGGGCATTTGTAACCAAACGTAAAGCTATTTAGAGAGATTTGCATGGATATTAGTGGGGGATTTACGGATTAACGCTGTAAAAAAGCTACTGGTGTGGTAACAGACATTTGTTGAGTTTTTTTGGTTCATCCTCACCTCCATCTGTGTGTTTCTGAAGTCTCCAGAGGCAGTGGTCTTATCAGTCTCAGTCCTGTTGGGGATTTCCATGATGTTCACAACTGGAGTTCCAGGAGAATGTCTGGAGCTTGGGATGGAACTAAACAAAGCTTTTTCCTCCTCTCTTTCACAGATACGGTTAAGCAGAGTGCTTTCCAAGGCTGTTGGAAATATCATAATACAGACAATGTTATGGTCAGTGCCCATCAGCTAGTCTTATATCGCCACCTATGGACTTATTCCTGAAGTGCATTTTAATTTACTGCATTGTAACAGCGTAAGCAGTTTTGTATATGAAACCTTACCAGGTAGTTTGCTAAAGTCTTTGATTAAGTAGATATGTTCCATGTTCGGGTCAGAGGCCATTAGGAAGACATCCTCCATGAACTCCATGTTCATTGGGTCACTTTCATCAATGACACCAATCACAAACATCTCAATGTTATTCTCATGAACCTCCTTCACTGCCTCATCCAGCTTTACAGAGTCCCTTGGATCTGCCTGGCCGTCCGTGATGACAATGGCCATCTTTCTCACCCCTAGGCGGGCGTCCTGGAACACTCGATTGGCCATCTGAATAGCACTGCCTGTAAAGGTTCCTTCCCCCAGGTAGGTCATGGAGCTGACAGCAGTCTTGATCTGGTCGCGGGTGGAGAACTGGTCGAGGCCGACCACCACCATGTTAATGTGGCTGTAGAGGACCACTCCAATATGTGTGGTCTCACGGTTCACGGAGGCATTATCAACAAGGGCATTGACAAACTCCTTGACCACTTTGAAGTTTTCTGGCCCAACACTTTCTGAGCCGTCAATCACAAAGACCAGCTCTAGAGGGTTCTCACGACACTTTGTTCCACAGCCTGCGGTAGAGAAATTAATGACAGTGTACCAGTTTATGTGAATGACAAATCTATTAATACTTTCATGACAGATTGATTCCATTGATACGAAAATAAAAAGGTTACCCTGCAAACACCATGTATGGTATGGTCACATGTATCACTTACCACATATTGATTTGATGAGTTTAATGACTTCCTCTCTCTGTAATAGACAGTGGCATAAATAGTGCCCCAATACATAGGGTTCCAATCATTTTCTCACATCACTTCTCAGAAATTTGAGTGAGGTTATATAACAACACTTACTGATAGGCCAGGTTCTCCTTTTTGTCCCAGTTTACCCTGTGAAGTCACAATTTATACCGTATACATTTTCAAATCATCTGATTCCACTGTTTTGATTTGAATAACTCATGTCAGCAACGCATACTGTACCAGCAGTCCGACGGCTCCAGGCTCCCCCGGTCCTCCTTTCTCCCCCTTTCTGCCCTGTTCACCTCTGAACCCACGGTCTCCCTACAGGACCAGTAAAACACCTCTGAGATTTTAAGAAACAATCACATGATAAAAAAACTAAACTACTAAAACTAAAATGTTACCTTGTCTCCTTGGAGACCCTGGCCTGGGGGGCCTCTGGGGCCAGGAATCCCCTGATATCCAGACTCCCCCTAGAAACATGGCATGATTAACCACATTGTCTGTTAGACTACAGAATGACAATAAACTGGACTATTTTCTACTAATACTTGTTTCTTGTCTTATATTGATGTCATGTCCTGTCATGCTCGTCCAAATGATAAGGTGGAAGGAACAGTACCTTTTGTCCCTGAATACCCTCTCCAGGTGTCCCCGCAGGACCAGGGGGTCCTGTCTGACCCATTGAACCCTGCACAGATCAAGATGCCATCTTCATGTCATCATTGATATCATGGTAATGAAACTATGACCCAGTCAGTAGTAAATGATTCAGACCTTGGGACCAGCAATGCCAATGCCGGGTTTTCCAGCTGGTCCAATGGAGCCTGGTAAACCTCGATCTCCCTGAACAAAAGGACACACTCAGCCACTTCAACCAGGTGATGTATTAAAAATATATAGGCTTTGATCTGGGTCAACATTCTTGCCTTAGTACCTTGGGCCCAGGTAGGCCTTTTCCATCAGGGCCAACCTCTCCTGTTAATCCTGGCAGCCCTGGAGGTCCCTAATGGCCATGACATAACACGGTAAGGTATGCATCTACAATGTTTAATAGCACCCGCAACTTGATGAATTATAATAATATTAATATTATTATTAATAATAAGATGAAATCATGTCAAGATCATTCCAATGTCCATCCATCCAACCATCCATCTAACCATTCCTCATCTGTTCAATCCAGGGTCAGCATGTGGTGTCAGCAAGCTAAGCAGGATATTCCAGACTTACCATTTCCCTAGCAATGCTTTCCACATAATATTCACATACTCACTGCAGGACCAGGGTAGCCCACTCCTTCAAGTCCAGCAGGACCTCTGGATCCTGGTAACCCTCGCTCTCCCTGAAGATAGGCAAGCATTCAGTGTTTATGTACAAAATACAAAACATGTATATGTGTGTTGTGCAGTACCTTTGGACCTGCTATTCCTTTTCCTGGTTCCCCTACTGGTCCTGGTGGGCCACCTGGACCTACATCACCCTGTCATTGTCAACAGAACCAGGAAAAAAAAACAAATGAACGTTAACTGAGTTCAGAGTCACTGTTGCCTACATAATTATAGCCTAACCTTGGCTCCAGGTATTCCTCGTCCAGCTGGTCCACTGAGGCCTGGTGGTCCAGCATTTCCTGGGTCTCCCTAGAATAAGTCCACATTTGTAACCTCTTCATCCATAATATGGGTCAGTATATGAACAAAGTTGTTTATTTTTTCAAAGGTATATTCAGTAGACATACCTTTGGTCCTATAGGCCCCACAGGCCCTACAGCACCTCCTGGGCCCCTGGGGCCTCTGTCCCCTCTGTTGCCCTGGGACAACAACACTGCTCATGTCATCATTTATCATTACGAACTCAGCATTTGAGTTCATGGACATAAATGGTTTAACTCATTAACTAACAGTGTAAGATACAATAAAAATGTAATATTGTACTTTTTCCCCTGGGACACCTTTTCCAGGTACACCCTCTGGTCCCCTGGGTCCCTGTATTCCCATGTCACCCTAATAGAATTAGAAACAAAATATTAAATTTTGACAAGGTCATCAAGTTCAATTGATAAAATATAATATAGATCTTCTGTGCTCACCTTTTGTCCAGGGATACCATCCTCTCCAGAGAGACCTGGAATACCAGGTAAACCCTCAGAGCCTGGGTCACCCTACAACATCCATATGTTTAGCGATAAAGATGTCATTAGAAACCTCAACACCCACAGACAGAGACTTTGTTTGATACATTACTCAAACCTTTCAGACCTACTTTGGGTCCTGGTTCTCCTATACCTCTCTCCCCTGGGGCCCCTGGCTCACCAGGGAATCCTTCATTTCCCTGCAGGTAAAAATAAATATCCTATAAACTCATATACCTAATAGATTATGTAAATGCAGTCATGATTTCCAATCTAAAATGTAAGGCTAATGTTCAGTTTCAACAGTATCTATCTAATTATTACTTAACCCTTATGCGTGTATGATTCTGTGTAAGCTAGCCTGTCATGTAGTTTCAGACTCACTTTTTGACCCATGAGCCCCACTCCTGGAGACCCTCTGGGACCTACAGGTCCCACTGGCCCTTGGCTACCCTGTACAAAGGAGCCATCATCAGACGGGTCATTACCTTTGCGTTTAACATTGAACTGAATACAATAATACAAACAACAAATGAACAGAATAAGAATCAGAGCAAATAGCAACCTTCTCTCCTTGGATTCCTTCCCCCGGGGCCCCAACTGGCCCTGGAATGCCAGGCTCACCCTGACTTCCCTAAGTGAAAAGGTGCAATTACACACTAATATGGTGACATTTGCTAACATGATGCTAACAATCTCAATACCATTGCCATGACATCTTGCTGTGGAAGCTGTACTATGCATTACCTTGTCACCCTTGACTCCAAAACCTGTAAGACCAGGGCTACCCCTGGGGCCTTGGTAGCCTCTATCACCCTGAAACCGTAACAAATAGTGACTTTCGTTGATGTTGTAGTTGTGATTTACATCTATGGACATGTTTGGACTTAGACATGTTTGGTGATACAGAAATTGTATCATATTTATGGTTGGACTACCTTTTCTCCAATAAACCCTTTCCCAGGTGGTCCCTGGATCCCTGGTGCACCTGGTGGTCCTGAGGGCCCCTGGAATCACCACCAAGCAAAGCATCAGTATGTAGTAGTCCACCGTCAAAACAAAACTGGTAGGTTGGTTTATGGAACTCATTTTGTGGGGGGAAATGGTAGGTTTTCTAACTTACTGGCTGTCCTGGGTCTCCTATTCCAGTAGGTCCTGGAAGTCCAATTTGGCCCTGGTTTCCCTTGTCACCCTGTGGACACTTGACATATCTGATCTGTTCTTTTTATGTATAATGTGAATGTATGGTACAGTGATGGAGTATGGACTGTTTTGGATGACCTTTGAACCAGGGAATCCAATGCCTATATCTCCACGAGGTCCAGAAGCACCAACTGCTCCTCTGTCTCCCTGTGTAAGAAGAACAGAGTCAAAAGATTATATTTCAGATTGCAGAATTTCATCTATTTGATTTAGTAATATGAATGGGTGCAATGGGATATTCAGTGCCTTTGAAACAGAGCTAGTTTTGGTCAACTCAAAAGGAGTTCTGTCTGTAGTGAGCCGTAAATTACTTTAAACTGATGGGACTCAATCCAGCCAAATGTCCAATACGTTCTTTGTAGCATGTTATGACATTTAAAAAATGGTTAGGTTGTTCCATTTATAACTTTTGTCTGTCCTAAATCGGTCTTCATTCTGTTATAATAATACGTCTCCTTGTTGAAAAGTTGTGCCTACTGTTACATTGAATGATGAATCACTATTCAAATGAACTGTTTTTAAAGGTCACTCATTTTAAAGGGCAGATCTTGCAGCCTGTCTGGCAAACCAAGCAAATGTGACAAAAGATATGTTATGTGTTAGTCTGTTGGCATCAGTGCTGTGGCTGATTGGGAATGCCTACTTTAGGTCCCGACTGACCCTCCGGTCCTGGGTCTCCTGGGGGTCCTGTGGCACCCTGGAAGAGAAAGAAAAGTCACAAAAATATACACCAGAACAATATGACAGTATTGTAATGGCAATTTTAAAGTTACTTAATATTATTGACAAGGCTGTGGTATTCACCTTGGTTTCAATTTAGTATTATATTAACAAACTATACAGTAGAAACATTTACAGTATCACCAATGTCTACAGGTTGAATATTTCAGCTCAACAATGAAATTTAGCAAACATTGTAAATTGATATTTCCGAGTGACCTTGCACACTCTAAAGTGGTTTTAGTATGCAGTAACTTACAGTACAGTGAATCTCTCCTAGACCTGCACTAACTAAAATTCCCCAAATCAGATTTTTAAAATCCAATTTAATTCCAGTCTGGACCTGGTTTCAAAACAACCAAGGTTTTGACACTGTGCCAATACCACAGCGAATGATAGTGAGGAGAAAGTGGCCAACCAAGTCCCAGCACTAATCCTACAACACAAAGTCTGCTCCTGTATAATAATAATATCCTGCAAGCCTGGATTCACTGCTTTAGATACCATATTAGTATTGAGATTAGGCATAATCCAAAATTCACATTCCATTAGTGCATGAGTGTGAAACTGACACAACCATCTGTTGTTTTTGAGCGAACATGGGGTGTTCCTCTACTGATTGTTGTCAATATTCTATATCTGAAGGATTTTCTTGAAGTTTTCACTGCTGAGTTTTCTCTCTTATTCAACTAAATTTTTATTATCCAACCAAAGTCAACATCTCTCATGCAGTATGGTGATATTCATACTGTACCTGCTCGCCTCTGGGTCCTTTTAAACCTATAGGTCCCTCAGGGCCCTAGGAGGTACAAAGTGGTAACACTACATTTTGATCAAATCATTTACAATGTTGATGGACATAGTGTTGCCGTTACAGTACCATTTTACTTACAAGATCACCCTTTTCTCCCTGGGTCCCACAGTCTCCTCTCACCCCCTAAAATATAACACATTCAAACTGAATTAGTCACCACTACATCACCACCAACAACTTTGTGTAAAAAAAAAGAAGCAAAATATCTGGTTCCAAGGGGATCTGTCAACAATAATATGTTTGTGGCTGTCTCACCTTATCACCTTTGAATCCTTGTTTACCCTATAAAGAAGTATTAACTGTGTTTAACCCCTTGAACCACTGAACTAATTTCATATAATTGAAACATTGCCTGTGATAAGTGAAGGACATTATACCTCAGGGCCTTCACGTCCAGGGTAGCCACTTACTCCAGGGTCTCCCTAACAGTATAATTTAAACATCATTATAGCTATGGTACTGTATAAACAAGGGATTTTGCCATACCATTTTATGATCATTCAGTATTTCGTTTCAAACTTGCCCTTGATCCCTTTGGACCCAGTGGTCCTGCGTATCCTAGTTCTCCCTTTTTACCCTAGATGAAACCAGAGGTTGCAAAGATGAAGACTTTAGACATTAGATTTGTCTTTTGTTAGAACACTTCTTGTAATGTACTCACTGGGTTCCCAGGAGGTCCTTGGTCCCCTCTTTCACACAAACACACTTTGCTCTTTGGACACTGATGCAGTGAATAACACAGGGTCAGTTTCAGATGTGGGGTTTTTAATCTGCCAAAATATTACTTTTGTATCAGATACTCATTTGAATGCAAAAATACTTACCCCTTCAAGCGTTAAATCCACCTGAATAAAAAGCAATCCAAAACAACCTGTTAATCCCTAGCCTCTATTTCTCAAAATTTGACATGAAGTTATGATAAGTTCTCAGTTTGGGCTGAGCGAGAACAAGGCAGAGACAAGAAGGGTGGGAGGGGACGTAGCTGCATGTTGATGATATGATTTGACAGACCACACGACAGTAATTACTGCAGTAATGCAGTAATGATACTCCAAATTTGGATAGTAAACCCGCATACCTTTCTCTGCCCTGAACGCAGGCCTACTTAGGACTACTCACCATCTCTGTGAGTAACTTATACTCAAGTTCTGGGTCAGTGAGACTGTGGACAAACCGCTGAGTTGGTTTACTGGCAAGAGCACGGAGCTTTACGCTATTCCGGCTCTGGTGTGCCAGGTCTGACAATCCAACTGCAAACAGATAGACACCACGACCTTTAGCCTCCTCGGCAGCCCTGACGCCATCAGGGTTCCGGGGGTGGTCATCTCCATCGGTCATCAGCACAGCAGCTCTGATGCAATCCTTTGTAGTTTCCTGTGCGAACAGCTGAGTAACATTGGAGATAGCGTAGGTGGAGTAGGTGCCGTGGCCAATGTAAGTCATGGAGATAACGGTCCTTTGGAATACATCTAAGTCCTCCCAGGTGGAGAAACTGTGTTCGATCGTCACAGAGCTGCTGTACTGGAGGGCGGCCATTCGCACTTTTAGCGTCCAGCCGGAAACCTCCATCTTGGCAAGGCGAGTGCTGAAGCTTATCACAAAGGACTTCTGCTTTTCAAACAGGAAGTCTTTGGCGTTCTCTGAACTGTCAAACAGGAAGGCCACATCCATGCAGCACGTGAGGTCTATGAGAGAAACAAAGTATTGTCAATGACAGCGCATTTGTGTCAGATTCTGTGCAACCAAAGCTAAGGTCAAAGGTCACTAAGTCTGATTCTGAGGACCATTTTATGTTAATGGGATCATGTAGCTTCAGGCAGGTGAGCTTTGCATATGGGAGACACATTCCTTAGGCTTAGCTTCAGTCCCTTTTGTTCATCAGGTGTATGGTTCAGCAATAATCCAAACAATGAACATAGTTTCGACAGAAAGTAAAACATGCATCAGATTTAGGATGCAATTAACAGGAAGGCTCATGTTTACAGTTGGCTAACCATCGACACAGAAATGTGAACACGTCATTTACCATTTCCTCTATCCTTGAGTAGGCTGTTGTAGCTTTTGTTCCCCAACTTTTTCCTTCTCTGGCCCACAGCCTCATGCATCAGAACCAACAGTAAAAGGCATAGTGCTATTCCTTTCTCCATCATGTCCTTAGTTAACATCTACACACTGGAATAACATAAACATACTTGGATCACCTCATCATAAGATGTAAAATTATTTCACATAATACCTTCAAATTGAAATGGTAGACATACAGGTTAATTTGCCATAGAAAGGCATACTATGTCTATATGCTTCGAAAAGGCAAGTGCAAAATCATTAGAACAAGAAACACTTTTGCTATACATATTGTTGTTGACAGACACACTGATCCCAATTAATGACACTGTTCACTATCTATAATTGACTGAATATTCTACATTGTGTGTAATGAATTCATAAACATTTTAAATAGAAAAATGTCTGAGACAATTTATCTTTACAACCATAACCAAACTAAAACAACGTAGAACAATGACTCCTACCAACTTAGGCCAATCAAATTTTAAACCATTTGCCACAATGCCAAATGTAAATTTTAAAAAATAGTTACAAAGTTAAAAGTTTTAAGTTGCAGCTTCAAGAGTAGAATGAATTATTAGCAAAATAAATAGTCTTACTTGGTATCAAATTATAATGCAACCAACGTTTCTTGATCACTTGTCTGCATGGATCTCATCTCGTCCACATCTCCTACACACAAACTGGGTAGTCTGCTTTACATAGTAGATGCTTGGCTGTAATTCAGGGATGCGCAGCTTTAGAAAAGTGGGACAGCTGTGGTCTGTCCCACTTTGTGCAACTAGTATCTCTTACGAGACCTGCCAAAATGGAACGGAAGTGACACAATACTAATAAACGGTCAATAAAATGGTTAATTACATTAAATGTAAATTACATTTCACTGCCTCTAAATGTATCAAATAAAATCGTGTACATCAGTTATATTAATATTTTGGGATATGGATATGCAACACAAATTCGTGGGTGACATTATTTTCCATGCATTAATACTCAAATTAGAAAATCCGATACTTCCAGTGTAAAACTGGATCTAAGAAGAGTACAGTGCGAGCATGCATATTTTGAAATCATGAAAACAAACTAAAAATAATGTAGCTTAAAGTAACATAAAGCCGCTGCCTGTCTGCAACTGCGTGTTGACATTTTGTGCTGCATGGTTCAAAGCTGACCTTTTTGGGAGGAAATACAACACGATAAAATTAATTTACGTACTTGCATTGTGAAGTATATTGGGTCTTTTATTATAGCGCCATTCAGTGGACACTACGTTCATTCATTCTACAGGGTTCAGATTGTGCGTACCCGGAACCTTTGTTTCTGCGATGGGATATTTCTACGGACATGTATTGGGTGTTACACAATAACACAGCGCAAGATCCAGATCTCTTTGACATGTCAGTGTCAGATTGTAAGTTCATCTTTTAATATACCCTTTTGGACTCGTTGGATTCATTGCATAATCAAGTTATCTCTCTCAGTCAGTCCAATTATTTTTAATTGTCTGCTATTAATAATGCAATCAGAACTTTTATCAAACTCGACTAATGCGACAACGATACTAACCACAGCTACAGTTAGCGTATGTAAATAGAAAAATGATGTAACTGTAACCAGTTTCAAATCAGCCAGCTAGGTGTTCCCAAAATAATACAGCATGTACATGTATATAATGTATTCTTACATGTATGTGTACAATATGGACATTACGACGATGGAAGCGAACTCAATTACATGTTACAATTTTGCTTAAAACAAACGAGAAAGCATGTACGTTTTATAAATTCGTCAGAAGGCAAATCTTATTGCTTTTCAAATGTCCACATAGCAACATAGCTGGAAGTTTACGTCTTTATTTCCGATGATAATTTAACATTACGTTTAAATGTATTAATTTAGCAGACATTATTATCCAAAGCGACTTCGGGATAGGATAGTTCAATAGATTTAAAAAGACATAACGTCTTATGTGTTCAAGGGTTCTGTGTGTTTCTTCGTGTGCTTCTTCGCTCAGACAACTAACATGCACAAGTCCCAAGGAATCTAAGAAGGGACTCTCCCAAAGTGGTACCCCTGCTTTCCTGTAGAAACAACATGTCAGGCTGGATAACCAGAATCCTTTACAGTAAATATATGTGCAATGGGACCATATTCACTGTTTTTCACTACGTTTTCTCTTTCCAGCCTACCCCCCCAAAAAATATTCTGCTGAAAACAATCCCTCACTGTTGGACAATGAGTGGCTCAAAGCCCGACATTCTATGGTCTCCTCACCACCCTGACCGTTACGTCATCTGTGACTCGGAACTTGGACTCTACCGCATTGGACCTGTGGGTAGCGCAGAGACCAAAGCTGGAGCTCTCCCCCTCTCTGAGGAAACCGCTGCCACATTATTAGCTATCAACTCAGATACCCCATATATGAAATGTGTTGCCTGGTATCCAAAGCATGAGCCTGAGTGCCTGTTGGCAGTAGGACAGGCAAATGGCAGGGTAGTCCTCACTAGCCTGGGCCAGAGTCACAACTCCAAATGCAAGGAGCTAGTGGGGAAAGAGTTTGTACCCAAGCATGCTCGCCAATGTAACACTCTAGCTTGGAACCCTGTAGATAGCAACTGGTTAGCCGCTGGGCTAGACAAACACAGAGCTGACTTCTCTGTGCTCATATGGGATATACATAGCAATAAGTTTACCTCAGACGCTAGCATGGCTGCAGATAAAATTCGCCTCTTGTCAGGGGACACAGACTCAGCCATGGTGGTGACCAAGCCTCTGTATGAATTGGGCCAAAATGACGCATGTCTGTCTCTCTGCTGGTTACCACGGGATCAAAAATTACTATTGGCTGGCATGCACCGTAACCTGGCCATCTTTGACCTGAGGAACACCAGCCAGAAGACCTTTGTCAATACCAAAGCCATTCAAGGGGTGACAGTGGACCCCTACTTCCATGACCGTGTGGCCTCCTTCTTTGAGGGCCAAGTGGCCATCTGGGACCTGAGGAAGTTTGAGAAGCCTGTTCTCACACTGACAGAGCAACCTAAACCCCTCACCAAGGTATCATGTCTGTGAAAACACAAATACATTCTCTTGCTGCTGTTTTTCAGCAGTTTTTTTTGTTTTTCTTTCAGTTTTGGTTGAGTATACAATGCATTTAACCCGTTTCCAGGTGGCCTGGTGCCCTACACGCACAGGCCTGCTTGCCACCCTGACGCGGGACAGCAACATTGTCCGCCTCTACGACATGCAGCACACGCCCACACCCATCGGAGACGAGACGGAGCCCACCATCATCGAGCGCAGCGTACAGCCCTGCGACAGCCTCATCGGCAGCTTCGCTTGGCATCCCTCCTCGCAGAACCGCATGGTGGTGGTGTCCGCAGCCAACCGTGCCATGACGGACTTCACCGTGTTCGAACGCATCTCGCTGGCGTGGAGCTCCACCACCTCCCTCATGTGGGCCTGCGGGAGGCACCTTTACGAGTGCTCCGAAGAAGGAGCAGCAGGTACACTGGAGCAGGACATAGCCACTAAAATGAGGCAGAGGGCCCAGTCTAGATATGGCCATGACACGGTGCAGGTGTGGAAGAATCATCTCCTCGCCGGGGGCGATGACCCCCAGCTCAAGTCTCTGTGGTACGACCTCTACTATATCCTTTACTTGGAGTTCTGAAGTCAGGCCTGTTTTTCCTAGATGGTGTGGAGGCTGTGCTAGTGGTCGTCAGATGACATTGGCTTGATTTTCATGCATAGTTTCTGTGTACTTGTGTGCTTGCAACAATGAACTTTTCTTAATGCTGACATATTCCACTTAAGATGTATATTAGTAAATTTAGTCTAAATTCAGAAAGTAGCTTTAAACAAATGGGAGCTGTATTTCAATTCAATACCAATCACTGGTTTCTTGTACTGTACTGGCATTGGAATGAGGAGATGAGTTGCTGTGCTGTACTTGTACCTGTGTTGTTGTACCAATAGTTGAGACATTGGTGTTGCCTTTCCTATGTAATTATTACTCATGAAGCAGTACACTGAGGAAATGGAGCTGAAACAGCAGGGGAACAAACAGTCTCTGGTGTATTCTGGCATCAAGAACATAGTCAAGACCAGCTCAGGTGAGCAACATAACACATGCATGATGAAATATGCCATTACAATACGAACAGGCATTAAGCCTTTTATTATGTCTATTACTTAGTCTTTATTACTTAAATTTACATTTAGTGATTTAGCAGACACTCTTATCCAGAGTGACTTTCAGCAAGTACAGGGACATTCCCCCTGAGGCAAGTAGGGTGAAGTGCCTTGCCCAAGGACACAACATCATGTTGGCACAGCCAGGGTTCGATTTGGGTACCTTCTGATTACTATCCCACATGACTCCCTACTTCCACAAGTCGGTTGTTCCTCCTGTACGTCAGGCACGACGGAGAATCGCCGCTGTTGGAGCTGCTCGGAGCGCCAGACAGACATGCGGCGCTATCACAGTGAGGAGCGCAGCCTGGCTCTGCGGCTGTGCGGCTGGATTAGCAGGGGCTCCGACAGTGACGTGGAGCCCTTCCTGCTCTCACTGGAGCAGGAGGGCGAATGGGAGCGGGCGGCTGCTGTGGCCCTCTTCAACATGGACATCCGCCGCGCCATCCAGATCCTCAACAAGGGGGCCTCCTCGGGAAAGGGTGGGTGTCCAGGCGTTCATAAGAGGAATGTAGCAGTGGTGGGTTGTGGGGGTGGTCGAATGGATTTTATCATAAACAGATCAAGGACAGCAATGGAGGGTAGAATTATAGTTTAGATCAGTATTAATCAAAATTATCTTTAAAAAAACATTTGTAGTCTCATCAACGCAAACTTTGTCATGGTTTTCTGGAGGAAGTTGTAATGGATTTGTGTTGGGTCGTGATTGAGAGGCTAAAGTCATTAGACAGTTAGTGTTAAAGGATCTTCTGTGTAGCACTGCACAATAGCTCCACAAGGATCACCAAAGCTGCGTTACCGTTGAACACAATGTGCTGCTGTTGACAGTCCCCCTCATCATACTGTACATTCCCACCGCATGTTTCAGCTCTGATTAGAAACTAACTGGCTTCTCTGATGTTCCTCCCAGGAGATGTGAACCTGAATGTAGTTGCCATGGCGCTGTCTGGCTACACTGACGAGAAGAGTTCTCTTTGGAGGGAGATGTGCAGTTCCTTGAGGCTTCAGCTAAACAACCCCTACCTGTGCGTCATGTTTGCCTTTCTCACGAGTGAGGCTGGGGCCTATGATGGAGTACTGGTGCGTACAACTTAAGACTTCTTTAAATAAAGTTTGTCTTTTTTTTGTTGGTGTCTTTTTACAAAATTAGGTTACTACTAAGACTACGAGGATGTTGAGTCTTAAATAAGAAGAGGGCGGTGTATGTTAATTTCCTTAATGAGTTAATGTCAAGCATTCACTTTGAATAAGGGAAACTATGTGTCTTTGGAGGAGAGCTGCTTTCTGAATTCTGTTTTACTGCAGTATGAGAGCAGCGTGGCAGTGAGAGATCGAGTGGCGTTTGCCTGCATGTTTCTTAGTGATGCCCAGGTAACCTCCTTTAGCACCAACACCGTGTTTAACAACTTAAAATCTTGATTTCAAGTTACATATGACACTATAATTTGCTTTGTGATATCTTAAGACTGCTTTAGTTGTTGTGAAACACATTGTTTGATCACTAATGATGAGGATATTGCTGTTGTGGGTGTGACTGGTGCAGCTGCCTCGCTACGTAGAGAAGCTAACCACAGAGATGAAGGAGGCGGGAAACCTTGAGGGAATCCTGCTCACGGGTCTGACCAAGGATGGCGTGGACTTGATGGAGAGCTATGTCGACCGCACCGGGGATGTCCAGACAGCCAGCTTCTGCATGCTTAAGGTAGAAAGCACATTCCTAGCTTCCTTCAAAACCAATATCCATTTTTTTGGTAGTTTGTGTGTGTGCCTTTTATACCTTGTGGCCATCTTCTGTCTTCCAGGGTTCTCCTGGTGAGGTGGTGAAGGACCCTCGCGTCCAATGCTGGATAGAGAACTACCGCAACCTGCTGGATGCATGGAGATTCTGGCACAAACGTGCCGAGTTTGACATCCATAGAAGCAAGCTAGACCCCAGCTCTAAACCATTAGCACAGGCAAGTTAAGTCTAGTATTTACCTACAGGATGTTAAAAAGTAGCAAGGAACTACTGTTAATAGAATTTAAACTGCTTCTTAATAATTATCAACATAACAATGAATATTGTGTTCACATGATGATGCTCAACTTAGTTTACTCTTTTAGTAAAACATACTACTTCATCATGTCCTATTTTGGTTGAGGAAATGTCCCCCATGCTTACACTGTAATTATGTGTTCTCAGAATACACAGACTGCTGACTCCTGTTTTAGTTTTACAAGTCCTTATCACCTGACCTTTGTTTTGTCAACCCGCAGGTGTTTGTGAGCTGTAACTTCTGTGGGAAGTCCATTTCCTACAGCTGTGCAGCCATGCCCCACCAGGGCCGAGGCTTTAGTCAATATGGTGTCAGTGGCTCACCTACCAAGTCAAAGGTCACCAGCTGCCCTGGCTGCAGGAAGCCCCTGCCTCGCTGTGCCCTCTGCCTCATGAACATGGGAACACCTGTGTCCAACTGCCCAGGTACTGGCCATGGCAGGGCACGCCACTCTGGTAGGCTCTGGGTTGACAACCAGATTTAACACCATGTACCAGATGTCTAAACTAGGGTTGAGATGTAAAATTGATTAGATTTGGGTAGGTGGGCAGCTATAGTGCTCCACAACTAAGGGTCAAAATAAGCTTTAATATGAGTGTGTTTTCAGAGCCACTTATCTACTGTTGCCACTATTGCCAACCTTAAAATTCTAAACAGATGATACAGCCATACAGGACTGTACATGTCCAAGACATAACACTATCTGTATTGTGCTTCACAGATTATTTTTTAACATAGGGCAGGTCCTGTACATACCGTTTGTTCACCCCTGCAGACATTGTTTTAGTTTTTTAAGTACTGTCAATATTATGCACAGACCCCATGCTAACTGTATAATATTAGATATTATATCAGAGTTTAACTGTATTTGGCATACTAAATTGCTTTTTAAAGATTTTGTAAAATGTGTGAATATTCTGAATCACTAAAACTTCATACATTTGATATACTGTACGAATGACTAAATATTAATACTGTTACTGTACTAACTGTAATATATTAACACAAATAATTAGTTGCAGTGGTTACTTGTACTATTACTGATGCTGTTATTTGACCAGGCACAGGGAAATCCGATGAGAAGGTGGACCTGACCAGAGAGAACAAACTGGCTCAGTTTAACAACTGGTTCACCTGGTGCCACAACTGTCGCCATGGCGGCCACGCTGGTCACATGCTCAGCTGGTTCAGGTCAGCACTCTCAAGAACATAACACACCTTCACAAATCCTTCAGAGCTATACATTATGTTATGTACTATGATAGTCAGTATTTTGAAAAGTGTCACGTGTCATTTGCATGTGTTTAATATTTTAAGAAAGCTTTTACCTTTGTTTTATTTCCTAACAGAGACCACACAGAGTGTCCTGTATCTGCCTGCACCTGTAAATGCATGCAACTGGACACCACAGGAAACCTGGTGCCTTCAGACAGCAGCTAGAGATTCATCCCCTGCTAGGACCCACAGCCACTAACACTAGACCCCTGTGTAGGTTCACTAGAGCACCTATCTCACAGGACTGAGTTTAGGCCTTAATGTACCTACCTGGCAGGCTACATAAATGGTGTTAAACACTGTTATAGTTCGAGTTGAGTGATATCCTAACAAATGTGTGGTTAGGCATGAGAGGCAAGTTTTCTTTACTGACATGTATGCAATTGATTAATGAAGGGTTGTTTGTATCAGAATACAATGTAGGTGTCTTCTCATCTAACCTGAATCAGGATTAGATTTAGATTATTCAGACATGTCTATAATATGTGCCATGCATTTTAGTTACATTTTAAGACGTCCAGGTCTGTTTCTGGATTAAAAAGGACATTGAACTCACATTTTCAAAGCTGATAAAAAATGCAGAGTAGAGAGAAATAAACCAAAACTAAATTCCCTCTGTTATCTTGTTTCTTTCTTTTTTTCTATTTTGTGAAGTGCAGTCCAATGTAGATGACTGGGTGAGGAGGGGGGAGAGGAGGGTTGTTGTCTGTGTGTTCACCTCCCCACTCCCAGCCTGTGGTCTGTGAAAAAAACAGCAGCTGCTAGGCACTCCGACAAGACCCTTTAGATTGTTCTCCGCATAAAGAACTTCAGCTGCCGGAACACCATTGACTCAAAGAGAGAGTGCAGAGAAACAGACAAGCGAGAGCCCTCTGTTTCTCACTCAAAATATGCATACCACACTTCAACCAAGGAACAGGCGCAGTGCGAGGGGACAGCTATGTGTAAGCCTCATTGTAAATGTGTTTTTCTTCTCTGCCACCCTCGTTCCTTGAGCTTGGACATGGGGGAAGCATTGTAAGTGAGAGGGGCCTATGCCAGAATTGGTTAGATCACTTAGTCATGGGTTAGGAGAAGGGGTGCCTGGGAGCAAGCTACTGTATGCTGCTTTCACAAATCTGCCTCGGTGTGGGATGTTTTATAGGCTGCCCTTTGTGAACTAATGGAGCAGGGTTGACAAATTGAGTGCAATTGTGCACAGTCTTGAAGTAAAATCAGACAATAAATTGCATTATTTATTGGAAAATGTTGCCATTTGTGGAGATATCTATCAATTTGCGTTTTAACTGAAATCTACGATATTGCTCATGTAAAGTCTACATTTAGATGCCATATATTAGTATTTATATTAAACAACAAACAAAGCCTTTCAAAGACACTAATAAACCCTGAATGCAAATTTGTATTGTTTTGTAGAACTTCACACACCTTCACTTCACAGTGAAACCTCGAATTGTATTTGCTCTGTTATCTCGGATTATTGATCAATAAACCGCTTCATTGCGTTGTCGACATAGACACCGACTCATGATTAGTAATGTTACTGTGCAATTTAGCTGTCCAACCACATGATCAGAACAAAACATCCTAGCCCGCCTACGTGTATCAGCCAGTAGTCTTGCTGATAGAACTGTCAGACCTTTACATTAGACATGAAGGAGGCAGGGAGAAAGTTGATGTTCAGGGTATCGTTTCAGTGTCAAAATAAGTTTTGAACAAAGAAGCTGTATTCGGAGTTGTCAAGAAACGCGCACTACATCGACATGCTATTTGTCAGGTAAGTTCATGGCATCAGCAAAAGGCATTTCACACAGAGGCAGCTGTGAGCAAATGAGGTCGAGTTCACGATAATTTTTTTTAAGGAAGTTAGCGAGCTAGCTAAACTACTTTTGTTGCCTAATTGTTATTCTTTCTTTTCAGAAGCTGAAATACTTTTTCTTTTAAATACAAATTAAATCAGAATGTCAACTCCCACCAACTCGCTTCAACAACAGCCGAGAGTTCGACGGAGCAGCGAGGTATCATCCAGTGGACCCAACAGCTGCCGTTTGCACCCCATCCGTGCTATCGTGCCCTATCAACTCTTACGAGGGGGCCAGGTCAGCCCAACACACTCGCAGTCCGTCTGTGTTAGAAGCAGCAATGGACCAGTGAATATACGAAGCTCAAGTCCTCCTAGTCCGACACCAAATCCTGGTATAAATGGAACCGGGGAACCGAAGTCAACCACGAGACAGCGACTGTCCCCAGACAACCGAGGCTCATGTTCACCTGATCGGGGTCCATACTCACCTGTTTGCAAAGGTAACTTGCTAGTTGTTTTATTGGTCTCGTTGCTATGTTTGCTAAACGATGTGCTGGTTTTACATGCAGTTTATGCAATAGTATGTCCCTAAGTCTACTCTGATTTTCTTAGGAAGTTATTTTGCTCATAGTTACCATGATATTGAAACAGACTGGGTTGCTAGGAGAACAGTACATTTGATTGGTCGTTTGGGAATATTAAACAAACGTGTTTAAAGAAAATGCCAACTGACACTAATCAGAAAACATAGGATATAGCTTGGTTGCATACCAGAAATAACTACGGAGTAGGCATCAATCACAAGGACAGCATGATACAGCTCATCAGGTGTCCGCTTGCACTCTCCAGCTGTTGCTTTTCTGGTGTCGGTGGGGGGGGGGGGATCAGTCAAAAGAATACGTGCTTACACTTTTTAGAGGGCCCCACACTCAATAAAGGAAATTAACAGGTGTAAAAGGCCCATTACAATGTATGGCTCCACACATCTGGAGCATATGGCAAGCCTGTGTGTTTGCTTGGCTGGCACAAGAAGATGAGCGTTACAACGTTGTCATGTGAAGGCTATTGGCTATTGGTTTAATCAAGTGATCAGGTTTAAACAATCAGGATTGGCAGGCCTATTGCACTGGAATGCACACAAGAAAACATGTCTGGATTGTGTTGACTCGGATGTTTCGGATTAGGAGCACCCAAATGCACATTTTTGACTTTGGATATGTATTGATTCCAAACGGTAGGTAATGCATACCTTGGTTTGATCTGTACGTACAAAGATACCGTTGTGCGTGGAGAACACCGATGGATCTACTGCATCAAGTTGAATCGACATGCAACAGATGCATCCTCTAAGTACGGAAGACTCGCCTTTAAAAGAGAGAACAGACACGGTTGATCCTTGCTCAGTCGTACTGTTGTTTTCACATTGCTCTTCCCCACCCATCTGAGTGTGATGGTGGTTAAAGGTTGTAAGGGGGAAGGCCATGGTAATGGGCAACATTCCACCACATGACCTCTAGGTTCACCATCATGACATCATCGTTGCACCAAAGTAGGCCAACAAAGAGCTTCTCCATCCCTATCAAAGTGCCGGCTGTGCTGAAAACGGCTTCGCTCATTGTCACGCTGCCCCGAAACTGCAGAGTAAGAGTAAATGTGAAAACAAGCATTTTGAAAACTGTAACCTAGCTAAAATCTATCAACTTTATCTTCTGAAAGATGGGTCTGGAAAATTATGTTATTAAAATTATACATTATTATATTTAATAATGCTATTTGAATGACATAGATTTGTTTGTAAATTCCAGCCTAGCAAGGTTAGTCTTATTTGGAACCTAATTACCCTTAACATCTGTGACTACTCCCATTGCTCAACTAGGCCTACCAGATGAATGTGCAATTATCCTATGATGCTAGCTACTTTGTTGTCGATGCCAGTGTTTGTATTATTGTGTGAATAGATAATGTGTGTTAAATTGCTGTGCCTGATGCCTATTAACGTAAATTCTTTGTTCGAGAGTAGACTTCCGTCTTTCTCTCAAGCTAAACTCGTTGTTCATTTGCTCCATTGCTGACTAAACTACTGTTGCACCTGAATTCTTGCTGAATAGATTAGTCTAGGTACCTGTTGTAGGAACAGTCCAAATGACAACCAGAAATGGTCTCTAGCAAATGGTTATTTCTAGATTTACCTCAGGAACGTTGTGTAAATGTTGTGTTATGATTGTTTTCACTACACTGAGAGCCCTTGGTAAATAGTTTTAAAACAGCCTCTCATTAGAACTACCTTGCAAGGGGTGGGTTAGGTCAACATTTACCTTTGCCCTGTGTGTGTGTGTGTTTGTGTTACAATCTGACCCCTGTATAATAATCATCTACCCTGTCCAACATTAGTTGAACGGTCCAAACTGCAGGTGCGCAGTTCCATCTGGCGGACGTCTTCACTGGACGCCATCACCGGGCCGTACCTGACTGGCCAATGGCCTCGTGATTCCCACGAACCCTATCCCTCCTGCATGAAAGACAAAGCCACACAGGTAACCTGGAACAGTCATACAAAGTGTACACTGTTTTTGTTGTCTTTGGGCCTCAGCGTCTTGAATTCTGCATTACACATGGTCATGTTTACTATGCAGGGAAGTTGTCTGCATATCAAAACCAAATAATGTCACTCAATTGAACTAACCATTAAATATAAATTATTTGAGAACACTTTGGTTTTGGAGGTGCTTGTGAATGAATATTGAATATGTATGATGATGGCAGCAGAGCCACCGGCCACATCTGCTCCCTCCGCACCAACAGAAGCCTTTCATCAGGCTGAACAGGGGCTGGGTCCCTCATTTACATGGGCTTCATCCCTTTAACCCTCCATTCACCACACGTCTCCTTTTTGCCAGTCCTCCAAAGTGAAAACCAAACAAGTGTTTCAAACACGGGTAGATCACACAACAGCACAGCCCTTCCCCCACCCACCCACCTCATGCATGCACACACACACACACACACACACACATATACAACTACACACACACACAAATGTACTGTAAATTCTCAGTTCACTACTTCCTGTTAACAAGGGTTTCCAAAGACTTTTTAGACCACAAAAGATAGTAAACGTTCCCAGCCCTTTATTGGGTAGCACACAAGTTCAAGTTGGTCTTTTTCTTTGAGCTGTAACATAGCTGTGCGTGGAGGTGAAAATGTGTGCACCTGTCCCTCAGGCTGTGGTTCAGGCAAGGAATCCTACTGCTTACCACCTGGCCCTCATAGTGGCTGGCCCGCCTGCCTGGCTTTTGTGTGGGAATTGAGGAGCAGAGGGGCCATACATATGCTAATCGATGTTCCGGGATAGGTCTGTCTGCTCCAGGCCCTGTGGTTACAGAATACAGAGAATGTCTGTATTAGATCTACAGACACTCCATACACAAGTTTCTAATTTGCTTAAGCCATTTTTTTTCTGTATCATTTTTTTACTCAGGCAGTACTGAATTAAATTGTAATGAAATAATGCTGTTTGCAAGTTGATGAACATTAGTTACACAGCACAGATTAAACATGTCAGTTACACTGTGGCTGTTTGTTGTGCTATCACAAAACAGCTTGAAGCAATCGGGTACACATATTTCTCAAAGATATAATCTGCAGCACTTACATTTTTTAACATGTATGGGACATGCACAAGGTAAGACAATGATCTTGCTGAACCCAAATGGATTGTATACGTTTCCAGCTTTTCAAAACATGAGTAGCTGCCAAATGATTGCAGGATGGGATTCTTTTCAGTTATGTGCATTAAAACCAACAAACCTGAATTCCATCTCCATCTGTGTTTAGCCACAGGCGTTATATCTTGTTGTTGATCCAAGCTGACTTGCACAAGGACGTTCTTTAGGTGCCAGTTGGAAAATCATTGGTGAGGGTAGCTGTTGGTAGAAGTTGATAGCTGTTGAATGTTGCCTTTATCTCTCTGCGTTATTGTAAGACCTGCATAACACCTGCCACAAAAGTCTACATAATACAAAAGCTAGGCTGGAAGTCAAAGCAGCAACATGGACCTCCAAGGTAAACAAACATAGGAAATATTAAGAATGGACAGTATTTCTTGATTATCCAGAGGATAAGGTCATTAAACTTCCTTCTTGTTGTATACTTAGTTTTAGGTTGACTGGTTGGTTTAAGACCTGGGATATAGGCCGTGTAATAAGATTATGTCAACCACCACCCATTTAAATATGGGGGTTTGTTAGAGAATGAATATCACTGATGATATGCTGAATCAAAGGGATGTTTGTGGTTACAACCATTTCTTTTGTAAGTGTGCGTGTGTTGTTTGCATATATTTTCATATTCATATGCATATAATGATTTCCTTATTTAGTTCTTTTCTAATTTTTGTCTGCAGGATCATTTTCCGTTTTCAGAATGGCAGTTAGGACCCCCACACAAGTCTTTGCTTTCATCCTTACATTACTTCTTATTTTACGCATTGTGTGTGCGCTTACGTGTTTCAGACGCCTGGTTTTTGGATTGAAGAGGGAGGAGAGCTGGGGAATCCACACCAGCGGTCAGCGTCCTGGGGCAGTGCAGACCACCTTAAAGAAGTAAGTAACCAGTGTTACTAACATACTGTAAGCCTTCCTGTCTCAATAATCAAATGAACAGGAGATGAAATGGATCAGAATAACAGGAGCAAGAGTTTTGTATAGCACTTCTCTGGCCAACTAGTTGCTACAGTATGTTTTTCTCAGGCCATGTGGTTTAGTCATTGCTCGAAATGTGTTTTAATGGTTAGGAATTGAGGTCAGCCTAAATGTTATGCATCTGAAGGTTTGTTTCCATTCATTTAGCCCTGCCAGAGTTAGTGGGCAACCAACACCCACATGCAGCTATTAGCTGACCGGTTCTTCTGACCACACGCTATATTTACCCCCTCTCGGCTTCTACCTTGCATCTCATTGTGTCTTGTTGTTTTGCGAGACAGTTCAGGAACTTGTCTTAAGGGTGTAACAGCCATATCATTTCCCCTTCAGCTTGGCCATGACACGAAAGGGGTGAGGATGAACCGTGATAACCTTATCTGCTTCATAAATGCCTTGCTCCATATGCAACCAACAACACATCCAATATTTAGTCCCGTAGTTAGGCAGTATTGCTTGCGTTTTACGCCTGTGGCTAAATAGATTTTAGACTTCCTATTTTCATTGAATGGTTGAGATATTGTACTTTGACGGACTAAGCTAAGTGTTTCTCAAGAAAAATGCCACGGCAATAAAACAAATACGAATGTGTCAAAGTGCAGACAGTAGCAGAGTTCAGCAGGCAGTGGCTCAATGATACAGGGCAGGATGAACTTGTTTCAAGCCAGTAATTGAACCCAAGAACTTATTGTTGAGACAGGGATATTCAGTTTCATGTCAGAAAGTATTTCTTTGACTGTTACAGATTTTTATCTAATTGCATTAATTGGCTGGCTTTTAACTTGTGCCTGGTGTGGGCCCGTATGAATGTAATCAGGGCCATTACTCTGCCGACACGTTGGGTAAACATCACAAGTTACTAATTAGGCCCATTTGTTCGCTGTTTCATTTTTAGTTTAACTGTTTCACGATAAGAATCAAGGAATTGTATGTGCAACTGATTAAACAGAAGGACTGTATGCATGTAGACGGTCATGAAATTGTATATGTGTACAATATCCAGTTAAACCTTTTAAGGTATTTAAAGGTTAGGTTATTATACTGCTGAATGTACCATAACAGGTTTTGAAACAACACTTTAGAAAGCCTCCCATTGTAAATGTTCCCCTGGATAAAGCAGACTGGTCTCCTGTGTTCACTCAGCAGATAGTGAAACTCAGGCTGCAGCTGCAGCGCAGTAAACAGTTCAGCCGGCAGAGCAGAGACAAGGAGCAGAGCTCTGTGCAGCAGCAGCAGCAGGGCCCACAGCACTCTGCCACAGTCCAGACTCAGGTGAGCACTATCAACAACTCTGTCATGACTGTTCCACAAACTGTTCAACACTAACAAATGCTCACTTTTATTACTCAATCTGCATATTACATCCTGCCGTATAATTAAAAGTGACAGCATGTGACAGTGTCATGATGACTTTTGATTTTATTCAAGACTTATTCCACATGTCCAGAGTTCTACTAGGGTAACAAATAAGGATTTATTGCATTATACTCAGGTGGTGTTGGTGATTAGTGTAGGGATTGAGGATGTGTCAGTATTTCTGCTAAGCTCAAAGCAATGGGAAACACAGTACATACAGTACTTCCACTGCTGAAAATCACTACCTTGATTTTCAGTAGTGGAAGTACTGTATGTACTGTGTTTTATGGAGTGGTGTTGTATTTGATAGAGTTAGTGTAGTTAATGAGTCTCTATTCCTTGTGTTGACAGAGAAGAGGGTGGGAGAGAGACGTGTCTGGGCATGCCCAATCCTTCTTCAGTGTTTGTGGTTAAATTATATATATCTTTACAGCAAACGGATGTGGACAAATACACATTGTATTGCTCGAAGTACACTGAATGACAAGAAAGAACTAAAGGTGAATGTAGAATTGAGACTTGACTCAAGAAATAATTCAAACCTTTACTCTGCATTCTGTCCAGGCCAAGGTATTTCCAGTGGTCAACATGCCTGTGCCAAAGTCCCTCATTTTCAAAGTGCCCAGCAGTGTGGAGGGTATCAACCATGAGCTGGAAAATGTTTTTATCAGAGACGACTGGAAACAGGGAATACAGGTACAGGACTCACAGAAAACTGCTAAGGGGCAAGGAGAGCTATAAATTGTGTGATGTGGCATAGTAAGCCCAGATAACCTGAAAGGCTGTCTAGAGCTCATAAAACCAGTCCAGACTGCAGTTGTTTGTATCAAGCATTGCCATTGGCAGTTCTAGTTGCGGTCAAAAGTGCATTTGAGTATGTAAAGTACGAAAAACAAAACACTCTACAGTACCTGTATATCTGTACTATGTTACTGACACTCCTTGCCCAGATCCTTTCTTACCCTTTCTCCCTTTGGATCCTCTGACCTGTCAGGCTTCAGATGTGTTGGATGGACGCCGTGCACCTTTTCCATCCCTCCCTCGCGGGGCCGTGCGGGACACGGACACCCAGGCCCCCTCCAGCGGGGGCTCCAGCCCTCTCCCTCAGTGCTGCAGCACGGACCCTCTCCATTTCTCTGATGGCAGCCCCTGCTCTGCAGAAGAGCCCGATAGAGGTCACAATTATATACATAAGAGATTCATGGGATATGATCATAATTATTGTGCATTGCAGTGCATTTCCTGCATGCTTTTTCTTTGAGGTTGGCCGTGTCACAGTTCACAATTGATTCATACTTGATCTGTCATCAGGCTGGATTCCTGTGCATACTTTTTAAACTCTACAATCTTTGTTTAATTTTAAATAGACATACGATACTCTAGATGTATTCAATTTCAGCTTGAAAAAGTAAATGGCCAATAGTGTCCCAGGAGAAGTAGCTTGAGGCAGATGGGTTGCAAACTTCAAGAAGTCAAAACATACAAAAGATGTTTGCCTTAAGCATAACTGCAGCATTGTTAATTTACTTGGGCGTGATAAGTGCATTACAGGTTTCACTCTACCAGTGACATTTTTCAAGTTGTGTGTGTGTGTACATTGGCCTGCAAGTATCATTGGTTTGTTTTTTAAATAGAAGTTTAACACTCTATTTGCAGATAGTGGATGCAGTTCTCCTCTTCTCCAGTTTGCCACCTCCCCTAAACCTAACAACAGCTACATGTTCAAGCGGGAGCCTCCGGAGGGCTGCGAGAGGGTCAAAGTTTTTGACGAGATGGTGTAAGTCTTCTCTATTCTTACGGCTTTTCCTTAAAGTGCCAAGGTTCGACATACAGAACTGCTTAACCTGTATCAGTGTGTATCAAAAGTTATCTTCGTGATTGTTCCGATTCCAACTTCTCAACTTACGTTCTTTTATTGTCCTTCCTTGTAGGTCCTGCAAGTCAAAAGGCTTTCCTCTCTTCTCTTGTCCTGACAAAAACAAGGTGAATTTCATCCCCAGGGGCTCAGCCTTCTGTCCAGTCAAACTCCTCTGCTCCTCCTTCTTCTCCTCCACCTCCATGCCAGGTGGCAGTGACAGCACTGTGCCCAAGGTGACCAGCGCCGCCCTGCCTCCTCAGCTCTCTTCAGCCCACTCCCTTCTCCCCTCCACAACCTCTGACACAGGCATCAGTACGGACAACAGCATTAACAGTCCTGACACAGACCCTAGTTCTACTAATACCACCACAATCACAGATATTATCAAAAGCCATGATGGCTCGCCACACTTCCTGCTCCCAAGCTAGTTTTCAGGTGTGGCTAAGCATCATAGCATCGTTTTTACCTTGTTTTCCTGACAAAGAAAAGGTATAACCATTAGTAACTCTTTCATTTGCCTTAACATCTAGAAAACTGTTTTCTCCATCACTAATTTTGCCTTCTATTCTAGCATTCACGATTCTTTGAGAAATTGAGATCTGTTTGTTTAATATGTATTGTGAGTTCTGTCAAAATAAAGAAAATCCCAAAAATGTATGAAAGGACATAAAGATGGTGATAGGAGAACACAGATTTATAGAGTAGTTATCTATCCATCTTATTTAGCTGTCCAGTAATACAAAATAATATGTATATTTTGGGTGAGCTTCTTAAGAACGTCATGCTAGTTTATATTGCACAAAGATAGAGGGAAGTAACAGTGGTTCATTTCCAGTAAAACATTTCACAATTCCTCATTTTTTCAGTCAAAACAATTGAGTTGTTCTAGTTCACACCAGAAGAGTCTTATTTAAGGCATGAAAAGAAAGATGTGGAAATGACCAACAGCCAGTTACAAAGTGTCTCTACAGCCTTACCTCTGGTGCCACCTTTGTCTTTTCATGCGGAAATTGTCATCATTCTACTTATGGTTTGTATCATAACAACACACTGTATAGACTTTTTTTTTAATCTTACCTTGAGGTAAGTGCTATTTTGGGATACGAGATGGAATTAGGAATTAGGAAATAGGAAAACCATCTGACCGCAACAGGCTACACATACACACGCTTTTGCAAGACTGTGCCGTTGCTGCGAAGGAGTTTCCCCCGGGATCAATAAAGTATTCTGAATCTGAATAGCCTCACTTAAGGTCTCGCTGAATAATTTACTCAGGTCATTTTAGAACACAATGACTACTTTGAACATCTCTTTAATTTATGGGAGGCAATTTCTGACACCAAAGCTAGACCTGGTATGGTCAAAAATACTTGTCTGCAACATTAGCCTTACCTTTCAACTAGTTTAACAATGATGTCCTTACAGTGTCAAAGTTACAAAACAGGCAGTTGTCTTCACAACTTGTTAAGTTGTGATACTAAAACAGCATGAAATGGCATAAATGCCAATATTACATAGATCAGTTAGGGTTGTTGGGACACAACTGATGTTGTTTTTGGGTCAGATCCCTTCATTGCAGAGATTGAAATCAAATCAGTTGTTCAAAATAAGAATTTATATTAATTTATAATCTCATTCATTAAATTCATAAATCTACACTAATACACATTGTCTGTCACAGAGCATAAGAATCCAGGCAACTGTATGTGCTTGATGAAATTGTATTTTGAAGTGTGTACGAATACAAACCTTTTGACAATATGATATGACAGATTAATGTTATCTAGTTATTTGCACAATTTGTGGTATACATTTTAAAATAATTGCAAATAACACACAGAAAACAATATGCAAAGTTCCTCTCATACCTAGTTGGATCTTCCTATTGTTAATTTCACCGTTCCATGATACATTTGAATCATACTAACTATTGTGAAGCATAGTTCAGCAATGTTTGCCAAGTTTGGCACTAATATTTCCTTTGTCATGTTTATTTACTGTTTCGTATGTATACTGTTTTTCAATAAAATTGACAAAAATACAATTTTGTGTTTATACCTTTTAAGGCTGGGCAGGGCAGTTATGTTAAGTTTAATTAGTAATGGCTTTGTTCTTTTTATTTACAATTAATAATATAATTAAATACCATGTACCGGTAACTAAAGCATGATATGTTGAAGTATAAAGCACATCACTCACCCCCCCAAAAATACAATTGTTTACATCTTGCAAGCATTAAAATGTAATAAAATCTTCACAATATTATCATTATCGGTACATGCTAGTTGTTAGAATAACGAACAGATTGTTTTAAGGTATACAGTACTTGTTGATGTGCTAAATTATGTAATTTATTTAAACCAATATTGATTGCCCAAAAGGGAACACTTTACTATCTGTGAACATTACGTAAAGACAAAGTTAAAAATATTATAAATACATTTCACTCTGATTTGGTTCAGCAAGCAATGCAACAGCTCTTCTACCTGCAGGTGCAGGTGGCTGTCTTTCTATTTCTCTTCTCAACTCCATTCCACTTGTTTACATAATGAACAAGCCAGATCAGTTTCAGTAATCCAATGTTGACTCTGCCCTTGTAGACCTTGAAATAATTTTACAATCATACGAAGAAAAAACATGAAACATGCAGCTACTGTTAGGTGGGTATTTAGGCACAAACCAACACGTTAACCCCATGCTTGTGTAACATCTTCTGCACATATTCTATTGAAGAAGCTGAAGTATAGTTTACAAAACAAAAATACTGATTAATCTTAATGCTCAGAATTTAAAGCAGAACTTAAAAGGAGAGTATACAGTACTTTGGTTGTCAAAACACCTTGAACAATATTTACTTAAACTGGCAAATTCAAATACACAGGAATGTCCACATACTCAGTTTTGCTTAAAAACTGTTCCAGAGTAACAGTAGTTTAGACAACTGAACACAAAACTGTTGCTGACCAAATAAGATAACCATGTCTTGTGCAATATTGTTGAGAATGCATCTATGCGTTGTGAAGCTCGTGATCTTTATCGTTCCGACCCACAGCATCAGGGTTTGATAGAGGGTCAAGATCAGCAAACAGATTGAACCAGGCTGAAAGGTTTTGAGATGGCTCTGGTGTTTCTGTAAGATAGAAATGCAGGAAAGCCAAGGTCAGACATTTAAGAAATACCTTAATTTAACTTTTCATGGAAAAGCAATATACAAAAGCAGGGGCATTTTGTTGGCAATATTTTTTTATGATAGACTTTTCTTTCAAATAGTTTCATATGTTTTCCTTGTTTGGCACACCTCTCACTGCTGGCCTGCAGGGGTGCTGATTGGCTCCAGATTGCTCTGTTGCCTGGACGACAGGCTGTGGAATGCTCATGGCCCATTCTGAAATGGAGATGCAGATTTAGATTTGAGGGGACACTAAAAAACAACAAAGCATGATCTGTGATGAGAGATTTAACTGTAATTATACCTCAAAAGTGTTATGATGAGTAAATGTATTTCATATTTTTTCACCTATGTCGTATAATATATCTTACGTTAGAATAGTGGTAAAGCATCTGTGCAACATTCACGGTCCTTGATGAATACAATTTTATAAGATGCTCGCTTATAGTCTTTGTTCAGGGCAGAATTTCTCTGATTCTGATTGAAAAAGCTTTTTACACACTAATCTTCCCAGTGTACAACTGTCACACACAGAGACACGCAGTACTGAAACACAACCTCTGACCTGAGATGGTCGACTGGAGGTTGTTCATATTCTGGTCCAGGAGATGAGATGGGAGGAAGAAGGAGTCATCGTGTTCCTGCTTAGATTCTGTTGGTCTTCTTCCCTCTGAAGTCCAACTCTCTCCAAACACCTCACTCCACTCCCGTGAGAAGTCACCCTCATCCAATGATGTGCTGCCCAGGATTTCATTCAGCAGGGCCATGCTTTCCCTCTCTCCCTCATGCTCCTGATATGTTGAGAGTAGATCTTCGGATCCTAAAGTCAGTCGACACATTATTGAAGATAATGGTCCCCTCTTGTATTTATATCATGGATATTGATGGACTCAAAGTGAAAGTGATAGTTGCAATGTACTGAATTTCTTTGTCTTTTTACTCGTAGAATGACAAAAATGATGTAAAGTTGATTGCAATCACCTGGACTTTGTCTTCTCAAATCCATGTCTTCAAAGAATTTGCCAGAAACTGCTTTGCTTTGAACTGCAAATGAGACAGTTTTTGTAAGAAACAACAACAAAAACAACAACAAAAAACAACTACGGTGTTGTGTGGTGGACATCTTTTACCTTCTTCAATGGACTCTTCATTGGGGTTTTCACTGTCGATTGGGACGAGCCTATGAACACAGTACATGATGAAACCCATGCAACTAACAGCTTCCCTTTTCTTCTAAACAAACACTGTATGTTTGTACATGTTTGGAATAGTGTCATATTTTCACTCACTGGCCATCTGTAGTCTGGTGAGGTTCCTCTTCATCAACAGTTTTTGCTTTAAGTCTCTTCTTCCCCTTTTTCTTTGATCCCTGAGCTGACTGTTTGAAGTCTCGAAGATTCTGTCAAACCAAGCAAGAACAATTAACTATATATTGACTTCTGATGCCATGATACAGCTTCACTGAAGGCCACCCTCACCTTGAGTGTAGAAAACTCATATTGCTGACAACCCTTAAAGCTCTCGTGAATGGCTGCCATAGTGTGGGATGTTTTCTCCCAGAAGTGCAATAGAGTCGTCTGCAATTATAGTTAAAAAAATCACCTTTTGTAAACATGCATTTAAAATATTTCCAAAACATAAAGAGACATTAACAAACTGAAAAAGCAATTGTTTGTATGAATGTGACCAAATGTATGGGACAAGTATGGCGCCCTCCCCGGTGTTATTATAAAAAAGCTTAAACAAACGTGGTGTGTGAATCATATGTTCGCATTTGTACTGTACCTGGTATGTGGTTAGAACATGGGAGAGCAGGTTGCAACGACTCGCTCCTAATAAGTCAACTTTCTGGCAGACATCATTCTTCAGTTTGTCAAAGCTTGTTTTAGTTGTGCGTACTTGCATTTGAACCTGTTGCGTAGAAAGTATAAAATATTTTTCCACTAATGTCAAACAATTCCGCAATCCAATGATATGCTACTTATGTCAGTATATGTAAACATAGTAACACCAGTGTAACTAATACAAAACATCTTGTTTGCTGTTGGAGTTACTGTAATAAAACCTTTGGTATGTTACGCCCTCTAGTGTGATTAGTTTGTAATAGACTAAACTGTTTAAAATTCAACTATGCCTTTTTGTGGATCTACAGAGTGCTACTTATGGACCTTGCGAAATTTCTCCATCTGTTTCTGTGTGTCAGGATCAAGCTCCTGAGATACATCTTTCATCCAGAGTAGAGCTCCACGGTATTCTGTCCTAGACTGTTCCATCAGGTTCACCGTCAGCCAAGTGTCAGAGATAGCCCGGTAACGGAACGTCTCCACCTCCTGGTACAACCGACACAACGGCTTCCGCAGAACCAGCCTGGGGAGAACAGATTACATACTGCTCACTGCAACAACAAAAAAGAGCACTGCATAGCTGTCAGCGTTGTCTTATCCCATTTACAGCAACAGCATATCTAAATAGCACCATATCAGACACAAAACAAACCAGCTCTTCTGAGACATTATGAGACACTGTACAATATTCTACCTCTGTTGGGAAGAGAAGCAGAGGGCTTTTCCAGTGGCTTGCATGATCTTGCCTGCCCTGGTCTTGTTCTCTGAGCCCTGGGACCGAAGGAAGCGCCCCAGCTCGTTTTCCTCCTGAGACAGAACTGAAGAAAGATGGGAACATGTAGTACAGATTGTGATTTGGGATCAATCATTGAAATGGTAAGCAGAATGCAGTGTTGGGCAAGCTACTTGGAAAGTGTAGTGAGCTAAGCTACCAGTTCCTCTGCATGAAATTAAGCTTCACTACACTGAAGCTACCCCCCAGAGAAATGTAGCAAGCTAAGCTACAGCAACATGGCAAAAGTAGTTTAATGTGTGTCTAACTGGGCAGAATCTCGAAGATATAATTTTTTGAAGTGTGAGTCCTGTCCTATGAGAATAAACTCACAGCATATTCTTCTCTGATACTGCTCGATTACCTTCAGCAGCTCCATACATGTTCTCTGGATCGAGTGGAACACCTACAGAGATATTCACACATCACAAATCTTAATGTACTTGTCAGCATCCTACTCTCTCAGTAGAGGTTTGGTGTGGTGAGTGAATGGCTTGAATAGTTTTATCTTATTTTTGGTACCACTGTACATTCAAACTTACATCTTACTTACAACTTACTTACATCCACAGTAAAGTCTCCAATACAACATTACTACACAGTTCATATAGTAAGAGGAGAAGATCATCAAGTGAAGATGGCGTCCAGGAACGCCTGATGTTATACTGTATGTAGTTCCCTGAACTTCTCACCTCTAGTTTGCCATCCAAGTCCGCATCTGATGCTACCACATGCTCGTCCTCTTTCTTTCCAGTGACCTTAATGAGGGCCTGTTTGGTTTTCCAGTACCTCTTCTGAAACTTGTTCACGACAGACGAGTCCTGGCTTTGGATAAAGCGGTCAAAATATTCATTCGAGTAGCCACTGCAAAAATACAGGAGAACGTCATATTATAACTGTCCAAGCTGTTCATG
Source organism: Neosalanx taihuensis (assembly GCA_030340665.1). Classification (NCBI taxonomy): domain Eukaryota; kingdom Metazoa; phylum Chordata; class Actinopteri; order Osmeriformes; family Salangidae; genus Neosalanx; species Neosalanx taihuensis. Next base: position 10,988,597 of record CM059294.1, read on the forward strand.
TAAATTAATACAATTAAAGGTGGGTGTAAATAAGTTGTCAACACGTTTATATACTCACTAATTGCTCCCCTCCATTTTTCACGTTTACCTGAAACACATAAATGAACATATGATGACAAAAGGTGCGTAGGCTACACATTCTGACATCTCAGGTTACATGCCTGGGTATAGAACCTATGTGTTGCACCTGCTCAGCATTAAACATTAACCAAATAAACTGCTATCTGACGAGCACGCCATCTGTTCATCTTCAATTTACAGGCAATTCAATTGTATAAATGACCCATTTAAGTTTGATTTATCTAAAACATGTCATCATTTCAATCAAATACACGGTATTAACCGTAACTTGTTTAATACGGTAAGTAATCTCAGATTGTACTGGAGGCCTGCTTGGCTCTCCTCGCATCATAAATTATTTTACGATATCAGACGGATAGCCTAGATTGTGACAAATGTATTATTATATTTCGTGTCCGTGAATAATTGCAGTGTCCGGTTTATGTATCCAACCGCACAATAACAATTAACCTACGAAGCCTTCAAAACACAATTGTAAGGAAACGAGACAGTGCCCTCTCGGTTTCTCGATTTTTTTATAACTGAAAATATTAATCAATAAAAAAGAATATACATACCCTATTGTATCGATGGACTACCATTTATATATTTGAATCTGCTCCAAACCGTGTGTGTTGATTCAGCTGCGGCTCTTTTCAACCCTTGCGCAGAAAACTGTGTGACGTCATCATCTAGCCCACTCTCCCATTTTCAAACGCAAGGGCGGTGTTGCACACGGACACGGTGATGAACACATGTATTCTATGTGGTATTTGCAAATATGACCAGAGATGGGAAATAAATAAGTACAAATACTTCATGATTGTTCTTAAGTAGATTCATTTTTTAAGAAATCATATAGCAAATATCAGTACTTCACTACTGATTTTTGGGACAACTTCTTACTTCTGCTAGAATTTTATTTTCACAAATGTCTACAGACCTACTTTCTACTTCTTACATTTCCAGGGTCATTACTTATTTTTTATTCTGTATTTGATGGCATGAACTTGACACTTTTTGCTGAAGTGTATGTCAAAACCCATGCTTCTTTAACTGGAGTGAAAGTATACTCAGCTTCAACTTTTTAAACATGAGGCTTATCTGTGCTTCTACTTGAATTACATTTTTTGTACTTTTGCCATTTCCATATCACAATAGTTGTACGTGAACTTAGAGCTGCTAATAGTTTTAAAACATATACATGAGGAAACTATAGTCAGGGTTAAAATAATTCCTTATAAAACAGAACAGGAAGGCTAAAGTATACTGAACCAGCAGTTGTCCCTCAGGAAGCAACATACTACTGCTGGCCATAGGATGGCAGCACAACCTAAGGTAGTTATGTTCGTCACATCATGTCCATACACTGTAGGACCTACACTACCCCTTGAACAAGATTATGCGTCTGTGGCAGAAGTATATTAAATTGTGATACATCATTTCCGTTCATCCTAGCTTGAGGGAATTCCTTATACCAACGGTGAATATTAATTAAATTGATTGACGATCCCCAACGTTGTGTTCAACTCAATTTAATGTTTCTCCAGCAATGTGAAATGTGACAGTGCTTGATGATACACGTAAAATACATTATTTTTTTATTTTTTTTTTATAAAGGATTGCTTTTTCTTTTACTGTCTTGTTTAAAAAACCATTGGAACATATATATATACTTTCCTCATAACATTACAACATGGACCAACAAAACTGATGCATCAAAGATGCACCACAAGTCTAGAATCAACGTGGCAGTGGCAAACGTGACTTGGCAACATCCTAAACCCTCAACCTCTGACCTCACCAGTGGTTGGTAGCATATCTTTTTACTTAATCTCCACTAATTTCCAGTACATACTGCTTTCCTCCGGCAAATGCACTTCCAAATCTTATCTCCCAAGACCTAAATGTTATCAAAGCCATCAGTCTACTTAAGCTTGACAAGATAAACTATGGCCTGAAGTTAATTCAATCAGGAGAGGAATTAGCAGTAAGATTTTGAATTCTTAAGTGATCTCTATCACACCAGAAACTTCCTTATTGATTTTGTCTTTAACAGATGACATACAACTACCCTTGCTTTTGAGCTATTCTGAGTGGACATTGTTATAGTGTCCCTTTCCTCAAACTCTACCATGCAAGAAAATGTCACAGTATGTCCAACAGATTGTCTCTCTTGCCTTGTAAATTAAACCTTTAGTGGTGGTCAGAACACTGGCACAACCCTCATTTAGAACCGTCACCACTTAATGCCATTAAGTGAATAAATATGTAGCAGTTGCGCAATTGACTTTTACCTCTTGTAGTTCATACTGGATTGCAGTATCATCAGTTGTTCCGATTAAGTGTTTCAACTTTGTATTTACTCTGAGAACAAGTCAGATGTTTCACACCTTTCTCACAAAATAGTGCCCACTTCTACCCATATTTCTGTCGCTAAGTCACCGTAATTCATTTAGATCCCGCGTAGAAATCCTCAGTGCCCAGTCATCACTTGTCTGCTTGGTGTTTGAAGATTAGTGTGCTCAGAGGCATCCTCACTGGGCATTCAGGCAGCTTAGAGGGCAAAATCCATAATCCTTACCCTTCATGGAATTCTTCATGCACTCCAACATGCTGAAATATGGTGCTGCAGCTGCAGGCATGCATGTCCCAGAAAGTACACCCAGGCTAAGATGTCTGGTTATCACAATGCAGACAAATTGTGATATCCAGCTATCTGGACGTGGAGCTGAAGTTACGATGATAGCTATCATGAAAACAGTTCTAAAAAAGGTGCTAAATGAATGTTTTATTGAATGTTTTTTTATGCATCATTAAGTTCAATGGCAACTCCAATCCAACCATCCATTTTGAAGTTATGCAGGTTAAACATACCAATTTTCCTTAGCTTGATGTATGTTGTGTTGCTGTTGTGCTGGATACAGATTCCTCAGAATGTAGAATCTGAGAAAGCACCCTAACAGACAGATCAAGAGCCCCAAACAAAACCAGTTCCTAAACCCATATCTCTTGGAAGGCATTTTCAGCTGCAAAATCTAGTTAGTGAAAGTTGTTGCTGAGGGGAAAATGAAGTGAACCAGGTCCAACATGGAATCATCCGGTTGGTCCAGCGTTCTGCTTACACTTTGGGGAGCTGTCAATCCAATAGAGAAAACCTCTTTGGAGGTCTTTGAAGTTCTTGCAACAAGCCAAACATATTATCGTGAGGGATAATATTTTACTCTGCTCATGGGATTCAACCATTTTGTAACTCTTGTATATTTAAACCTGCATAAATCTACACCTCCAGCCTTGCCGTCAAGGCCAAAGCTTGTCTGCCGATGATACTTCATCTGGAGACTGAGAATCTGGTGATAAACCTTTCACCTTTGTACTGTCCATCTTTCAAGTTTTTGACCCTCTGAAATTACTAGACTGAGACAAGTTGCCTCAAGTTTCCTAAAGAACAGAAGTACAGAATGCTTCTGTATGTAGCGTTGTAGTGAATACGTTTCCATGCTTTAGAAGCACCTTAAATGACTTCATTTTGATTAAAATAAGTACCAGTTTTTCTTTGCATTGTAATTTTGCTGTTTATGAGGTTCCAACATTTGCTACAATATAGTTACCCTTGGTGAGAAACAAGGGTACTCTTCTCAGTGCTGGACTGTGTCCTTACTATTTGGCATGCTGTGTGGCACTGGGGGCAGATAAAACGTCATAGTATTGGCATAGATCTGAACTTGTTCAAGGTTACTTCTTGATTTAATGGTGATGCATTTTATAAAAGTGCACCATCCCTCTCTCTCTCTGTCACACCTAGTCCATCTCTGTCACAAACAGTGGCTGTTCATCTCATCTTTAGTAGAGGGGGCACCAGGAGAGGTTATTAGACATAAATCAATTGAAAGCCAAACCCCAGCTCCCATACTTTTGGACCCAGATTGTTTCACTGTCATTATCTGAGACAGGTTAACCAAGCAAATGACACAAGACTCAGTTGATGTTATCTCACATGTATATTTGTTTATTATTATTGTTAGGTGTGCTCTGCTCATAGCAAATCTCACTTTTATAATCTCACTTATAAGATTAGAGTAAAATATAGTAAAGTAAATGCAAATAAAATTGCAGAGCCTTATATATGCATGCTAAACATCTGTATACCTCACAGATAAAACGCCTCAAATGCATTGTGAGAATTCTAAAGAATCCACATATGAGAACTATTAACTCATTCAGATTAAGATGCTTAATCTGAATAGTATGTACAGTAGTATCTACCTATGTTCTTGGGTGGTCCGATTGTTATAAAAGTATGCCACATATGATATAGGATTAGAAATCAACCATTCACACAACTCAAAGATGGTGAGATGTTTACATTGCAAACACAGCAGAAGCTGTGAGAAAGAATTAAATAGAGCGTAAACTTGATTTCATGTTGCCACAATTCATTTGTTTCATATGGGATTTAATAGTATTGTTCGTTTCTCAGTCATTTTATGGGTGGAGTGCCCGTACCTGGTTCTGCCTGGGGGGCATTAGCTCAGACTAATGAAATGAGTCTATCCTCTGTGGCATTTTAATCTATTCACTGAAAAAGCAATTGACAACCACACAGTTTGTGCATTAGGATAGCTCCACCGCCAAAGGACAGCTGTCACTAAAGCAATTAAAATGACAAAGGTTAATTAATTCTCAGTAGTTTCTCCTGATATGAGACATTCACAATGAGGGAGTTTTCATTTTCAGGAAAGTAATACGGCAACCAATTTATTAGTCATTCAAAAAACTACAAGCCTTTGTCTGATAAAGCCTTTAATATGTCAATACGGTGTCTCACAAAGAAATGAACCTCAAACCAAAACATGACACAAATGCTGTACATGACATGACTTGAAATACCTTAATCAGCCACTTTAATATATGATAGTTACTGACTGTACTGATGAGTTACTGAATATATTGTACTAAGTGATATGTTTCTACACTAGTATAGCGTATGTTTTATGTGAAATGACAAAAAATCCTGATGATGTTACCTCAAAGAACTTAGTCAATCATGCTTTGACTACGGTCCTAAAAAGGAAAGGTCCACTGATAATTACCAATCTAACCACCACTGACACCAGAGAGAAGAATCCCAAGAACTTTCTAATCCACCTAAATGTCAGTACCACGTTTACAGCCCTCCTCTCTTGTGGTTCTCTAGTGGCTGACAAAAGGCCAGTGGTTAGTCATCTCTTTGCTTCTGCAGCTGCTGGGTGTCATTGGGACTCTGAAGGAGAAATCCCATGATTCTCTCTGCCATTTCTGACAGTTCCCACACGGCCCACATTAATCAGGGTCTGTGGGAGAGCCAGGGGAGAGATGAGGGGCATGGATGAAGCTGGCCCAGGACAACTGAAACATGGGAGACGATCTGGAACCAGAGATAACGCAGACATAACATCAGTGGTTGTAACACCGTTGAAGAAGAATGACAAGTACAAGTTACACATGAGCACAGGGCTTGCTGCTTTGTAAAGGTTTTCACGAAACGTCTCTTGAATTGACTTGTGAAATATTGTTCAGAAAGTATCAATTTCAAGCAAGTATTTCATTTTCATTTTTTGTATTGATGACAGATGAATAATCTCAATGTATAAGACGAGTGTTTGATGTGGGGATCCCCTCATTATACTGCCTTATATACAGGCACCTTTCTCTCAATAAGTGATGGAATCTATTTTCAAGTGCATTTACAGTAGATCAATAGGCAAACATTAGAGAGCAGGGCCATTTTCCATTTTCCTCTAAATGCTTCACAATCTGCTACAGGCATTACATTTTCATAATAAAAGTTTAATAGCCAATTCAACATAATTACCATTATATTGCGTGTTATACCTGATGATGATGGTCTTATAATGCATGATATACCCTCTTGTGTGCAAATTTTTTGTCTTAAAAGTTTTTTGGCTTTAAAAATTAAAGTATGTTTCATTCACACACATGAAATTCCTCCATTAAAAAAAGATGGCCCAATGGCATTCAGATTAGACCTGGTTGGAATGCTGGTAAACTCATGCTACCAACACTCGTGCCTTGAAAAATAATGTGTAAAATTACATAATACATAATTCCATCATACATTTGCATGTTACATGCTCAAGCATGCAGCAAACCCATCCAAGTGTTAATTTTCCCTTACTTCCTTGTATACATACGACACTTTAATACTTTACTCAGGTTCCAATTACAACCAGAAAACAAGGGGCAAAAAAGATAAGACTCATTAAAAATATGGAAGATATTCTATCAACAAAGACAATTTAACTACATTATGTACACAATTACTATCAACAAACCTTTGGCAAGGCTCAGAATAGATGTTTTCTTTTGAGAGCCAATGAATATATATGATAAATACATGAGGAGAGAGTATGCATAGGCTTGGAATTGTTTGGGACCTAAAGCTCTCACAACGGCCAAATATAAGGTCTGACACCAACTCACAAGCAGCAGGGATGCAAAATCTTTAGGACAGTCCAGTTAACATTCTACATCATCCTTGATTTTAACACAACACAATTTGTCTTAAATGACTAACACCTTCCAGGATACAATGACTTATTCCTGTGCCTTTCATACAGCCAGCCTATCCAAAAAATCAGCCAGTAGGGAGGTAGGGAGTATCACTGTGGTAGTTGTAGTCAGGGCACACTTTTTGCACAAGCTTGTAGTCGGTGCTATAGAAGGCGATGTATATGCAAATGACTTTGAAGGGCTTGGAACAGAGCCAGGACACATGACTTTGGGTCTGTTCCTGAGGGCAGCTCTGTGAAGGGTCGTGGGCACACAGCGAATTCCTGGTGCCCTTCTCCACCTTCTCGTACTCCACTCTGCAGTTGAATAACTTGATGTCTTTTGGCTCAAGAGCTGTCTGTTGCTGTTGATGTGGCTTGAACTCCACAGCCTTGGTTGGAGGAACCAGTCCCACTGAAACGTTGCCCTGGCCTGTGGCATTATGACGGAAGTAAACACTAAATGTGCCGTTACCATGGTCTACGATCTTTCCAGTGATCAGCAGGTTGAGTTTGACTGTCTTGATGTTAGAGTGGAAGTCACCCCAGCCAAACATCTTTTTGAACTTGCCAGTTTTAACGATGGGTCTCCTCTTGGCCCTGGAACGAGGAATGTGAAGGTTGGTGAAATTCTGGAACCCGTCCCAAAGGTCCGCTTTGGAGTAGGGTTCTGACTCATCATAGTTCTGGTCCAGGGTAGTGAGGTTCTCCTTGCCATAAAGTGTCTGGGACAGCAACCGACTTACGGAAAACACCTTGCTTGTCCAAAAGTTCCTCACACTTGATTTAGAGCTCTCTTTAAGGTCTGAGCTTGTTGAAGTAAATGGATGATGGATACTTGAAACCTGTAAAAAGAACAAAGGTGTTTTGTTTAAAGAATGACTCCAATAGAAAACACTTTTGATAGGATGAATAGTCCTGAAAATCATTGACACAATCCATAACACAGTATCTCTGTTCTTTATGAAGAGTAAAGATATTGCTGTTGAACATGGAGATTTATGAAGAGCTTCTTCAATAGACATGATGCAACACCACACTATTACCCGCTGAACGTGGCCTGAATGGATGATTAATGATTCCTTCAGTATACACCTGCACAATCGCACAGGTGAGTGAACTACGATTCCCAGAACACCCTATGGAGAATGATGACAGTGGTACCCTAACCTCAAGTGGAAAACGTGACAGCCAATCTATCTGGGTGAAGCTTTTACATTTTGTACCTTTAGCCCCAGATCAATACTCTGAAAATAAGGTCTTCTCTCATTCAGAAAGTTCACTTCATGACATTGTGTTAGGCCACTGAGATCACAGTGATAAAACTGCAACAGCGACAGATGTAATGGGTCAGGGTCCTTATTTTTTAACAAACATTTGAGTCTTCATCAACTTTATAACATTAAAGAAAAATATGTCAAAGATCACACAATAGATAATCTAATAAAAACATTAAAAACTCTGTAGATACTATATTATATTTGTAAACTATATTCCATGGAATTTAAACACATTAAGGAAGTAATGACAACACAAACAATATATTTCATAACGTGGTACTTTCCTTATTAAAGTTGATTAATTTTGTATAGAGACATTCAAGAGTTAATTTATGAGTTCAAAAATACTAAACAACAAGTTTCATTAACTCAGTTTAATTATTGAGATAGAGAAAGGAGAATGTGTGTGTGTGAGAAAAAAGGACGGTGAAAATGCTGGTACCTCTTTTCACAATTAGTGTTATACAGCCTATGTCCCGTGGATGAAAAGTTTTTAATACTAGGCAAGTTGTTTTGAAACTGAAAGGACATTGTAGAAATCTGACTATATTTTCAGTCGTTTTTAAAATTGCTCTTTTTCGCAGTAGTTTGGCATCAAGTGAATCCTTCCCTGATCCATTTAAAGAAATCAGTGTGGATTGTTCAAGCCATTTTGAAAATATGATTATGATTTACCTTGACTTTACCATGGGTCATGCGCATTCCGCATATTCTTCAAATATGGCTTTAACAGGAATGCAAAATGTGTCGGTGTTTATGTTGAGTCGATAGTTTATCTGGCCATGGGGAAACTATCATACACAGTTGTGAAACCATATCAACCGTCAGAGATACCAGGGGCACAGTTATTACCGTGACCTGAGCGGAATGTAAGGGGTTTTGTGGTGGGGGAGTTGGGGATGGGGGGTTGGAGGGTGGTTAAATTCACCCAGAGGATAAATTCATAATCATATTATTTCACACACGACTTGGCTCAAAGGCGTCCAAAATAAGTTTGCAAGATTCCCATGGGTCTGTCAATCTGTCAAATGGGCTGGAGGCAAAAGCTTAGGATGCGCAGAGCAAGACACAATTACCGTCCCTCCATTAAAGCATAGCCAAGCAATTTAGAGGCACAGTCTGAGAACATCAAGTGCTACTATGAGATCTGCAGGTTCTGCCGGCACTGTATTAAATACAAATGAAACCACCAACTGCCTTTTGATATGAAGGATACAACTGTGGCTTCAAACCAAAAGAAAATGTTTAAGTTATTATAGTTTGAAGACTTAAATTTGAAGCTTTCTTGTAAGAGGAGATTGGGTCTGTTTCTTTACTGCTTGTTGGCAGCTACTCTATGCAGTGCATTATTAAACATTACTCAAACAAACTGAAGCGGCCCCTAACAAACTAAGCTAACAGCACCTTAAGATCTTAAAAACATCTCCTAAGATCTTAAAAGCATCTCTCCTTATCTGATGGTCTGTTTAAGTGAGATGTAGAACACTTAGAATCTTTATATTAATCAACCAATTGGTTATGTCATCCAAGCAGGTATTTTGAACCCTTATCACTAACATGTGCACATACTTAGGACATATACAGTATCTTTGTATGTCATTAGATACCCAGAAAAAAGAGGACAAAATTCAGTCAACTTACCATGCAGATCATTAATGCCAGAATGATCATCCGACACCAACATGTGGGCTTCATATCTCCCAGCAGTCCTTCAATTGTCATGCTAACCTGTCCTCAGAGTGCAAAAAGTCTGCTTGTTGGTGTTAAATAAAAGCTTAATATTCAAGAAAAGATTATTCACAAAACAAAAGAAGTTTAAATAGGTATTAGGTCACACTGTCTTCTGATTTACTGTACTGGACACAGTGTTGCATGAATGCAGGTGTTAGTAGGTCTGAATGTCAGTGTGGAGAGGTGTTAAATAGTGTGCTCTACTGTTCACAGAGGGAGAGAGGCTTTGAAAAAAAGAGAGGAAATCAAACTTTTCACAGTGAGACTGACATCTAGTGGACTCAATGAATTGTAACATTTGTGAAGCCTCAACATACTGTACAGTAAGTATTTTATTATTTTTTGCAGTTTCTCCCTTACATATACTGTATAAACAACATGTACAAAACTTTTATGGCAGAGCCTTGTCTTTTTTAACAACACACAACTTGCATCATGAACACAACAATCAGCAATATCATACACCCACTTTGCAATATTCAAACTAAACATTTCTGTGCAATACAAAATAAATGTACACATACATATTTACATATATCTTTTCAAAAAAATAAAAAACGATTTTTTTACACTAAAGTTTGCAAATAAAAGTAAACATTCGCCTCACCATTTGCTCCTACTGTAATGTACATAGGCCAGCAAGTCAAATGCATGTATTTGCTTCTTATTGACATTTGCTCCATGTTAAAACCTAAACTGTTGTATGTGAGTTGCTTATACACACACCTTTTTTATATACAGATAGATGTTACAGTATGTTTGAACTCTGCAGAAAACCCTTATAGTTTGTTTGGTTAAGTAATTTACGACATGGGACACTTTTTTTTAATAAAAAAATACTTAAATGATAACCTAAAAAATACAATAGGTTGGATTTGAAATGAAATCTGATTACATTGTTGTTATTACCATATATATTATATGATTATTGTCACAGACACAGATTAGCTACAGACAATACTGTATAATCAGGGCTTGACTAAAAGGTTTTTGGACATTTGACACTCGAGCAAGCGAAACATGTGATCCCAACATGCTTAATATTTGTTTGTAATAATTTTCTTTATGATCATAATAATTTTATATATTTTATTTGCTTGTTTTGGACATGGGGTAAGTAATGTCAAGGGGCAGTAATGTCAAGCCCCGATATGACAGTATCATATGCAGTATGCAAAATAAAATGTCCCTTTATGAATTTTGACTGTAAATAGACAGTATTGTAGAATTCTGTAAAATATGAATGTTGACAGTAAGGCAGATACAACATTTGTAAGACACACTATGTAATTTCATAAAACACATTAGTCACACCCTGTTTTTAGCTTTGGAGATTGGTTTTAGACTTTAGCGTATTTTTCATGTGGAACATTTGATTTTCATATAATATTTTTATTATACATATAATTTATTAATTTATTTTCCATCAAAATGAATTTGTCATTTTGTCACTATATTAGTAAACAATATCTAGTTGATTCAATGGGCAGAGACAGATTGATAGAACCAATGAACCCTTACATATCACAAAATATACCAAGTTTACAACCAAAGTTTGTAAATACAAAATAATTGGGTCTATACACGTTAATTATACATTACATCCATACTGTAGAATGTTAATGTGTCATCTGCAATTATATTCTTTCCAAAGTATGAAATTCCACTGACATTTTTAAGTTTTCTCCACAGCTGCATCTCATCCTGTCTTTCAAAGAGGCTGTGTTCTATGGCAATACAAGGTAGAAGTCATGTGCATATCATGCTGCACTAATATAGTGCGATATTGTGCCTGAATTAAAAGAAAGGGGGGGGGGGATAGTTCCACTACCAAGCGATTGCATTCCTCATCTGCGCTGTATGGTTGCAAGTTCAATCTTCCCAAAAGGCTGTTGCCAAGGAATCAACCAAAACCACTTTTGACTTTGCTTGAGAAAGAAAGAAAGGGAGTTGAATTTCAATCCAGTTCAGTTTAGAAAACAGACATCCAAGCCTTTTATGGAGCTTTTCTCCCTTGTCTTCCCTGCGGTGACTTCTGGCAATATGCAAACCGTCAGAGCATCCTGAGCCTCTGGCTACTCAGCATTTTTAGTGACAAGCAGAAAGCATGGAGGGAAGAGTTTTGTGCTGTTGACGTTCAAAGACAACAAAGTGTGTCTCTCTTCGCAGGGGGCAGCACTCCTGTTTTGGAATCAATCTTGGCTGACAAAAGGGGCAAACAAAAAAGGCATAGGCAAGAAGGAAGTGCTGAAGGCTCTTGCATAAGAAAATATTTAAAAAGCAATAATAGTGTGATTAAAAAGTAACTACATAAAATGTTTGAATTGAAAATCAGTCTTGATTAATCAAATAGTTAATACCTATTTTGCCACCTATGGGGGCTGGTAATGAAAGAGTAATCAAGAGAATAATCAGATAGCCACAGTTTTTCTTTCTATTTGTGGGGCAGAGGTGAGAGGTTAAGGTGATGGAAGGAAGAAGATGACTCAGAGGCTACATGTCGGCATCCCCATCATAGGCTAGAGTCAGAGGCTTCAATCGGTTGTTCTGTCTCTGTCTCTGTGGTTTCTTTGGCTTTTTGCTGTGAAAATATAAGACACATTGTTTAAGAGAAATCCATCATCTTTCGATCGCTCTTTGTATACAAATACATGCTGAACATTTAGACTTTACACTCTACATACATGCTCATCTGGTTGTAATGTTTCCCATTCATTTGAAAGTAAACATAGAACTGTTAGTAAGACACAGGATATCCCATCATCAAGCAAGTTCAGCTCAGAGGGTGCATTTGCATGCAGTTTCTCAGAAGGTTTCATAGCTGCCATGGCTTCAAGCTATGACCTTTATCAAGCTCCAGTTAGTGCAAGAATGTTAACATTATCAGACAGCAAAGTACAACTATTGTAATATGTCTAAGTAAAAACCTTTTGAAATTGTACACTGTCCTCACAGTTCCATGTACATGTAAGTCAACTGAAGTACTTGACCTGAACCTGTGACCATTATGAACAGATATAGGAAACAGACATGAACCATGTGTTACTGATGATGCATGTTAAATGAGGTAAACAGAGATGAGATGTATGGGGAGACTGGTATGCTGTACTTAGGTTGTAATACTATCAGGTCTCAACTAAAGGATACTTTGTGTATTAAAACCACCAGAGGGCAGCAAAACACCATTATTATCTGGTCTAAGGGTCTAAGGGTCTAAAACTCTCACAACTTTAAAATAACCTCTGGATTATTTCACCTGCAGCAGCAACTTCACTTGGCCAGTCAAGGCAGGATATGGGGTAAGGGGGTCAGGGGTCAGGGCCAGCAGCTACTTGTAGGGGCCACCCAGCTTCCTCCTTAGCCGCTGTTTTGGGCTAACTCTTGGCAATCTGGACATGTGTAAGTCAACTCATGTGCATTTTGGCCCATCCAGACCACCGACCCATTGCTGTTAGTCTCAGTGGCTGGAAGAGAGCGCCGGATCGCACAGTAACTGCTGCTCACGCGAGATGGCATGGAAACACAGATAAACAACAAAAAAGAACGTAAGCAAACCAAAAAATAAAAAAGACGATGTGGGATGGGGAAAAAATGGCAAGAAGACAGCTAACCTGGGGGAGAAAAAAATGGGTGATATTTTATGAACTATTCGGAATGACAGGTGGAGGGGTGGGGTGTCTGGGGGAGTTGAGGGCATGGGGGGGGGGACTCACCATGCTAGGTATATCATAGACACTATGAATATGAGGAGCACGAATGCTCCTGCTGCCACACCGTACACCCACATCTTCAGCTTCCCATCTGTGGAGGAGGAGGCCTGTCAGTTCAACTCATTCCAGCACCAGCACTCTCTCACCGGGAGGAACTATTTGTTTCAGAAAGCACGCCCCCCCACCCCCACCCCCCACACAAACACACACAAAGCAGGGCATGTTAGTGAGCATAGAAAATAGGGTGAGGCAGCTCCTGCTTCTTAAGAACGCGCATGGCGTGTTCAGATGTGTGGTAACAAAACAAAACCAACCCTTTAAGGAGATTAACTCTACAAGTTGTACAGTATGCCTGCCCTTGAAAACTGATGAGAAGAGCGGGCTGGTAGGATCAGACTCAAGCTGTTGGAAAACAGGTGGACATTGATGCATTGCGACTAATTATAAATCATTGCTACAGCAAAGCATGTTGGCTTCTTTGAAATGTTAATGTTGAGCAGGTCAGATTAATTAAGCACACAAAGTGTGTGGAACACATGCTCCTCTACAGGCTACTGCTGATGCAACATACCATTAGCATGATGGCTCTTTTACGTGTCATGCATCATCACATCTGCACCGAAAGATCAGATCTTACAGAGCTGTCCACAGGGCATTATAGTTTGATTAGACGGTTCATACCTCATATAGCCCTACCTTATACCTTGCACAACAAAGATTTTGTGTAAGACTAGTGTCCAAATCAAACATTCAAGATGATCGTGTTTTAGTGTCCTGGTGTGTGAGGTCACCTGGTCCAAAGGGCTGCAGGTACCACGTGCGTCCGGAGCGCCCAGGCTGGATGGTGGTGGGAAGGGTAGGGTTTATAGCACGACTAGTCTTCACGTCCCCTCTCTTGTCCCCAGCAGTGGGGATCTCCAGAATGGGGATGGGGGTGCAGCGTTCCAGGAGACCATCGGTGGACAGCACCTCCGTGTAGCCGTCCTCGCACATGCAAACACCAGCCTGCAGGGGACAGTGTTGAACAGACGTGTTCACGTCAGCTACTTGAGAGTCTGATTGACAACCATTTTAGAGTTTGGGGACGAGTGGGAATTCGTGTGTTTCATCTTTTTGAACGGCTGACATGAAGGCATGACTAAAAGCCTTAAAGCGAGCAGCTGACCTCGGTGCAGAAGGACTTTGGCATCAGACACGGAGGGTCACAGGAACTGTTGTCCACAGGGGGATTCACAGGGGGACAGCCTCCTGAAGGTCAACGGTTAACAAAATGAAATCAGATAGTTTATTCAAAAATGAACATTGACATCATCATTGTCGCAATAGTTATTCCTTCCCTCTACCTGACGAAACACCTAAGCCAACCTGTGTACCACATATATAGATAATCTTTAAGGATAAGCTAGTCTTATGCGGGACTTGAGGGCACCAAAAGCAGCATTTTGCGATACGTAATGTATACATGGAAACTATCCCTTGTATCCCAGAAGGCCTTACCTGTGACGTTGAGTCCATCAGATCGTTGACACCATGTACTGCTCATCCACTTGTATTCATAACACTTGCCATCTGAAGAAAGACAAAGGACAACTAAAAGGTAGCTATTATTGTTTTATCAATATTTCCATTAGTGCTACAAATGGCACAAATCACCAGCTATTCGGCTGTTGTAAATGAACAATTCACGCTTGAAAACATGTTTTTTTTTTCAGTGGTTGTGTTACATTTCAAAACAAATATCTAAAACTGTTGTCATGATGTAAGTGGTTAAAGATAAACTGTTTATTACTATCCTCTCTTCTTTTTTCCTCTGCTTCCCTCCTCCTTTTTTCTTTCCTCCTCCCAACTCTTATCATTCGTCCCTTGCGTCTTCCTCCCTTCATTTCTCTCCTTATTCTGTCCTCTGCCCCCCTCAAAGAGCTGGGTCACACCTCCCCCTCCACCCTGAAGTGATGGTGGGAAACCAGGTCATTCTGGCCAGACTGACTGACTGAGGAACTAATTGACGGACTGGCTAACTGGCTGGCTGGCTGTCTTGGAGGCAGGAGTGTTCTGAGAGAGGAAGGCGGATCCTCAGACTGGCTTGAGGGTTGTGTGTGTTGTGTTTGAGGGCTATGGGAATTTACTCATGACTCTTCGGCTGACCAATTTAATGGATGAGTAAGATGCCTGGAGTTTCAGCATACTATGCCTCTATTCTTATTCAGCCTTTTTTATTTGCTGCACAACAACAGAATTGCTGTTGCTGCTGATATTTGGTGGAATCTCAGCTTTCAGTGTAATCAACCAGCTTATTAGAATATCGTGCACTAGTGGAGACCTACAGCATAGGGCAGAATTAATCAAACTGACCAGAGTAGCTAGCTTCTAGAAGTCTTACCAGTGCATATGCGGGATTCCCAGTCCTGATCTGGACACAGCTGCAAGTTCTCCGGTTCCTGGGCCATAACAGCTCGCGAACGCACCTGAACCGAACCAAAGTCGACCCCAGCTCCTTTGACACACATGCTGACACATGAGCTCCAGTCTGACCACTCCATCAAGTAGCATTCACCTAGGGGAGAGTTGGCGAAATGGCCTTTCACTTAATATTCTTCGTAGGCACTGTACTTAGGTCATAGGTTTCTGAATAAAACAGTTGGAAATACTTGTAAAGCTGAGCAAAATCCCAGAGGTAAAACTATGATGTATTAATGTTATTCTAAATTATCCAGAGACCGTACATAAATGTAGACTTGTTTTCGGTAATGTACATCTCTACAACATTGCACTCACCTGGGCAGGGGAGAGTGCAGGACTCCTTCAGAGTGATTGCTGTGTCTCCATTGACAGCTAACTCCAGACCGCTACATAACTCATCCTCCACTAGGCTGCCTTCACGCTGGCTTAGACCATCCGATACATAGCAGGTCAAGTTCCTGTAGCGCAAGCCATCTCCACACACCACATCCTGGGTAGGTATGGAAAGTAATTGAGGAGGCAGTTAAAAACACCTTTGTTTGCAGAAAATGTACATCATATATTTGAGTATCTTAGAAAAACCCTGTAGACTTAGTACATCAACATGGATTTAACTCCATCAGTATATTCTAGAAAACTTTGCAGTAAAGTTGAGAATAAGAAATAAATGGCAAGCCAGCCAACACCAAACCTGGCTGTCAAGATAGGAAATGATCAAATGTCCACAGAAAATTTGAAAACGGAACCAAGATCAGAAAAGGTTGTTCGAGGGTATGCATATGGTGGAAAGATAATAAAAGCCATTTTAAACATTTGGCATACCTCCACTTTGCATTCAGACCAGGGGCTGTACTCCCAGCGATAGCAGGGTCTGACTGGACAGGGTTTCCAATGTTCCATCTGAGTGGGGCAGGGGCGTCCGTCCCCCTGAGATGCCTGCACCACCACACGCCTCCGCCACATCCTTCCTGCAACACACAGAATGTGACATTGTCAACAAGGGAGATGATATTCAAAACGTTTCTGTGGCTATGTATGTGTGTGTGTGGACTTGTGTTTGTGCCAGCCATAGAGAAGGGCTTGAGTAAACAAACCAAGTTCTCCAAGATGGCCTTCCATGCTAGCTTCCATGCTAGTCTGTCCTCTGTGTTGATAAAAATCACTCTTCCTCTCAAGCAAAATGAGAGTTATTTACTTATGAACACACAGTTGAACTGCCCTTTTCTACAGTACTGATAAATTACCAACAGCAATTTGCTGATTTCTCACAGAAATCACTTCACCACTTTGAGCAAGGAGCTAATCTATTTTGCCAAACAGACCCAGCATACACACAGACACGCTCTAACTTACATACTATTCTCCCCTCCTCCACAGATCAAATAAGGACCCCCTTGACTGCTTTAACCATTCTTAAATTCTCTCTATCTTATTCCCTGTGACCCAGCCTCGAGTGCAACACAGCGATTACTTCAAACGGCCTCCCACAGGCTCTAAGCAGACAGATATAATGGAACACAATCAATCGTCTAATCCTGTGCAACAACAAACAGGAGACGGGCGAGGTTGTCGTTGTTCCATCGCCAGCCACTTTGGAGGCCATGATACTATATCTCCCACTTCAATAAACCTCTGTCTCCTTTCCAGAGTCTTCACATTCAAGGCAAGACTGATTTGTTTCTAATCGTGTGAGGTTATTTTATATTGAGGGGCAGGCAGGAAAGACAATTGCTGGTAATGCATATTTGAACTGATAATATAATCTATAAGGAGAATACTGTTCAGAATATTAAAAAGGTAATTGGAAAAGGCAATCGCAGACCCAACTCTAGTGAGGAAAAAAGGTTGTTCCAATACCAAAATTTTACGGTTCACGTTGGCTGTATAAAAAAAAAAGATTTCGCTTAAATGTTTAATATTTCCCAATAACAATGACTCAACAAATTTATAATTGAACATTACATGTGAGATTCAGTGTAAAAAGGTATGTTAGTGCTAATGGATCAGTGCTTTATATGTTCATGTATGACAGGGTAACTTCAGCAGGGGCCCATATTGTGAAATATGGTAATATGTCTGTTTACGTGTATGTATGAATGTACTGCAATCGTACGTATTCCAGAATCTCCGTGCATGTTATTGCAAATGATAATTGTAAGTGATGATTTTAAGTGGTCTTTTGCATACCTTCCAGTCCACACGTCTGTGAACACGCTGACCAAGCTGACCACTCAGACATCTGACAGTTGACGGGACACTCCACCACACAAGATGTGTTCAGCTGCCACTTCCTCTCCAGCCGCCGCTATGACAGGGCCATACATTATGCTTCAATTACCTCATCCACTCAGACACAAGAGTCCTGCCAGCACCATCAGCCAGTCTGTTCCTGCCAGACCTCTGCCTGACCCTGGGATAATACAATTCCCGAGAGCTTCTGCTCTGCCACCAGTCATGATGGGTAGTGGCCTGGATGATGACGCTAGCAATAAACCCATTACCATACAAAACCCAATATGCATCTGAATGAGCCAACTAGAACAGAAGATTATGGGTTTGAATGTCATTGTTTCTTTTCCACCGAACGTAGGATTCAATTTGAGAAACTGGATTTGTTGACTAATTTTCGATGGATATGGTAATTGTCATAAGATATGAAAGAAAGAGACTGGTTCACCTTCTCACAGAACCTGATGTCAACAGACTTGCCGTCGCCGCGAACACAGTCAAGCATCCTGGTCTTGATACCTGGTCCACATACAGCATTGGAGCTCAGCTGACAAGTGCTCCACTCTGGGATGGTGAGAGAGGAGGAACCTAAATTACATTTGAAATAACACCCAAAAGGGACCTAGGATTGGTACCAAACTGTATTTTATCTAAGAATGACTACTTTTGATACAACTTTTTGAGTCTGTGGAGACCAATAGGCCTGCTCAAAACAGCCAAAGAGCATGACCTTTGGCAGTAAAGAACATTATTTTATCGATAGGAGTTGGCCCTGAGCATTGAGATAAACACATGTCTCTAGTTTAAACTGCCACAGGAGGTTGGGGATCTTCTCAGCTCTTGACAAAAAAGAGGGTCTGTTTTTAGCTGAGTTCGGCTGCTGTGCTGTGTTTACTGCTGTGCAGAGCTCTGTTTCACTCTGGGGAGTGGAATGGAATATTGAGATAGTAAAGAGAGACAGTAAAAGACAGAGAGAGAGAGACAGACAAACATATATAGACAGAGAAAAAAGAAGAGACAGGGAAGATTTCTCCTATTTCATGTACTCTGGAAGACTTGTGTGCCTCTGGGAAAGGAGCAACACTTTAGAAAAATAGAGGAAGGAAAAGAGATAGTGGACGAGCTAGAGAGAAAGGATAGGAAAAGAGGGAAGTTGAGAGAGCTTTAGAGAAATCTGGACTCGTAGTGGAGTGACAGGAGAGGGGGGGGGGATATGTAATCTACTACTGTACTGTAATCTACTGCTGTACATGGCACTACTTCATTATGCAGTAAGATAAAATAGAATATGTGTACAATAGTCCAGTACTATAATATAGCCATAGGCCTATTCAGCACAACATAATAAGTTAGCAAAGTTTGCAGGCCAAGTTATTTCTATCTTGAGAACATCTTGGGAACAAACTCAGAAGCATTTCAATGTCTGGTGACTGACATGTTGTTTACCTGTAATGTTGTAGAAGTAATTGAAGCAGTTTTCATTCAGGTTACAGGGCTCTTTATCTGTGGTTTCTGGGCACTGTCTACCCACCACCGGGTTTCTAATAGGATATGCTGTCCGAATACGACTGTTGTTCCTTGTGCAGGGCTGAAATTAAATTAGAATTTTTTTTCTTAAATATGGGATTTTGAGAATGCAAATTAACATTATATATTTTACGCATAAATATATCCATTTACCATCTAGTGATAATAATTAAATATAGACAAATCACTGAACCAGAACTAAGACCCTTTTTACTAAAGAGAACTCTTACCAATATGACGTTCATGTTTTATCAAACAGACAAGTTGATTAAACAGAAGGAATCTGCCAGTTTTTCATTATTTTCAAGTCAAAAGCTCCATAATTAATTTCCCCAAAAAATTGGATTAGTGCCATGCTCTGTTTTAAAGCCATGTCATTCATTTCCTGGATTGTCATATGCCTGTCAAAGGCCATTAATCCATCATGAAATAAGGAGTTTTCTGGTGTTTTCGACTAGCAAAACAGAAGCCTCAGACATACATACAATATTCTTTTCTAACACTATCCTCTGCATAGTTATTGGTCACAGTAGGACATTAGGGGGAAATTATGCTACTGGAATAACTCCATTGCTGCCATCATGAATAAAACATCATAGCATCCCCAACTGGTGCCCTCGCATTGAGAATGAAATTGTTGGAAGTCAGCATGTCAAACACTCTAAAAGAATGTTGTGTGATTAACCGTGGTTCAGGCTATGAGGGGAGAACAGCAGGCTAAGTCGGACCAGTTAAATCTCGCTTTTAGCACATATCAAAGGTGTCAGAAGGGAAAGAGCGCACATTAACTGCTATATACCCTGTATTTTTCTGCTGTGACAAAAAATAGGTCTCTATTCTTAAAGCTACTGCACTCTTTATTAAATACAGTTATTAAATAATAAAGATATATATCGTTTGAACCCTCAAGCTCTTTCAGACCAATGCAAACCCCGGGCAGACTGAACCAAACATTAATAAAAGGATGCCAGGAAGTATATTGGCCCTTGCGTATTTGGGTGGCGAGGCCTCACCAGGCGGCAGGTGCTCCAGGAGCTCCAGTCAGAGAGGACACAGTCTTCAGGGCAAGGCAGCCGACTCTCCCGGGCCCCCAGAGGCATCTCCTCTGGGTCACACAGGTAGTCCTCCACCGGGTCTGCTGGACCGTCTATAGTGTTCAGCATGCACCTGGGAGATGGCACAGAATATGACAGAACACACGGTGGCATTCAGATTGAACATGGTGTTCATGACACAATGAGATGTTTAGATTAAATGTACTTCTGATTGAACTCAGACGAAACTAAATCTTTCTGTTTCACGTGCAGCATCTCCTCTCCATGATTCCATACATGATTCAAGTTCACAAACAAAATACAATTTTCAGACCAACTAAACGTTTACATTTAGTCATTTAGCAGGTGCGCTTATCCAGAGCAACAGCACATATGAGGACATTTCCCTGAGGCAAGTAGAGTGAAGAGCCTTGCCCAAGGACACAACGTCATGTTACCTTAGCCAAGAATCACACTGGCAACCTTCTGATCACCGGCCCAATGCCCTAACCACTCAGCCACCTGACCAAACCAAATTTCACATCAAACAAATGTATTAAAAGCATTGTTTACTAAAATGGAATGCGGTAAAAGGTTTTGAAGGTCCAGCAGATGACTGTACCCCCAGTATTCTTTGCTAAAGCCATGACTGCACATTTCACAGGTTGTTTCTTTATGCAAAATAATGGGTTGGGTTAAAATTCAATTAACCTGCTTTATTTTGGGGTTGACGGTGGGTCATTTTTTTACCTTTAGGGCAAGGGGAGAATACAGACAAGGGTTCAGTGAGTCCCAAATTTGCCTTTTCTGAGTAAGAGTGATGTGTTGTTTTATCCTATCTTACCTGACTTTTCTTGTTTGGACCCCCTCTCCACAGTTCTCCTTCAGGTCTACGTTGCTGACCTTCCACACGCTCCAGGGCTCAGCCAGCCACACATACTGGGTACAGTCGCTTGCGCAGGGCACCACCTCGTACACCTGAAATGAATTAATGTTCAATAAAGCCACAATATTTATAATAAACGTACTGTAAACCTGTAGGTATCTTACATTAGGTAATTTAAAATATGGATGGAAGTTGACGTTGCTCGTTAAGATATTTTATCTAAAGCAATTACCTATTTATGTAAAACATTAATGAATGTACTTTTTTATAGTTTTAATATAACAGTATTCTTACCTGAGCCTACATTGGTAGGATGTTCCAGCATTTGTAGAATGAAAGTCAGCCAATGGAAAAAGAAGATTAATTAACAAATGCACAGCGTTTGATTGATACAGCATTACAGTGGACCTGCGCAGAACAAAAAATACAAAAAACCTACATGAAGCTTGGCCTTAATCCAGGTCTACAAATCTGTCCATTCAATACATACAGCATGAAATACATTTTTCTACTTAGCAAACCAACTGGGCAGAATGAACGATTGAAATAAAGGTAATAAAAACATAAGAAATGAGATTACAGATATATAATGTTACTTCTTTATGAGTGTTCATCAGTGTTGTTTCAAATTGACATTCAATGCTTTATGATTTTATGGGAAATTACATTGTCACTGTTGCAGGTATTAGATTTTGCTTGTGCTTCAGATGGTTTACAGTACCTGGTTGATGTGGTCCAGTTTGGGGCAAGGCCGTCCACCATTGTATGGTTTCTCTCTGAGCCACTTGGAGCGAACTTTGACCCCACTGCCACATGACTTGCTGCAGCGTGACCAGTTGGACCACTCACTTAGCTTACAGTCAGATGGACAGGGGATGATGCATGCCTCCTCAATGTAGCCTGCATAGTTAAAGGAGAAAGAGATTAGAACACATGGAGAAAATCTAAATTCAACTCATGTATTTGAAATCAACAGTACTAAATGTATAAGTAGACAAGATCAAATGTTTCTCCTCTATATGCTCTTTTAGACAAATTGTTTCCACTCTGTGTCTATATTTCTTTTGAAAAGCTAATTGTCAGTGGTCAAATAACCTGTTAAAGAAGTGGCCCTGGTGCCTCTGTAATAGCTTACTGCCAAATGACATCACAGTAAACACTTTCGTCTGGTCCTCATCCTATTGGGTTTAGCATGACCTCTGTAATCAGGATCAACCCCTTTGACTTCCCACTGTAGGCCACAAAGTCATTAAAGGTGTCTAATATGGCATATCCTGTAGTATGTATGCTAGTTCACAAGAATCCTGACATTAGCCCCATGTCAATCGACCAGCATTTTAAATAATACATTTACTGCCCTATGCTAACATGTACCATGGCAAGGGTTCTGACATCCTACTACCCCACACAGGGTCCAGTTCAAACCCCTGCAGTTACCTCATTCTCTCACCACTTTTCAAGTTCTACTTTATTTATTTGTGATGCAATTTTATCTTGCCCACCCACACATTTTCTGATGTGAATCTCAATCTCAGACTCATATCCAAAGTACAATAACATAAAAAGGCCTGTTTCCTGGTCATGACATTGATGTATTCATTCTTTCAGTATCTTCAGAATCTTGCGTTCAAAGCAAGTCAACAGCATTGATCAAATATTACATTCTCTGCATGGCATACTGGCTCTTTGATCTATATTTGGTGAAAGGTGAAACATGTTTAATTAAAAAGAAGAATCACATTTCAAATCAAATGTTAAAAAAATTAAATACCGCTGGAAAGGGAGTGTTTCAAATTAATATATTTCTGAAAATCCAAATATGACTAAAAAGGGCTACTTTTGATATTTTATATCAATATTGGACACACATTCAGGTTATTATAATCAAATTTTCATTCGATCAACAAATAATAACAACCATCTTTTCAAGAATACAAATCTCTAGGTCTTGCCTCAGACCACATGGCTCTACATAAATGCTGCTGTTCATTTGCAACTTGGTCAAGGGCCAAAGTTATCAAGGAAATGCTTCATACAATTACATCTGTCCCTTGAGAGACAGGCTCAGAAGGGGGATTGTATCTACAGGCACCAACCTCAGGGGGGCTATGCCATGCACACATACACAGACGGTCAAGCACACACATGTGCACACACACAGCATTACCATGGCTGTTGCAGCGTGAGGTCTCTACCAGTCTGTTTTCTTGATCGTAACACACCATCGCCTGGTAACGGTAACCCTGGCCACACTCTTTGATGTCACCCTGGACTCTCATGCCTAGAACGCTCTCCACACGGCCACCTTCTGGCAAGATGCAGTCAGACCAGTTGCCTACAGGCAGGGCATTGTACTTGTCACACGGACAGTACTGGGTCTCACTCAGCGGGTACATCTGGGTGTTCTTACACTTGTCTTTCTTCTTGCTTCGTCCTAGGCAACAAAAAAAAAGGAGGTAGGTAGGTGGAGGTAAAGTACAATCTATAAGAATACTACAATCCCTTCTTTCTCAGATTTTCTCACTTCATTCCTCTATCCCTTTATTTCTTGCTGTTTCTGTGATACCAACACACAGTGCACACAATCTCCTGTGTGTCACTAATTGCTAAGCTGCACCCTGGCATGCAACACCCTAGAATATCTTTCTCAAGGTCACACGGTTCAGACATTGATTTAGGGAATATTTTATAGTGAAGTGTGCCAAAAGTAATTGGGCTGCCTTGTATGACCTTAGCAGTGCTTGGGCCATGTGAAGAACAGCTGGTGAACGTAAGAAAATGTTCAGGTGTTTCCATAACAGTTGTGTATTTCCTTCTACTACATTCCACCATGGCATTGCCTCTCTGTAAAGCTGCATTATCCTTACCTATAAGCATCCTTTTCCTGGTCCGGACCCCCACACAGTCAGCTGTGCAGGAAGAGAATTTAGACCAGTTGGTAAGCTGACAGTCATCCTGACAGGGGAGCTGGCATGGCTGAGAGATAAGGGGCATGGAGTTGGCAAACTTCAGACACTCTCCGATGTCTGCCTGCGTTCCGTCTAACTGCCGACAGGATACCGCTGAAGGGAAGGAAACGAAGAGCACAGATTTTGAGCATCTTATTGATTTTAAAACTGTTGATGTACTATATACAATCACTAGTTTTATGACACTTTTAGATGAAAGATGAAATGTCAAATGTTGACAGACATAATACCTGTATACTACAATGTGAATACTGTGTACACTACATGACTGATAAGTAATAGTTTCACCACTTCATATACCAGAAGATTGGTGATATATGAAAGATTATGATTCACCTTAGGAAGTCGAACTAAGATTAGAGACAAATAACTCTTCATATTGTCAATGAAAAAGGTATTACTGGGGATTTTGGGTTTCAGCCCTTTGCCGTAAAGACACATTTCCTTTCTAAACAAAGCATCATTTTTGCTATTTCTTGCTAAAGGTTTCCTTTTCTATTGGTTTTATAACTTAAATGTGCATGCAACGTGACAAGTTATTGTTCTGAGTTAAACTTAAATAGTATGTAGTATTTGCTGAGAATCAACAACTGTAAATCACTTTCTACAGAATTGATAGCCATTAGTAATAGTACCGGTAGTACAGAAATGAAATGGTCTTTATGTTGAAATTACCCCCAAAATATAAAACCGTACGTACATTTACTAGATTAGCCGAATTGTCTTTTTGTTATGAAACATGAATAGACAAATACATTAAGACGTATCTCCTGCCTGATTCCCTGTAATATTAAATGCACTGGTAAATTATGAAAAGGTTGTTCTGTGCAGTAATCAGCCAAGGGGGGGAAATTAGCACCTTTCTCAAAATAGCTCAAAACATTAACGCTGCATGCAAAGAGCAAAGAACTCCTCTTACAGAAAACAAATCACACTTTGAAGTGTGTGTCTGTCCTGTGAAGACATTCTCATCCTGAACCCACAGAAATATGTTGAAGTTTCATCCCCATTTCAAGTTGTTCTTTACATATACTTTATGTAGCAGTATTGATAGTTTGAAGTTGGTCTTTCTTTAACGCCTAAATATTTTTTTCCAGGTCAAATGGTGCACCGATCAGTTTTATTTGGTTGTTTTAGGAAATTAAAACTTTTGTTTCAGCATAAAAATTTGCATTTGAAGTGAAGAACAGTAATGTTTGGACTGTACCTCTTGTTTGAAGTCCTGGTCCACATGACTCTTGAGCACCTGGACTGTCTTGTCTGATAAACCAGGGCACCAGCTGACATCTCCTCCATTTATGGGTCTTCCACCTGCAATAGAATTCTCATGATAACGTTGTACTCAAAAATAACATTGTACTAAAAATACAGTATGCTACTAAGTGTGTGACAATTCTGCAAGAGAAACTTAACAAACACAACCACAGCACATGCAGTAACTATACCTAAAACCAGGACAGACTTTCGGAGCCGGACAGTCCTTGTCCTCATTCAGCGCCACTGGGCACTCCTGGCCTCCATTGGCTGGTAACTGGATGATGAGGCGGTACCGAAATTGTTTCCTCTTCACAACGTTACCAGCTGCCAAGAACAGGCACAGTCATCACAGACACAATCACACATCAGATTATGCTAAGATATTTCATGCGAACAAGTTGATAGACACGTCAGAGTTGATTTTGCTTTATTGTGAAATGGACAATGGGTTACTGAAAAGCTCCACATTTGAGTGAAATAACATGAACTGAATTTTCTTTCCTTAATCATGAAGAAAAAATCTTCATTAAATCCCATATGGCATCCCAGACATACTGGGAGAACACACATGCATGCCGCTTCTAACGTTGAAATTTTGCAGCCTCAATAGTGGCGTCCAGGGGCCCAGACCAAGTTCTCACCCCTACATCCTAGCCAGGGGACGCATGAGTATGAGAAGAACACGTAAATCACACACAGAAAGGCCTGGCAGCCCATCTGAGCCATGTACAATGCCATGCAGTAATCATTGCCCAGGACTTTCTTGCTGTGAGATGGAAGTGCAATGCAACCGAGCCCATGACACTGCCAGACCTCAATCTATAATGTAATTTACTTGGTATTGGACAAATACCTGATCAAACTATTGTGTTGACATTTCTCTAGCTACATCTCTGATCTCTAGTTTCAATCTGTATGGGTGGGAAGTCACCACGTATGAACACAGGGTCTAAGTCTTACCTAAACCAACAGAACCACTGTTGGGAATGTTATAGAGAAGGGAACACTTTTGGCTCCAGTGTTTCTAATTAACGGTTAATCACCATATCATTATTAAATTTCATAAAGAAATTGAATACATTTCGTAATCAACAATGTCTCATGTCTGTCTGACAGTGTGACCTAAATCCAAGGGCTGTTTTTTCTTTCTTTCACTGCATGAAACAAAACCAACATGGCGTCCTGGGTGACACTTGCACCCCACGGGCACACTGTTTTCTAAAAGAGGTCACTTAAAGGTTATCGTACATGCCGGTTTGTCAAGTTGATTCTATTTAGTGAGATGTGAGTGATAGCTGGGACTTCAGCTGTCACAGTTCAAGAGGACTTTTCAAGCACAATTAAAGTACTCACTTGAATAGTGAGTAATTATTTTACATTTTGTATCAACCATGTAAAAAACATAAAAATTAAAACAGTATACAATACATAGTTCTCAAGATGTTTGAGGGGGGCTTCTTTGTAATGTACCTGCATCACAAGCTGGTGGGCATGGTGTCCAGTCACTGAAAGGAGTCAAAATGCAATCCTTTTTACAGGGTAGACGACACGGCCGCATTGTACCTGGACGAGGACCCTCAGGACACCTGAAAAGCAATCAAATAAACATATACTGTAAAATGATTTGGAACTATATTTCACTGTGAGGTAATCAGTTTGATCACTTAGGAGTCTGGGTTAAATTGAGTCTTGATATTTTGTAAGACAAGGGTTATGTTTAATCTGCCAACAGGGTCATATTTAATGCAAAAGGATCAAAATAAATGGAAGAAAAAAAGAGAGTCATCTGATTTTTCAGAAATGTAGCTCTCGGGGATTAACAGGATGTTGCAGCTCAATTTCCTCATCCCATTGCTGCTGATACACCACAGATCATCTGGGTTAGGCTCAACACTTGAAAATGTTTACGGTTTTCTGGGGCTCTCAAACTATTACCATGGTGTTGTTGGATGTATCAGTAGAGTGTCTCACAGTACAAGCAAAATTGAATAACCGTACAGATGTTTTGAAATATCCAGATTGGGATTTGATCAAAGCTTTTTAGCACTCCTCAAAGAAATGACTCTCAGCTAACAGTTATCAAGAAATTAACAACACCTTCCCACTCAAGAGACACCTTTTAATTTCATTTAAATGTGTATGCTGTAGTGTCTAGTCATTATTTAATTAAAATCACTACAGGCCACATTTACTGCCAACAAGTCTCATTCTCAGATACTAGTTAAGTAGGTAATACAAGAATTACATATTTTTCAAGTTGTAATCTTTTTATTCCAGCTAATGGCCTGCATGGCCTGTAAACTATAAAGATAAGCAGCTAAGCAAATGCTTTTGCTCTGCTATCTACCAATAAAACAGTGATAGTCTGCTCACAGAGAAATAATCACATGGCTGACAAGAATGGACTGTATAAAGTAAAGGAACTGAACTGTCAACTACCCAGCTTCAGTTATCAAAAGACACAAGTTCTAATTTAATGTCACTTGATTTTGTTCCTTAAATTTTCATCATTTTCATCAAATCAGTGTCCAGGAATTAAAGGGGTTTTATTGCCTTAATCTGGCAAGTGTGTCTAGGCCTACGTCAACATTTTGAATGTATTTCAAACTGTCACGTTCATATTGTGATTTTGTCTAAAAGTGTGTGTGAAAGCGACAGCACAACAAAAGGAAAAAGAAACTGTCAGAATAATAATTGTAGGTAGACAATATTCTATGAAACAAACTGCCCCCTTCTTTTTGTGTGGTGACTATTCCATCCTTACAGGGTTTCTGGCTGTCAGTCAAATATTGAGATGTTACACAAGAGCAGAGAAAATGTGCTTGAAAAATACCCGTTTATTGCTAGTTTTGTAAAAGCGCTGTTCATGGTATAATTGTGCTTTGCTGGGTGCTTGTTATATATGATTGAGCAGATTGATAAAGCAATTGTCTCTGCTTAATGCCGCAGATGTTTAACAGAATCATAATTATTCATTCCCATTGCCCCTTACCAGCTTTCTCAGCTACAATATGATGATAAAAACACATACACTCTTCACCAAACAAGATGTCAATAGGGTGTCATGATAATTTTCACACCTCAGCAATTATCTGCATAAAATGATAGTAGCCTAAGAGGGAATGACATGTTTTTCTATTTTAGACTTATTTATATATTTTGTTTATGCATGTGCTCATGTGATGCAGTATTTGATTCACTGCCTTGGGGTGTGTGAAGATAGCTCAAAGCTCCCTGAGGGTGGAACAGACATATCTATATGTTGGGTTCTGGGAAAAAAAGTCAAATACAGCATAGATAGCAACCGGAAATCAGGTCAGTCCTCAATGTAGTAGAGGTTGAGGAGAATCCAGCCTGTTTTCTATTAGCGAGGTCTTAACTCATTAAAATGTGTATGTTGGACAACCTTGCTCTATACAAAAGTGGCAGCAAGTTACAAAGAAACTGCTATGCAATTAATCTTCTTGACAGTTTAGTGGTTCAAGGTTTGGCTTTGTAGAGGTAAATGGATGTGTATATTGATCTGATTTTGCTAACTCAACCTTTACATGCCCCTTCACAACATACACTTATCCCTTCCACCCCTCCAATATAATAACCTAAACCACTAACACTTACTGCCATTTCCATATGAACCATGTCTTTACTACAAGTGTTGATTTAATGTTACTTTATAGTTAATGTAATCTTAAAGAACAACAGTAATTCTTACGCAACACCATTGCACACTAAATCCTAAAAAACATTACAAGGCGGCCATGGATTCAAACATCCATCACATGAAGATGAAGCTATGCTGTAATTGCCTTAAAAGGATAAAACCTGCTGTTCATACTCTGCCTTTGAAGGCCTTGAGAAAGTTCCAGAGTCAACAGAAATTCTTTCAGCACCTTGGAGAGCACATTGTGCGTGAGGCACACTTGCCTTGTATTTTTCTACAGGATCTGACGTAGACTGGCGCATAAATATTACATGAGCAAATCACCAGACATTCACTCTCCATATCGTCAGTGAAACTAAAACATGGTCTAGATTCAGTGCTAAATGAAAAATCAGAGACGCATCTTGAGAGTACATAGAGCGTGCGTTCATCCGAGCTATCAACATGCACAGCTCGCCTCTTATACGATGGCTGTTTAATTGCCTTTAAGTATCAAATCCACTTAATTACTGTCATTATCATCAGTAGGAAATTACACAAGCCCAGAAACACTAAGCTGGTCAAATATTTATTTATTTGTCTGTCTTTGCCTGTAATTCAAAGATAAGTATTATGAATTGAATGCTAGTGGACTACTTTCTAAAATCTCTTCCTGTGCCAACCTCCCCAAACAGGCATACATGCATCCATGCACATTTAACATGAAAACACTCAAACCCTTAACCATTGCTCTTACTTTTTTGGTGGCACCTGTCCCACATTTACCCGGACACAGATGACCTTGCGGGTCTGTATCCCCATTGAGCAGGAAGCCTGGTCGGTGGGGTCAGCAACGACCTCGAGGTTTGTAACGGTGGAGGTGTTAAGGGCGGAGGCTGAGGGGTCTTCAGTACAGGGTCCCCAGGCACCAGCCTGCCAGTGGTAGACTGTACAGGCATGTTCATTACAGTTCCGTGTTTCCTGGAGAGCACTGCTGTTGGGACACAAAGCACCACCTGGGAACACAGAGAGGAGGCATTGGAGAGACTGGCATGTATGTAGTACCTGACATCACAAGTATTTAGTGAAATAATGTTACCAACCAACCTGTGAGACACATTAATAGGCTTTCACAGGCTCATCTCCTCCAACTTCTGGCCAAATATTTGAATCATAACTGGAGTATTTTTACCCTACTTTAATTGTGAAACAATTTACAATCTTGATACCAACCCCCACCCCACACTCGCTTTTTTCTTGCTCTGTCCCTCTCTGCTGCCATTTTCCCTCAACTGAAGCAGCCAGTTGGAAGGAAGTTCAGAGCCCTTGGCTGCAGACACACATCTTTCAGAAGTGATAAAGGCCATGAGGAGTACGGTGTTACTCCTGTATTTCCCTGAGATTAAAGCAAGCTGGCTTCGTAATGAGCACGTGTTTCCAGGAAGGTCAGACTCACTAGACTGTCTACTCAGACAAATTTAACCCTGATGGCAAACAAGTAACACTCCCTTTATGCTGACTGCTACAGATAAACTTAGCTGATTATGTCAAATTGCTGGTTCCACCATAGGATTAACGGCCCTGAAAAATTGACTTCAAATGATGCTCTGACCGACTTAAATAAGGTTTGTTTGGCATAAAGTAAACTCAAAGAATGTTTCACAGGATATATTATCTATTAATAACTGTCATCACAGCTACCATCACAGCTGAATAAGTGGCAAGATCATGGCTTTATAGCTTGTGCAAGGGCAGTTAATAGAATATGGATGTCTTAATTTTTTCTGTATGAATATCAGCACTTTGCTGACTTCTTCACAAATTATTTCTGAAATGCATCCATAATGTATTGGGTCTCAGAGTAAGCACTTGCTACATTTAGCCTTGGATGTTGCATTATGACATTCAGCAGTGTGAAGGGTCTCCCAACAAGCAGAATGTTTACCCGCCAAAAATCACGTTTTCAACAATCAAGCGTTTTGAAACAATCAATTTTCTAATGTGAGGAAGTTTCATATAGGCTGTTTTACTTTACATCTGAAATGGGACATCTGAAATGGGACTTTAAACAAACACAAACCTACTTATACCGTTTATGCAAACAAGTAACTACCATAACACCCACAACTACCCATCCACAAGCTCAAAACTAATTACATTTTCCAAAACTATTTACCAAAAAGCTCTGGAAACTTTGGTACCCTTGACAGACCTTTGGAAAGCATATAGAATATGTTAAAACAATCTGAATCAATACAAAAATGTATTATTACCATAACAACTTCAAAAACAAATATAAATATCTTTCTACATAGCATATATCAGGAAAATACTAACACCAAGACTATGCTCTGATAGTTTCTCTGTTTTCTAATTATATCAAGCAGATATTGAACTAATTGGCAGTTCACAAACAACTACTACAGTCTACCAATTTTTGTGTAGTTGGTGTCACTAAAGGTTAAACTGTACTACAAGCAATCAAGTTGATTGCGACTTTTACCCTCCATCACTGTGATCCATGCCACTACCATCGCAGTTACTGTGAGGAAGCAAAACAACATGTTTCAACATCACACAGCGTGACTGTAGATCAGGACAGGGACACACCTCTTGGAACAAAGCATGTGCAGAAAGAGACAAACAAAACAGACTAACAGGTCAACAGGGCAGAACAGTGCGATATTCACCTTCCCCAGCATTGTAGGCCAGTATCGAACGGGTCCTCATTTGTTTTCCCTCAATGGTCTTGCTAGAGCAGGTCTGGGAGCAGCTTGACCAAGGAGTCCAGTCACTGAGGACACAGTCCCTGGAACATGGCACTTCACAGGGGATCGGATCTGGGGCTGGGGTTCCACACTGATCACTCTCCACAAGCTCACCTGGGAAAGATCGATACGTTATCCCTTATTAGTCTCAGAATGGGGAAATCTTGTAGGCGCACTCATGTTCAATGAATTGGCGAAGAATATAACCCCCACCAGGAATCAAACCAAATCCTAACATTAAACCACCGGTGCTGCCCAAGCACCCTGTGGAAAGAAAGAAAAAATATTATATTGCATTTTATTAATGCTTCTGATATTACTGCATATTGACACAACTTAAGTTGCTACCGATTTTAGCACTTGAGATAGGCAGTGAATCAGGTTTGTAGGAAACATTCTGTTCTGTTTTCTTAATGGTTCATTTTGCTTTGCTGCAGAACAAAACCTTCCCTGTCTGGAATCAGGAATTCTAACAAGCACAAATAGCTTATTTGTGATGTCTGGTAGCTACTGACAGTGAAGTTTCCATGACATTTGTATTGACTAGTCTCAAGTTCAGCCATGTGAGTTCTGTGAAATTTGCTGAAGCTCTGAGGGACTCTGATTGAACCTCATGGTGCAGACACTGAAGTGAAAAATATGCACGGCAAAGTTTTGCTCAAAATCGTAGCAACACAAATCAATTTTCATCAGCTGAAATAAAGTGAGATCATTCAGAACAGAGATATTTTCTGTAACAAAGAACCTGAAATACTTCAGTCAATCAGTTCACTCTATGTTGATGAAGAGAGAATAAGCTCTTTGCTACACCAATGTGGTATGTAGCATTGTACATGTACATAGCGTTGCTGTGAAACAAAATGTGCAGTAAAAAAGTGCATCAAAGAAAGAGGACATACCCAAGACTCTGGGCCACAGAGCACTGATTTGATGCAGTGTGAGTGAGGTTTAATTGCCAGAGGAGAGAAAGAAATAGGTTGTGCATGTGTGTGTGAGTGTGTGTGCGTGTGTGTGTGTGTGTGTGTGTGTGTGCGTGCATGTGAGCATTCATGTGGGGGGTGCTGTAAAGGGTAAGATGTGGCCATGCTGTGCTTGCTACAGCAGGGAGGACTGGAGGAGGGAGGGGGGCAGATGGAGGGAGAAGAGGATTGAGGGGGACAGTGTCTAGAGGGAACCACCAAGATGAATGGTGGTGGAGGAAGTCATCCACTAGTCATCCACTAGTCATCCTCAGCCCCTCCCTTTGAGAAAGAAGGATTGCTAAAGAGGAAGACTTCACCTTGAGCCGAATACCAACTAAGAAACCAGTCGTTATTTCTAAATATGATCGAAAAGACAAATCAATATGTAAATGGAATACATTTATATTTTCTACACAAAGATTTACAGATTTCCTCTCACCGTTGCTGTTGACACACTGGACCTGAGGCATCCGCAGTCCTGGACCACACTCCTTCTCGTTGTCAGGCATACACTGCTCCAGGCTAACCAGTTGCCAGTCAAAGCAGCTGGGGTCATCACATGGCAGCGCCTCCAATAGGTGTGGGCAGGCTCCTGGCCCGTCCGTTGGTTTGTTGGCAATCTGTCGTGTCCTGATTTTATAACCTATGAAGTTTTACGACCAATTTTAATCATGAATCATCATCTCCACATTAAAGGAATTCTCAAAGAAAATTAATTGGATATCAGATTGAGCAAAAATATGTTCTAATGAGTTTTTGTTCTCTAATGACCTATATTCTTCAGTTCAATTAGACTCATTAACTTAGCCACGTTGAATGCCATGGTAATAAAAGAAAAACACCTTTTTTCCCGGCTTGGTCATCACAGTTCTCGAAGGTGCAGGGTCCCCAAGCTCCCCACGGAGACACCTCACACTCAACTGGACAAGGGGTGATGCACAGCTGGGATGTATTGGGGACGAGACCCTCACACAATTTGCTGTCCACTGGAGGGGATGCTAGAGGAAGTGAGATGTGTGATTTAGAAACCATATTAGTTTTTGATCATAAACTTAAAGGACTGCATCAAAAACAACATCCATTGATTTATCTTATATGTATAATAAAACTTAGCCTGATGACAAAGTAGAATAAATAAATACAAATATATTACACCACCATTGTCGCAGCTGTTTAGATTGTATGTGCTTTGTACTGCAGCACATAAATCTCCAAGGAGAGACCATACAATCATATAAAAACACAGCCTGTGAAGTGCTGCCATATTTCTGTGAAGCTTTCTTGATGTTTTCTTGTTTTGTTTATTACCCACCACTAGCATGTCAGAGTGATAAATTAGCCCTGATTGTCCCACTCAAATCGTTTCATCTAACGCATGAAACACAATGAAGCTAGGCCTAGCCTAATTCACTGGAGACACAAGATACATAAATCTTTGAAGGTGTTAGAGAAAGCACCAATGTCTCATTTTCTCTACTCATACATATTTTATGCTGGATCATTTTTTTGTTTTAGGTTCCTTGGTTGTAATGTAAAATTTAAGATTCAGGGATTGGCAGGAATGATGCATGTTTTTGGTTATCTGAATTCCCATTCAGAACTTAGTGGTGGAACAGAGGATTGATGTATTTAAAATCTGCAGGAGGGTAAGTGAAGCCAACTGTGAGAAACTATTTTCTGGATGTTTCTCAAATGCAATGACATGAATGTGTCTTTCAAAGTTGTGTTTGTCTGGATCTCTCTGGGTTTGTCACTTCAAAGCGAGGATATCTCACAGCATCTCAGCATCCAGAGAACAGGTTGTGCTTGTTGATAAGAAAGGGTCTTGTTCACCTGGCATATGGTCCAAACCCCCTATGAAGAAAACCCCCTCTAATTGACACCCCTGAGCCATAGTTTACCACACACATACACACTCTCACACACAGACATGCACACAGACAGCCACATTCACAGAGATAGATAAGCAGAACTCATTTTGACTGCTCGCAAAAATAATGATGAGCTTAAAGAGCTGCCTCACTACAGCGAAAGGCTTATGTCTATCAAGTGGAAGAAATTTTAAAAGAAAGCTTGAAATTATGTTTAGTAAGCAAATGATAACCTGTGTTTAGTTAGATTCGTTTATTTTACGTCACCTCATTTAAAATAGAGATTGCTAAAGAAACAAGCAATGGCATGTAAAGAAAAACACCCATGCTCTCCCATGCTTTCACAATGCTTAATCTATTATGCTATGCACTTTCAACAAGGATAATATTCCCATATTTGGTGTGTTCTCGAGTAGGAAAGGGAATGGAAAACAGACTGCATATATTTTACATCATGTTTTGACTCAAAACTTGGCAGTAACTTAAGCCTAATATGAAACCTGTCTGAAAAGGAACAGTGGACAGAGGAAAGCAGAGGACGGGGGAGGGGAGGGGAAGAAAGGGGTGGAGAGTAGAGGGTGAACAGAGGAAAAGAGAGGATGGGGGAAGGAGGGGAGGGGAAGAAAAGGGGTGGAGAGTAGAGGGTGAACAGAGGAAAAGAGGATGGGGGGAGGAGGGGAGGGGAAGAAAGGGGAGGAGAGGGTGAACAGAGGAAAAGAGAGGATGGGGGAGGGAGGGGAGGGGAAGAAAGGGGAGGAGAGGGTGAACAGAGGAAAAGAGAGGATGAGGGAGGGAGGGGAGGGGAAGAAAGGGGAGGAGAGGGTGAACAGAGGAAAAGAGAGGATGGGGGAGCGGAGGGAAGGGAGGGGAGGAGATGAAAGGGGAGGAGAGGAAACAGTGCACAAATATGCAAGCAATCTATAAATGGGAGGGCAGAGGAGGTTTTGACTTGGTTCATTGGCTTGACTAAAGCACCTACCTGTGATCTCAAAGCTGACAGAGAGAAGAGGGGGTACACTAGGCATCTGCTGACTTTGAACTTGACCCTCTGCGAAGAGGGAGATGCTACTATTAGCAACACTAACACAGACAAACCACACACATGGATGGGAGGAGGGCCACTAAACATACAGCATAGGAGAGTACACAATCACACAAAAGTTACCAGCCGGGTGGGATATATTATGGATGGGGGTGAGACACTGCTCTCCAAGTATAGTCTATCTTATTTTCATACTCAGTAGTAAAATATGCCTGAAGAAACAGATCTAAGATCAAGCTTTTGTTTTTTCCATTATGGTTAAGATCAGCGATCATGGGAGGCCTGGCTGATCCTGGAGATGGGCCTAAGGGGAACTTCTCCTCAGCACTTGGTCATGTTTATGCATGAGTGCGGTGGTTGCGGCAGGCCTCACTTAGCCACTGCCTGCCTCTCAGTCTCATTGGTAGCTTGCTGGAAGATTACCTTCAGACAAAGGAGAGAAATCCTGCACCAGTCAGATAAGAAAAGACTCCCTCTTAACTATCAGACATACAAACAAAACCAAATATGGCACACATTCAAACTCATAAACACAATTATTCATAAGCACACAAACACCCAAACACAATAAATGACATCCACAAACAAATACAGTGGACAGTGGATTTGCACACTCATCTATTAACTGCATACTGATGCAATTCACGTTTGATGTCCTATATGTATTTGGTCTTGCTATGTTCCATGCACAATATTCCTCCTAATTAAGAAATACACTGTAATATTACCGGTACTCAGAATATTACTACTGAATAAAACGGGCAATGGATTCTCAAAAGTCTACATCCTTGCACAAAACAAGGAGTTGGAGCATCATGTTATTATTAGTTAGTTAGTTATTAGTTGGACATCTACACTATAGTTTAATAATCTGACATTCCACTGACTATGACGTAAACAAACAGCTATTGCTTTAGTCATGCCATCACTAACGCTGCTGCTTGCTGAATCCCTCCTAATATAATTAAGATAAATTAGATGCCTGCTTCGATTTAGTCAGTCTGATCTGTCAGTGTCAACGTGCCACCTTTTTTCCAGGCTGCAAAGGCCAACAGGTTTCCAGTAGAACAGTAGGAAGTGTCCTTAAAGATTATTATGAACTGACCTGGACTCAGAGTAACAGTATTCAAAGTTCAAGAGAGGACGGATTTGAAATAGACAGTACTTAAAATACATGTGAGGAAAGACTAAAAGAAGATAATGGGCTCACATTGGGACGGGTAAACATGAGTATATTGAGGGAGGTATGATGGGAATATGATGTAAAGAAGAGTTTGAATATTCTAGATTTAGCCAATCTGTGAGTTACTATCCCTTCTATTTACTCTATTCAAGGAGAAACAACTTAAAGCACTGGACTTATGTATCAATGTGGGACATTAATTGTGAAATGCTAGACCTAAGTTGGACATGTAAGTGGAAGGGTTGTTCTTCAGGGGTAAATGTTCTCTTACAAGATTCCCCTCACCCCTCTCAGTGGTGTGAAACTGCTCGGGTCACTTTTACATGCTATAAACCTGACTTTGACAATTGTTTCACACTTGAGTTGTTGTTACCTTCTCTCTCTTGGAGGTTGTTGAGGTAGGTAAGCAGCTCGGCGTTAGCCTGAACACAGTAAACCTCCCTAGTTTGGAGACCACCTCCGCACAGCCCTGTTATGTTGCCACGCCGACGGTCCTGTTGGCTTAGCAACAAGTCTACTCGGCAATCGCTCCACTCGGTGGTCCTCCAGGTGTAGCTGCAAACAAAACGAAAGTTGGACAGAAATGTAGGTGTGTGGGTGTGCTGTTCAGTTAAAACCTATATCCAATGTGATATATTGTCCTGCTGTATATTAAGATCATTTGAACTAATATGCTACAAAAATGAATTGCTGACAAGCTTAGTGACTAAGCCTGACAACACACTGTGGTTTAATGTAAAAACAACAAGCTAGAAAGTTTTTTTCATCGTTTTCAAAACAACTGATAAATTATGTATGTTTTCTGAGATTTAACTAATATGAATAATGGTAAATCATCAGCAAGAATGTGCCTAGAATATTCAAACACATTATATTCCGCTAACTGTTTTCTCTTCACAGGAAACTGGAGTGAGGTTACTGTGGTGTTGGGCAGAATATAAAAAGACTGTTGCTAAGGAAAGAAGCAGTGTGTTAATCTGATATACCTTCACGCAATTAGCAGATACATCACATTACACAGCTCATCAGTGAGCCGTAAAGTATTATGATGCATGCAGCCCTACAGCACACGTTCTCCATGTTATCAAGCTGCACTCACATGGCACATGGGGGACCTCTTTCCCCCTCAGGCTCACAAAGCTCAGTTTCCTCTAGAGAGGGGCAGTCCCGGCCCTCCCCCACAGGGAACTGAAGAACCTGTCTGCTGCGGGAGCGCTGGCCCCCGAGGGACTTGGGATCCATGCAGGTCTTGGTGCAGGTGCCCCAATTTGACCATTCACTCAGCTCACAGTCCCTGGAGTGCAGGCATGACTGGACTGTGAGAGGCAGGTCCCTTGGTATACAGTGACTACAGCAGAAAGAGGAAAGAGAAAGTCATGGTTATGGCCAGTGTAGGACAGTCCAGACATAACTGGAACCAACATCCTAAGGTACTGCAATTTCTTTCCTCCAAAAGGCTCTCTGTATTATCCCACAACTATGAACAACAGAAAACAGACCCTTGATATGCTTTTGATATGTTGGATAAAGCAAGGAAAGAACTTTACTTCAGATGCATCACCAAAAGCCGTGTTTTAATCATTCATCTTACATTAGGCGCTAATGATGCCTCTTTAGGCCCTTTCAAATGATTAGGAATTCTTACTAAAGTCGACCATTTTCTGTGCGTCAATCTGCAATGTCTGTATTTTCCCCTGAGGGGATGCAGCTGACAAGCTATTAAAGCTAATTACAGCTCTGCTTCATTTAGAAACTTCTCATTTCGATGCCGCCACAACATTTCACATCCAGCTTCTCTACATCTTTCCTAACAAGAACAGTTGTCCTTATACCCCAGTGTTTCAACATATTACAGCAGTTTTATATTCTTGTTCTGAAATGACACTGGGCATCACTAAAGCTTTGCCGTCTTGCCCAAAGAATACCTGGTGTGAGCAGCTACTATGATTGAATAACAAGAACGCGCTTGTTGGTAACTGTGATATGATATTGATGTAAAAATACCTGTTCATTAACTCATTATTGCTGCATTAGTGCCTATGCCTAATAAGTTGCTATGGAAACACATCTTCACTTCAATCATAGTTCTGATGTTTGGAGCATACTTTGAATACTCACAAGTTATGACACCCTTTCAGACCACAAGAGCTATTTGTAAGAAATATTTTTTATGCGAAATAAATAAAACCAACCATCGATTAGTTGGAACATGGAACATACTAAACATTTGAGGAATGTGTTAAGTGCCTCCCCAATATCAAAGAATGAGCTAAGGGAATGGTTATACTACCAGTGAAAAAGTGATGCCAATGAGGAAAAATGTTGCACTAACCATGTAAGCCTGTGATGTAACAAGATACTTGTGACATACTGAGTCTTCAGAGGCCATGATGCAAGCTGTTTTATACATAATAACTACAACATTGACTAGAGTACATGCATTGAAATGAAAACACTGCATGGTGATCTACAAACAGGTTGAGAGGCAAAATGGGATGAAACTTAAGGATGCCCTAATGACTCCTGTACATCAAAGAAAATAAGAAATTAATTGAGCAAGATGTTCAACTTGCATAAAATCACTGAGTTACGGCTTCAGTGAGAGGTTTGTTCCACTTTTCTGAAGTGGCAAAAACAACTATGAATATTTCAGAACCAGAAATAAACAAGTCAAAGATTAATATTTATGCTCCCAGGGCAAGAGAGTTGTTTTCACGGTTCCTTTGAAATATTTGATCCCAGCCAATGCAGAAGTTGGCACCAGCACAGCATTGACAACTAGATTTAGTACATAATTGATCAGATCAGAGCCCAGCCCCGCAAGTGACAAATCCATAATATAAAGAAAAGATTTACTCCTAACTGTGACAGACTTCTTTCTAGAGATCAGGTATGAAGGTTTTAAGAAGAGAAACTGTGGGTGACACCTGACACTATTCACACGTAGGATAAAAGCAAAAACATAAATCAAGCCAAAGGT
Source organism: Neosalanx taihuensis (assembly GCA_030340665.1). Lineage (NCBI taxonomy): Eukaryota > Metazoa > Chordata > Actinopteri > Osmeriformes > Salangidae > Neosalanx > Neosalanx taihuensis. The sequence continues at coordinate 11,028,737 of CM059294.1, forward strand.
TCATCAAGAACACTGAGGCACAAAAAAGCCATGTTTTATTTTCATTCATTGATATGGATTCTTTCACACAACAAAAGGAATTTTGGAGAACATTTTAGAAATTCTCAACCAATTCAAAAAGTGTGAGTAATTTACATACAACACACATTTAGCAAAATCTTGTGTAATTCATTTTCTAATATATCCTTACTACATTTCCCATAGCATTTATTTTAAGCCTTACCAGATTGCAGATTAACCATATGTACAATATTTTGACTTTCAAATTACATTACTATGTGTTGTCTTAAATAATCTTCTCACACAAGGTGAGTGGAGGTATGAATGTGTTGTTATCTCAGCAGATGAGAAGCGACACCAGATAGGACTGCTTGGCTGCTTTGACAGGTAAGCAATGACAAAGACAAGATGAATAACCATATTTTCCACCAGCCATTCTCCGATAAACAGAAAAAAGGTTTGGCACTTCATACAAAGGTCACATTGTGTACACACGTAAGCGTAGATTATAGCATGTGTGTAACAAATAAACAGATGTTGGAAAGGGGCACTTTGCGTTGCCAAAACAAGATCAATGCTAACATCTACTTACACTTGAAAAGCACAACCTTCTCTGTGCTGAGTTTACACATCTGTGTAATAGCTTGTGATGTACACCAATGCATTCCAAAGATGTGACTAGAAAACATAGCCACTTACCTCAATCCTATGGTACTTCCGTTTCTGTGTGTGCAGGTGACTTTGCGAGTCTGGTAGCCCACCTGGATGTCCCAAAAAGGGCTTTCCTGCCGGTTCAGCCGGTTCCTTGTTCTTTTCTTCTGGATGAGCTCTCTGGTTTCAGGGTCTTTAAACACAGTTTTTTCCCTGATCCCGGGTCCCTTACCCTTCCTGCGCTTTGCCTGGCGCACCTGCCGGCTCTCAGGCAGGAAACAGGGGCTCCAGGGACCGATCTTCATGCTGTACATCTTCTCAGGGCCTTTGCAAGATGTTGTTCTACAGGTCTGGAACTCGGTCAAGTTGGGGCAGGCAGCTCCCTCAAATAGCGGGGGCACCAGGACACTTCTGACCCGGTTCTGCAGGCCGGTCCCACATGTTTTGGAACAGGAAGTCCAGGGGGAGTATTGGGACACGACACAGTCCTGAGGACAGGGAATGAGGCAAGCCTGCTCCAAACGAGGCTTGGGTTCAAAGTACTCACAGATGGTATCCTCTGCGGGCGTTCCATCTGACTTGAGTATACAACCCACCTCCCTAGTTTGGGTGCCCTCTTCGCCCCCAATGCACACTGGTGGCCGCAGGCCTCCAAAGGTCCTTGCTGACACTGGCACACATATGTTCCAGGCACCAAGCTGCCAGTCATAGAGGTCCTTGTGCCAGTCACACACACGGAAGCAGTTCTGTTGATTGGATGGCCGCTGAGCCTGATCACAGTTGGTGTGGAGGGTAGTCCAGCCATCAACATGGGCACACCACACCGCTCTGCTTTGGCTGCCTCCTGGCCCACAGTCACTGCCCATGCACCTGCCCCATGGTCCTGATGACAAGAACAAAGACAGACTTAGTTACACGGTTGCAGGGCTGTATTTCAGTTGCAGGGAACTAGAACAATTGTTTATGGACCATTCTGAAAATCTAGGTGAAGTAATGAAAATGTCAACTGTTAAACTAGCATGTAAAATTAGCCTACATCCACAGGCACCGATCAATTACAATCAATACTATAAAAAATTACCCCAATCAAGCTTTTATACCATCCAACAAAGACAAACAGGATGTTAACGATCTTAGAGAAGCGAATGTTCTGCTATAAAATCTACATCAAACCACTATCATGCTAAACCCTGAGATTTAATACTAGTGCAGTTGATTAGTGACCATGTTATGCAGTGAATAGATAACTCAGAGACATTTGAACTACCAGGATTTTAGCCTGATTAAATACCATCCCCTGTTCTCGTAGCCTGCTGACGATATACAAGTGTGGCCCTGGGCTAGATGGCACCCAATTGGGCATGAGGCCGTCTTGTCTTTACCCATGTAGGTCAATCAAGGACCCAGTGCTGAGTAGTGATAAACCCAAGTCTGGCGGGACTACTGGACAGCATTTCCTGTAATCATCCTACCCTTTAAAAAAAAGCTTTACATGGCAGCCTGTCACTAGACTCATCTCTACTTTGAGATCTAGAGAGCAGAAATTGGTCTTAATCAGTGTCAGCAGTCCGCAAGAAACTCAAAGCAGAATGTATCTGCTTTGTTTCCCCTCATACATCAATATACAGTATAGTATCAATACAGTATAGTATCAATCAGTCCCTTGACTACACATGATAGATTGTAATCTTGGAGTTGTCCAAGCATTGGCTAGCCAAAAGTCAGACTGGTGTATTTAATAGTCTTTAGAAATCGGATGTCTGTAGTATTCATTTCAAAACTAGGAGGGGGTAAAATATCTGGAGCATACGCAGGCAAATCCTCTTTGGCATTTGTGTAAATGGAAATCACTGCAACATGATTTGATCAAAAGCAGCAAAGAAAACCTAAATTGAGTACTGGGTTAGCTGTGCTAAACAAGGATGTTTCTAGGATTGAAAGAAAGGAGGGGCTTAGCCCCTAAGGAGGCCACATTTTTTTGGGACTCATTTGGGGCTGCGGATATACATTGTTTCAGACAGTTCCTAGATTGGTTCATGCCCCCCTAAAACAGGGCTAACAACGCCCCTGGTGCTAACACATGCTGAAAGCGAACGAATGCCCAAATTGAGCGAAATCAATCTAATTCCTGATACAAGGAAACTGAACAGTGGGACGCAGAAAACAAGCTCCTGATCCCCTCTGCGTCCAACGTATTAACGCTCAGTCTCTTACCCAGGTCTTGCTAATATTCGCAGCAACATTATAACCTATCAGTTAAAGCAGAATGGAGAGTCTTTCACCACACAAACATAAGCCAACCAGTCCCATCCTGCTCTCAGCGTCTATGGCCTCTATGGCCCAATTTATAATTGTAGGTTTCTATTGTGCCACCAAAAACACCTTAAACTAAAAGAACCAAATGACTGACATATCACTGCAGTCTTTCTCCCCCTCTTAACCACATCACAAACATGTGTAGAAATGGCATGCATGCAAACAGCCCTGAGCTGCATTCAGTGTATGGTGAGTGAATGGTGTTAGTGACCAATCCACTTACAGCCACAGCAGCTTGGACAGGCTGAGTAGCCACTTGCATGACACTGGTCACTTTAATGATCAGGCAGGTCAGCTTGGCCTACAAACATTGCCCCTTTAGCCAGCTCATGCTGTGTAAGGCTACGCATGAGCAACAGTGATGTCAACCTAACACAAAAGACAGACCTGCAATCGTAGTTGTTGACTGCTTCCAGAGAAGTTTACCTTTATTACCTGTATTTGTACAGCCACAATGACTAGATAAGGCAAGTTATTTCATCCTCTGGACTGAGTCTCTAAGTTGTACACAGTCAGTGAAGAGGTTGAGACTAGCTTGAAAGCTGCTGGTTTCTCCCTTGAAGGCTTAAGGTACCAGTCCCAGGAATAGCTCTCAACACTGCTTCACTGCTCAGAGAATGGCATAGGAACACCAAATTAGACAAAACACAACAGACCAAACGTAGAATATCTAAGTTCTCTAGATCCCAGTGTCTGTCAATAAACGACCATTTGAAGAGGATGTAAGCTTGACGGGGAGACACTCAAACCAGCTATGTTTACGCAAGCCTATGGTAGAAACCAACCTTGTGTGGAGCAATTAGTGACCAAAATCATGAAACAGCCAGCTTTGCATCATGCAAGGTTGTTATATCCCACTTGGGAGAGACAAGAAGTTAAGAGGTTAAAGAGACCTCTACACAAGCTTTTGTGCTTGCATTCAAATAACCTAACTCCTTGTGGACTGTGTTTAGAAAGAATATCATTCAACCATCAAATTAACATCCTCCCTTTGCCCAAGGGAGCCAGAGTTTGCTAACCCTTTTCTAACTACCAAATCCAGGGTTTGCAAGAATGTGTAAAAAAAAACAATATTCTAAAGCTAAATGAAAAATAGGAAATTGACCAGAGGCTAGCACTTAAAAATTTGAAGAAAAACTTAGAGTTTTAATATTCATGGGTAATTACGTGTCCATGTTCAGCGCGATCAGTGCCCTTGGTTGTGTTACTACTGTACAATTCACTGACTGAAGCTCTTTATCTCACACTTGCCCAGCATTTCATTAGCTGGGATACAACAATCGGAGTTGCATGGTTTAAAGGCTTCTGTGATGATTCGGTAACATCAACCCTTTCACAAAACACGGCATAGTGCTTTGCATGTTCATACATTAAACAGTTCTCCTTTTACAGGTACATTTTGTTCTTGCTTCCTATTAGGGGAGTTGCAAAGGGAGCCTTTTCTAGTGAAGTATCCAAGAATGAAGTTCAAACACTCATCCTACAAGGTCAAAATGTATGTGTCCCACATGTGTTTAACTTAATGGTATATGAAGTACATTGCATTGGTAAGCATCTCATATATGGTAGCGTACAGTACATATCAGTACGTATGATACTGTCACTTGCAATTGCAATGACATGTTTCCTGTGAGGTTGTATACTTTTCATGCAAAATGTTGTGCATGTTTAAAGGTATCCTTCCCATAGATAATTAACATAGTTTATATTGTTAACAGCCTTAACATATGGATCATATGGTACATCTGGAATAAAGATATGCACTACTGTACATGTATGAAAAAAAATCAGATTCAGAATACTTTATTATTAATCCCCTTGGGATTGGAAAAATGAAAAATATGTTGTGTTTTTGCTTATCTATTAAGTGATCACATTCATGCTTGGCAAGCTTTGACAAGCTTGCTTTGTGACAAAACTAGAGATGTTGCAAAACATCTGCTTATCTGTTATCCTGACTCTCTTATTTTAGTACTAGGTTTTTTTTCTCAATTGCAGTGGACAGATGTGCATGCATGCATACTTTACCATCCAAGATCCTAGAAACGCCCTTCATTTGGACAGAGTGTTGACATGTAGAAAGTCGGGTTGGTATCCATTGGGAGTGGACTAAATATTGATATGATTAATGTGTGTTTCCTGTAGTTGACTCAAACATGAAGAGGCACTTGCATCCAAGACTTTCTTGTAGGGATTCGTCAAGTGAGGTGGAGCAGAAAAAGTGATCCGAGTTGCTTGCAGGCCATGGGTTGATCATTCATATCCAACATTGAGAATTTACAAGCTATGGGTTGTAAGTCGTAAAATGATACAATGTGTGATGGATAGCTTTAATGTCACATATATGAGACTCTCCTTGGACTGTACTGCTGTGGTTTGAATCCCACTTGATCGTACACAGAAATAGCAGCGGTCATTGTCTTTGACGTATTAGAGATGAGCCTTTTGAAGTAAATTATATGACTGGCAATGCAGATTTGAATGGATTAACATGAGCTAATACGTGGCTAAAAATGAGTGTGCATGTATACCAATGATAACATTGTGTCCATTGCATGCAAAGAGCATGTGGGTGTTTGGAAGATTACCGGACTGTAGGTGTGTCATTTTGCACATCAATGGGCTTCCACAAGTGAGTGTGCCAATGTGTGCATGTGTGGTGGTTGCTTGAGGGACAACGATGAGATGATGTTACTGTCATTTTATTAAGATAAAACGACCAATCACATACTGAGATCTCCCATCCCCAGGAAACGTTGGTGCCAAAAATTTGATTTGCGTCACCCACAATAGATTATTCTCTACATCTGAATTCAATAGTCGAGTTACACAACACCGGGACACGATGTATTTTTTCTTCAGTAAAAAATGACTTGAACTGAAGACATACAAATGGTCCAAGACAATCCAATAGGATGAAATGGAGAATTACATTTTATGGATATAAAACCCCCTAATAACCAAAATACTACAAGCAAAAATCCTTATTTTGGTTAAACTTGTTGATGTTATATACCTATATGGTAGCCTTAAACATGTTGCATACTGTTGAGGAGATGTAATGTGATTACAAACCTATCCCAATCCTGATTTGCAAGAAAATTATTAATTCAACAGCAGATGATGCAATGATTAAAAATGGTTACGTGTAAGACTGCTAATTTTACTTCACAGCATGGAGGCTTGTTTTACAAATGGGTGGACTCTGCTTTGCAAAAAGATTGCTAGAAAACGCTCAAGTGAAAACATTGTTGGTACTCATTTGTTGGTCTGCTAGAATCCTGCTTGGACACCACACGAACAACAGTAGGGTAGGTAGGAGGTGTTGTGTAGAGAAAGTTAAATCTCAGCTAAGCCTGTCACAGCTAAGCCTCACACACACACACACACACACACACACACACACACACACACACACACACACACACACACACACACACACACAGTGGGCCAAAACAGACAGACTGTGATCGCACCATTAGGCCGAGCCACCCCCTTCTGTCAAGCCTTTTCATGTTTGCTTTTATTTCATTTGAGCTGTAAGGCACAATAAAATGAAAACAACTAGCATGAACATACCTTTAAGATGAATCGAATTTAATCTATAGACCTTCAAACCATGTCTTCTTAGCGAAAAACTAATTCAGAACATATTCAATAAAAATAACATCTGACTGAAAAACGAACTGAGAGGGATATATGCAAAGATGTATCTGATAACCAAATCAAATGTTATGCCATTATGAGCTCTCTGTTGCTAACAGAAATGTGTGCAATGAAAAGTTCTCATCATTGCTATGTACGTATATTGCAAGTTCTTTCTATACCAGTTATTCTTCACCATGTAGCTAGTCAGCCTGTTTCACCCAACCCTATATTGCCAAGAATAGCTCTGATGATTGACAACTCCTCCTCCTCCCATAGGACCACACCTGCTCTCTGGAATTGTACATCACATTTCACACATATAGAGGAATACAACTTCAGACATAAGATGGCCTTGTAAATTCTCACAAGCATCGCTGCAGTGCAAATATCACATCATTAAACACTTTTGCACCTACTGTACTGTATATGCTGTGCGTGTCTGTGCCTGTACATATTTCAGAGCATCTACGGTACATGCTTTTATGTAGATGCCGATTAAATGACGAGTACTGAGGAGGATGAGGTAATAAGCTCGATGTCAACTCTGTAACTGAGAACAAACTCTTTGTATTATTTATAATGGGCGCTGCTGAATTCTGTGCCAGGGAACATGAACAGAGCCATGGCTCTTTTGCTGATAAAAAAACAGAGCACAGGGTACAGTGCATTGACATATTCTTTCAAATGACTTAACAAAATAAAGGTGTTTTTCAAACAAAGAATTATGATTCTACCAGGAGCAGGAAAACAGAATTAGAACAGGGACTTTCAATAGGAAAGGTTCCCTGTGAAGTATGCTGCACTATGATCCCAAGACTTCCAGGGATTCATCAAACTGCTGTGTTCTTTCCATTTCTCTTTGTCCTTGTACTGTGCCCAACCCAGGCACACAGGAGTTAACCTCACTAGGAAGCTATTTCTGTATTTCTTCCACCTCACAGTTGCTATGACAGAAATTGGGCAAAGCAGAGGCGGTGGGATCAACCCAGCTGGATTGGCAGTGAACAGCGGCATTGCTTCTAATGAAATTACTAGGCTGAAATGAGGAGGGAACCTGTTAACGGCGAGCCACGGAAATAGCCTGGGTTTCAAGTGGAGGTGATAGATCTGTGATACCAATCTTAGGAGTTTTTGTGCAGTCTTATACTCCTAACCACCTCCCTTTCCTGGTTCTCTGATACGGCCTGATAATTGGTCAAATGAGGACATTATAAGGCCCTCTGGGAAATGGTTGTGAGGAGATCAATAGGGGTCATGGAAGGGACATGCATCTTTGAGGATCTAAAATTCAGGATCTATTGTAAGAGTGCTAAATCAAAAGGCCAATGCTTTGTAGAAACCAAGCCCCATCTCTTTAATTCAATTGATAATCAATTAGAGTGAAGGCATCCAGCAAAAATGTTCTATTTGTTTGTCTTTTTTTCACCTACACATGTAAGGTCATTACCCCTGGACTGCGCAAACACTCTAATCCAAAACACCACATATATAATGAAGTATACACGTTTAAGGGGTGCATATAGGACAATGTGACAGTTACCCATGGCTAATAAAAATCAGTATACAGTAACACACAGTAATTCATCACTGTTATTTCAGCAAACATTGGATATGGGTTCCACAGACCCAAACACTACACAAGGGATATCTAGACACCCAACATGGTAGACCAGAAATTCTCAGAGACTTTTCTACAGCGGTATTGTTACAATGTTCAACGTTAGAAATCAATATCAAAGAGTATCTTAGGATTCCTTCGACATGTCTTATGAGGTCTCATAAAGGGTCCCAAAGAGTATATTAAATCCTGGACAAAATAATGAGTCAATGATCATGAAAGACAGTCAGTAGGCACACAAGTCGCATAAATCACTGTATTATGTTTGCTATATGCGATGCATCCTTTAATGTTCAGTCGCACAGAAACCTGACAACCATCCTCATGGTTAATGGACTGCATCCAATCTACTGTAAGCTTACTGTTAAACAATAAAAAACGCAATAGATTATCTTCAATGTGAAAATGTTCAATGTGCTTGGATAGGGTTGCTGTGGTTGCATTTTTGATTATGTTTCATTGAAATGCATTATCATGCAGCCCATTGGGAGCTCCTAATAATGGTTCCATTAATAATGGTTCCATGGTAAGTCTTCCATCTTTGGTCGTTTAAACCATAATCAGTATACATACCACAGCTAAAATGGTGTAGTGCAACATGAGAGAAAAACTATTTAGATCCAAATTAATCACAAGTCCTCATATTTCTGGCTTTTGCAAAACATTTGAGGAAACAAAAACAGCTTCAATGTGACAGCAAAAGAAGGTTTTCTACCTTGCTGCTGATGGAATGAGAGACAAGCATTTAGACACACACACAAACCCAGCACTGTGATCACACAGGATCAGTGCAATAAAGAATGTCCCCTTATCACCGAAGGGGAGAGTTGAGATGCCGAGATGAATGAGCACACACCTCTGTGTCTCTAGCCAGGTAAACATTAGAGGAAACACAGGCGTGGGAGGACACTCCCCTCTCTCTTATTCTCAGCCCTCCCTCTCAGTAACACACACACACAAACAGAAAACTCAGATAATGGATTTGCTTGTGTGTTCTCCCTTAAGCTCCTTGCCTTATTCATGGATCAAAACAGAAAGGAAACCATTAGGGGGAAGAGGCCTGTTCTGCATCGGCAATGTGAGACATCATCGTTTCCAAGACACAAACAAATCTGGAGTATTTTTCCTCTCATACTGGAGCATCATTATTCAGCTAAAAAAGCACTTACAAAATTTCTCTATAAAATCACAGCAAATTGAACTTAACATGCCTTAGTAACACTTTAGCAAGAGCTAATATATTTCCCGTATCTCTCCAGTATCAGAACCGGGTTCTGTAAGATCAGTTTTCAAAACCTCTCCAGAACAAGCAATAACATGTCTGTATCTTCAAACCTAGACACCTTTTTCCTCACTTGCAAAATACATGTCACATCTGGATTGTTCTACAGTTGAAGGTGGGATGTGTTCTTGACATCAGGTGGGGAGGATATAGTATGTTGAGTCCATTGATTAAACATTGATTAGAGTGTTAAATCATCAGAGAATGGGACAGGAGGACAGAGACAGGGAGGGTGGAGCATTGCCAGGTATGCAAGCTGGTGGCACACATACAGTAGAGTATGAGGAAGACAGCATGGGCATGGTGGTAGAAACCACAACAGACAGACCCACACAGGTCTTCCTCTACATGTCGTCTCATAGATCCATCTGTTAGGTGGCGTGGGGGACAGAAGGGAAAATAATAAACATGATGACAGAAGGATTTGAGTGTGTGTGTGTGTGTGTGTGTGTGTGTGTGTGTGTTATTGTGCTAGTTGTAAAGAGGACATTCACTGTTATTCTGAAAGTGTTCTGGGAACATTGCAGGTACATGTTGTCACACACCAGATGTTAGAAGCGTTGGATCCATTTGCATTCAAACTGTGCCCCTACCTCATCCAATATCTTTGACAAGCTTTAATAGTATGCTTTACAATGCAGTTATCAGAGTTGGGCTAAGTGGTTTCATATTTAAAAGCCCTTTGAAGTCATCAATATTCTCTGAAAGTTGCACTGTACATGCTCTTATTTGTCAATATACAAAAGAAAGCTGATTGATTGGTTTCAAAACAGGGCTTTTTTGTTGCTGTGACCAGTGACTATGCGGCACCAGGGGCACAGATCATTAAACCAAAGAGATGAGTTCAAAGACACCAAAGTAGATATAGGATCAAAGCCTCTCCAACAGCATCCTTGCTTCAAGACCCCATTTCCCCCTAAATCAAATACCGCTCCACTTTTCTCGACCCCCTGCGATTCAAAGAGCAGATGGGCCAAATCTGGAGAAATGACAGGATGGTTGAGGTTGAATCACAACTTTGATAGGATTGGAAGAACCTGAGGTGGGGACATTTTAAAGATTAAAGAAGTCCTTCTTGCCAGAGTCCATTGTTCTCTTGATGTATTGTCTATTATAGTAGACAGCCTCATTGAGAATGACTGGTCATATGTGGGTGAGAATTGATTTGAAGGGTCTCCCCTTAATTAATGTATGTAATTCAAAACTAAACATTGACACAATCACTAAATCAGTGTTGAACCCCTAGCCATGTCCCCAAACCCAGCCAAAAGCAGACATAGATTTAAAGCAATAAAAAGAGGATGTTGTACTTTGATAATAAGTGATAAATAATTGGTTTTGAGACTGTAGCGATATGAAGCAGAATTACACATTTCCTGATGTCCCTTTTTAGTATTTACATCTCTCCTGCCTGCCTTGCTTCACTCACTTTATTGGAGTTTTTTCTCCATTCTGTTTCCCACACTTACGCTTTCTTTCTTCTCCTGTAATGCCCAGTATTTCTCTGCCCCTAGGGAGTCTGCTGATACATGTCAATGTGATTGACTGGCCCCCAAAAATACAGTCTAATGTTGAGCACCCTTATAGGTTAATACTGGCAATTCCCAGGCGGTACACATAGGCCAGTTCATTTCAGACATATAGTGCTGCGCTGGGGAGAGGAGGGCACTGACTCCGTCTCCATCTTTACACGCATGCCTGCCTGTGTGACTAACCCTCAGCTCTCTATTCCTCCCTTTCACCATCTCCCTCTTTTCCTCCCCCCTCTCCCTTCATCATTCCTCTTCCCTCATTCTTAGCAGTTGCTCTTTTCCACCTCTGTTTTATAGATGATGGACGGTAATTTCATTTTTCAATTGGTTGATTCCGTTTTTTGTTGTTGTTTCTGTTGCCCACAGTTAGAGGTTCTAAATGGTGAATAACCATAATCACACTTCTCACCCTCCTCTCTTCCTGTCCTCCATGATATCCCCCATTCAATTCAGTAATCATGAACACTACGTCACCTTAAGCAGACGCTCTGGAGCAACCATAGCAACTTACAGCAAGTACAGGGATATCCCCCCAAGGCAAGTAGGGTGAAGTGGCTTGCCCAAGGACACAACATCATTTGGCACTTTCAAACATGCAAACTTCCTTATTGCTAGCCTGACTCTGTAACCACTCAGCCACATGACTCCCTATGTGTTTACGTACATACCAGATGCAGCGGATGTCTTTGGGCTTTCACAGCGGGGTCAAGGCCTCCAACTAAACTTTATGATACAAATCAGCTGTGAATTATCATTGGCCGGTCAACAATTTCATCGGAGCAAGCTTTTTTTTTTAATGAGGTGCAAAAACCCGTTCTGTGCTGACCCGGAGTTTTTGGTACTCATAGACCGCAGCTCTCATGCTGACTCTTCTTACAGTGATTTAGATGTGTTATTCAGTTGGGGGTGGGTAGGTGTAGGGTGGTGGGGCTGTGTGTGTGTGTGTGTGTGTGTGTGTGTGTGTGTGTGTGTGTGTGTGTGTGTGTGTGTGTGTGTGTGGTGGGGGAGGGGGGTGTTGATGGATGAGCGGGTCCAGATGTAGCACACACATACACAGACACACAGTTACATACATGCTCACGCACACACACGGTCACACACATGGGGCACCTTCAGAGCATTAACATTCATCCACATCCTCAATCTAGAGTTCAATAAAGTATTTTGAATCTGAATTAGTAGAGTACAGCAGAATAACTGACCTACATTTCACACCCTCTTAATACCACGTGGGCAGCACACATCTTCAGGCACACACACACATCCTCATACATTAGCTTTAGTCTCACCAATTGCCCTTATTCCAAGTGAAAGACGTCACTGCAGAGAAAATATGCAGGCCGGTTTATATGAAACTGGTCTCTATAATTAGTTTGCAATTCTGTATTACACGACAGCTAAACTTCACAGTATTTTGCCATTATACTTTAAGGGCTACAGCTAATGTGTTATTGTTCAGTGTTGAGTGAAGAATTTCACAAACAATGTGACTTCAGTGATCCCCATTAAGCATACATCAGGTTTGAGGTGACTAACAGCAGGCAGGTGGTTCAACAGGTACAGGTACCTAGCCAGAGGCTTTGACATAACACAGTCATCATATTAGCACAGTTGCCATGGATACTGCTGTTGGCAGCCTATGGCAAGAGTGGGTTGGAGGCATGACTGACAGCTGTGACAGCTGCATAATCCTATCAGCCGCACTTTCTGGAAAAACACAATCTTTATTAAAGGCCTGCCGCCCAGCCACTAGATCGGCGTACTGGAAGCCATGGTAGCTGAGACCAAAGTGAGAAGTCTAGGCGCTTGATACATTCAGTTGCTGATGTTTAATTAGAAGTTCAAATCATATCAACTGTGAAAACCTGATCAAATTGAGATAGCAGTTACATGGGTCTGGAAATTGTTTTATCATTCAACAGCTTAATGGGTTTTTCCTTTTTCTGGTTCAATGTCTATGCACATTTCTAAATGGGTTGTTACCTTAAAGTTATAACTACCTTTCCCAGAAGTTGTATTAGAACACAGAATCAAATTAGCATACTGTATGTGTAGCAAATGTGTGGTTAATGTTAAACAGGTTCTTCTTCTATCAACTTTGCTGTCATTTTCTATAATCTTGTTCTCCCTTACAATTAACAAGTGCTCTCAGACTGTATCTGCATATCTATGTTTGGAGACGTTAACCATCAAGATAATTTACTGGAAAAAATGGCTCTGTTATATAAGAAATGTCTTTTTACACCGTGGCCCCTATGGTAGAGAATGTGAGAGAAGATGAACAAGATAATAAGTGAACACAAGTGCTGAGCTATCAAATGAGCTCCTTTCACTGCTGATACAAAGGATACAGGTTATCTAATCAAGTGTTTTCAATGTGCCTGAAGTATAACAGCCCTCTCCATGATTGACAGCTGCAATTGTGCGTTTCGGCAATAAAGCTTTCTGAAAGAAAACAAGTGTGCTGTGCAGATAACAAGCATAAAAAGCATCACATTTATTAATATATTAAATCGAAAGGAACTTGATTTTTCAGGCCCTAATGATACTCTGAAAAGCATTTATCATTTTTCACAAAATCAATTCTTATAAACCATGGAAGGATTTCCATAGCATTGATTGGAAAATGTCAACACACACAAGAACACAAATCAGAAAGATGACAAAAAAATTACATATTTCTCCCCCTCTAACAGTCACATGACATGCTTGCAGGCAAGCTATCACAAGGAACAGCCAACAAGAATCATCGAGCTTTAGAGTGGATGCCAAAGCTTCCACCTGTGGAATGATTTGGTTGCAAAGTGTTGCATGTAAATTACGGCAAACCTTTTATAATGTGTGTTAAATGTTTTGGGTGAACCTGGTTTAAAGTTAAAGTGTGACTCCTGGGCCTGTTCTCATCATTGGGAGCAAAGTGAGTGGGCGCATGGAAATGGGCAGAAAAATTGGGGATGGATACAAACTATGGATTCATGGATAAAGAGTGAGAAGGTAGGAGAGGAGGAAGAGGAGCAGCTGAGATGGCCCAAATTTAACAGGAAATGGATAGCTGGTTTTCACAATAGAAGAGAGGAAAGAGAAAGAGGTGATGCAGACTGTACATGAGGACTTCTCCAAACAGTGGAAAGATAGACTTGACACGGTTCCCTGACCTGACCTGGCCTGCCATGCTCTTTCTAAGACCATCCCATCTGGTTCCTTCTCACTAATCCAGGGGATTGGCGAAGGTGATTAGCCTGCGCGTGTGTGAAAGTGACATTAAAGATGAGGACAGGGAAGGAGAATGTGGCGGGGAAGGAATCATGAGAAGATCTTACTCTCACTCCCAGTTAGTGTCCACAAACACTTGGTCATATGAGGGAGAGGGTCGTGAACAGTCAGTGGGGCGTAATCCTATTCCTTAAAGAAACACTCTACACTGTCATTACCAACTTGTTTTTTATTTATTTATTCTACTCTTGGTCTGAACTGATCTGTGTGTCTTTTTAAAGGCATGAGCAGTAGTTCTGGATTTAGGGGAAACTCTCCATCTTTATCATTAACATTACCAAATTACATGAATTTTTCATAGAATGCATAGAGCTTCATGACATTGTTGGAGTTGACATGTCATATGCAAACCTGTGTAAAACCTCAGAATATGGTGTAATGGTGGGAATCCACTTATGTCATTTTAAATAACGTTTTTAGGATTGACGTATAATCTCTAATCTACCTAGCATTTCTATATCAGTAATGACCAGGTTTTAGTAAATTTGACCATTTAGATTATACCAGCTTGTCAGTGTAGGATGACTATTTTGAAAAGGGCTATTTGAAATAGAGCATTGCGGATATTGAGAATTATAAAATAGGTCAAAACGAGAGGTTTTGATGAGCGCATGTAAACTTTGAGAATCAGAATCGGGGTTTATTCGCTATGCAAGATTAACAAACATAGAATTCACTGTGACAAGAAGAGCAACACAGAACATGTATAGGAGTAAAAAATAAACATGTATAAGGTGGAAAGTGGGCACTAGATATACCAATTGAGCAAACCAATTGGCTAGTTCCATAAATAAATAAATCTACTCCAAGGGAAAAACCTTACGTAGTCCAAATTAGTAGACTGTTGCCAAGGACCTAAAAGACTGGCCAGCCAATTACATTGCATGGACTTGTATGTCCCCTAGTTCTATGCTAATGAGGGCGACAAAGGGTCAAATTAAAATGCACTCACTAAATGAAGAGGGAATCTCCCAGGGATACAATCCATTGGAATGAAGCCAGTTCTATAGCCAAGACTGTGCCTTGAGACAGCATCACTAACTGAGTCAGACATTTGCCCGTTTCCTGCGCAATTCAGTTGTCAGTCTGACAATGTATATCCAGATTCTGGAGCATAGCCATTCATTTAAGACCTAAGTCCCCAGCATCGTGGCCAGGACGTCACCTTTAGTGAGTAATGAATGACCGAGCCAACCATAGGACACAGCAGACTGAACTCCAATCAACGACATGAATAATCTATCAACTCAGTGACGTCAACTGAGACTGGCCTGAATTTATCTACTGTATACGGGTGGATGGTACTGTCCAGTATGATTGGCTGCATTAATTCAGCACAATGACAACCTTGATCTACAGTATTCACCTTTTGACCTTGTAAACAATGCTCCTTCTCTATCTTGGATAGACCATTCACGTTGTGCGATGTCATAGCAGGTGGTGTTGGTGAGAGGCACCCAGAGCCACAACTGGAGTGACATGTTTCACTGCTTGAGCCATTGTTCTGGGAAATGCATTCGGTTAACAATGGCCTGTCAGATGTCCTTACTGTCCACTCTCATGGAGGAATGACATCAGTAGAGCAGGGTGACACATAGTTCTGAGTGTCTGCAGCTTCAAAGGTGAGGTGGCATCACTGTGACATATTTAAGCCTCTCAGGGATGATTGTGTTGTGCTTGTGAGAGGTATTTTCAGAGGAACAAGGTGCACATATATAATGCAGACACACACTCATACACACATACATTCGTATTAACACTAAAGCACCCATATGGTGGAGAGGGTGGCTGGCCAGCAGGTGTTGGTTGAAAACAATTAGGAGTGATTAGCTGAATAGTCCATGTACCATGTATCAGGTGACTAAAAGGCCTGGGTAGAAAACGTGCAGAGAAGCGTGAGTAGACCAAGTGAGTCTGTGAAATTGGGATTTGTGGGATTGAGCTGATCAGAAGGCTGGTACGTCTCCTGTCTAATCTGAATAATGGATAATCTGGATCCCAGTGGCAGATTAGGAGCCTGGACTGGTCCAAATGCAAATGTTAAGACATGATTATTTGTAAGTATACAAATAATAAATGTATTACTTCTAAGGTTTATTTATGTAACAGAGATGTATTAATGTAAATTAGTGTGTATACATGTAACACTGGTACACAGTCTGAAGAACACAAAAGATCAGTAAACAACAGCAGTGCCAAACACAGCATGCTGCCTTGCCACCAGAACAATCCACCATGTCCTTGCAAAACTCCTTAGATTTGCATATAAAGATTATTTGTGTAATGACAGACATGCCTGTCTGTAGTTGTTCCCCTCATTGAACTCAACAATACCAACAGGGTTCTAGTTTGCCAGTCTTTGGAAGTCCTAAACAGTACAAGCCACACACGGTAGTACACTCAAAGATGTAGACGCTCACACACACTGGTTTGGTCTGTGATAGGCATTTTTGCTAGTGCAGTCTTGACAGCTAAACCCTACCAGGCCTGTCACTCCACTAACAGGAACTAATGAAGCAAACACCGAACCAAAGTGAGTGGAAGTTTCTCTACTGTGTGTGAGAAAGAGAAAATGAGAGCAAGAGCAAATTCATCAGGGACAAAAAAAAAAGATATGAAAGGGAGGAAGATTTATACAAAAACGATAACTTGGACAATCTCAACCAGCCTCTTAAAACCCTTCACAAATCATTATCATCACCATCAACATCCAAGCCAATAACTTTGTGATCATTAATATAATCATTCTCAAGGTATCAACGTCACTGCCTTCAAGAACATCACTATCATAGGGGACTGTCGGACCGAGAATGTCGTACCCATAGTCCTCATTTTAATGGATCCCTCCAGAGGAAAATAACTGAAATTGTTTTACCTCCAGAACAGATAGATCATATTTTCAGAAAAAGCAATAAAAGAAAAGTGTGCCAACTCCCTACGGTTTGAAGACAGGAGCTGTATTTCAGCAACACTCATCATTATGCAAACATCAGAACATTGCTTTCCAGTAGAATATTCCCTTCGCTGTATTCTCCTGTGCAAAAAAGTAACATTTTATAAAAACTGCTTGGCCAGCAGAAAAAAAACTGAACAAACACATGCATATGCAAATACTTTAATTTTCTTTCTTTTTTATTTATTAAAATATGTCTTGTGTGACAGCTCCTACCAGTGATCTATCTACTGGTTGCTGAAAAGTACTGTGAACAGAGAGCTCTATGACTAGTATCAAATCAATATTGTACATTTAGTTAAAAAGAGGGCTATTTAACTAGAGGAGTCGGAATCTAGAGACCTAATTCACTTTGACGAGAGAGCTTGTATGTCTTGCGTGGGAGGAAGTGCTTCAGAGTGGGAGAGAGGTGTAATCACTATGACCTACAGTGGGATGGATGTAGGTTAAGATAGATTGTCCTGTACTCCACCCTCACTTCCTCTCTCTCTCTTCCTATCTCTTTCTCTCTGTCTCTCGCTCTCTCTCTCTCCCACCCCCTCTCTTTCTCTCTCTGAAGGAATGCCTGACTCCCTGGGCTGATTTTCCTGAGTTAAATCTTCGCTCCTTTAATCTCCTTACTCGGCTACATCCTCTTTAAAATTGCAGGGGCATAAGATAGACAAGGCACCAGCCACTGACGCTCTTGCCCTAAGCAGGCATGGGAGCACCACATGGTACGGAACTTAAGACGCTATACTATCAGCATACTCCTGAGTGGAAATCATTATCAGTCTGCTAACATTTCACTGTTATTTGTTTGATAGCAATATTCTACTCATGAGCTCACCAAGGAGACAATTTAGAACTCTCATATACATCCTACCAGCTCCAGGTGTTCCTTGTAATCACCCATGTATGAAGAGATTTCACATTGCTCTTTAAATCACATTTCCAATCCTGTATGTAACTGATGCATCAACAATTCTCCAATACTGACAAAGCAGGAATATTTATCGAGTAAGCTCTTTGAGTTGAGGTAATCACTGTTTAATACAGCATGCGATCTACTTTGAGCTTTATCTTTAAGAGAGGCCAATGAGAAGGCAGTCTATGGAATCTACATCCCAGATTCATGGAATGTGCAAAATAAACTAATAGCTGAACAGTTTGAATCTGAACAAGGGACAATGTACTCTATAAAGGATTGTCTCACTGTACTTACATATATTGTATAACACTATGAGAACACACTGAAACATAATCAGCTTTTTAACTCTAAGGAGTGAAAAGCTACATCACAATTTAGGCAAGTTAACACAAACTCTTTTTTCAAGTGTTAAAGTAGTGAAATACCTGTTTCCCAGAAGTAGACAGACTTGCTGTTGTCTGCTGTTTGTGTGTGGGCTGCTTTCCAGATGCCACAGAACAACAGTATTGTCACCTGCAGGTATCGGCAATCCCCTGTCCTTATCTGCGGGATCTGTGTGCCCCTCCAGCACAGCCCCATGGTCCTCCACAGGAGCAAAGTAAATCCACTCAGTCCAGAATGTCACCAAAAGATGAAAACAATCCCGAATCATCCAATTCTAAGCTCAGTACGCCTGTTTGTATGTTTAATTTAGTCCGACAGCAGTAAGAGATTGTGCCACCTCTTTTGAAGGGCAGAGTGAGATTGCCTACTCCTCTCGCCCTCTCTCCTTGCTTTCTTACTCTTTCCCTCCCCTTGTCCTCACTTGGCAGGATGGTCCCAGAGGGATGTGGTTTCAAATAAAGGGATGAGGCTTCAGATGAATGATAGAGTCTGCTTCCTCCATCGTGGCTGTTTTTGTTTGCTGCTGTTTTGCTTCTGTCCTCTGGCTGTGGAGCAGTGACAGTGGCTGCACGTCTGCAGTGTGATACCCGTCCTCCCTCCCTCACTCTCCCTCTCTCTTATTCTCTCTCTCTCTCTCCGTCTGTTAGCCGGTACTCCCTTCCTTTCCTTTCTACTCTTGCTCTGTCACTTGCTTGCTCATTTATGCCTTTCTTCCTGTCATTCTACTCTGTCTACGCTTTCTCACTTCATCTTTGAACTAAAATGCTTTCCTCTGTTCTCCTTCTTTCCCTCCTTCTATCTCTTTTGTCCTCTCTTTTGTTTTCAGCCAAGGGCTTGAGGACAAATGCTTCTTCTCCTTTCCTCGCTTCAGCAGCCCTGGGAGGACAGTTGGAGACAAGCAGCAGTCGCGCTGCGCGTAGGAGCTACAGTAAGCACAGAAAGCTCCTAGGATCAGAGAGAGGAAGAGAGCAACAGAGGGAGGGAGGGAGGGTGTGAGAGAGATCGTGGCTCAGTTCAGAGCAGCAGAGAATAGAGATCAGGGAAGGAGAAAAAGATG
Source organism: Neosalanx taihuensis (assembly GCA_030340665.1). Classification (NCBI taxonomy): domain Eukaryota; kingdom Metazoa; phylum Chordata; class Actinopteri; order Osmeriformes; family Salangidae; genus Neosalanx; species Neosalanx taihuensis. The sequence goes on from CM059294.1 coordinate 11,048,361, forward strand.
ATGTATGGTATGTAAGACTTAATGGTGCATGTTTACTGTTGGGGGAGTAACAGAGAATAGTGAATAGTCCAAAAGATTACTATTTGGACAAACTTGTGGGCCTTAAATTCAAATTATATACCTCAACATCACATGTTCACAATAACCAGGGTTTCAGGAAGATGGCATGACAGTGTTTGATTGCATTTTATTTAAATAAGAAAGAATATAAAAAAAATGTGTTGGAGGGAAAAGTAAACGTAGGGAAAATGTATACAATTCATGTACATCAAATATGGAAGGACAATAAAAAATCGAAACCGAACTGGTATGTGACATCTGTGAGCCATAAAGGAATTTTTTCATCATACTGTGAGTTCACACTTTGATATCCCCAATGCGAAATGATAAGTTAAACAACTTAATAAAAAAAAAAAAAAACGACAATGTCTCTGAACTCTGGAATGGAACCAGAGATTAGGTCAAACCGACTGATTTATGTAAACAGATGTTTTAGTTAAAAGCAACAGTCCATAAACAGCTGTCATTCAAATGTTCCAAGCCTTTATTGAAATGACAGTTGTATGGAATTGTTTTTAAAGGCTATGAACCGCTCCTGGAAAATAGCATGACAAATATGAGCAGTAAAATATGTGAGCAAGAGATATGCTGGGGAAATGGCAAAATTTTGAAGGAAAGAAAGCTTTGCAGGAACCCAGTTGGAAACCCTGCTGTGTATGATTTCAAACATAAACAAAAAATGATACAGGTCACATGAAATGGATATTATTGTTTGAAGAGTGTATTTGAGATACATCTAAAAGCCGCAGATACTTTCCTGCAAGCTGGATACTGGGATAAGCTACGTCTTTTTTTAAGTCATTTTTTGAAAAGTTTTAATGAATAGTTATTTTACATTTTAAATAAGATTATCCTATATGTCAAAATCTGAATATGGTGCACATTCAGTGCCACAATTTGTGTGCAGATGAAGACCTGAGAGCAGAGGCACTGACTAGCAAACCCAAAAATTTACATTCTGCATGGGTCAGTTTTACAGTGCAGTATTACATGTAATAATGTTTATTCCTGCTATTTTTGAATCATTTCATCTTCATGCGTGAAGGAAACGCGGTCTAGAAGTGAACTGTAAGTGTTATACCCATGTATAGTCCCCTGCTGCAGCTTTCTATGGAGTGATGAGCCTGGAGAATCATACAGTCAGACACTTTTCACTCATTGCTGCCATAGCAACCACCTAGAGAGCTGCCTGACCTGATATTAATATGTTTTGACAAGCAGACAGGGCAGACTTAGTGTACAAGTGAACCTGTGTGTGTGCATGCGTCTCTATGTGTAATGATCATTTAGTTTCTGTATTCTCAAAAATGACTGTTATTCTTAAACTACTAACACTGCCACCAGTTTTGTTTTTGGGTGCATTTTGTCAACCTCACAGTGACATTTAGAAGAAAAAACTAATGGTATTACTAAAGGTAGTGTGGGTTCTCGTGACTATGCTTGCTGAGGCTTGAGTCAATGGAGTCTGCCAATGTTGGACCTTTCAGGAAAGTGTGTTGCACAGTTGGGACAGGTTTGTTTTCCAAGTCTGTTTTAAAAAGTGGCCTAATGCACGCTTGTTTCAAATGAGTAGGGTCTTGACCTGATGTAAAATGTCATTAATAATATTTATTTAGTCTAGCATGTCAAGAAAAGGGGTCAAGTAGGCAACTACTTTTCAATTTCGCTAACGTATTGCCCAATCTACTAATTCCAAAGACTGCAACCCCAGTTATGGCTGCAGTTATACACTTAAAATAGAATTCTGAGTTAATCCAACTTGATGGTCTGATGCTCAAAAAAGTAGATTAAAACCCACAGCATTCCAGATGAGCTGCTAAATAATTGACCTTGGACACATGTTGAGAAACCAAATTACCACCACACTGGATGAGGTCAAAGGGCGAGCAATTCAGACTCAAATGTCTAAATCGTACTAATAGTAGAAACCTAATGAAAAGTACTGCAATGAGATGTGAAAAATGTATTAAATTCAAATTAAATAAATACCATTTGATTAAAGTTTGATTCAGAGAATGAGGAAAACTGCATTGGCTGATTTATGTAACGATCAGACCAATAAGTGAAATTCAGTGAAATCAGGTCTGAACTAAAATAAACAAGTGACCCTTTCGTCACTGTTTCGTCAAGCACTGTACTGGATGATGGTCCACCTAGCAGGGGCTGTAGCATAACATCCATCTAATTTAAAACGGCATGTTTTAACATGTCAACAGTCCTGGTTTCTACAGATAAACAAAACTTCTTTCCCTTTTAAATGTGGTGTTTATCGGCAATTTGTAGTTTGAGGTGTTAACACCTGGAATGGGCAGATATGTCCACATGACTCTCTCTGGCTTTATCACAGACACACAGGCAGCAAGTAACAGCAATACCAGAAACCTCTTTACCTGCCTCTTCAGACTGGAGTAACTCCAACTCAGATTAACTGAAAACTGTGGGCTCTGAAGCAGACACTGCATGCAAGTGAAGTACCTTGATATCTGGGATTGTAGAAGTGGGAAGACACTGACAAAGTGTTTACAAAACAATGTCACTCCCATATTTAATTTGGCATACTACATTATGGTTTTAGACTGATACAATTATTTTGACCAAATAAAGATAAAGATACCTATACTGTTTGAATAATTCACTCAAACTAATCGGATCGAATTAATGATGATAGGCTGCATTGTTTCCATTTTTCAACTGATCCAGTTTGCGTCAAGTGGTTCGTTCAGTTATTGGTCATACAATTTAACCGTGAATAGTGTCTACCATTTGCAGGCATAGCCTACTACATTCTGGGGCACCGTCTGCTTAAGTTTATATTGAGCACATAGCAGACAATAAAATAATGAAAATAAGAATATCTTGTAAGACTGCGGGCTCAAAATTATTTAATACTGCTGGAAACCATTCTCCTTCATTCTTTCATTAAACATTCATGAAAACACGTTTCAAGTTCTTATGTAGGCTACCTTTTCTAATAGTTCAGAATTATTTTATTCTGCTCGTATTTGAAAAGGGCCTCGGGCCCTTTGGAGTCGACAAAAAGACCACTTTGAGTCGAGGAAATACTTTTTGAGTCGACGAAGGAAAAACATAACCGATGGTATGCTTCTTGTAATTGCTATTCTCACCGGGAAAATAAAAGCTCCAGAGTTCACAGAAAAGGCGAAGAGGTGAGAGATCCTTCTTTCGAGGCGTACAAGACCCATTGTTTGGTCTCCACCAGAGTTTGATTCCAACGTTCAAATCTTTTTAAACGACACGCATACTGTGGGTAAACACTCCAGGGGGCGGTTCAACCGGACTAAATAATTCCAGTGTGCGCCAGGCAACAAGCCTTTTCAATCCATCCTAGAGTCTAGTCATAATTAGGCTTTTTTCTTGAAACACACTGCCATCACGTGGCTGATATACACATTGCACATTTTACACAACGTATGTTCTCGAAACTGTGGTATTTCTGATCACTCCTAAGTCTGTGTAGTCTACGCTTGTGAACGACGATCTTGTTCGCATAAAAGGCATACTACGCCATTATTATCATTGTTGAGTCAACTTCCCTCCATATCTTTTCTGACAACTGCCCCAAACAGACATTGGGACTCTATTCGTCTTGATTGGGCCTTTATTCTAAACAGCTATATTAATTTGTTGCAACGCAATTACATCATGAAGCTATTGTTTGTTATTTTGTTCTAATCCATCAAGTAAAACGTACACGTTGTAACAATCCTCCTGTCAAACTTCGCTGATCGAGGTCACGTCATAATGCTGCACACCACGTCTGTCCAATAAAGAGGGAGCGTTTTTTTGTCACGCATGTCGTCGAGGACGGTATTTACATAACAAACAGCAGCACTACCTAACGAAGCAAAGCGAATGACAAGTTAACTCTCTTTAAAAAAAAGACATAAAGGTAAGATTATGTTTCCAAATCTTAAACCTTATGTTGAGTAGCATGTTTATTCCTGTACCTAGCGTAATGGCACACCGAGCGAGAATCGCCCAACTGCTTCGTACGGTGTAAAATAATGTGCTGCCGACCATACATGTTAATAACGTGACATCAAATGCAAACAACGGCAATAATTAAACGCTTTTATAAACAGCTATGTATTCGAGCAGCTCACAGTATATTGGGAGATAGCTTAAGTCGTTTTGTTGGGGAGAGTACACGGTGTACTATGAACTGCATATTGTTGCCAGTAGCACAGTATGGCGGCCAGATACTAGCTACTGCTGGCCTCATGAGAAGATAACGATTTTGCAGACTAGTTGTCAGTCTCAAGTGTAGACATTAGACACGATATCAGCTGTGTTTGAATCGATGTAACATAATGAATAGCAAAGGTTGGCATTGTCCAATTGTTTGTGCACAATACAAATTCGTGCTGATGTATTGTCTAGCACCAACAAATGGACAATTTTAAATGGACAACCAAATAAAAATATAAGACAATCCTTTATTTGTTCCGCACTGGGAAAATTGCAGTATGTGTGTAATTGCAGAATGTGTGGGCATGTGGTTAAACGGCACTTGTCAGTTGCTTCATCTGATGAGACTCCATTTGTTAAATTGTAAACAGACTGTTGGAACCATGGGCAAGTCACACTCACACTTGGCCAAGCAGAAAGATGAGGATCCCCTCACCTCCACTCAGGAGTACACAGACACTCCTGACGAGGATGGAAAAAATGGAGATGTGTCTCAATTCCCTTATGTGGAATTCACTGGCAGAGACAGTGTCACGTGTCCCACATGCCAGGGCACTGGTAGAATCCCACGAGGTAGGATGCTCAATAATGCATGTCAACAAATGTATCCAGTGCTAGTATTTAGTTGCTGACTGACCAAGTTAAATGTTTTGTCTAAGAATAATGGTAAAATTTAATATTATCAGTCAAGAGAAGAGCAACTACAGACTTGCAACACAATATACTAATTCTATATTTGTAATTTATCCGACAGGCCAAGAGAATCAGCTTGTAGCTTTGATTCCGTACAGCGACCAAAGGCTAAGGCCAAGAAGAACGTAGGTTTTAACTTTAAAATGGTTCAACTTTTTTGTTACTTTTTTTGTTGTTGTATGTGGTAATTTTCTCCAACTTCTGCTTTTTTTATCCTACAGAAAGCTCTATGTCAGTGTTTCCGTGTCCATGTGCCTCTTGCTGTCGGGTCTGGCAGTGTTCTTCCTTTTCCCTCGCTCTATTGATGTCTCCTACGTGGGGGTGAAGTCTGCCTTTGTTTCCTATGACCAGGAGAGGCGGATCGTCTATCTCAACATCACAGTAATGTCATATATTCAATGCCTCTTATAATGTATCCATTGTTGTCATAAAAGGATTGAAACGCCTTGACATTATTGTTTGTTTCTTTTTAGAACACTCTGAACATCACCAATAACAACTACTATGCTGTATCACTGACCAACATCACAGCACAAGTGCAGTTCTCCAAGACAGTCATTGGAAAAGCTAAAATTAGCAATGTCACAACAATAATACCACTGGATCAGAAACAGGTTGGTCCATATTTTCTAATGTTTAGCTACAACTGTTGGTCATGCCCTATTGTAATTGGTTATTATTCCTAACCGCATTAGACATGGCAATACAGAATGCAATGCAGAACCTTGATGAAATTAAGTTTTCCAATAAGAAAAGTATAGACAGTAGTTTTGTAGGCCATGTCTGGTTCTGTATCAGTTTGATAATGGATTAATGATGAGTTTCTCATTGTATCAATGACATTGTGACACAGCAAAAATGACATGATCGCCTAATGAATGTGTTTCAACCAGTATTATTTGATTTCATCATAGCTTAAGTTCACGTATCAAACTCTTTGATTTAAGATTGACTACATGGTCCCAACCATCATCGCTGATGACATGAGTTATATGTTGTAAGTATCTAATAGCAGATGATTTTGGCATACTTGAATATAATGATAAATGTGACATTTATGCGGTATACGTTTTTGTTGTCTTGCAGCGACTACTGCACTATGCAGACCATAAAAGTGCACAACATTGTTGTAATGATGCAGTAAGTACTGTCAATTACATTGTACACCTCTAACCTTATATTTTCCTCTGACATATAAACTGTTGAGTAACTGAAGATGATCAACTGTAAATCCTTGTTTGCCACCTTTTTTTTCAGGGTGACTGTCACCACAACCTACTTTGGGCACGCAGAGCAAGTATCCCAAGAAATGTACCAGTATGTGGACTGTGGGGGTAACACAACCTCATTGCACGGACATGTCCAGGTTTACCAGTAGATTGGTTGCAGGTATATTGGGTATAGTTATTCCACTGTCTGAAAAACATGGAGTTCCTTTTAGCTGACTTTGAAAGTGTGGAAAAACTTAACTCATTGTCAGCTGACAGTTGAATGAGATGGCTTTGTTACTGTAAAGTTGCACTGCCAAACCTTGTTGATGTTATCTCCCATGTAGGCAAGTTTGCAAAGATTCTACAAAAGAATGTCCACAGGCATTTAATAAATATGCACTTTAACCTGGAATGGGAAATACAATAATCAGTGAGAGGTAAGGCAACATATTTTGTAGGAAGGCTACCACTAACTATTCTATACTATGGATTACCTGAGTAGACTAATAAAAAACATTTGTTAGTTAAATTTGCCCAAAGTCAAGCATTTCTACCATTCAGGCTGTTCTCACCAACAACATGTTTTTCAGTTCATGTCTCCTGGAATGACATTATATTTAAATATTCTACATTTCAACTGCTAATTTATCTTTGGTCTGTAGTAGCATTAGCATATTCATATAAATAAAAACGGCAAAAGGGCCATACTTTAAAAGCGTCTTAAACGTGCGTGTTGATACCATTTCTACTATTTTGCTTTTCAACTGATGAACTGACTTGATGACTTTCAGCAAGCACATTTATTTTTGCTTTTTTTAGTTTTGCATTGATTATGAGCACCACTAACCTGACCGTTACCATTTCCGACTGCCTTGTACCCCATTCCTTGTACTCTAGTCTCGTATTTCCCTAAGTTCTTATGTACAGTTAAGATACTCCAGGGTGTTGGTGAGATACATTTTCAGTGTGATATAATTTGATGTTTTGGAAGGTGATGTATTATACATGCTAATATTGTCTGTTTTGAAATTAAGACTATGTTGTAAGATTGCATAACCATTTAATGTAATGTGTGTCTAATGATGGGAATTAAAATAATTGTAAACCCAAATTGTTTGATAATTTTAGGAGTGTGCTAAGGAAATGAGAAAAGTTATCTTTTAACAGTCTGGAATGAGTTACTGCAGTGGGATAAAATACATAATATTTTGTTAGTTTCTTTGATGTCTTTAAAAATCAATTTTGCATGTACAAATACTTCATCTTAATATATTCCACATTCTTTGCTGAATTACGAAGTGTCATGATATATTGATCATTGACCTTTGATAAATTGTGATTACATCCAATAATACAACTTTCATCTATGTAATGGTGCCATATCTGATACCCAGTTGGTGTAAATGTTGACATTGTCCATGTAAACCACTGCCCTTACATTCTAGCAGACAGGCAATTTTGTATTTGTGTTCCATGAACAAAAATAAAAATTTGATTAATCCCCTACACACTTTCTTGAGTATGGTTATGAGGTTGGCATGTGTAGAATCTTCAAGTAACAGTCAAACAATGCAAGGACGCATACACTCACTAGAGGGTGCTAGCTGTCATGATCTAAGATTTGACTGGGGTTTCAATGGCAGCGGCCTGACTTCAGGTACAGTATTGGAGACTTGGCAACCAAAACTTGCACTAAAACCACCAGAGCAAGTAATGTAAGTACTGTAACTGTATACATAGCTGATACAAATATTCCTAAAAGTAATTGTATGTAGTTGACCTCCAGTATGTTGTGACCACTCAAATGGGGTCGACTGCAGCATTTTATTTTGGTAAATTGTTCGTATGCAATGAATTTCACAGTCCTGTTTCATCTCTGAGTAGGTCTTGATTGTGTGCTAGTCTAGACGTATGTCTGTGTTACTCTACCAGAGTTACCAGATGTACAACAGCACTGGAGGTAAGTGCAGGGAGGTTTGCTCACATCTGTTGCTGTCATTTAAACTACACTTTACTTCCTCTTCAGAATTCCTCAACAGAAGCTTGGCTTGAATTTCAAAAGTCATAGATAAACAGCTAAATCGCATACCGAAATACTTAGGGTAGGCTACAACTCTAAAAAGACTACACCTTAACAGGTGCAGTGATTTGTGGGTTTAAATTGCTGCATTTTAGCAAACGGATATTCAATATTTGCAATTATTTGTTCGGCCTTACTGCGCTTCCTCATCATGGTTGAAAACATCTGGAAAACAAGAGAAGTAACTATAAACAGTGTAACGACGATTAAATGCACAGCCAACAGCATGGCAAGTATGTGAGCACTCCCAAGTCCAAGCAGTAGAAATAGGAAAATGCCAGACAGAAATGGTTGTGCTAACATCATTAGAACGTGACATTCCCTGTTGACGATAGATCATTTCAACGTTGTTTTCCAGATGTAAGGAAATTATTTCTCCAGATGTGGACTGCCGTCTGAACTTTCTTGAAAAGGAAACTCAGCTTTAAGCATAACTGTAAGTTCAACTAACGCTTACGATGCATTTTACCCGATACAATCAAAAAGTGAGGTTCAGGATGGCCTTTCTGTTAACAACGTTGTTTATTTTGTGCATACGCCACTTCCATTTCTTTGTTCTTCGTATTGGAAATGCACACGTTCATAAAACATTCCTCTCAATTGACAGTCAGCTCCAAGCAAGACTACAATTGGGTCCGTGTAGTGCAATGACCTTCGGACGGAATATTGACATTTATTCTATGGCAGTCTTTAAACAGCTGTAGTACTTCATACAAAAATTAAATATATGTTGTTCTCTTTTATCAAAGCGTAATTTGTCAGCTTTCACTAACGGGACAATTCGAATGGACACTACAAATAGGACCATGCTAAATATGAAACAACTGTTACAAATAAGTCTACTATCGACAATGTTTTTAGACAGTAGCCTAAAATAAAAGTTAGTGACTGAGTGCTGCTCATGAATGGGAGGAACCGCGTGCTTGTGTCACTCACCAGGAGGGGGTTGGGTTGGAGAAATGTCCCTCCAGTCGAAATAGAATCGTTCACGAAGCTCCCACAAAGTTGGTTGTTGTGTGTTCTATAGGGTCAGGAGTGGAGGTGAAGAACTCTTGGAATTAAAAAAAAGAATTCACTTCAGTCCCATCCATTCTCTATTTCCACTGCAAGCGCCTAACAGTTCACGAGGATGGGAATTCGACGCTTTTGCTTTCCAGCCTCTGTGAAGATAGGACTCGCATTTCTGGGCAGTTTGATTGCGTTTGTTGGTATCTGCGCCGCTCGTTCAGATGCTCCTCGAGGAGTTGCGGTACCGTTCGTTTTTGATCCCAGAGCAATTTGCAACCCTCCATGCAAGCACGCAGGGATCTGCATCAGAAACAACACCTGCTTCTGCTCGCGGGGTTACGAGGGAGAGACCTGCCAGTATGGTGACGTTACAACCGTTTCTGTTTGAGACTATTTGTAAATGCTGAAAAGTTGCCTTCAGTTTGGGTGGAGAAGTGTATTATTCCGAGAGTTCAAAAAGCTGTTTCTTCAATACTGACAAGTTTATTGTGTCTAATGCAGCAAATTGCTATCCTAAATGCAAGAATGGGGGAGAGTGCCTCCGTCCAGGGAAATGCAGATGCCCTCCTGGATTTGGGGGGAAATATTGTCATAAAGGTATTGTGCTCAGTGTTTGGGTTGGATGCTGTTTAATTCTCTGATAAAAAAAAATAAAATAAGAATTAATTTCTGCTTAGCCCTGCTTTGTGTGTGTGTGTGTGGGTTAGTGTATGTGTGTTATGATTAACAGTCAAATAAATAAACTCAAACCTACACATTCAGGGACTAGAGAAGGCTTTGCATTAGTTTAACACGATGTGTTTGTATTTTGCAGTGACTTGTGATGGCGGGTGCTGGAATGGAGGGGATTGTATTGCTGTCCATGGAGTAGCTAAATGCATTTGCCCCTCAAGCTGGACTGGCACTAAATGCCAAGAAGGTTTGTTTACATCCCCATGTCCCTCTGAAGTGAAAACCCTTAAGATGCTGGTGGCTCAGATAGCATCCTCACTAGCAGCACTTTGACCCCTCAGCTCATGAAATGAAACACAGCTGATATCTAATAGCATTTCAACTGCCAAACTGCTCCATGTTTTTTAACAAAATAACTGTAAACAGTTCATGTAATAATTATCAAACTGGAAAGGGCATTTTATGTCCATCTGTGAGGTGATTAGTTCCACATTTTTAGAATGTGGCTATGTTTCCCCAGCAATTTGCCCCCAGGGATGCAGGAATGAGGGCAGTTGTGTGGCCCCAGGAATCTGCAGCTGTCCAGAGGGCTGGCTAGGTGGAGCCTGCCACACGGGTGAGTTACACATTCACCACTGACACAGTCTTACACATACATTTAGCTTTAGATGACCACCTGCATTTCCCCAAGGCATATGCTCACAGGGTACAGATCCCTTTTTTTACCTGCTTGCAAAGGTGAGATTAAGATGTTTAAAAGTTTCTGTCCCCCTTCTCCTCCATTTGCAGCTGTGTGCAGTCGTCCCTGTCTGAATGGGGGCAAGTGTGTGTCTCCTGAAACATGTCGCTGTCGCCCACCTTTCTCTGGACAGCGCTGTGAGAAGCAGAATAAGGTGTTCTAAACCACACTATACAGAGGTTCAAAAATGTCTGTGGACCATTATTCATTCTAAACTGGTTCCTTCAATGGTGCTACTCATTTATTTTGTACTGTGAGTGAACTGTTCATGTTTCTTTAGCTAGTACTATTTTAAACTAAATTGAACTGTACAAATGTATGTGTGCAATTTTATCAATTAAAAAAGTGTGTTAATATCTTTGTTGCTGAAACTATACTAAGGGTTTACAACAATTCCTAGTTCACAATCATGTCATCGGTTTATTACGAAGAATTGACAGCATTGTGACGTAATTAAATCTGACTCAAAATCAAATAAAACCTTTTAATGTTAGATTCAGTCACAAAATCAAATTTTAAGCTTTCTTATCAATTAACAGCTATGTTGTATCTAAACAAAGCTAAAGGCTTATTTGTATAATTGGGACACATGATTAAATGTTAAATGAAATAAAGAAAACAGTGCACAGCCGTATTGGTACAATATAAGGGGATTTACATAAACCAGTAACTGGGCCAAAGGTTTGTCTCAGGAAACTAAATCTTAAAAGGTTATTTTCTATTTCAGAAATTATGCCCTACATGAAGACTGCGTAATACACACTTTTCCCCTAAATGGAATAGGGGATTATTCTGAACTTGCATAACTGATTGAGAGTATATTTTGTATAGTTCTTATGCAGTCCCCATGGATGTGCTACCATGAGCAATGAGGTAGTGATATACAGGGACAGTTAGACAAGTGCAATATATCCAGTCCCTCTGATCATGTAGAAATACACAAGCACCCTCTCACTTTTTCTCAGCCTCTCATTCACTCACATAATCATACTCAATAATGAAACAGAATGTCTTGATCCAGCCCGCGTCTTCTTTGTGCATTTTTGTAATCTCCGCGTCCTGGTTATTCACTCATGCATGTCGTGCCTATAATATTAGTAAAAAATAACAGTAAAACATTTCAAACACTTAATTAAGTGAAAGTAAAAAAGACAGGGTAGTCTACATGTGACCTAATGCTAACCTTTAGCCCACAGGTGGGACCAGTGGTTCCCTTCCGGCAGTGGCAGAAGTCAGGTAGGACACATCTCCCTCCATTGAGGCACCTTTTCTTACAGATGGCTGTAAAATAGACAAAACGTTGAGACCTTTTAATTACAATTTTTCAACCTAGCAGCTAAAACTTGACATGCTGATTGAAAATACAACAACAAAGTGTTGATGAGATAGATGCACTCACGTGTTTGACAATGCAAGCCCTCCCATCCTGTTTGACAATTGCAGGTATTGGGTCCTACACACTCACCACCATTTTTACACTTCTGTAAGCAGACAGCTACACAGGAGGAGAAAAGTGTCAGGAAACCCCAGGTTAATTGACACAGAATTGTGATTTTGTTTGACAGACCAATGTTATATTGCAGTAAGTTTCCAATGGAAACTGTATCTAGTCAATAATATACTCCAATCACTTACGTATATTACACCTCTTGCCCCTCCAACCGGAGGCACAGGAACAGGTATTGGGACTAACACACTTTCCCTTGTTCATGCACATGGGCTCACACACACCTGGAGAACACATACATTCTCTTTACATTAATCGGTAGTTTATATTTTTGTAACATACAGTCCATCCATGGTGGCATGTTTTACAGTGACTGATCAGGTGCTGACTTACTCTTTTGGCACCGTTTCCCTGTGTAACCCTCAGGACATGAGCACACGTTGTTCCTCATACACTGGCCACTGTTCTTACAAGGAGGACTACACACAGCTGCAACAGAACAGAACAGTGGCAGTCATATTTGTCCATGTATTTAACCAACTCACTGTCAAGTGAAGGAATATCAACAATGTGAAATAGCGAACGATTAAATATTGTGTGTTAATGAGTTAAACAGGCATTTACCAATCTGACACTGAGAGCCATAGAAGCCACTGGGACAGGCACAGATGTTTGGTTTGATGCAGGTTCCGCCATTCAAACACACTGGATTACACACAGCTGGGGCACAAAGAACGCTGCACTCAGACACATCTCATCATATTTTATTACTAGTCTGGAATGTTCCACTTTTGTTTGTATTTACCTGAGTTGCATGTCGGTCCATACCAGCCAGACTTGCACTTGCAGACATCAGGAGATATGCACTCCCCTCCATTTTCACAATGCCTGTTACATACCACTGAGCAGATAAACACAATATCAGGGTTGGGATTTAATACCTTGTGTGCATTGCCTATCCATTTTAACACATGATTAAAACCCTCACCTACAGTATATATTTACTGTAAGAAGGGTGAGCCAGTTCTTGCTGGTTCAGATTATAGTGCTAATGTAAAAAGGATTCAATAGGTTGAATAATTGCTCACTGATTTCACATCTTGGCCCCACATAGCCGTAGGAGCAAGTGCAGAGGTTTCTGGCTAAGCAGGTTCCTCCATGTTGACAAGATGGCTTACAGCTAGCTACAAGACAAGGAGTTGTACCATTATCATTGGGAGAACAACCCATACGGCAGAGTATTGTTAGTTTATTACTCGTACAGTACATACTATAAAACCCAGCGTGGGATTACCTTCTTCACAAGAGGGTCCACTGTAGCCGTCCGGACAGGTACAGACATTGGGCTTCACACACTTCCCTTGGTTCTTACAGTCAGGTCGACACACAGCTGAAAATGGACATAGTCCACACAACGGAATTGAAATTAATTGAAATGAGAAGCATGAGTCAAGAGTTCAAGCGTTTTAAAATTGTAAATAGTAGGAAAAAATATCCCCCCCCTCCACACTTCACCTATGTGGCAGTTGTATCCAGTATATCCTTCTTTGCATGTACAGGTGTTGGGTAAAGTACACTCCATGTTCCTGCCACATAGATACCTGCACACAGCTAGGACAAAAACATCAACATATTTTTATACAGCTAAAAAATCCTAATAAATGCAATTTCCCAAAACTGAATAAAGAGGGGCATGCCCACATTTTCCACAATAATTCAGAGAAGCTGACCTTTGCATGTGATCCCATCTCCAGTGTACCCATACGGACAGCGGCCGCATTTAAAGGACCCTGTGGTCGTTGCTTGGCAGGGGACACCAGAGAAGCAAGGTGAGTCTGAACAGGTAACAATAGAAGGCGATGACCCCCATCTGACCCTGGGGTCTGGGCTCAAATCATCCCTGTTGGATTGGCCTCTGTGGATTGCTGTATGGGTGAAGATAGTTTGGTTTCTAGGGTTGGTGGTCTTTTTGGAACTCGAGGATACAGGTTCCCTTGAGGGACCAGAGGGAGAAACTTCAAATGTTCTCCATTCATCATACTCCCTTTTGGGCTGAGTGGCTGAGGAAGAGGAGGATGTAACAGCTGTGTCCGTGCCGGGGTCTGATCCAATCACCCGAGACCGTCCATCGCCTCTGCTGGTGACTGGCATTTTCCCTGTAAAACACTGAAAGTTAGAGAGCATGGCTTGAAAATGAACATCTTCACGTTGATATGCCCAAACCTAGAAGTAACTTAAAAGAGCTTCTCACCAACTGGGGTTCTTCCGCTACAGGTAAGTCCATTTCCGTGGTACCCGGGTGGACAAGGTCCACAGATATACCCTGCAGACCCATGAATGGTCTCAAAGCACTGCACCCCTGGGTGACATGGTTGTTTGGAACAGGGGGAGGGGGCAGTTGTCATGGTTTTAGCTGAGCCATGGGAACCCCCAGCAGGTAGAGTCACTCTCCGATTTTCATCAAGTTCATCACCCTTAACAGGAATCGCTGTCTTATCTTCAGGAGGGGAGACAGGGAAACCGGTTCATGGAGGGTGTGTAATATTACAGTTGGGAGCGATAACTACTTTGATTAGTAAGACTAATCAAAATGAAGTTACCTAATGTTATGAAGACCTAAGGACATCCATGTTCATGTGTGTTTAGGCAAACTCACGTTTACACCTCTTCCCATCTCCATGGTAGCCCTCTGGACAGGGACCACAACTGAACGAGCCCAGTGTGTTACTGCACCCCACCCCAGGAAAACATGGCTGTGAGGTACATTCATCTACATCCTCTCTGCACGTATGACCTGAGAGACCCAAAACATAGTCTTCAGGAAACACCCATGCATAAGGGGTAAAGCTCTGCACCTCAAGGAAAGTTAAAACAAGTATGAATGAATTGCTTAATACCTGTTATAATATCTGATATATACTTTGGTTCCAATTGGGTAGTATAGTATAAGTATAGGATATTCTGTACCTGTCATCCCACCAGGACAAATACAGGAGAAAGAGTTGGGTCCATCTATGCAGAGGGCCAGTCGACAGGGGTTGGGCTTACAATCGTCTATATCCACCTCACATCTGTACCCCTTAAAGCCATCAGGGCAGACACACAGGTACTCCCCACTGCCAGCGGGAAAGTTAATATTCGTAACACAGGAAGCTCCGTTCAGACAGTCACAAGGTAACACAGAGACCTAAGGGACGCACACAGAAGGAGAAATGTTGACTTGTTTCATTCATCTTTTACTGACATGAGATACATCTTGTAATTAATCACTAGTGGTATGCTGATTGAATTAGTCTACGCCTCCAATTCTCTTGTGAACAAAATCTAAATTCGAACAAAGAAGGAAATGGAAATTGGGGGCATTTCATTTTCAGATTGCTTTCCATGAGCTCCCTCTTGTGGCCAAATGAAACAGAACGTTTTCTCCATTTCTCAAACATCTGAACAATGTTGGCTAACCATGCCTAGCTAAGAAGATGCTATTTTAGTCAAAACCCCTCAGCCTGGAACCCTCCACAGACAGACACTTGGCTAAAACATACCTGAACTGAAGCTTTAACTTCAGAATTGCAATCATCTGTGACAGTGAAGTGGAAAGAGTGTGTATCCGTGTTGACAGCAGTGGCCTTCCAAATGAGGAGACCAGCAGGGGAGAGCGAGGTCTCTCTAGGACCTGAATCCAGAGTGAACAGCACGGCTGACCCCTCTGGGTCCTGAGCTACCAGCTGATACACAAAGTTCTCCCCCTGGAATGACTGGAGATGCTCTGTGGCCTGGAACACTGGGGGCTGATTCTCTGAGAGTGTTGAATACACAGACATACAGTATATACATGTACACAAACACACACAAACCACACAGGGGCCTCCTATTAAATAATTCAAAATACTCCAACTCCTTGTAAGTCGCTTTGGATAAAAGCGTCTGCTAAATGAATAAATGTAAATGTAACAATAAAGATTCATGTTAATAGAAACTCACACCTACTACTACAGTTGGTGGTCACACTATAACTAACACGCTATATACTAACATCTGTAGATGCCCATCCAATCAGAAAATTAACAACATAATTTTAACCATAATGCTTAGGGTTGGCATTAGGTTTAATATATTATGTTTATACTACTTTACAGTTGTCCATGCCATTGTATAGTAACAGTTCAATGTATTAGTCAAAGTGCATGTTTCAGAGGAGAGTCTACATACTCTCTGCAATAGACCATGAGTATCTGGAGGAGTCTGGGCTGCATGTCAGGCAAGGGCTGTTGGGATTAAAGTCCCCCTCTTCATAACACTGGCCATCGATGTTGCATGTTTTCTCCTGAGCAAAAAGTAAATAGAAAGGTAGTTTAATTTGGACCTTGACATTGCAATTATACTTCTTCACAAGAAGTATCTTCATAAGACTGATACTTGCTTGTAGTATCGTATTAGAATTGTATAATGAAAATCTAAATGAAACATTGTATATTGTCATTTTATACTTCATGAGAACACACCTTAAGTGCGCAGAGGTTTTCGTCATTTGAGCTGCAGATCTGGCAGGTTCCATCAAACAGAGTTAAGATCTTGGCATTGCTGAAGCTGTAGCCATCATTGGATACCTGTAAAGGGAGTTCATGGTGTAAATTTGGTACCATAAGTTCTGCTGTTGAGTGTGCAAACACTCTAGAAAGCAGATCATGACCAACAGCAAAAAGTGTAAAAAGGGAGCAGACTCTCATTTCAGTGGGCACCGCAAATCATTAAATTTCTCATTGGTCTGGCTTTAATTAAGTCAGACAGTTAATCAAACTTAAGTGGTAAGTTTTCCAGGAGATTTCCCTCATTGGCACCAAGATGGCAAAGAATGTATAATGATCTAATCCGTAAACATTAAAACATCCAACTTTCAAAAGCTAAAGTACCTGTTTCAATATAATGTGTTGAGGTTTTCTGATGCGGCAACATGGAATATGGTATGTGGGTTGGACATAAATATTCTCAGATGTTTACAGAATTAACAACTGTAAGGCCGGCTGTTGTAGTAAATGTTGCACCATCTTGCAGCCATCTGGTTCTCAGGCAAACTTGCAAGAGTTTTCCGAAACTGTTAAACACTGTTCACTTGAGAAGTTCTATTCTGAAACTGTGTTTAGTATACGCATGAACTACACTCCCAAGTTTTGTACTTCTATGATCAGCATATATAACTAAATTATTGTATCAGTGTTATAAAGTTACTTCTACACATGGCATGCCAGAAGCATTATTGAAGCATCAAGGTTCTCCATCATCTATGCATAAACATTTCTCACGAACTTTTATCTGCCAGCGTGCAAGGGGTCTGTCAATGAAGGTTTCCATGTCAAAGTCTGCAAGAGGCTGCCTGTCCTGTAGGGGGAGTGGACACTCCAGAGACGTGACATCCAGGTAGACAGCCTGCACAAACTCCGGCTCATCCAGAAACCATTCTCCATCTGCAAACTGGGAAGACAATAAAATACAGGTGACAAGAAGGGAGGGTGAGAAGGTGAAAGTATGTGTGTGTATGTGGGGGGAAGAACAGGAAAGAGAGACAGTGAGAGTGGAATCAGCGGTTGTGACCATCTGAAACTAAGGCTAAGCTGAGACAAGCACGACGGAGAAGCAGAAAAGTACCTTTTCTTTCACAAACTCACACTTGACCTCGGAAGAGTCTTTAAAGCCTTGGCCGTAGACTTGCACTGAGGAACAGTCTCTCTCCTTCACATCACAGAATCCTTCATCCTCTAGATCCGATATCTCTGGGATCTGGTCTTCATAGACCATAGAAAAAAAGAAAACATTCACAAAAAGCTTGGGAGAAGATTTGCATGTCTCAAACTGACAAAGATAGTCTGTAGTCTGTTTGTTAGATTTGTATTGGTATGATCCAACAATGTCACACTTTTCTTACCAGCGAGCACACTGCAGTCATAGGATCCAAATCCTGGGAAACACACGCAGCCCCACTGTGAGCACTGCCCGTTCCCATTACACAGGTTAGGACACTTGAGGTGTGAGAAAACATCCTGATACTCTCCTCCTGGCCCATCCTCCTCCACCAGCCTCCTCTCACACTCGTTCTCCAGCAATGGAATGATGGCGCCCACCCACTCCTGATTGTCTTTAATCTGAAAGTCACTAACACACATAGCCACAGAAAGGCTAACTATGGTTTTGTCCAATAGGCGGGCGCAGCCTAGCGCTATGCTAGAGTTGGCCACCACATGCTGGCACTGGAGCCTCGCCTGGGGCTGGGTTAGCCCAGATGGGGTGGGCCAGGTTGGGAGAGAAGATGTCTCAAGCTGGGGAAAAGGCTCATGGTCCTCAGGGAAGAAATATGTTGAGCTTTCCAGGTCAGACTGACTCAGGCTCTGGTAGGGATTTTTAGAGATGTCCACATAAGTCTGGCGCCTGCCTCTTTGCTTATTCGAGCGGTGATGGATAGAAGTGGATAGTCCGCCCCTGGAATTTCCCACAGGAGAGCCTCTCTTTGCAGGCTGGACAGCAGTGCCTTGTCCCTGCGTACGCTGGTTGGAGTGTCCTGATGGTGCTTTGTGGTGCTCCTGGGCTTTGAAAAGCTCCACTGAGTTGATGTACTCAGCTGTGATGTCCAGCGTGGGGATGACACTTGCAAGCCTCACGTTGCCGTGGTGAGAGCAGGAGGGGTCTGACACAGCGAGTGATTGAGACCGGGTTCTAGGAGATAAAGAGTCTGTCTCACTTTCACAGTTGCAGTATATGTGAGGGTTTTGAGTGTTTGGATGGGATGGGACTGTGTCAAACCAACTGCTGCCAGGAGGAAGCCTGTCATGAAAGAAAGAACCACAATAATAAAGACTCCTCAGTACTCTCAAGCAATGTAGAAACATCAGTACATTATGATCACATTTCTTACCTCCAGGCAGCAATGAATGCAGGAACATCCTCAAGAGTGGCACCCTCTGGTGTGTGCAGGTCATTGTGCATCAGTCCGTCATACAACCCACACAGGCCCTCGGTGTGAGACCAGTCTGAGCTGGGAGCTCTCAGGGTCAGACTCATCCCCCAGTTAGCCACGTCTGCACGCACAAACGCCCCAGATGAGAACATCATCTACCATACAGAAGGAGGAAAGTATCCAAAATGTAAATGGTTATTAGGCTTCAATAGGCAGATTTGCAAGATTTCTTATTTGATCATAGTCATTCTTCTTCTTTAACCTGTGTCAATGTTGTTTTTTACATATTAAAATAAAGTCTCCATGGCTATCTGTCAGGATGGTAACTCACAGTGACCTTGCGTCCCTGGTATGACTTGGTGATGCGGATGCCAGTTTTTCCCAGGTCCCTGTTCTTCACATGTATGCGTGGCTTAGTGCTCCCAAGCTCGCCGTTGCACATGTCGAATGCGATGACGTCCCCAGCATCCCGCACCACAAAGCCACACACGCAAGATGCATCGTGCACCACGCTGCCACACTCCCACTGGCGCACATGCACTTCGAAGGGCCGGCTTGTGCTCTTGTACAGTACAAAGGTGCCTATTTGGTAGTTATCATACTGCCTAGATGTAATTACAGTCGAAAACAAACAATTAGTACACTTCAGTATTTCTGCAGAAGTTCAATAATTGATCTGAGTTATAATATAGGAATGGTCTGTTTTTTTTCTGACTCCACGCATGTGGTGTCATGCAGACAGGGAGCAAAGAAAGGAAGTTACCTGCCATCGAATGTGATCATGTGAGGGTCAGTGAAGGCGTAGCAGTAAGCTGAGGGAACATCCTTTACTTTGATCTGGGAAATCACAAATTCATACCATCATCCACTTCAGACAGCTAATGGACGTACTTACATATCGTACGTACATTGTAGGATATGTAAAGCAGTCTAAGAGGGTAAACGTTCACCTGCACACTCTGTGGAATATAGCCGTTCCAGAGGAAGTTACTGGTGACAACAGGTTTAACGACTATCTCAGTTGTCCTGTCCCCGTCCTTTATGAAATCTGTGACAGCAGTGAAGTGAACCACAGCCTTGCTACACACACCGCTCCGGCAGGGACTTTGGGATAACTCAGCCACACAGGAGGTCAAGACCACATCTGAACTCTGGTGTTCTTCACCTTAAAAACCCAGAAAGGAAGAAGCATAAAGAACATAGAAACACTAAAGCAAAACATTAGAAAATGTGACCAGCTAGCTTTACACTGGCGTAATATGTTGTTGTCCAGGCGTCACCAATCCTGGTCCTCAAGGGCTGCTGTCCTGACACTTTTCAATATTGCTCCAGCACACCTGACTCTAATGAAGGGTCATAACGAGGCTTCTACAGAGCTTGATAACAACCCATTAATTAGAATCAGGTGTGCTGGAGCACGTAAACATCGAAAACTGTCATGACAGCGGCCCTTGAGGACCAGGATTGGTGATCCCTGTTGTTGTCTATCTACCAAAGACTATCATGACTGCATGTCCAATTACTTACAAAGTCTTTACCTGAATTCCTTGTACTCAGGTGTAAGGAGAGGGAACACTGTTCTGCTGAGGATGAGTCTCCTGGGCAGGGAATAGGAATGGTGCTTTCCACAGCCAATTCATACTCTCTCCCATCTTCAGACACTGTGCTGTTCTCTGGTTTCAACTGTCAGAGTCCAAAAACAGAAACAGACTGAATGAGGGCAGCAGATCTGAGCTTTACAGTCGTTAAATGTTACAAAACTTTAAAACGAAGACAGACTGACATAAAAAGGGCATACTTGCACACACACACACATACACAAATAGACACACACACCCACATCACTGTTATTATATATTACATGATCACTTTGATATACCCTGATCCCAGCAAAGAACTCCTCACTTTCCGCTGCATGGCCATGAATGTCCGGCGAGTCCAGAAAGAAACTGGAGCTGCTGCAGTAAATCTGACAAGACAACATAAAGGATAAAGAAAGAGGGAGACAGAGCAAATAAATAAATAAATAGAGAGGGAGGGAATAAAGACAAAGTAAATTGATAATAACACAGTTCTTCTTGTCAATATGTATGAATACAATCCGTGAATTTAAAATGTTTACAGATGCAAATTAATACAGATACTAAATGTTTTACTCATTTAGAAAATTATCCTAAATTGTACACAACTCAAAACCTGTTAGACAGCTACCTTATCCCCCAGCCGCAGATTGATGCCATCCAACTCTATGAAGGCAGTTGTCTGCACAGTTGTCTCCTGTTTGAGTTCCTCTCTACGGCCCTGTGGGGAGAGACGGGACCAGGCCACCACATAGCCCAGCGAGCTGTTCACACTCCGGCTCTCAAAGCTGCACTTCAGGTAGACGGTGTTGCCTGAAAGCTCTGCCACAATGACTGGGACAGATGGCGAGGGGGGCTGTTTGGCTAAGAGGAAGAGCAATTAGTGATCTTTTAAAATGGAAATACAGAGCCACATCTAGAGGTTATTGTCTGTTCTTAAAGGAATAAGAGTGACTTTATACGCATTTACTTAACATTTATGTCTTGCTATTAAAGTTGTTTTGGTGGCTTTAGGATAAAGAATGCTAAAGAGATATTGAGCTCCTCACCTTGACATGTTCCATCTACTTGATCCTCCTCAGTACCACAGACCACTGTGGCTTCTTGCACCGATTCGGAGGTGCCTGACATCTCTGTTGATGTAGAAGAACAGTTACTCTGAGTGATTTTAACAAATAAAACACAACAAACTGACATGTAGACCTATTGATGTTTCCTATAAATCACTTCAGCATTCATTTGAAGCTGTACAGCTGTTAAAGTGTCATTACACAAGCAACGATAACCCTAGGTCAGAGAGAGCTGTCGTACCCTCAGCGCAGTAACCCATGCAGCCCTGCGTGGGCTGCAGCAGGTAGATGTAGAAGTCTCCACAGTTGCGTACGGTCACAGGGAGGTGAAACAGGCAGCAGTCCTTACTGCTGCTGGAGAAGAAGTTCCAGGTTGCACAAGCGGTCAGCTGCCTCACCTCCATGGGAGCGGGGAGAGTCTCCCCCTCCCGCAGAGACAACCACACAGGAGCCTGAGTGCCACAGTGGTTCACCTGGGAAGAGCGGTTGAAGCAAGACAGGTCAACTAAGATGGGGACTAGATGTCAAAGAGCAACATTGGACCATGCATTTCAAGCTAAGCTGTTGTGTTTATGAATGGTTGGCAGTATATATTTATACATACATTATACACCCAAAAATTCACAAACCAAAATCAAAGGAGTGCGTAGATTGTGTGTGTTTCCTGGGAATGCTGGCCTATCATGTGCTGTGACATGAGATGAGATGGTAAGAGAGAGCAATTATGCATGACAGCCAAGCCAAGAGTTTGGTAGGGTTTGGCTGAATAAGTTACAGAAATGAAAAAGAAAGAAACAAGATAATACATAATCACAATAGTTGCTCATTTACCTCCACACATTTGGTGGGCATGCTGGCTGGCTTGTCAAAGATCTGGAAGCGGTACCAGCCAGGTGTGAGGGAGTGGTCGCAAATGAGCGTCTGCACTGGCGACTGCTGCAGCTTTTCAGAGCTGAAACTGGTGCTGCGGTAAGGGTTCTGGAGTAGAGAGTGACCCCCTGTAGCACACTCTGGAGGGAGCACTGGACATACACACATGCACACAAAGTTGAGTAAACATCCATTATTGACATAGGAAGACCATCTTTGCGCTGAATTATCTAGGAGCAAGCACTAAGATGATGACATCACATTTATTCTATTAATTTAACAAACAATGAATTCAAATGCTAAGTTTTTGTGACCTAAACACTTGTTTACATTTCAACATTAAGGCTCCTCTTACATCCCTGAGCAATACTAACCCATTTGCACCCTCAGTCTTCTGGTAAATATTGGCTGTGCAAACCCATACTATTTTCTCTCTAAGACCTGAGCCCTGGACAATTCACCCAGTGATGAGCTAGATCTGTGTTGATACACCCCTGTAGACCACCGCAGCTGCTGAACAAAGACAAAGTGCCAAATTGAAAATCCAGCCACTGTCAAGCCAAAATGGGATGTCAAGACAAAATGAAGCCCTAAGAGGACAAGCAGAAAGCCAAAAAGAAAATATTCTATAGTGAAATGGAGACAAAAGAAGCTCAAACACTGGAACGTTATTTTCTTCATTGAGATTGTCCATGCAAACAAAGTAATGAAGATTGCTGGATAAAGATCTTTTTAGTTTGGATACAGATCATCAAGAGAAAACCTTTGTTGCAACAAAATACAAGCACCTCCCTGCTCCTTCTCCAGTCCACCCGAGCCTCCATGACCATCTCCCAGAGGGAGGAGAGGGGAGACATGCACAAAAAAGCCCCTGCTCAGAGGGAGCCTGCAGTGAGGAAAACCGAACCAGGCCTTGACCCTAATCTGCCTATAAAACAGGAGTGCACCCTTGATTAAGTGCCTTGATGGTTAAAAGAACCCAGCAGGATCTTGTGCAGCATATGTGCCTTAATGAATCTATTGGTTATATGCAGATAATGAATGTCAATTTTTTCAACCATCTGTATTTGTTTTAATAATGTAACACAACAACTCAAGTGATCTCAAGTGGTTAGTATCTACTGTATTCTATTACTGAAAGTATATGTATCTAACGGAATGGTGAGTGGTTACCTCTGGTTCCCTACTCTATATCCCCTCTATTTACTTCTGTATTCAGTTAAAAGCTCTCAGCAGGGATCAATGACTGCATTTGGAAGTGTCAAGTTCAAGAGGATAAGTTCCAGAACATCGACTTTCCAGTTGTGACCAGGAAGTGAGCTGCAGCCAAAGCTAACATAATTATTATTAATGATTTCTAAGTCAAAGAGAATAACAGTCTGGGCAGGATGTGTGTGTAAGCCTCACCAAAGAAAAACGTATATGAGTTGGACTGTCGCTACCCAGTTCATCCACACTAAAACACCCCACAACATACACATCACATACACTGATCAGTTTCACTGAGGAGTACAGGATGCTAAAAGAAATGATGGGCAAAATTGGACAAATGAGGGTCTACCCTATCCCAAACACACAATCAACCACGCTTCCGGAATAACGGGGACACGCATAGGAGATTGAGATGAAAAAACAATCATTTAAAATATCTAATAACAGAAACCTGAACACATGGTTTTTGAGATTAATGATAAATCCCAAACCAAGAAAATCAGAAGAGAAACCATTTACACACTGGAGGAAATGGCTCACTATGCTTTAGTCAATTATGGACACCACAAACACTATTCTAAATTGTCTCCTCAAATGTCAGCAACAACTGCACACAAGTGTGAGAGATAGCCTACTATGACACACTGCCAACAGAACATGTTGTTGCAGGAGGGGACACAAACTCCCAACATCCTTCAGCACTTTGACCCAGCCCCCTGCCACAACTCCTAGGGTCAGTATCCTGAGACACCCTTAAATTCTACTGTCTCCAGTGAAGGCACTATAGTTCACAGTCCCAAAGAGAGTAAGAATTTGTCCTTGGATAACGTGACTGTGACGAATGGATAGGTGTCAACTTTCATAAATGCCACACTAGCAGCATTGGTTAAGGATGGATAAATGACAGGCAAATGACATGATACACTAAAACTACAAGTTGACCAACTATATAAACACAACTTTTAATACATAAAACATGTTCAGCAATTAAATTGTGTGAAAATGTGTTTCTTATGCTTTATACATATTTCAAGGTGAGTTTAGATCATCTGAGAAATTGGCAATTTAATATTCCCAAATAACTCATATGAAGTCACACGGTGAATCCTGCAATTGTGGTAGGCCTAGGTTGATGATTGTAGAAACATTCCAGTAAACATATATTTGTATAACATAAACACATACCTATTTCACAATGTATTGTATTTGGAAGGAAAATTAAAACGTAGGAAACTATCTCCAATATAATTTGACGTCCCATCGTCCAGCAGAATATGAAATGACCATGAGCGTCCCTCGTTACTTGAAAGGTTCTTCTTAACTCAAATCACCCGTTTTCCACAAGAAGTCATAAAATGTGTCTGAAAATAGACTAAACAGGCATGCATTCCAATACAACCTGGGCCGACCAAATGGGAGACCGTTTGTAAAATGTCCAGAAGAGTCGAGAAAGACGGTCGAGCACACTTCTCATGCACACCGGACTGCGGAGCGTGACCAGAAGTTTAGCAAGTACTAGATGATAGCATCACATTAGGAGGGGCATCTTAACGGTACGTTATCTAAATCGCAAAAAAAAATAAAAAAAATAAAACAGTTCAATCATGAAAGATAGTAGAGATAGACGAAAAACCCAAATAGTCATTATTTGGTTATTCTTAAGTCATTTTATCATGTAGGCTATTCATCGTTAGGCTACAATGGGGACCAGACAACGTTAATAGTTGATTAAGCGTGAATAGGTGACTTAGTGTTAACTTCAGTGTCATTAATATTATACTTACCTATTATACTTTTCAAAGAACTAATGAAAAATGTGATAAATGATGATGACAGGCTACTTCAAACATAATTCCTTAATACAATATAACAAGCGTCCACACTAAAACTGAATATAAAGAGAGGTATAAGTATGACAACAGTGTTTTTCCTAAGTAGGCTACAGTATAGCATCATTCATTATATATATACATATACATTTATCAAGATTGGCAATGGTGCCATCACAATAAAATAGATAAGTCCTTTATTGTCATTACACTCATGCAACGAAATTTGTTTCGAAAAAAATATATATTGAACATTGGGATCAGCATTTAAGTTGGAACGGTTCGTCATCACTTCAAAATCATACAGTAATATATCAGTCATATACACTGAATACGTTGAGACCAATCATGGCATGAACTGACTGTCTTAATTCTTCTATCTACAAAGGATCTTACAGTGCTTCCAATGAGAACTCCTGACTAAACTGTTTGGGACCTTGTCTGTGTGATTTCCAGGCAAAAGAGGGAGCAACCTCCCATTCATAAATCTCTTGGACCATCAGCCTAAGTGAACCTGGAAAAGCTATCAGGTAAAACACAGACATTTTTCTTCTCCATTGCCTCTGGGATATATCCTGTAATTACCACAATCTTATTCCTCTACCTGCGTATCAAATCTTTGTTTTGTATTCCTAATCAGGCCCCCAAAATTTGTCTTATGTAGCCGTACATAATTTATGTACAAAACTGTGACTGCAAAGCAGTATGTAAAGTAATTGAGGTGAGTTTGATCATTTAAGATGAGCACATGACCTCATTTTGAGCAATTTTAAGCAATTACAATCAGTTATGCTCAGATGAAGTGGGGAGAAAATAGCAGCACTTCCTCCCCTGAATGTGTTCATTAAGTGAACCTCGGAAGAAATCTGCTTGTGATTATGCTGAACTTACTGACATACAGAACTCCTAATCGCATTAAAACTTATTAAACAAACACCCAATCTGCGGTATCTTATCTTTATAATGTTGAAGATGTTTCTTTCAGCATCCTAGTCATTATTTTTTCCGTAGAACAAAAAGAGCTATGTTTATAAATTTTTTGTCTTGTAACATGATTTAAAGTTTCATAACTTATCCAGGGAGATGATGACAGCACAAAAAGAAAAGTACACCATGCAGGTCTAGACTTGTACTCCTGAACTATCAGCCCTACCGTTTACTCCTTCTCTCTCTCTCTCTCTCTCTCTCTCTCTCTCTCTCTCTCTCTCTCTCTCTCGCTCTGTCCCTAACTCTTGTTCTCTCTCTTCTCTATCTCTCACTCTGTCTCGCCTTCTCTGGCTCTACCCTACTGAGGACATGGCTTCAAAACCACACCCTGATTTATACCTTGGTCCAATATACCTTACTGTATATTCATCCTTGATTTACACCTCCTCTGAGAACTGTTAAAATGAAGTTTGAAAGTGGCTACCCTGGAAACTGGTTTAATACCTTTCATCACCATGGAGAACCAAACAGGAAAATTAGAATGTTGTTTGCTTTATTTAATTCCTATTTGCCTAGCTTGATTGCTATTTCATTTCAGTAGCACCCTGAGAAAATAATGATTACCCTACCAGAATGAAAGAAGTTCATTAGAAGAGCGTTTAGCGGGTGAGTAGTAAGGAAGTAATGGGGTGTCAGTGCTCTTACAACTTTAAAAACAGAAGCCGTAAGAGAAGTCCTGCAAAGGAAACGTGAAACTTCTAAGTGGTCAACCCAGTTAGTCAACCATCTTCACATCCCAACTCCTCAAGAAAACCACAGCTTAAAATTCAGTAGTTCACAATTTCATTTTGAACATAAAACTATTAGGCTGGTATGTGCAGTCAGCGTCTTTCACTTTGTTAAGCATTCAAGTGTTAATAATCACGGATCACTGAAGTCAACTGGATACATATCTGCTTCATCGCTTTGACAGAATCTTTTATAATTGGCTAAAGCCTGAAGTGTCCGTTAGTTGTAAATTATAATAGCGAGTGGATGCAATGGATAGCTTTATCCAAACATGCAGGCAAGGCAAAGGTTGACCCCTGGCACGGTTTCTCAACTTTATAGGGCTCGTGAGGTCAGCTTTTCACACTGGCTCCATAGCCCCAGATCGAGTTTCCTTTCTGCCTTCACCCCTCTCTCATCAGCTGTCCCTGTAGGTCCAATCTAATTGTCTGCCACAACAACTGCATAAATAAACTTCCATATTCAGATTGCTATTTACGCAAAATAGATCAGTCTGACCCCAGTAAATCACAGCTGTCATCTTAACCTTTCACTGTCTGGGCCACAACTGAAGTCTCCTCATTCACCACAGGATTTTGAAAAGGTCAGTTACCTGGAAAAACTATTTTCCCACATATGGAACACAGATTGCCTGCCACTAGACACTCATGGTGACAAACAATTGCAATATTGTATTGGAAGTGCTAATGTTGTGAAAAATAAATGCCCAAATAAACTTTCTAAGTGGTCAATTCCAGTTGTCTTTTTAATCTGTAAATATTCTACATGTGTTCTGAAGAAACCACTCACAAACTGCAGAATCCCAGGATGTAAAAATGTATGATCATTTGGTGTCTCTTTAGCCCCATCTAGTTGTCATGTTCCATCAAAAACTTCTGGTAAACGTCTTGAAAAAGCTGAAAAACAGCAACAACAAAAACTACCCAATACTCTCATTGTATATGTGTGTTTACAATGAATGGGTGACAATCCTACAGTGCAAACTCATGTAATGGTCCTAATAGGTACTTACTCTGTCAATATTTCCATAATTGTACTTAAGTATGGGTTATCAATGGTAATCTTGGATTTTAGAGGGCGCATTGTTCTGTGATTGCTAGGGGCTTTATTGCACTGTTTATTTTTAACACTACCCATGTTGTGGTTCTGGTTGAATCTGTATGTAATGTCTTCAGACATTGGTTTCCAAGCAACCTGTATCTGATGGCTTCTCCATATGTCAAACACAACAACCTTAACTTGCAGTGCCTTTTAACATGTCTCTTCTGTAAAATGTAGATCTTTTGTAGATGTCTGGTCTTTCATTTAAACTGTAAGGTAAGAATGGCATACATTTTTTTCTGTTTTATTTAGGAATGTAAAAAAGTAACACTTAAAAACTAAACTGTGTACAATGTAATGTATGTTCAGTTCAACAACAATATGTATTTTGTCTTTTCAATGCTTAATTGATTGAATTATTCAAATCAGAATTCTGGTTATTTTAGTGTAATCTGTATCGACTATTTTGATTTTCTTTCCACAGCCAGGTTACCTCACATTGTGTACATAATACCCCCAAAAGATAACCTTTTCATGGCATAGGACTGTTCGCAATTGTGTGTAACAATGAATCCTCATAGTAATTTATTTCCACAAGAATCTGTGTATTTTGACAGAAAAATCTTCTTCTCTGCCAGTCAAGACTTAGCTACCACAAGAAGCAAGGAATTTTCACTCCCTGAATCTGCAAATCAGGTCGATTTATGGAACCTGAAGCCACCTAATTTCACACCGAAACTTTACAGATCCCTGAAAATCCCCCAAAGTAAAGGCAGAAACATAAGTCTGGCTAGTTCCAGAGAGTTACTTGTCAGACCAATTAGAATTTTTACAGGGGTTCTGCCTGAGATTGACCAGAAGAAAACTCTCCCACAGTTCAACACTTCTTACAGACCCCCTGATTCCTTCAAATCCAAGCTGATGTTTGTTAAAAGAGGAAAATATCCGACTGGACCCTACAAAAACCCTAAGCCACATGACTTTAGACCGGTAAGGTACTAAATGTTTCTATCAAGTATCTTGACTGGATATCTTGACAGAATTCCTGTTTCAGCTTGTGCTTGTAGTTTATGAACAGCAGATGGTGCTGAATGCTATTCCCAATTAAGGCCAAGCCAAGGATCAAAAGATTATTTTTGTTAATCCTGTTAGTTTTAACCATTGTTTTATTGGTTGTTGACTTAAGCTTGATGAAGACTTGCCAAACATAGTGACTACAACTAAAAGACATCCCAATGGCTTAAACTTCAAATCTCAGCACCTGGACATGAGTAAGAATTGTTGACTTCAGAAAGCATCTTTGATATTCCAACTTGGTCTACTCTACAGTATATCAGAGACAGTGCTGAACAGTGATGAATTGAACATTCTAACAACTGGTTAACATTCTGTTATAGTTCTAGGTTCCAGACACAAGCCTGAATTATGTATGAGGAGCACATGTAGTCAAATGAACACCTACAAGCAAGCAGAACCAAGATGGGAGGCTAATCTTATTCTGCCTAAGCTTTCTTGGCCTCCAAAATCAGCCTCATATACAGTGGGTTTTGTTGAATGTTCCACAACATGCATATTTCAAATGTTAAGCTGTTTCCTGACATATTTTCTGCTTTATAGAGACACAGACGTAGGAAAAGAATCTATAGTGCATTCATGGACAGAGTGGAAGAAAAGATTTCCAGTTCCTGGAAGAATTCAGATTCTGAACTTTGCTAAAATATTCTATTGTAGGTTTGAAATATGTGGAATATGTATACATGTTGATGCAAGCTCATATTAAAACTATTAAACACAACATAATACAAGTTTGATACATTGTGAGTTACAGTTGGGAGTCAGGGTGGTCCCTGTCCTTCCTGTAAAGTGCTCTGGATTAGAGCGTCTGCGAAATGGCTAAATGTAAGGAAAAACATACATTTGGTAAAATAAACTTTTTATCTATTTATTAAGACAATATTATTATGTGTACATAAAACTAACTGGAACAGTATAGGCCCATTGTGTTATTATTATTATTATGTTTCCATTTGATTTTAGAGTTTGAGGACAGGGCTGTCTTTGCGTAGCCATTTGGCCAATCAGTTTAAACATAAACATGAATCGTGGGGCGGCGCTGTTTCGAAATCTGTCAGCTACCTTTGCGAAGCAGTCGATGTGCTTAACAAACGCACTTGATAAATAAACCACAAAAGAATGGATGGTGATGTTGAAACGGTAAGTCGGGAAATGTTCTCAATGGTGACTTATTGTAACCAGTGTTTATGCATGTTATGTCGACAAAAGTTACAGTAGATTTGCAATGTACTCGTTACAAGAC
Organism: Neosalanx taihuensis; assembly: GCA_030340665.1. NCBI lineage: Eukaryota > Metazoa > Chordata > Actinopteri > Osmeriformes > Salangidae > Neosalanx > Neosalanx taihuensis. The sequence continues at coordinate 11,079,061 of CM059294.1, forward strand.
ATGGGTTACAATGTAGCGAAGGCTAGAGTACTAAAACTAGAGAAAAATTCCAACCGCGGTGTTTAATCAGACTAGCTATTGGCGATAGGCTAATTCATATGCTTCGCTCATATTTTTCATCAAACTATTTACAAAAGGACGCATACGCTAATAGAGAAACATACATGCTTAAAAACACATCTAAGTTATAAATGATCAAACCAACAACAGGTGGGCGTATATCGAGTGCAACTTGACAAACCGTTCAACCAATGGTTTGCTCTGTAAAATTGAGTTTAGTCCACGGACCAATTGCTTTCCTGATCTGTATTCTGGAATGATTTTTTGCAAACGACGTAAAACAGTGCAATCAGTGTAACATATTGTTCATAACAGCCAGATACTGGGTCATCGTGATTATTCTGGGAATGGATGATCATCGTTGAGCACAAATCAAACAGTGCAAAGTGAATTGATGTATAGTGTTAAAAACCGAACTGAGTATTTCGTGACGAAGCATGTAGCCTACTGCGTTACGGTAGTTTAAATTTTTGTGTAATCTGCTGGTGTTCTTAATAGTGACAAGGTATACTTGGTCTACCGGTGTTGCCATGTGACTGTTTTGCAATCAAGGACATTATGCCAATATGCAACATGCTTCCTGGAATAACCTTAGACGTTTTCTGATTTATGTATGTCTCCCAGTTTTAGGGTTTTGAAAATGTGTGACTATTATGAATATTGGTGCTTGGATATATAGCATTATTTTTGCATGATTTCTGTCAAAATGCAGTAGCTTCCAGTTCATGAACCTTATTGTGTTGCTGTGACTGTGAACTTTCTAACCATTGATTACATCTAGATAAAGTTATATTCTTTATGCTTTCAGATTAAATCAGCAATCCTATGGCAATATAGCCAGTCCTAACTAGCGTTGTTGGATAACTGGGCATACTGAACCTTTAAATCCTGTCCTTCTCATAAGAAAATATGGGGAATGGATTATCAGAGCAGCACCATTGCTTTTCAAGCATCCCATTCTTTCAGTCTTTTCACATTGCCATCCTGGGCCTGGACTTTGCAGGGAAGACCACGGTTCTTTACAGATTACAGTTAAATGAGTTTGTTAACACCGTGCCCACCAAGGGCTTCAATGCTGAGAAGGTGAGAGTGTCCCTGGGAGGTCACGGGACTGTAACCTTCCACTTCTGGGATGTAGGCGGGCAGGAGAAGTTACGGCCACTCTGGAAGTCATACACTCGCTGCACTGACGGTATTATATTTGTGGTGGACTCTGTGGACACTGACCGTATGGAGGAGGCCAAGACTGAGCTGCATAAGATTGCGAAGTGTTCAGAGAACCAGGGAGTGCCACTGCTGGTGGTGGCGAACAAGCAGGACCTGAGACATTCCATGGGGCTAGCTGAGATCGAGAAGGGTCTTGCGCTGAAGGAGCTGGGGCCCGCCACACCGTGGCATCTCCAGCCCACCTGTGCCATCATAGGAGACGGGCTCAAGGAAGGCCTGGAGAGACTCCATGATATGATTATCAAAAGGAGAAAGATGCTCAGACAACAAATGAAGAGATAATGGAGGAAGAGAGAAATTTACTTTTAAAAGTTTACATGTGAAAGATATTTGGAGGGTTATTTTGCACCTGAATGGACACAGACATCCCACTGCAGTTAAAGAATCTGCACGCTGAGTTTTATCAGTCAGATGTTAAGTTTTAAGTTACTACTGTATTGCCTGTCAGAAAGAGAAATGTCTAATTTTAGCTGTAGTATTCACACATTTTACAAATGGTGAACAGGAAATCACTGGAAAGCATTTCACATGTAGAGTCATCTGTGGATGTGAAGGATTCAGCATTTTGTTGTACAAATAAATAGGGTTTAGGGGTGAGAACATATTTTTGGGTTACTATGAAGGAATTATGAATATATAGGAAAGATTTGCCTTCTGGTCAGTCTAAATGGCAAAATGGTATTCTAACAGTACAGCAAGTAAAAGTACTATGGTTTGAAGGAGAACATAAGTCACTTTCTGAAAGTGAACTTTGACTCTGGGAAAGAGTTAAATACAATAGTATTTGTAGTTTTGTCATTTTGACCAAGTTCATTTTAATCTTAATGTCTCAAAAGTGAAGTACTATTCTGTACAATGCATGTCTGTGTTCAACACTCTTTTATACTTTACCTCATGATTGGTTTACAGCCTTTGTGTTTCCCAATACGGTTTACTGCCTGATTAAAACTGTAGTAGGTTAAAAATACATCAGCCATTAGGTTCTACAGTATGGCAGTGTCTGTATGGCCATTAGACTGAATGTTTTCTCTTTTAATGTTGAATAAAGTATCATAACCACAAACCAAAAAAGATGACAAAGTATGTAATTCAGCTGAGCTGAGAGGGAAGTAACAATATATGAATAATTATCCCTGCTTATTATGCAGGGTAACTGACAGGATTCATTTTTCTTTCTCCAATCTCTGGAGCCAATGGCCTTTTTAAAGTAAATGTAAATTCATCTTTTATTGTCCACACAGACTAGGTAGAATGTACTGAGAATGTCTCTTATGGATGATAAAATTCCTGGAGTTACTGCAACTATCTCCTTTTTGGGGGGCGGGGGATAAGTAAAACTGTCAGGGTTTGTGATGAATAACCTTCTATGGGCAATTATTACAGAAACTCCAGGACTATTTGTCTCTCACACATTCTTTTTCTGCTTTCTGTGTGAATTAAGTCATGGTGTGGCTTTCATTTGGGGAACTAGCGTACCACCCTCTGCTGATTCTGTGCATGTGAACACTCAAGGGGAGCTTATGCCCCCTGGCCTCTTCATTCATGAATCAAAATAAATTAAATTCAGGATTCCCAGCCCATCTGGAGATTTCAGTAACAGCCAGATCCTACGTAGTCTTCATTCATCACATGCTGTCCTGGCTGTCGTCACTCATTTGGTCTAGTGCACTGGTAAACTCCTGTCTGGGAAGACACAATGGAGGGTATGTGTATAAAAATCAAATAATGTCACCTTCACACTTCCTCAATCTTTACATCTGTTTTCTCTCCACTTCTGGTTAAAATTTTCACTTGCATTTCTTCCTTCATGCTTTCTGTCTTATCGGTATTTCTAGTTGTCTTTCCTAATCATGGCTCAAAGAGCAGCCTTCGCTGTGCATTGTAACCTCATATGTAACCTCTTATCACAATTTCTCAGACAGTGCACTTTTGTTTTCTTTACCCACACAATCAACTAGCAAGGCTTCCATTTTTAAATGATCTTCCTTGTTTTTGTAAGACCATACTCGGTTACTCGGGTTACACATGGTAGTTCACCTGCCAGATGAAATTTGGCATTATATCAATCGTCTGTTTTGTCTGCCACAAAGATGGGACTTGGTCGGCTGTGTCCGTATGTGTGTATGGATAAAATGTAAACAACTCAGGTAAGGTGGTTGCATTGTCTCCTGAGGACAAGCCACTGCTGTTACACCTAACAGTAGCTTGGTCCTTTCCTTGGCCAAATAATAAATGTAAGGATTCAAATGTTAATTATTAACAGAATGGAGCCAATAGTTAATCTGTCAAATCAATGTTTCTACCACTTACTTTACTCAAATACTGAAGATTTTATGTTCAGGTTTCAAGTCCTGTGCTTGGTGTCATGATACTTTTTTCCCATACACCCAGTATTATCTTTTTGTTTAATTGTTCTTTCTCACTGTTGAAATCCCCCACTAACTTGTCCTTATCTCTCAGCTGCATGGCCATGAAGATAAAGGTACCTTGTACTTCGTTTTCTGCAGCACTTCAACACCCTTAATGTAATCAGCAAATGCAGTAGCTTGAACAGATCAATCTATTCTTACCTGTACATCACAGTTTTTCCAACAGGAGACTTTTAATTACATTAGTAAAGGTGACAACAGGATAAAAGTTTAATTTGATATTCTTTGAATGGAAAGAGACGACACCATCCATGGCGGAGGGATATTGGTATCCAAACTGTGTCCGTTGAAACTCAACACATGAATCCTAGAGCCTAATCAGTGGTTAGACTTGGAAGCTCACTAGTGTGTAATTCTGGCTGCAAAGACAATATGTCACTGTGTAGTCTCTGATACTCAATAGGGCCCCACCTGCTCAAAAAGGCCAGATTGAGAGGAAAAGTACATATTTGAAACAAGAGCTGGCTCAACCTTTATCTTTATCCTAAAATGTTAGCAGATCAAGGGATTTTTCTCTCACAATGAACAAAAAAATCTGAAAAACTTGCTTCAAAGTACCAACTACTAAATACGTACAACATTTTCACCGCAATGCTGCAAAATAGAGCTTCTAAAGCTACACATTCTGTTGTAAAATGAAAAGATTACATTCTGTATTTCTAAATACATTTTGGTTGTTTTGGTGGACTAATAATGGACAGCCCTGGGTGGCCCATGCCATTGAACAAAATGTTAGCCAGGAAGAATAAGGGGGAAAGTGGAAACAGGAAATGCAATCCCCAGAGGACAAAGCACTTGATGATGCCACTGCTAAAAGATACCCATCCTATTTAGGCAGAGGATGTAGGCCAGTTTTTTAAATCAGTCTGTGAGAAACTGAAGTTTTACAGCAGTCCAGATTAATGTCAAAATAAGATTTACATTTATTCATTTAGCAGACAATTTTATCCAAGGCGACTTAGAGTAAGTGCAGGGACATTTTCCCTGAGGCAAGCAGGGTGAAGTGCCTTGCCCAAGGACACAAAGTCATATAGCCACAGCTGGGGCTCGATCTCACAACCTTCCGATCATGAGGCCAATGCCTTAACCATTGAGCCATCTGACCCCCAGCACTAAAATGAACTGGTTAGTAATACAAAATACTTCCTTGTGAATACCATTAACTGGTTGGTTGACATTATAGTTATGGACTCTGAATACAGTTCCTTCATGGATGAATGCATTACACCTAAACAGACTGACTCTTTTTAGCACTGATAATGCAATTTTATTGTGAACACCCTTGGAACTAATTGTATGCATGTTGCTACTGTATTTTTCCCTCCTGTTTTTCAAGTTCAACTGTCGGCTTGAGCTAAAACAATGGTATCCAGCTCCACAGGAAGAATGACATGTGCAGTGTTGGGATTTGAGGCCTGTCTATGAAAACCTGTTCTGCAAGAGCAGGTGCTTCCTTGTGAGAAAGGACGTTTTTAGAACTGGGCCCTGCACGGGGTGTGAAGGCTAAATGGCAGCCAAAGGGAGTGTGTTTCTGGGAAACACATGCAAATGTGATTCCAGGGCTGCTGTTGTCAACATCTGCCTCTCAGCAGTTTGGTGTATACACTTTGGGGTTTTGGTGTGAAAATGTGACACTGTGAGGGTTGTATGTTTTTTTTCTTCAGAATCCCAGCCTTTCAGCCCCTTTTGTTCAAGGATTTCAGAGCAGTATATTGTTGATATGGGTTTAAACCCAGCCATAAAGCGACATTTTGGTCACCTGTGACCTATATGAATTAATTGACAGTGAAGTAAAATACAATCATTCAACATTGTACAATTATAACATAGATGATTCTAACACTTTTGAGATTTTCCTCAACAATGAGCTGTAAAGAAGGATAAAATGATACAGTAAGTAGGGAGTCTAATTGAAAGCTTGAATTATTTAGAATTACATTTGACAGGTGAGACCATAGTAATTTCCTGTTAAAGCACATCTAGTTTCATTGGTTCTTCCTTAAATTAGAAGATATATCTTCAATGTAACTAAGACTAAACTCAAATGGAAAATACCTATCCAAAAGAAGGAGTATTCACATTATACTGAAAACAGTTTATTACATAACCGTGCAATCCATTGTTCAGCTTTGTAATAAAAATAGTCTTTACAAACACAATGAATACATCATTCACATACCCAGGAAACTAAAGCCTATCCTGCTACGACTAGGCTGATACACCTAGTAACCAAACAAGACACCATTAGTCATGAGATCACTCAGCATGAGATCATTGAACAAACAGTAACAAAGCAGAGAAGCACACATCATAGTAGTCAACCTACTTTTGCATTAATGCATACTTTTTTAATGAACCGACATCCTAGAGGTGTGTTTACCTAAAATTTTTATTAAGGTGCACATTGTTGTGTGTCAGAAAAAGCAATGTTCAACCTGGAGAAAGAGAAGATAGAGGAATAAAAATATAAGATGCAGGCTGAGAGGAGGGAATGCAGCCTGAAGATTTTAATAGAAGGCTGATTGAGCTGGAGCAAGACGAGGAAGAGATGAAGATAAATAAAAGGAGAGAGCAGATTTAAATAAGGAACAAAAGATACCTCAGACACCTAAGAAGTTGATTGATTTTGTTCTCACATTGGTGAGGAAGGACGTGGTATCTCTTGAAAGAGACATTGATAAACTGAAGGCAGAAAAGGGGCAGTGCACAAGATGGAGAAAAAAAAAGAGAATTGTAGGACAGTAAAGTGAGCAGCAAGTAAAATATATCATACGGTTAGAAATAGAGATAGAATTGAGAGAATGATCATTTCTGTTAAAGGAGCAATTAAAGGGGAGAAGGAGAACATGCAGGCTAAGATTTTGAGCCACAACAGGATTTATACCCGTGTGGAGTGATGAATGGTAACCTTGACCTATATGTTGGTCATACAAGATATTGTGACATGCACATGGTGCAACTTAAGAACTTAAGACTTACTTAAGCCAAGAATAGGTTTGCCTTTTGTAAAAATCTTAAGTTCCATGCAGAATACAGGGGTGAGGTATGTGGGGCCCTCTGTGCCTGGTACTTAAAGGTTAGGCTGGGGTATGTTTGTGGGCTGGATAACCCAGTTCTGTAAATCATTATGCTTAGAAGCTAAACTTTCAAGATCACTTTGTTCTTGGTATTCTTCCATAGCCCTGAAGTTTGACACTGCATCAAATTCCAACGGTCCGTTACTGTTGTACAGTTACCCCAAATGAGTCCACTGAATTTCAAACTTTATAAATAATAAATTACCTTATAAGTGGCTTAATTATAATGTGTACGGAATGAGGCTTGAGGTCTAATAGTAACTATGGTTTTGAGCAAAATAAATACAAATACACCCCTTTCATATGTGTGCACTGGGGAATAGGAGAGAGTAAAACCAACAACATCCCCAGTGTTAATGTATAATTCGGCAATTACATACCCATGCATACCCTTTCGAAGTTGTTTATAGTTGATGTCTGGAGGGAATTATCATTATGTGGGAACTCAAAAGGATGGGTAGAAGGAGATAACGAGAGAGAGACTCTCAGATCAGTGGGGGCGGGGGACATTACAGAGTTCTGTAGAGATGTGATAATCCAGATATTTGTTTTAGTGAGTACCAGAGAGCACATCTCCCTCTCACTCTCCCTGTTCCCTCTTAGTGCAGTTTATCAAGTTGGAGACTGTGTTCCATAATAGATGTGATAGAGAATCTGGGGTTGTATAAAATGTAGTCAAGAACTAATGTGTTAAAAACTGCTGTATATGTTATTGTTGAAGTTTTAAAGGATTAAAATGTATTAAATGGAAGCCCATGTTTAATTATTATCCTTTTATTATCCTTCCTTAACGATGGCATTTCTACATCTATAATATAATTTGACTGGGAATGGGACTAGCATCATCTAACTGTATGATCCAAGATGTTAAGAGTTAGTCAGTGTCACGCTGGCTGTTGTTTGAGACTCCTCTGTCCTCTAGTGGAAAATAACAGCGATGCTGGTAATATACAAATGACTGACTAATTTAATTAGAACAGGCATCTTGCATTACTTAATTGATTTGCTAATTTGACAGATATGTTGGTGTCTTGTTTTTTTCCCTGCATAAAAATAATTCCCGATGGGGCAAAGGTGGGAAATTCTGATGCTCACATGTTACATGGTAACCCTAACACTAATCAGACTCCTTATGAACAAGTTACTGAGGTACTGTGACTGAGTGTCTTTGTTATGTTATGGTTTCATTAGGATGTTACACACCATCTTTATGAGTACCAGCACTGTCTCTTCCCCATTCTCATGCTCATCACCACCAGCAGTACCACGGCAGTATGTCCTGTTTGTGGTATTCTTCATTTATGATTTGTCCAAACCCTCAGCAGAGGGAGCTGTTGTAGTTCCAATGGACATAGTGTCTGCCTCATAGGGAAAATGCTTAGTCTGTCCATCTAAGAATTTGACAGTTGGTCAATAGTACAAAGATATGTAACGTATTGCCTATATCATGTATGTTGTCCAGTGTCTGTCCAGGAATTCTGACTTTTACTGGAGTTTTACTATTTAGAGAATTGTTTTAAACCATGCTCAATGCTGAGAAAATAGTATAGAGATGAATGCTGTTCATGCAATAATTATTGACATCCCCGTTCACAAACTCAACTTCCCAATAGTTTTGCATTGATCCCCCCCCCCGTCCCATTCTTAACTTTTAAAATGACAAATAAACAAACCGCCACTCATGTTATTGTTGTTGTTTTCAGCTGTCATCTTGGTATAAATGATCACAGTTCTTAGCAGTCCTCTTTCACAAACAAGAACACTTGAGCATACTCAGGTGATGGCGATGGTTGGCGTCTGCTTTGTATGCACGCTCACAGTTGGGTAACTGGGGACGTTGGTATCTGTGAGCGGTGTGATTAATTAACATCCAGTTCATAACCCCCTAAATTAGTGCCGGAGCAGCCCGGCTAATGAGATGACTAGAAACCTAGAGGTTACAATAACTACAACACCACAGTTAGTCCTCTGGATTTAGGCTTCATCTAGGATGTAATATACAGGTAGGTATTTGTTAGTGTCTGTCTGTCCATCTTTACCTGCGTATCTGTAATTGTTTGATTTTGTTATTGATTGTGCATTGGAAAGAGATGATAGCAAGTGTTATTTTGCACTGCCTGCCCATTCTTTTTGAAGGCACCTTTGAAAACACAAGTCGACCAGTTGAACAAATTAAGCGTGATGCTTCATGTGATCAGCCACACCAGCTCTCCGAGCCCTAACCCACTTGGCCCAAGCCCACCACATGGTCTGGTCCTGGGCTGCCAGCCGTCAAGGCTGGAACAAGGATGAAGATGTTGGCACAGGCAGTGACTCAGGTGCAATCTCCAAGGGAACTAGCAGGGCTGTGACCGTTCTGATCTGGTCTGAGGCAACTGACACCTTCCTGGCCCCCAGCTGGACAGGCTAACAGCCGTCAGTCTGCTACAGCCAGATAGACAAGTCTGTATGCATCCTGCATGTACGGTATACTGTATAACAAAGGAACTGTTAAACCACGACACAAGAGGTGGTGAAAAGTTCAAGATAAAATTTGCCAAGCATCCATAGTAGAGGATGTAAAACAATGTAAATTCGAACAAAATTTCAAATAACTAAGTTTCTTCAATCAAAAGAGCGTAAATAAAGGCTATCTTGCAACTCCTGGGTAGCTCAATTAAGTTATTCCAATCAAGGCTTTATTACTATTTAACACATTTCTCCTCTTTGATGTTGACGTTTTGTGTTCATACCTTCCAGCACACGTTCCAAAATCCCTTGGGCTTAGGTGATCTTTCCACAGAACTAGATGACAAAACTAATGTGACGGGATTCAACGTTTCTTCATTTTTCATTTAATCATTTCATTTTGAGTCAGATAAATATGTAAAGATAATGTAATAAGATCAATATTGGTCTTCAAAATTCAGTTTGTGAGGTGTTTTGAGCTCTACATCTGTCTCAGTCGATGTACCACTTTTGATTTCTCATTGGTTCATGGGACAGCATGGCTTATTTCTGATTGGTGGCTGCATTGGTTGTGCTGGTTTTCATTGGCGTTTAGGACATAGAGCACTCCCTCCTGGGCCTCCCCACTTCCTGTCCCACGGGAAGCCATTAAACGTCGGCAGGTCCGAGCCTGTTCATTAACGATGACAAGCGTCACCAGCGTAGCCGTCGACAACAGAAAGGAAGACAGAAAGAAATGCTCCCTCTTTAAAACTGTAATGCTATATTTATAAGCCAGTATTTATAAACACATTTGCATATATCAAGATGAAAAAGTTGTTTGAATTGGGGGCAATTTGCATTTGGTGAAACATATGGCGGAGCCGCGGAAGCCATGGGCCATGCCTTCATTACCCGATCTCCGTTTCATCAGCTCCTTGCTCCCCCGCTGAGCCTCCCTACGGCGGAGCCTTCTGTCCCCGAGGTTCCAGTGACAGGGGACAATATGTCCCCAAGGTGAGGAGCAGGGGGAAGAGGCGCTCCTGCACTCATCGCCACTCCAATGATTATTTAATCAGACTCCTCACTCTGGATCTAAGAGATCAGCGAGGGGAGAGGGAGAGCGGTACAAAGTGGTGCTTATTGCCCATTTGTTCAATGCAGGGAGGAGTGCTTGAAATCACAGATGCGTTCATGTGCAGAGAGGTGACGAGCAAATGGACTGGGACGAGAGGACAAAATGGCAGCATAGGAAATAAAGAATGGGAATAGGGACTATAGGCTTGGTATGAGTAGAAGAGGAAAAGGAGAAAAGAAAGGTAGAAAGGAGGGGTGTGTTAGGGGAGGTGCACACTTGCATCACAGCAAGCTCATCATCTGACTCACAAGCACCACATTTGCATGTGCAAAAAAGGGCCTGTGTTCATGGTTTGTGGTTGTAGCCCCTATCCTGTCTCTACCTCAGCTCTTTGAACATATGTGGTCGACCAAGTTTGTGACTTGTCTTGTCCTATAAAAGGATCCCATTCGCAACCTCTTTTTAGCACACATTTGGACATATGATACCTGTTCTGGTTATGTCTTTTCTGGGCTCCATGTTATTTCCATTCCCAGTCTGAAGCCCAAGTGCATGGTAAGGAGTGAAAATAGCACAGGTCACAGTTGTCTCTCACCGTTTCTCCCCCCCAATGTTTGTCTTTCTATTTCCATAGTTGATAACATTTGACTGCAGCTGAATATAGAACCAGGTGGCTGGTACAAAGGTCATTCAGGGTTTTTATAGTCATCAACCGGTCCACAGGCATATGCTATACCTGGACCTCCTTATTTTAGTCAAAAGACTGTAAATTTAGATTGAATGTATGTTTGGGAGTTTTTTTATTCTTTTTCAATTTTCAATTTGTTTTAATTACCAATCAGCCAATTTCACGTTCAACTGTATATCAAATAATGGATTACTTGAGCTGTTTACTGGTCATTAAAACAAACGTTTTATTATTTGTAAAATGTATTTTGCACCAGATCAGGATCCATCCCAGTTGAAACCATCAGTGGAAAAGAATGTAGCCTAACCAGGCCCAGAAAAAAACATCTCCTCAGCTATGTACACAGGCAATTCAAAATACTGGTTTAATTAATTTCCCTTTATGATAATGTTTTAATCTGGGCCAATAAATAGACATTTTTCCTTCATTTTCCCTGCGTGTGCCATAACCCTAATATTTTTCCTGCCGTTTAGCTGGAGTTAAAACGGGGGCAAACAGGATGGGTGCGTCATTAACGCCACACGTCAACACAGCACCGACTGTGGAAAAGCATCCAGTTGGTTAATAAGTAATAACTGCCCAAGATCACAGGAACCTTACACTACAGCAAAACAAGTTAAGCACAAGCTTTGATAATGACTCTTAATAATTCAATGTGTGTAATTATCCCCTTACAGGAAAGCCCAATGTTGGCGAGACGCTGTAGGGATTGGTGGTAGCAATTAGAGAGAGAGAGATCGAGGTCAAGGGATCAAGGGAGACACACAGTCAAGAAGGAAAGGCTGGCCGCTGCTCCTGTTAGAGGTGTTATTGTTGATAGGATGAATACAGCTTTTCGTGTCTCGCAGTTTTAAGATGGTATTTTTTTGTGCAATAGACAAAAGAATGTTGCTTGATCCTACACTAATCATGTAGCACAGGTACAAGTATAAAACATGTACCCAGACGTGTTAGATCTCTTTTGGTTCAAGTTCCTAATTTTTTTTTTATCTTCCTTTATGGTGTTACGCACTGTTTTGTTTGGTAATGTTCTTTTCTTCCAATGTATGGCACAGCCCTTTGACATATTGCTGTAAATGTAAAACTTTACATGAGGGTCTGTTGTTTTGTTTAACTTTAAACATCTGTGACCTGCTACTTCCCCTGTCCATTGTCCTCTGCCCTTGATTCTCACTAGCCAAATGTTGAGGTTTAGCATTTGCAACTCAAAACCCCTTTAGACTGAAGGCAAAGCTAATCACTCTTTTTGTCATCTTCCGATTTGAATCTCACAATGGAGATGGAAAAAATCTGGAAAGACACGCGCAAAAAAATCACTGTCTTTCAACAGCGCCACTCTCGCTCCTCATTGGAACGAGAGGGCATTCAGGCGCATTTGGCGTCTATTGTCGTAGGGCTAAAAGACTAATCATAACATCATTGATGTGTAGAAATAACCCCAACACAAATGGGGGTGTCATTGACAACCTTTGCACCCTTCCAGAGAAGGAGTTAATTTGATCATGATGACACAGGTCTCTTTCAGGTCCTTTTCAGGCCAATGACAGCTGGTGCTGTGAGAACTACGAGATGTGCTGAATTCTGCATGACGAGGGGAGAAAAAAGAGGGTAGAGTCGTTATTATATCTCCATTGAGGTGCTGAGAGGGGCTTCTGAATTGCCCTGGATTACGCGCACACACACTCATTCCAGTGCAAGTAAGCTATAGGCCCTCAGAGCAGAGACTGGGCCTAGGGCCAGTATTAGAAGCTGGAGCTATCTGTAGTAAGAATACGATCACAATTGCATTTATAGCCCAGAGAGGGTTGGAAGGAAAGAGAGAGAGGGAGAGAGGCTATGAAGCCTAATTGCCAGATGGTGAATATTTTTGCTCCCTTTCAACGGCGCATTAATTGTAGGGCGGCCCGGGGGTTGAGACACACTGATCAGTATGGTAGAGGATCCTGACCCTGATTATCCCCCCCCCTCCGTGCCAGCTGAAGGGGGGGCAGAGGGGGCTGCAACAGATATTCACTCAATCATTTGCGTATCGAGCCACCTGGGCCTTGACACAGGGTGGCAAGTGGCAGAGAGAGATAGAGACAGGGAACAGAGGGGGTCGGCGGAGGGTCTTTGGGGGGTAAAAGGAGGAAACGCCTGGAGGCGTGGCACTGCAACAAGACGGGGGTGTTCCCTCAAAATCCTCGGACCCCCTCCTCTTACTCTTTCCCCACACAACCCAACCAGCACCCACACCCAATTTACCTACCCTCCCTCCCCCTCAGCCCCACCTCTGCTCCTCGTTTACATATCTCCTGAAGATGTAATTGAATTAAATAAAGCTTTCCTCAGGGGCAGCTGCCACAGCTGCTGTTTGTGGCATGTCAAAAGGCCCGCCACTTTAAGAGCACTTACATATGCTCCAAATTAGCAGGTCAGATAGGCGGGCGCTCGATGACAGGGCCGAGGCTGCCAGCGCGACAAGGGGCCCACAGCTGTGAGCAATTCACTGGGTGAGAGGAGGCTCTTTCAGACCTCTGATTATGAAGGGTGAGAGGACACACACAGACACACATAAAGATGCATGTTGCACACACCAATGCAAGGGTGCATGTAAATGCCTGTGTCCATACACACACATACACACGCTGGTCTCTTGGGTTATTATTGATTGTTGACTGTATCATTATGCTATCATGGCCCACTGAAACAAAGGAGCAAAGGTCAAATGATGGAACAGCCACTTATGAAGAATTGGTCAGCAATCACAGACTTCTCAAACAGGGTGGAATGTGATATTGAATTGGGATGGTTTATTCATAGAAACTGACATTGTTGCTTGATTTGGGAACTCTCTCCAGTTATGTATTAAACTTGGCACTGTTTTTTTTTACCAGGATCAGTACTGCTTTGAAACTTGTTGTTCACAATGAAATAGTTAACCTTAGTAATATGTCTACAGTGGAGAGATGTGCTTGTCATATAATCAGCTGTTGAGAACAATTGTCTAATGACTTGTCAATCAAAAACTGTCTGGTAATTATGTTATTTTTGCATACCAGTGAATGGTGTTTATGACAAATGAACCATGTTATAATTGCACCTCTGTTTTCTTTAAGAGATGAGCTGTATGATTAGCTGGCTGTGGGATTGGGATCATTATAGAAATTAACTCAAAGGTAACACCAACAGTGTCAACCTCACATTGAGTTTGATGTATCGTGTGAGAGAAAACGTTACATTATTCATCCTCAGATGACAAATGCTGTAAGTCTGAATCAAAATGTAGGTATATTTTGCTCTTAGTGCCTTTATGTATGCCTTGAAACAACATAAGTGTTCTTTTCCGTGTATATCAGAATTAGAATCAGAATACCTTAGTAGCTCAAGCTACCGTACCTGTTTTAATCAATCCAACAATTCAAGTGGCACATCATTTTCACAAGCCTGTACATAGTTTTTGCCTTGGCCTCATTGTTTACTTTCTCTTAGCGATGAACTTCTCATCCATCCCACAGGATTCCTTCTGTCACTGTCGTTTCAACATGACCGCTTATTTCAAAGGTGCTTCATGTTAGACACCAGTTTGGAGCCTAAGAGATTTTTGTTTTTCCTTGTCCTGTAGTGAGCTGAAAATATGTGACTCAGCTTTTTGCATGCAGCATTGGAGGATAATGGATGTGAAGGCACACCAAACAGGTCCTTTAAAAATGCATGAGTGCCCCCCAAAACCTCCCTCTCCTTGTGTAGAATAGAGCTATCACTGTTGCCTGTTATCTCCCTGAACCCCCAGGTAGAAAATGGTAATGATACCACTTAACATCGCTGCACATATGGAGGGAAAATGGAAATGCCAACAGCACCTCAACTATAAAGCAAATCAAATTGAAATATTAATCCACTGATTAATATAACATTATGAGAGCCCATTCTCTTTGTTGTTAAACAACAAAGAGTTGCAAAATAAGCAACTGCCTAAGAGGTAAGGGGTTTAACAGAGTCCCACAGAGGTGCTAAAGCCCCTTTCAAACATCATTACTGTGCATAATGTATTCACTTCCACAGTGCTGAGATTTGATATTGATGTTTACCCATTTATTTTTTAATTAATGTTCGTTGTTAATGAATTCTTTGATGAGAGGCATTTTGTAAATCATTATCCTTGGAAGGAGAAAAAAGGGCTGCCCATTAAACTCACTAAAATTCTAGGTGCAAGGGGAAAAAGTTTAGATAAAAAGTATAGGGTCATTGTTGAAAGTTTGTTTTTAAGTGGTTTATGTTTTGCTTCTGGATTGTTGGTGACTGCAACCTCTGTATTATAATGTGATGTTAGTTGGGGAGTCGACTGGGAGCTGTTTAAGGGAGTGAAGAGGGCTGCTGTAGGTGCCTGACTAATTACAGGAATATTACTCAAGGCTTCAATGAGAAGTTTCACTAGAGAGAACAAACACTTTCTCTAAAGAGCCCTTGATAGAGACTTTATCCTTCCCTTCATCCATATTAATATATGGGGATTGTTTGAAGGACAGAACGTATGAAGGGATGCTGCAAAGAGATGTACACAGTACATCCACCACTCTAGGCTGTAGCCTAAGTTTTATAAACACTATATACAGTACTGTTCCAATACTGTGGAATAGTATGTTGGTACTGCTTCAGTAAATCAGGGTTAAGATACTTGACCTCTGGATCAGACATTTGTAACACAATAAAAAAAAACTTTTCAGCACTAAAATACATTACTAGGCATGTTTGGAGGTTTTCACAAAAAGTCATGTGAAAGTCAAAGCATCGTGTGCAGTTTGGTTCTTGAGGAAAACCATTTAAAAAAATGTGGATAGTGGATTATAGTGTGTCTCAGTGTGTGGTCTGGACCAGTTGGCTGTGAATCAGTCTCAAGCCCCCTCCCTATCTGGAGCCATCTTGGAGATGAAGGGAAAACCTGGACCTTGTTATCCATCTCTTGGCAAGGCCCATCCTGTTTCGCCACAGATACAAGGCTGCACAGTCTTTAATCCTACTAAACAATTAATTGGTTAATTGGATCAATTAGGTGTCCCTATAGGATCCGTATGATCTGTCATAGTAGAGTGTTATGTTGTGCATTTTTTCAATTTCAAGAAAGAAACACATGGTGTATTGCCACTGTATGTGATGACACCATTTTAACTTATCTTTTCCTTTGAGTTTTTGTTGGCATTTAAAAGATTAAAAACACATTTTTGGTCACAAGTTACTTTTGAACTAAAACGTGTTTTTGAGACAGTGGGACTATTTTTAAGACTTGTGGCATTTACAATATTTTAAGGATTACACTATTATTTTTCTTCTTTACCCTTCAAGCCAGTTTCGAATTGTACCCAGCCACCCTGTTTTTAAAGGCACATTCATCAAAAGCTGAGTGCGAGTGTGGTGCAGATGTTACACGCGTAACTGATTGCTCCCTCTTTCCCAAAAATTTTGCAAGTAGAATTATGGCTTTTCATCAGCTGATATATTTCACTTGTGATTAATTGCAACACTCACATTTGAATCATTTCTGCACAAGAGAGAGCATTTTTGCTTTGTGAAATTGATATAAAAGAAATGCAAATCAATGGTGTTCTTGGCACCAAACATATGCTGCCACAATGCCAACAAGCCTGCCCCTGACAACCCCAGCTGGGGGCTTGTAAGACTTGCTCTTGGCAAAAGATGCTTTTTCCACCCGCTTTGCAAATGATCACCAATTAATACGAACAGCCTCCAATTCTAATACTGCACCTGGTAATGGCTCTCAATGTCGTTGCTATCTGTGCTATGGATCCAATAGCTTTAAATCCCCCCCCCCCCCCCCCCCCCAATTGCCTAAAAGCATTGAGACATTTTGAGCTGATGAAGAAGCAATGAGCAAGACATACATCTTAAAAACATTCTTCCTCTCTCGCCATTTGACCACAGTCTCATCAGTCTCTTTACTGTTCCACTTCAATACCATGATTATATTATATACATTATGCCCGGTTTAGAATCCAGGACCTCTGAGAAGCACAGGTACAGGTGCACAGCTCCATTGTGGCTCCACTCTCATCTCTGGTCTTGCTCGATTTCAGTCATCAGAATTCTTGTCTCAGAGTTCTTGTATCTCTCTCTCTCTCTCTCTCTCTCTCTCTCTCTCTCTCTCTCTCTCTCTCTCCCTCTCCCTCTCGTTTTCTAATTCTGATACTCGCCATACAACTTATGATGGATAGGAAGCTTTAATGAGCTCTTACAAGCAATTAAGTAATCAGGGAACCCCGCTGCTCGTTGCTGGAGCTAGCTAGATCAGTGACAAACGGATGCCCATCAGTACTGTAATCAACACAGGACATACTGCCTGCTCACCACCACTCCCAAACAATGACGCCCAGACACACAGCCACAGGCCGAGCAGCATGGCTTCACCTCATGTTGTTGTTCTGTCTCCAAACAGGATCTGAACTCTCTGGCCTATCAACATTGTTCTTCTGGAATTACACTCAACATATAACCTGGGCTGCAAATGCACAGAGCAATAGATAGATTCTGTTCGCTAATTTAGAAGTGAAGACAAAATTAGTTGTAGCTGTTTTCTGGTCAAGTTAATGGTTTTACAAATTTCACTCTATTAAATCATTACCACGCTATCAAGTAAAAGTGGAACTTTACAGAATTCTAAGCATACAGTACATACATCTCTACAATTCACAACTTGTGACAAGGAAAATTTTATCTAATTGCAAGACTTGGCATGCACTACTGAGGTCTCTGCTTGCCTGGGGCTATGTATGTGTTGGTGAGCTTCATGTTCTCAGTTTCACATTCTCACCCACCCAAGGCATGTTGGGCACCCCAGGGTGGTATGACACCTCTCCCACACTCCTGACTTCCCTGAATAATTCAAGCCTCACCATACGTCTGATGTCTCCGTCATGAAAACCACAGAGTTGGGCGCCAGAGACAATACGTTGCATATTGAAAATCAAATATGTTGATTATTAATAGGGCAGCTCGGGCGAATGCTACTTGGAGGATTGCCTGGGGTAGAGTGGGAGAAGGGCGCCCGTGGTGTAATGCTCTCTCGTGTGTGAGGGAAAACAGCTGAAGGTGCAGATTTTTCATTACAGACCTGGCACAGACCAGGCACAAATGTGTGGGTGTGTGTGCGCGCACACACTGGAAAGCACACGCACACATGCAAATACGTTCACACACAAAATATACACACAGACGCATACAGTAGGAAAATCAAGGAGCAGAGCAAGTTTGCCCTGCACGTGGATGTACGTGTTTGTATTTGTGCGCTCATAAGTGTCTGCGTGTGTGCGTTTGTCTACTGTGTGTATGTATGTGTGTTAAAAATGGGCAAACATTATTTAGAGATAGACAAAAAAGGGAGAGAGGTGGGACTAAGAAATGGGCAGCAAGCTGTGGGAGGCAGATTCAACCCTCAATTGACCTCTGATTTGACTCCATTCCGAAGAAAAACATTGACAACACACAATCAAAACATAATTTCGTGTCTGGGTGGCAGCACTATCACAATATACTATTGGGCCAGTTATGTTTTGGTTGGGAACTATCTGGCTTTTTGCCACGTGAATTGTTTTCTTTCCTATTCAAATTGGCTTTCATAGGCAGAACTGTCCATACAGTAGTGTTAGCTACTTAGTTTCCATAATTACTTTATCAACTACAATCATTAACTCTAACTGAAAACTAACTGATGAAGTCCAAACTGTAAACAACCATTTTGTTGTTGTTTGTGGCCTCTAACAACATTGTGTGTGCTCTAGACACAAGGAGTGAGCTCTGTTGTGCTGCTAACTTGGCGTCATTTCCTCCAATTCAGTACAGATTGCACCAGCTAATTATGATCTAATAACTGGCAGACTGTCTGTCTCAATATTATTACAGGAAGACTAGGTTAAATGAATAGCTCATCATATGCCCTCAGTATCATTCATTGTTTTTAATGATTATAATTGCACCATTAAATCTTAATAATATGTCAAAATCTTAAGGGAAGTATGTCAATTTGCAGCTTCAATGAGAATGAAGCCAAGGATTGGTGAAATTAGGTCAGTTTTTTTTGGCGGGGGGATGCTCATTGGGTTAACACAGCACGCAAACAGACACAGAGTACTTTGGAGTAATTTGATAATCCCAGAAAGATAATATCAGTTCATCTATTAATCTGTTGATCACCTGTGATATACTATTGTGGCTTTTGCCTTCAAATCATTCAGCTTTAGTATGCTCATTTGGACTAAAATGAATGTCAAGTCATTGATATTTTTGATTACCACTGAACCTCATATTAAACATTAAACCACTCTTGTCAGATATCAGTCTTTCATATCAGACATTTACTGAATGAGATACCACAGACTTTACTTATGTACTTGTATATATTGGATTTTGTCCATGGAACTTGCTCAGGGCAGTCCCAGGTTTCCTCATTATTATTCATAACTAAACAAAGTGTGTGTGTGTGCGGGTTGGATCAAGTTTTCAAATCTAAATAATACAGTAGTCCTAAAAAGCTCAAAGGACCAACATGAACAGGATTGGTGCTTTTGGCTGGACTTTCAGAATCTTTAAAATCACTGATTTTGGCAAGAAATCAGTGGAAGAACGTATTTTTCTCCTGGAGGCTTTGTATTTATGTGGGATGGGAGTGACAGCAAACAGCTTCCAGCTAAGAAGTGCTGTAGGAGACAATTGGGGAGAGGGAGGAGAGAGAGAAAGACAAAGAGAGAAAGATGGAGTGAGAGAGAGAAAGACAAAGAGAGAAAGACGGAGTGAGAGAGAGAAAGACAAAGAGAGAAAGATGGAGTAAGAGAGAGAAACAGACAAAAAGAAATGCCAACAAAGAGAACAGTGTCAGTGTTATCCGGTGTTAGCCTTGCTTCAGTTCCATACTAAAGCTCACATGGTACCAGAGGAGCAGTCACACAACAAAATAAATCTAAATCAATCAGACGTGTCACAGATGTCACCATGGTCAAACAGAGGGGCTAGCATTAAGGTTCACAGTTTAATGGATGCATTGAAGAAAACAATACGGGAGGGACAGTGTCATATAAAACAGTGCTTTGGGAGTCTTACCAAATAAATAACAGAATATATAGGGAGAGATTCACATGTCTAAACTAAACATAATAGGAGTTAACTCAAATCTAAACCCCTTTGTCTTTCTGTCAGACCCTAAACTAAAAGAAACATGGTCACCAGGTAGGACATCTTAAATAGGCCTCCATCCAAAATAACCAAGTCATTGCTGCTTCAACACCCATTGATCAATTGTAATTACCTACCTGTGGACCAGACCAGTGGTGCTCCCAAGGCCCCTGGGGGTTTAGTTATAGACAGAGCCTGATCCAGGCACAGGTAACTCCATAGGACAGAAGGGGAGAGGGAGCTTTTAATTGCTTTGTGCACTGTGTGTAATTGAGGATTGGAGTGTGTTTGCCATGAGGAGTGTGACTTCACTTGGCCCCCTTTAATTAATCCCGTCACACAAGCCTTCTGCCTTCAATTTTCACTTAGAACTCGACATCACGAGGTGAGAATACAACTGGAAATATAGGTTGGTAACTGTATACTGCTCAGTGGGAAAGATGCAACACAAATACAACCATATGGAAAAAACAAGATTGTGTTTCTGTTTGCCACCATAAGATGTATGACTTGGTGGTCTGTCATTGCAGAGCTACTACTGTTGGCCTTCTTTCCACTTTATAGGGGAGAAAGGGGTAAGTTGAGCTACACTTGGTTTCTAGACAATAATAATTTTGTTTTAAAGACCATACATTTACATTTTTGAAGACTTTTCCTTTTCACCTACACTGTGAAGAAGTGAAGCTCGTGAGTATCATGCAGTTCCAAGTTGTTTTTTTGCATGTTCAAGGAGTCATGTTTTTTATACCTGAACAATTGAAGATATGTTTGAAAGAAATTCACCCATGTGTTCTTGATTTAGTTCATTACAATATGAGGCTATACTGTTTGCATAACTTTATCCCTAATCTGCTGGAGGATGCAAGTTTGTTCAACTGGTAGATGTGGGGTAATTTGAGCCAGTAGAGTAGGGGTAAATTGAACGAGTCTAAAATGTAATATCACTTTAAACGCACTTTGGTGCAAAGCATACAACCTGTCCACCTCCCCACAGGTTTGCAACTGACATATATGGTCATCATTTGGTACAAAGGGTTCTCATCACCACTTTCTTTTTTATTTGCATTGCATTTCCTGTGCCTGGACTTGCAGAAGCGAAGTGGAGTTGCCTGTAGTGAGCTATCCTGGCACAGCCATCCATGGATAAGGCCGTGCAACAGTATGTGCAGCCTGCCTTCCTTCTGTTCGCGGTGCATCTGAAGATAGCAAACTGCACTGTTGCTCGCACTCCCCGATCCCGGTGTTGTCGTTGGCCAGCAGCCACCAATAGCGAGCCAACTGAGTTAACAGATACTTCCGTTCGCCACATAAGGAACCATCTGTTTTAAAGGCAAAAAAAAAGAAAGAAAGAAAGAAAGGCCGTCTGTGTAGCCCACCACCAACCCCTTCCTCGCTCTCTCTTTCTCTGCCTCTGTGGCAATGCTGCAGTTTAGCTTTCAGTTAACAACAGTGATACTCATATAGCTGCTCTTCGGCGGCCTTATACTGTCTTTATGAAAGAAGGACAAATGATAGTCAGTTTTAATGAGCCACCTTCATACTCTTGCCTACATTTATAGTGTATTTACATTTATGCCTCTTTTTCAAATATGTTTTGTTATTGTGATGTGTTCTCATAAAATGTAATTTCAGAACTCCATCGCAGATCTTTGAATAGGCCTATTTAAGACTTTTTTGAGCACAAGTTGTTTCTAACATGTTGTGCGCGGAAAGCCATGGTTTCTCAGTAGTCTTGGCTCTACAAATCTCCTCAGACATGCCAGCTTGTAGCTAAATAAATATTGGCTAAGGGGCATTTGAAAAAACATATTGTCCTGGCTCAGCACTCAATTCCTCAATCCTCCGTTGCCAAAACAAGACAACAGGGGTCTAGAGTACAATTTATTCCCACATGAGTGGTTTTGAAACGGTCAACTAACTGCCATGGGCTCTCCCACATGCTTTGTTCTTCTTTTTATACAATCTACATGTAAGGTATTTACATGAAGTTACATCATGTAAGCTTGGGGAGGCTTTTGGAAGTATGCCATTCACACTAAAACACAACTCCTTAGTTACTGTCTGTTTAACAAAAATAAAAGATGTTCTTGTCCTCTGTCTTTTGAAAGTCTACGAGAGGTATGAGTGCTATTTGAAACATCTTACAGTCTAAATTTCAGGGACAATATACAGAGAACTGTTCTTGCATCGTAGACTTTCCCAGTGTGCACATTCATATGCCAGGTAATGTACTAAGTGAAAGTTGTAAGAAAACCTTATCTGAGTACTTAAATACTTAAGTTTAACCGTGGAATCACAGAATAACTGTGAGAGGTATGACTTCAACATTACCACCTGTATTCCATCTCGCAGGTGAATATCTCATGAATTCTCATCAGAAAGAAATTAAGGTGTATTGAAATAAGTGCATTATTTAGTAGATTTGACATGACTGTCAGATATTCATGCTGCTACCATGGTTAATGTGTCTGTAAAAACACCAGAGGAAGAAACCGATGATAATCAGTAATTCACAGGACCTATTTCTAGTTCTCCTTTAAAGGCTATTTAAAGCACAGTAGGTATTATGAATGTGATGCGGTTTAAATTTACCCTGAAATATCTATCTTAATCTGACTACATTAGTATACTTGCCCTAGCTGAGCTCTAACATAACTTCCTTTGTGAGTAGATAACTAGACTTATATTCAGATCTTTTGATGTTAAATTAGCAATTTTTTCACAGTGATCAGTGAACAGCTACTCAACCAAAGCATAGGAGGCAAAGTGACCCTTTAACATTGTGAAATATAATTCTGTATACCCTAAAGAGAAAAATAAGTACTGTAAGACTCCTTGTCATGCTTGTTAGGAGCCTCTCAGAGGTACTGTGGCTGCATTAAGGAGGGCTAATAGGCTAGGGAGGGGGGCAGGAGGGGAAGAGGAGGAGGTTAGGCCCTTGGTTGCTGAGGTCTCCAGGCTAGTGACAGATGGCCGGCCTCCTCTCTGGGTGGGTGTGGGTACAGGGTCTGTCGTGAGTCTGATTCGAAGCTAGCAGATAGGCTAGTAGAGATCAAATGACATTGTGAAAGGTGAAAAGATCCACCGAGCGCTAGACCGCTGGTGTGACAGCTGAAGAAAGAACGAGGCACATTGACAACACAGGGGTGGCTGTTCGTTTTGACAGGCTCCCATTGGTGTGTACAAAATGCCACAGAGTTTAGACGAGCTCTGGCAGTGAACGAGCAGTACATCATTTCTGAGCTGTTGTGAGAATGTGTTTACATTTGAAGAAAGTAAATACCATAACTTCTTATATATTTTAATGTCCTCTTCCAGTGAAATTACATGGTTGCATCACACTGTGGTTTTAAACCTTTTGCATGGCATACACATTTTAAATATAAATGTATCTCCAAGACCAAAATGGCTTTTACCAGGAATCTATGTAGAAACTATGTTTAATGCAAACTGTCAAGTAAAAAATTATGCTTTTTTGGATTACCTGGTGGCCTCACAAAGCAATGCGTAAGCAGGTGCCGGATTCAGCATTTTACACTTTCACAGCATTTTCACCTTGTCTGTTGATTGGGAAATTAATGGGAAGCCTCTCCGTGTTAGAAATCCCATGCACATTTTGAGGAGGTTCCTGCTTAGACTATGATCCTAAACAAGCTATGAAGATTTCAAATTTGACCCAGCATATGCCAACAGGAAATCTTAATCTGTGACAGCTCCTCCACTAGGGTTTCAGTTGAAGTGATGGTTGTAAAAAAGACAAACTTTATTTTTTTTCATAGGATGTGTACTAATGTTTTATATCATAACTTCGACTTAAATAGGATTTTACGTCTTCAAGATCCCAGGATAATGGAAGGGTTATGACACCATCTTACATTCCAAGTGATCTAAACAGTCCATTCACATAGTCTTGTCAGAAACTACTCTGATGACCCGAAGCTCAGTGTCCTCTCATCCAATTTCATATCTTTCTAAACATGGATCATCGGGCTATTTATTACTGTCACAGGCTTGTGTCAGGCTGCCTTGTTATTTGTGTTTTATCTGAGCTGGAACAAGGAGAGAAGAAGGGGGGGTCATTAAGAGAGAACAGTGTAATGAGTGTGGACCACTGGCAATGCCCGGAGTTGGAATGGCATCCCTGTAAATTACAAGGCTCAGATGCTGTTTGTCTTAGGAGTCAGCAGCTTCTTTGAGACCTTTGATCCAAGTGCCAGACAGCCTTCTATAGAAAAATAATTATGACTGCCGAGGATTGAACAGTCCAGTGCACAACCTAGGTTTGTACAGCACTATAAAACATAGTTGAGGTGGGCTTGAATATGAGTTTGAAGAACCAAGTTTCACACCACTATACGTAAAGAAAAGGTATAGAATGTGAAGGTGAGATTTGTTTTCCCCCTTTAAAAAATATATTTCCTGTGTTTTGATTAAGTGGTTCATGTCAGTGTGGCTTGGTCTTGGATTCACTCACCACTAGAGATCTCGATAAACAATAAAAACGATTTACAGACACTTTGTCTTAACTGTACCAGCTGTAACAGGGCCTCGATTATAGAGGCTTCATTGTTACCTTGCCTTTTCCTGTTAAAGCCACTGTTGTTCCTCTGAATTACCTCTGAATGATTTATGCTCACTGGTCCAGCCACTGATAGACCATGGCAAGAGAGATAGAAACACACTTAGAGCTTTTTGGTGGGTAAACACACCATATTAAAAGCCAACTTGTTTCAAACGCCCAAACACATTTGTTACATTGAAGCGGCTTAGTGTCATTTCACTTGTCAAATACCACAGTGTCACAGCCAATCAGACGGCTCCATGGACAACACAAACCATTTAACCTGAGCAAACACGTTGTTGTAAAACCCAAGGAAGGCTTAAGAGCCTGGGTAAACACTGGCGGGGACCATCGGGCACGAATCAAGGCAGACCTCGTGAACAGGAGTGACTTTCATAATGGCTTTGTGATGACTCAAGATCTAATGGCCATCTGTTTGTTACAGCAGGGGAGAACAGATTCACTGTTTAGATACACAAGATATTAGCATGACTGGTAGAGACAAGAAAGAGCGATGTGGCTATTTAAACACAATGCAAAGAGCCTTTTTGGGGGAAAGTCCTCAGCTACTGTAACGCTCAGAGTCTGTATTGAGACAAGGTAATAGGATTTGCATGGTGATTTTGAAGTTCTACCGATGCATGATGCCTCGAGACAATCAATCTCTCTCTTTCTCAAAATATAAAGTAAGGTTTAATTACAGCGCATTGTTGTGCATTGTTAAGGTAGACATACAGCTGTTGACCAGTGACTGATTTGGTCCTAGTAACCTACAGTATTTTTCTAAAAATAATTAGGATTAAGATAAGAATGCCTGCCAGAATCTCATAGAAACTGATGTGCTTGCACTTTACTAGGTTTAACGATTTCCCTGATGACTTAAAAGCTCCACACATTTAAAACACAGAGAGGTTTGCATGGGATTTCAATAGGAGTTTGAATAAACCACAGTCATTTGTGTCTGATCCGTAACCGTGAAGTTCATTTGAACAGCCAAAGTCAACCACAGTCTGTGGACTCATTGAGTTCAGGAAACAAAAACTACATGTTTTAATGTGGATGTGAACTTGAATATTATGTCATTTATCATATTAAAAGTTGTAGTATTATCAATTTGCTATCAGGTCAGATTATATGTTATTAAATGCTTCACAGGGGCAATCAGATAGATAAAGTTAAGGACCTATCATTGAACAAGAGACGATCAATACAAAAACCAAGAATGAGCAGTGTAATAGCATCTGCTGGTAACCTGGTCTGACAAATTAAGGCAAGCTGAGTTTTTCATTACTTACACATCCGTTTTCATTTTTTCCCCCCAGTGAAACCAATTAAAACAATGCTTCCTTAAATTAGTCATTGATTTTTAGCTATAGTGACACCTTAGAGAGTGCAACAATAACTTAAAGGCGGCCCTACTTTTTTCATTACTGACACTCTTGTAAAGGTATGAGAACAAAAGACAAAAACAATTCACCTATATGAAAAAATCCCCCTTAAATTAGTCATTGATTTTTCTTGTGGTGTCACTTTGGCTAAATGTTTTGTGGTGGGCAATATTCCCTCCAACCTGGAAATTGACAAACACCCATAATCCATTGCACTTCAGTACACCGACACACATATGCTTGATTAGATAACTCCAAATTGCCCATACTAGCCCTCATTCTAAAAAGAAAAAAAAAAACATGACAAAGAGATTTGTGGTTAGATTGTCAAAAAAAAAGAAGTTATTTTCATGTTCAATTTCTTAGGCAAAATTGGAGCAATGTTGAAATGTTTTTAGAATCATTTTATTACAGAATGTTTGCTATTGCCAATCCCATCCCAAACACATATACTTACAGAAAATAAATTTTGACTGACCAACCTTTTTTAATGTTTGATAAAAACAAAACAAAAAACATTGGATAAAAAAATGCATTGCAGACTGTAGCTGCCATAATTTTTTGAAGACTACAAAATACAATTACAATTTGAAGCAGCAACCAATGTGCATTTACCTGATCATACAATGAAACACAATTTTTGTTATGACATGACTTCATCACATTGTAAATTTCTAAATATTGACAATGCTTTTATGAAACAAAAAACAACCCTATCAATAGCAATGCAAGTATAAGCAATTTACATATGGCAATTTAAATTATTTTACAAATGCAATTTTTGAGGGGGGAAATGGTCTAATTGGATATTTGACTGTGATTTGAGTGATGTTACTTTCTATTGCAGGCAATCACAGGTACTGTACCAAAAGGTTTTTGAGGAAAGAAATTGAATGTTATTTTATAGATATCTTGAGATATTCTATGCAGTGATTATTTGATACAGTTTTACATCAAAATCATAGATCAACTGAATAAATAACTACTAGGAATTTGAGCAGCAAACAACAAAAGGGATTTTTTTCAAACCGTAGTCAACTGATAAACTGCATGGAAGTAAATTATAGTGCCTGTTTCATGTATTAAATACTTAATAAGCTCAATGAGTATATAGAAATGACTTAATCCAGAAGTTTCACAATGGTGAATTTGATTTTATCCGTTTACACCAAAGCAGTCTCACTAACCAACATAGTCCATCACTGCCAAAACACAGTTACAGTTTATGAGCAAATGTTATATAGATCCAATATTTATAACATCACATACTGTATTATTTATCATATCTACATACCACACACAGTTGTCTGTGACAAGGTGGATGAGTGGTTGAGGGCCAGACAGTATTGGCAGGTAAAGGTGCAACTTTAAAACTGTCAGCCAGGCAGTATTGAGGACCACTAAGAATTGTTATTACATTACTTTTCAAGTCTATAATTATGTCACTTCACCATAAAAGTATCTTAAAAGCATGTCATTACAATACATTGTATTATTCACTTAAATGAGTAAGAAAGTACACAATGGTGATAAGGAAAATGAACAGAAAACAACAGAAAAAAACAGCTGAAAGAAATTACTGGAAGCCTTGCGAGGATCAGAAAGACTTGCTCCTTTTTGTTGACCATGTTAATACATGACCATTGGCCTTTGAGTCCTGTCTCATTACGATGTGGCATGCTCAGGAAAAATCCTCACCTGGAATAGAAACATAACCAAACCAAAAATAACCAAACCACAAAGCCCCACGCAGGTTCACACATTGTCAGTCCCTGTCCATAAAGTGCACTCTCCATCCTGCAGTAAGACTTGGACGTCAAAAGAAAAAATGGGTACTCATGTTTTTTTTCTCCCACTCTGGTAATAATTGTTATTGGCGTACAGTTTGAGATGGGGGGGATGGGCATCAACGGACGTTAATAAACATAGCCCTCGCTGTAGGGGTGAGGGTTGCAGTAGGGCCCCTCCTGCACGTAGGCCATGCTCTCGTCAAAGTGTGACAGCGGCACCGTGTCCTCCTCGTTGATCTGCCGCTCCATGTCTGTCTTCAGGACAGGTCGCTGATTGTCGGGAAATGCCATGGAAAACAAAGCCTCTGGGTCGCACACAAACTTGTACACGTATCTCTCCCCTGCCACCTGAAAGAGCCAACAAGACAAAAAAAATGATTGAGAGTTGTGATAGCAGCCTTTCCTGAGTTGAAACGATGGGTCTTTGATGAAGGTATACTTTGCCTGAGGTTGCTGTCTGCTTACCTTCTGCATGATTCCCTTCTCGTAGTAATAGCGTAATGATCGGCTGAGTTTGTCGTAGTTCATTGCGGGTCGATTTTTCTGTATTCCCCATCGACGTGCCACCTTTGTAATAGACATACAAAAACACACAAGCAAAGGCCCACAGAAACAAGGGGGTATTTAATGATAGTGTAACTACAGTATTTAATGATAGCACTTGAATGCCATAGTAAATACCACACAATTCACCTTCATTGTAAGAGCACACGCACACTGTTATACGATTTCCTAGTGAGAGTTCCCATGACGTAGCTCCAATGTTAAACAAAGCTTACTAATCCCATATTTCCATATTTAAGAACAGCAATTGAGTGAGCCCATACTCTATACCCTTGATCATGGATGTGTTCATTGGGAACTCGTCACACAGCCAGTGGAGGAGGCAGCAGATGTTATAGCACCTGTCTCCCAGACCACCCTCCCCTATCACATCTTTATACCCCCGTCTCTCTCTCTCTCTCTCTCTCTCTCTCTATCTCTCACACTGTCTTTCTCCCTTTCTCACACTCTCTCTGTTTTGCTTTGTCTCACTCTCCTTCATTTTTCCCTCTCGCTCTGTTTTCCTCTATATGTTTCTTTGATGATGACTCTCCACACAGGTCCCTTTTGCTTATTCATGTTACACCTGTCTGGGTCAAAGCTATGAATTTACAGCCGTCTTCACACACACCCAAACACACAATGTTTGGTCACCTGATGGCATGAATGGGCCCCCTGTTTGCTGCAGCTGGTCTGTCCTGCTGAGCACCGTTGGGCTGTGTGGACCAACGCCAAGTACCCCACACCACCCTCCCTGACTCCCTCGTGTCCTCCCCCATCCTCCCTCTGTGCTCTGGCTGACTAGGTTAGACTAGAGCTCCAAAACCTATTTTCATTTTAAAAGGCTGAACCGTCAACACCCCTCAATTTTTTTAACAGACTGATTTAAATATTTATCAGGGAGCCCTTCACTAACCGACAGCCAATTTAATTTCAGTGTGTGACATGCTCACAAGCAATTGTATCACATGTGCACAGATTACACTGTCACTTTCTTTACTAAGTTTCACGTAAAAAATGTAACTGATGTATCATAAAAAACACGTAATTGTTATGCTCTAAAGACAATACTAAAAAAATTACCATTTAGAATTGAAAAGTTAAAAACATGAATTTCTCTGGACCTTAACTATCAAGATTTCAGTTCACAAAATGCACCATGTTTTTTTCAGAAGGGTAACCAAGGACAAGGTTTTGTCCTGCCAGCTCTACACTTGCTCCTAAAGGCCCATCCTTCAACACATGTTTTTTGTTGATACTTAAAAAAAACCTGCTAACATCTGATTCTTTTATAATGTTACCCCGGTCATATTAAAGAAGTTCTCACCTCCTCTGGTTCAATAAGCTTGAACTCCATGCCACGTCCAGTCCAAGCAATGAAGTGGGAGTTGGAAGGGTCATCCAAGAGAGCCACCAGGAACTGCCACAGCTGAAGAGACCCTCTGCGCTGGTACGTTGGTCCCTCACGGTAAAGACCTGACTCTTGCTTGATGTCACCTGTATTACACAGAAGAGAGATAAAGACTCACTGTCTATGTGTGTGTGTGTGTGTGTGTGTGTGTGTGTGTGTGTGTGTGTGTGTGTGTGTGTGTGTGTGTGTGTGTGTGTGTGTGTGTGTGTGTGTGTGTGTGTGTGTGTGTGTGTGTGTGTGTGTGTGTGTGTGTGTGTGTGTGTGTGTGTGCGTGTGTGCATATGTTTTTAACTTTACT
Source organism: Neosalanx taihuensis (assembly GCA_030340665.1). Lineage (NCBI taxonomy): Eukaryota > Metazoa > Chordata > Actinopteri > Osmeriformes > Salangidae > Neosalanx > Neosalanx taihuensis. The sequence goes on from CM059294.1 coordinate 11,109,197, forward strand.
TTCTGGACTCTCACCTTCAACTTTTTCAGGGACCACGCAGGTATCATCGTAGAAGTGTCTAACCACTTTGTCAAACATGCAGCCTAAAATAGACAAGACTGTAGTCAAAATTATATAGCAAATCATTCATATATATACTTTTTTGTTAAATAATTATTAAGACAAGAAATATAATTCGGAACTTCAAATATTTATCTAACATAGTAATAATATCTACCAATAGTACCTTCAGTCCTGTTGGGGTGAGCCAGATAGCCATCTTGCCTTAGGTAGACAGAATGGCAGCTAGGCACTTCTGTGGAAATATATAGAGAGGAGAGGCCATGGAGTAAGTGTTAAAAGTCCTTAAGGGAGCATTAGGAAGAGTATCAGTTATCTAATAGCAGTCAGGGCTGTTCACTCCCTGCACTCAATGGCCCTGATTAAAGAGCATGTTTCCCATGTCACTTGCTCCCAGCCAAGGAGAAGCCCTTAGACCACTACAGGACTGTACCTATTCACTTTACTGGTTTAGACTAGGGTTTTATACATATGTTTCACAGGCAGATAGCTTGTGCCTCACATTGGGAACAACTTGCATTACTAAAACTAAAACCTCCAGTATACAGAATGACATGAGATCAATGTATGTACTGTATATACACTATTTATGACTTTGCTTATCGCTTTGTCCAATTGAACTTTTATTTACAGCAAATGTTCGAACATCTTATAACATTACAGCCATTGGCTGTCATTAAACTGAAAAACTAGCTACAAAGTGAATGTTCAATAAAATGGCCATGCCTGTTCATTTAGGGGCTGTAAACAGTTCTCTGAACTTCATCAAAGTAATGGGCTTGTAGAGGAAATTACTACTAATTAAATTACCAGTTCCCCTCCCATCCTCTGTAGCAGGCCTGTCCCAGTAAACAGGCTTCATCATGACCGCTAATAAATTCACCTAAATGGTCAATCCGGGATATAGAATTGGTCTAGCCATGTAGTCCAGCATTAGTGATGTCTGAGTAACAGAGAGAGCTGCTGAAAAGGAGTCATGTTACGGAGAGTAATCTGGACCAATGGAAGCTATAGAGAGTTATGATTTAAATCCTCTCCATAGGGGGCAGATAGACATCTCTCCTTACTGTTGTGAATGAACACAGCAGTCCAGCAAAGGTTCATTTATGCCCTGGAGTGGCCTTAGGACCTTGGGGCCCAGGGGGGAGATTAGACACCCACGCTAGTGGGCTTGTGTGTGCGTGTGTGTATGTGTGTGTGTGTGTATAAAGTATGTGTAAGAGAGAGCAGGAGTCATTGGCCTCCACCAGCCCATCTCTTTCCCCATTAGAGCACCACAGGAAATGAACCCAGACACAGACACACCAAACCAACCAGACTGCTGCACTAATAATGGATTAATCCAATAGACAAACCCCCCAATTTCTAACACGGCAATGTTCTGAATCTCAAAACATGCTACATATATGTCAGTTAGTATGCTACGATACTAACTGACATATATACTGTATATATATTTTTATATCAAGAAAACAAATATATATTTTATGGTATGTTATCTCTCAATAACATATCACAAAAGCGCTCTTTCATACTTTTGAACAGAAGGTGAGTTTGAGAAACCTGACCTGAATCATAGGTGAAATCTCTGGGCTCCTGTTTGATCATCATGGAGGAGGGGTAGGTTGGTGGGACAGGGGCACCAACCATGGTTGGGTGCTCATAAAGGGGGTCAGGATACTCCTGCTTGAATCCTTGAGGGGGGAATGGGATGTTAGGCTCTGACATCTGTCTGTGGTACATGGGTCTGCTGTCCCGTGACATGGATGCCGGGGAGGGGAAAGAGTGGCATGGCTCCGACAACTGGCGCCGGAATCTGAAGAAAACAAAGCAAAAGATGGGAAATGCTATTGTTATATTTGTAAGATATCATTCATCATTAATATACTGTGCTTTATCTCTCTCTCTCTCTCTCTCTCTCTCTCTCTATATATATATATATATATATATATATATATACATACATATCACTTTACAATATACTAACTAGACTGCAACACAATAACCCTCCACTTTATTTCACTGCACTAAACTGTCCTGTTGGAAGTACCTGTGGTCCATAGTATAGGTGCTGTCAGGGAGGGTCTGGGAGGGCTGTAGGTGGGGGTAGGTCCTGTCAGGTTTGGGTGTAGGGGTGGGGGCCGCTGTGGGGGACCCATGGTGGAGGGGAGACACGGAGGTGCTGCAGGGGGGGGTGGCTGGGCTGGAGGGCTTCATTCCTGTTGGCTGTTTCTGCTCGTAGGCACTGGGTTGGGAACAGATCCAGTCGGTCACATCTAGTCATCAAACATTTGTATAACATATGTAAGGTGGAGGCCAATGTAGTGTTTATGATGTATTAGCTTATGTTGTTCTATTTGAATATTTATCAAAGCACATTTTTTCTGCATCTAGAGGTGTGTGTTTCACTGAAAGCTTAGCATAACTTACTGTAAATAGCTTACTCAATGTTTTCTGTATGCATCTGCATGTAGTACAAGTGGTAATAACCCTTATGCATGTTGAACTAGGGACTGGTTTTCAAGCTATTTTCAATAGGTTTTTTAAAAAGCATACCATGCATATCTAGGAAACACATTGGTGTAATTAGCTTTATTCCAAAACGGCTTTCATTATTTCAACACTTGCTGTCAGGAGGGTATATTTAAGAAAACTGTTTTTATGTCATAAAGGTACCTTTTAAGACATTTTATAGAGCACCTGGTGCTATTTTTGGAGGAGTTCTTTGATTTTACTTCATGGTGGAAAAAATGCAACCAAGACATTTTTCCATTGAAAATTAGATTGAGAATCAATAAGTGTTATAAGATGTATACCGTGGCGTAATACACACCTGATATTGTACAGGCACTTCTCTCCATATTGGAGTTTGAAGGGCCTATCCTGGCTACAGTTGGAGCTCAGCTCTGAGCATGGGCTGTGGGGTTCTTTCTTGATCTTCAGCTGCAGTCCGTGGAACGCCACTGTAGAAAGAGGGAGGAGGAATGGGGAACAGAATGTGTGAGCTGTCTTTTGTGTAGCTTGATGATGATTCATTCAAACATAGCAATGCAAGATTAAATGTTCATACATGTCTAAGTTTAGTCACACCTGGAATAAAACAATTCCATTCTGAAGACACAAAACAAACACTTTACTCTTAAACAAGAAGCAAAACGTAAAAAGCACATCTTCCTCCACAAAGGCTTTCTAAAAATAGGGACATAAATGTCTCAGTCATCACTCAATGTAACAACTCACTTCAAATCTCATTTGCTTTAAAGCAGGATTCGCTTCCTGAAATATGACAAGCTCTGTGCTGCAGGGGTGGGGTCTAGTAAATCCTTATCTTTTCAGCTACTTGTCAATACTGTCCAGACAACAACAACAAGATTAATTGATCCCAGGTCTCTCTTTTTACCTTTACCCACAGTCCCTGTGCTTCTAAGAGGCTGTTAAGTACCAAATCAGTCCTGATTAACGTCCCATCATCTTGAGTCATGATCAACGCTAATTCAATTGGCCAGGTTGACAGTCAGTCAGAATGAAGTCAACACTGGGTTTCCTGAAAGTTCCTGTATCACCGCAAATAGACAAGCATGCACAGCTACATATATATACTATATATATTACTATATATATATATATATATATATTTAAAAATCAAGACTTTCCTGATTATTAACAGATAGTGAACAACATCCTTAAACTTTTGTTTGTAGATAGTCACTGTTTAGTTTCCTTGAAATGAAACACTGACCTAAACCAATCTCACAGCTCTTAGAGGAACTATAGTAGGACTAAACACCAAAATTATGTTTAGTTTTCTGGTAGCTGACTGACAGCTGCCCTGCGTGACAGGCTCTCTGTGTGTTGGAAGTTCGATCTGCCAACGCCCCATCGGCTGCCCTGGTCTCCAGGGAAAGCAGCACGGGCACATGGTGACAAAACACAGGGGTTGTTGGCAACCCTTGCTGGGGCCTGACCTTTCTGGGTCATCGATCGTAGGTCAAAAAGACACTTCCTAAGGGGAGACCTTTGTCAAGATAGAACAGTGTCAACGGCACGGAGGCTGCAGCCTAAGCATATTCAAGATAAATAAAGACAGTGTTAATATCATCTTGTTCTGGTACATTCTAGCTGGCCTTTTAAAAATATTTTGGGCTTTAGCAGAGCAAGCAGTCTTTTGTTGTTTCATGCATCTCTGCGTCAGATTAAATAATTTTCTGTACATCAATAAATCATGATGGCCAGTAATGCATACAATACTTCATATACTGTTCATGAACAAAGATGTTGCTTTTACTTTGGCATATTAAAAATAGATATAGAAATGTCAGATATATTTGTTAATGGGGTACCATGGTACACAAATCAATAGAAAAGGAATTGCAGTAACTGCAGCAGATGTTTCCTCTTCTGTTCAGAATGTCATACCCATCACAGAAAATTTCAGTGGTTATCTACATATTGATTAACCTATGACTACTAAGAATAAGTATTTACAAAAATTGCTGTAAAAATGTCCAATTAAAAATGTTGCTTGTCAATAAATATAAATACTAGCAGATACATGTTTAAAGGTCCCTATGTAAATTATTACTTTATATGTGATGGTATTCTAGGACAAAAATCAAATCAACAAAAAAGTCCATAGGCCGATCAAGCTCCGGTGATTTCATAGATCTCCTAGTTACTTGGCGGCAGAGAAAACCTCCCAATTTTCACCTACTGTAGGTGCCATTGCTGTTAAATGCTTGTAGTTCTTATCTAGCTGTTACATGTGGTCTCATTTTACACTTCCTTGATTTTTTCATGCCCTGCTAAATTATGCTCAAAAGTTGAAGACAAAGACCTCACATGACATCAAAGAACATGGTTGTCAAAAACAAGACTGGGATTTGTCTTGTGGTACCTCCCCCATCCAGTACATTCCATAAAAAATTAAGCGAGAAGAAATTACAATCTCCATTCAGCAATATAATATTCTCTAATCCTCTCTAGTGCTACCTCAACATTAAGATACGTTAAGATAGGTTTGATACACCTTTCCTAGCATTTTTTTCTTTCTATGATCTATTTTCCCTCTTTCATCTATCCCTCTCTTGAAGTGAAACCCACATAGGAGTGTGGCAGGCTGAGTTGTCTGCTCAAGAGCCCAACCACAGTGCCTTTGCCCTCCCACCATCTGTTTGTACCTCTTCAGTCTGCTTCAGGACTGCCAACAGGACGTTTCAGATGGTCAGCAGTCTCTTACTACTATGGGAACAGACCCTGCATGCTCTGAAGGACATGGGGACAGTTTTCACTGATTTAGAGGGCTCTTGAGTTATACCTTTTACTTCATGTCAAACATCTCTCCTCAGTCCATAGATTGTACTAACCAGACAGTACTTTTGATTTATTTCTACCACTGTGTTTCTACAGATCAATTTGGGGAGTGGAGGAGGGAGTATGCAACAAAAAAAGATAATGAAGATACAATTGTCTTTGCGAAAATTGCATTATATATAATAAAATGTTTAAAAGTGTGATATCAAATCTGTGATGTTGATTAAAAAAACGAATCGCAAATTAACAACAATATTGATATTTCTACTTCACAGTGTTACAATATCACAGTGCAGTAGCTACCTCCTCCCTCTGCTCCACACCTGTTTCCTTCCATGCGACACAAGCTCTCCAGAGAGCATGGGTGAGAGCAAAGGTGAGGGCACTGAGAGACACGGAAAAAAACACCCCACACACGCTCACGCAGAGGATAAACACTCAGATGCTTGAGTGCAAAAACATGCACACCCGCATACACAAAAGAAAGTACACACAAGGATACTCACAGTTTTCAGTCTGGAAGTCTGGGACAAACTGCTCGTCATTGTCGGGAACTTGGGCTTGAAAGAGACGAGAAGAGAGACAATCAAATATTAATTTTACTGCAATGGATACTTCAGAAAAAGATTTGCCGTTTTTATTTTCTTCACCTGTTTTAAACCAAAGACGTAAACCCAGAAGCTTTTATATAATAAACCAAAGTACATATATGAAAACAATCATAGTCAAAGGGTAAATTAAAAACATGGCTCTTTAATTGATGTTCTAAATTTGCCTTGCCCATTGATTAGGCTGTGCAGCACAGGAACACCAGGACTTTCTCAACACCAGTACAGCCAAGCACCCATTGTTAACAGTATCTAATTGGGTTCTTCCCCACTGGTGAATCCACCTGTACCTGCCGAGTTAGGTCTGTTCCAAAAGCGAGTGTGTTTCACCTAACATTCACACTCCCCTGCTTTCAGGCTAATGCTAAGATAATGAAGTCTCCTAGTCATCTGCACAAGGCCCAATTAGGCATGTACATATTTACATCACACATATTTACACTCTGAGACAGTTCTCATGTCCCTCAAGTTCTACTTTGGCAAACTGAGGCAAAAAGCAATATGAGATTTAAATGTGTCATTAGCACGTCTATTTTTGTGCAGAAAGAGGTGGGTCCTCATTATCACCCAATCAGTTGCATGTTGAGACACGTCTGTATTTCATCATAAATCTGCCTTTTCCCATATTTTCACTTATCAGATCATCTTTATGTTTGTTTTTATGGTGTGAATAGAAGAACAAAACAAACATAAAACCCATCTAAATTGCTAATTTGTGCGTACAATATAAACAGACTGTAAAGTCTGTTACGTAAACTCTAAAAGTTGATTTGAGGATTTGAACATAAAGTAGATAAAGGAGTTCAACCATTTGGCTTTGGAGAACTAATCCTAAAAATATTAATTTAATTGTATATACAACAGATTGAAGGAAACTTAATACCATGGTCACAATCTTGAAAGGGCACAAAGTGTTGCTAATTCAGACCTTAAATTACTTTGACAATGAATTCAACTGAGAGAGCAAAGATATTATACACCTAGAAAATTAACTACAAAATCTTGTGTATCAGCCAACTGACTTTTTTAAAGCATGTAATCTACTCTCAATCCCTCCGGTCCGAGAAACTGCACCAATCAGAGTCTATACAATAATGCCACACCTTCATTCATCATTACAGCTGAATACAATTTCTTACTGTATTCAAAAAAAGCATAACATTTACCCAATAGTGGCCAAATCACTGTTTGAAAAAGCTTCTTTTTTCTTTTACATGAACGTGCTTGACTGCGTTAGACCATGCAGAGAGGGTAGAGGGAGTGAGAGCGGGACAAGGCAGAAAGGGGTGAAAGAGCGGCTGCAGCCAGAAGGAGCTGCAGGATGTATGAGTCACTGGCCTCAGTCTGTGAATGGGCCAGCTGATCCCTGCAACAACTCCTGGGGAGTGAAGGAGAACTGGAACTATGCCGCCATTCACAAAAAAAGAGGTGGAGTGAGGAAAAAAAGAGACAGAGAAAAGAAAAACAGTAAGGCCCCAAACACAAAGGCCAGACCAGAAATGGCACACCCTTCACGTGTGAGCGATAAGAAAAAATGAAAAAAGACATCAGAGATTTGTAACATTTTGCAAGCCTCCTATATCCAGAATGATAATACTGTGTCTGTAACGTGTCTGATGGGGTTGGTTAAAACAAACAGGACTTGAACTAACAAACTGTTGCAATAAAGCTTTCAGTCGTGTTTACACTGCAACAACTTTTTCAGAGTTGTAAAACATTTTCCCTTAAAAGGATGTGTATAGGCACTACATATATTTAGGTTATGAAGCAATTCTATGATGATGAAATTAGCAAGAGCTTGCCAATCATGTTAAATACCCTTTCACCTAATGGTCTTTGACATTAGACTTAAGTCTGTCTCACATAATTCTTCTTTGTATTTCCAATTACCTGAACTAATAGATCATAGGTATATATTCTTTTTCTTTTTCTCTTCTTAATGGACAGGAAGTAATGTATCAAATCTACGATCTTGAAACATACATCAAATTGATCCATGAAGGCAAGGCCTGTAATTCTAACAGTAATATCTTTGCCAAAACCTCTTTTTACACCTAAATTATAAAATATTAAAAAGATGTCTCATTCTTCTACAAGCCCTGCGGTATAAGCCTTGTAACTGGTAGAAATGGCTGTTAAAGTATTTCAATATCTGTTTCAAAGTATAGTTTTCTCTTTTTTTTAACCTAAATTATATTGCAAGCGTTTTCAAACATGTTGAAGAATAGATGAATCACGTAAATTATTAAGTCTCCTTTCACATGTAGGAATTGAGTAATATTTTCTACCTTACTAGAAGATACCTTTAGATAACTTTCACCCTAAAAATTAAGTTGCTATAGAAATCTCTTTCTACCACTGCACTTCAGGTCCAAGTGAATGCCAAAGTTGTACGGAATAGTCACAAACTGTTGCAAATCTAGCAAAGGGTTTTACGATTAAATTATAAAATACTTTTGATATACAGGCACATTCTCAACTACTATGTTCCTCACGCAGAATACAAAAAAAGTAATAAATTAAAACAATTGAATGTATCCTGTATACAGTAAAATATATTTTTTGTAGTGCAAATAATACTTAATGTGCAATATTATCATGTGGATTACATAGCACATCTGGTGTAAATCGGATTACACTGTCAGTATGAAGACAAGTCATTCTAAAACTGATTTCACATTGATTCTGATTTACATTAACTAAAAAATTTAGTTTTTTTAATATACCATTACTATTATATTTCTCTAACTTATTAGACACTACCTAGTCATACTATACGTTACTACCATGTGAATGTGTCTTTGTAATAACACATAGAGAATGTGAAAACTAAAATTGTGGAGTCTTAGTCAAGTGCGCTTAATAAGCGAGTGAAATTAAAGCATCCCATGTGTCACAGGAAAGACCTCCACAGGATGTGTAGAATATTTACTGTAACTAAACAAATAGCAATCTACATACTTGCATGAAGCTTAAAATAAACAGGGTATGCATGCATTCTACAAATCTTACTGACAGAACAAGCAATACATCAATAATGATTACTGACCAAAACTTCGGTGTTGTAGACAGGCTGGAAAAAAGACACTTGCACTTAAATCCTGAAGCATCACGTCTGAGTTAGACCAAAAAGAGCAAGTATTGCCATCAGCGAAAGAAAAAAAATAATAATAATAATAAGGTCTGAGAAAATAAAAAATTAGATCAAGAAGATCTTTTGGAGAGCATGAGAAAAATGTAAATCCGTTCTTTTCCTCTTCACGTGAAAAGAATGAATGAAAAAAGATTTATACTACAGCTGTACACTGGAGCATGAGCTTTGGTGTGATGTGCTGAGCAGAAACAAGAGAGTGAAAGTGTATGAGAGAGTGTGAGTGTGTGTGTGTGTGTGTGTGTGTGTGTGTGTGTGTGTTTGTGTGTGTATGTTTGTATGTGTGTATGCGTGTATTCGTGTGAGAGAGAGGATAAGAGAGAGAGAGAGAGATAGGCCAAGAGAGGTAAAGGGAGGAACATGGAAATAGGTGGTGGAACAGCACTGGTAGCTGGTTGCTGTGTCTTGCATGCGTTAGCTCTCGCCAAAAGCAGAAGACACAGTGAGCGTCAGAGTGCTTTCTCCTGGTAATTTGTGATGACACTTCGGGTAGAGCCTCCTTAGTATCCCTCAAGACCCAATTCATCACAGTCTCTAATGTATGCATGACACACAAGGTGCCTCTTCCACACATGCTTTAATTGGACTGCAAAGCTAGGCATGTAACTTGAGTTCAGATTTTCCTCCATCTCTCCTCTCTGTAACAAAAGTGAAAGACAAAGCTGATGAAGAAAAAAGACACTTACCCTCTGCCAGCCAGGTCTCCTGCAATTGACTGAGGTCCTGAAAGAGTTCTAGAAGAATAAAACAAAGCACATGACGAAAAATGTAATCACTCAGTGAACAGCCTTCCTTATGAAAGATTTACAGAACAATTTGATGGTTAGTTTAGTTTAGTGACGCATATGTAGCACCTCAAATTAGGTCATAACCACTAACGGAGGCAAGTCTGAATCTTCAGACAGGTGTGTTGTAATTGAGAGTTTTTATTCAGGTAGCAACAAACAAATTGAATTTTGCTAAATGTTTAGAAGCCGTGAAATTAACTTTTTTCTGTTCTCTCTGCCTACCTTCAGTGTCCAGGGCCAGGTCAGAGTTAATGAATTTCCTTTTTCTGTCATTTGCTGGTCTCTCGTTGCATGTCTTTTTCCCTTGTGGTTTCTAAAAGGGATGCAACAGATCAATTTTTCCCACTGGAGTGATGTTGTGTTGGACACCGAAACAGCTGAGAAAGCAATAGGCGATGTTCAGTCACAAACCTGCCCCATTTACAAATCTAATCTGTTGTGAAGCACTTTCAAATCACATATCTGCGGATTTTCGGTTTGATAAAGTTAAATAAATACAAAAAACAATATATCTGTAACACATTTTGACACACTGCAAAATACCCTCAAGTTTATGGTTAAACTTACTCACATTAGAATTAATATAAGGCACTTGTTGGTCGTTAAATCGCTCCATTCTGTAACTGTAGTGCTTTAATAACAAGATGAGTCGTCACCTAGAGCTTTCCACTGAGCCTCCTGTCCGATCAGCACCTAAAGTGATGGAAAAGAAAACTGTTTAACGATCATGAACTTGACAGTATTATCAGCCCACAAGTCTTCTGGTTATACTACACATGCAATTACTTACAAAGTCATGTTATGATATGTTACATTAAGTAAAACTACACTTGTTTCGCCGAATTCCCCACTTCTAACATCTCTGTGCAACTGTGGCGATAAACAAAACACCAGCAATATAACCGGAAAACAGTGATACGAAATGATATATTAATGCTTTGATCTTTAAAAAAAGTGAAATTATCCTCGAAAGAACTTACCTACCTAACAAGCTACGCACGACATTCGTCAATGCGAGTGTTGTCCTAAAAGAAAGGCGAGTCTGTTCCTGAGCTTCCCTTCTGATGCTTGCGCTCTCGCCGCTCTCTAGGTCGGTGTAGCTTTGGCGCGCATTGGCATCGCCTCCCAGGGCCTCCCATGGAAACAGAAAGCGCTCCCTCTCCTATTGGTTGTCAATGTGGTTAACCGGATCCAATTTCAATCATTCACTTTTTTTCTTAGACGCGTCCTATCACAGAAGACAAGGCATTAAACTTGATTTTGCATCGAACACTAATCCATCAAACAGTGGATTGTCAAACATGTTGTTTAGAATTTTTGAAGTTAACAAGCACGTATAGGCAGCGTGCACACCGATGTGGTGCTCGCTACGTTCTCACTCAAGGGCGCGTGCACATGTACACACACGCACACATACGCTGAATTTTGTGACCATGGTAACAGTGTTTTGCATTTGAAGTGTTTCCTAGGGGATTTCCTAAAGCTGCAGCTCTTCCCTCCGTGTAAGGGATACATTGTTAAGTGTGCTTCTGTGAGACATCCAGAAGGCACCGACCTGTCAGTAATGTACAGGTCACTGGGCAACTGAGGACAGTTCTGCATCAACGACTGAATGGCACACCTACACACTGAGAACTAGATAGAACCTGAATAACACAGACTAATAATGTGGGCCGTATTATAACGATATTTGTAAAAAAAAAAAAAACTTGTATTACTTAATCCATTGCTGCAACCCAGATAAAAAATATAAGGCCAAATTACATGTCAGGTTAAGTCTTTGGTGGAAAGGGCTTTTGTAGAGACATTGATGGGGATGTGAAGTGATGTAGAGTATCAAGTCACTCTGAGTGAAACCCCTTTGAGGACTAAGAAATACAGGTCATGTAGGTGTCCATCCATTTTACATCCAAGGTAATTTAATGTGCAATCTTCACTCTTCACACTTCTGCCATATCTGGTTTTAAAGCAAGCATCAGTGTATGAAGCTTTTATTTTTAAGTCCTAAGTCCCTTTGCTTGATTTGTTCAAATTTCCTACAGTACACTTTCTCTCCTATCACTTCACTATATGAATGTATACATTTTAAATCTAAACCACATGCACATATAGAGGATGCCTTAAGGACAGGACAGAAATCTGACATTTTTGTAAAGTGTAACAAACATATTACTGTTTGGCTGAAGAAGAAGAATAATTTGTCCGTCAGAATGACACATACATGTGTGCACGCAGAACACTCGAGTGTCCATTGCAGAAACTTGTTCTTTGCATTTTCCCATCCTGTTCCTCTGAGGGCAGCCAGACACTGTGCTTAGCCACATGAAGGGGGCCAAGTCCAAGTGCTCACGACTTTCCTGGCCAGGGACATGAGCAGGATCTCAATCCTGTAGATCTTTGGACTGAGCAGGATACTGCTTACAAGTATCTTTACATAGGTTATTTGGAAACCCTTCAAAGCACAGGGAGAACATGCAAACTCTACAGTAAAGGCTCTGTAGCTCTACCTGAGCACTGAAACACGTTGCTATGCTCAGTCACCGATGCTCTTTGTAAAAGCTCTCTCTTGTAAGTTGCTTTGGATAAAAGCAAGCATGCCCCAAGCCGGAATCCAACCAAGGATCTTGTTGCTGTGACTTGCCAGTGTTGTTTTCTTGCTTTATTGTTCGCAATCGTTGTGTTATGCTTTTATAGCTCTTCCCTTCGCACTTATTGGTTCTCACGGTGTATGTTTCACAATCTAAAAGCCCACTGTGTTTGGGGTCTATCACGTTGCTATGCTCAGTCACTGATGCTCTTTGTAAAAGCTCTCTCTTGTAAGTTGCTTTGGATAAAAGCATCTGCTAAATGAATAAATGTAAACTCTGCGACTCATAGTAGGCACTATGGTATATCTTCCTTCTCAACTTAAAAAAATTAAGGTGCAGTGGTCTCTCAATGTGTTTACAAAGCTGTATACATACACGTACAGTACATGATATCCACCATTGCATAGCTTATAGGGAGGCTACGAAAAGGCCAAAGGAAACTTCAGGGGAGATGCAGGAATGTGTCAGTAACTGGCCTCTCTGGTCTATTACAACTATTTCACGTGTTCTCCACAACTTTAAGCTATGGGGTTTCAAGAGAGAGCTTTTACAAAGAGCATCGGTGACTGAGCATAGCAACGTGGTAGCAAAACACGGAAGCAATTTCTCACCAAAACACCCAAGATGTAACCAAGAGAAATATTTATAACCAAAATACACCAAAACTGCAAAACTTCCAGAAAGGGTTTGTAAACTATGATATCCAATTTTGATATGTATGAATATTCTAGGTGAAAAGAGATGGTCAGATTTTAAGCATGTTGCACAAAAAGTCAGCTGATTTTTTTTATTTTTTGTAACAGTCCACAGGCTCTTTCTTACAGACCATAACAATCGCATGAATTACAGTACAGAATAGAATAATTTACAATAAGCAGAAAACAATACTATCCAAAATACAACATCACTGTTCAAACACTGCAATTACAAAGCCATAAAAACCTGAAGGAATCACCTTACTTCACAGGCAGGACAGCACTTCAAAGCGACAGAAATCCTACAACTGCTCCTAAAAAGCATGCAAGAATGCATCTTGGCTTGTGCAGCAGAGATCTTTCATTGCAAGCAATCAAATAATTTCAAATCATGGTTTGGATATTTGTTTTTAACTGTTTTATTAAACTTTGTTTGCCTTTGGTGAAAGATCACTTGACTGGCTACATATTTAGAAATGCTGCTCCACCTAGCAAAAAAGTGGCATGTGCTGTACATTATAAGGAAGCTATGAATCCTGAAAGACACATTGTAAAAAAATATTTTTGAGTGTAACTTGACTACAAATGTTGACAAAAATATATTGAAAAAGACTTTATTATCTGTTTATGTCACTAGTGGTTGGTATTCCTCCACAACATCAACAGTAATTATACATTGGACATTGAAAAATCTGTTAACACTTTCTATGATATTTGTAATCCAGCAAACCTGACATCTCTTCTTAATTTGCTAGTTTTCAATCCCCTTACAATACACCTGACTCTAGCCTAACCATTCAAAACTGTTTAGTTTTGAATCAGTAACTGTACATTTGACATCCTTGAGAAAACTTTAATCGAAGTGTACAGAGGTCCTTGAATGGTTGAATCTCATAGAGGGCTCATCTTTCATCGTTTGAACATGGTGGCAACTTTTAGAATCATAATTTATCCTAATAAACATATCTAAGTAGCCTACTCAAACAGCAGGGCCCCTAATCCCAAACTGAAATTTAAAAGTATGATATGATTATGTGATGTGACATTGTGTATGCCAAGCCAGTATTTGAACATGTTCAAGACAAAAGTGCTTTAAAATCATAACAAAATAAAACACCAAATACTACTTTACATTTCAACAGACCTCAGAACAGTGAGATCTTAGTCATCCATATGATGTAAGTCATCCACTGAGTGGAAAAGGTAGATATTCCCTGTGCAATACGTCTAAAATACCGTTGTGCATCATGCAACAATGGACAATCATTACATTCATACTGTAAGATCCAACAGCAAGACACTTTTATTTGAACCGGACAAACATGCTCAACAATGCATTTCTCTGTCATTTTAATCTGTGTATCAAGTCATGTGAGATCAATTAAATTTGACCAGGTCCTTTCATGAACAGTTCTCAGAGAGTCAGCATTAAAAAGATATGTTCTCTGGATTGACATTGTTTCATCATGCATTGTTGTGTTCAAATGCAAATATAGATTAAAATATGAATTCTACATAATAATATATAATTTCATATAGGACACTGAATGATTAGCATTTGCTTTTGCAGCAAATGGCAAAGCAATGCCAAGGATACAGTAGCTACAGTAAGCAGTTGTACAAACTACTAACCAAATCATAGAAGTGTAATGGTCACAGATAAAACCGGGGTGGTAAAGAAGGTTTATCTGGAAGGTCTTTAGGTTTCTATATAGACTTTTTTTTTAAGGCAAATGTTGAATGTTGTCCCATCATTCAACGCTCTCGCTGCATGTCCGTCTGATGACAGAGAAGAAACTGCTTTCTTGAGGTGGGCCCATCAGCATTGGAGCCTGGTTCTTGTGGACTATTTCAATCTGGTGGGAAATTAGATTGATGATGGATTGATTATTTAATGGTTATACAGTAAAATTACATTACTAATTACGTACGTCACCTAGTTTACCAGCTACAGTACGTATGGCAACACTTTGCCTTAGGATTCACATTTTCTTCCAGTTGCCATTAACAACATTGCAGTTACACTGGTACTGGACGTTAGAGATTAGTGGAACAAGTTATTACAGTGAAACTTGATATGGGGGAGGTTCAGCTTTCCAGGGATGAGTGGATGTTAACATTTATCTGATTTTGATTGCACAACTTTCAACTGCCCCTTAAAAATATCCACTTCTCCCTTTCACCCCTGACCCATACTGTCTTCTTATATATATTTGATTACTTATACCATAAACCTAACACTTCTACTTAACACTTAGTAACATTACATACAGTATAAATCCATAGGTACCAACAATGTTTTTACACATGATAATCCATGTAATGTTTATGTATGTTAAATGTCAACATGGACTATTAAAACATCTGATTCATGGAATAATGTGTCATGGTATTGTAGGATGAAAATCAAACTGACATTATATGTAAAGTAACTGTAATTTTATTCAGTCCCTGTTACCTCTTTGGAAAGGTCAAAAGCTTTTGGGGACCATTAGATCAGTCCAGTTTAAGGTTAGAATTAATCATCAGTTGAATGGTAAACATCAAATAGATAGTATGGCATAACCTGCACTTGACTCATTATAGTGTATAGTTTGCAGTACAAACACAATAATGACCTAGGTAAATGCTATCATCCACATTAAAGAGACTCTTTTTACTTCAAAAGCAGGCATGTTATTCACTGTTCTTGAACTCTGACATTGTGGCAATTATGGTGTACTATGTGTTGCCTTGATGTCTAAATCATACTTATCATGATTAACCCTTTTAGCGTCTGCTAAATGAATACATGTGAATGTAACCCTAATGTTACATCAGTCTACTACACCATTTAGTTGACAAATTAACCTTTTTATTAGGACTGAGCAAACTAATTGGTTAAAGAAGGAGGACATTAAAGAGAACCTGCCGTATCTTAATAACATTCATTTACTGCATGGGCCATGCTTTATGCATGTACACAGTTAGCTTGGCCTCAGTTTTGTATTGTATTGTATTGGAAGGCAGAACTACAGTTAAAATAAAAAAATCTTTAAATTAATAACTTATAATGACCCTAAATATATACCGTATATTGTTAGTTGCTAAAGTAGAATGTTTCATTTTTGGCCCCAATTTACTTTGAACCAAACTCTCTTGGTTGCTATATGATCTTTGTTAGCAAGAAAATCATCCATACCGATGGTTCTACATTAAGAAAACGTGTTCATCAGAGTATGATAATTCATCACCATTTCAAGAAACATAGTTATTGTAGAATTAGAAAGACAAGTGTCTACAGGTGCAGGTGTTTATTTATGAGAATGCAAAACAACTAGAATTCATTAGAAAATAGTATCACTGTTAATAAATAGTCCGCTGAGTAGGCTAAGTGTACCAATTCAAACTCAACATCAAGACATACATAACTCACCATGGATATTTCATCAAGACACAATAATCTATTGTCTGAGCCTAACTGTACTGTAGAGTTTTGGCAACCGATACAAGTGCACTTCTGAACTACTTGTTTTGTCATGCACTCAATTCTTCAACTCCATCTGAAAGACCCATATGTAAATTATGCCTCCACTTCATCTTAAATGCTGTCGGAGGACTATCATTGTAATTAAATCCAAACACAACATTAATTCAACACAAATTGAGTGATTTCAAAATGGAAAAGAGAACAAACACTTGTACACTTTCGTAGGGAGTACTTTGAGCAGCAAGGTGAGCAAATTAAAAGTCAGCTGTGTTGTTATTTGTTAGAACTAGAAACTTCTGTCAGCAATTACAAACATGTTAATGAGCACAACTGTGCAGTTCTCTTACTTACGGTACAAGGAGTCTGCATCCAGGGCTCACCATCAATCTGCATAGGGAGGGATTTGCTAGTTCTGTATCAAACACAGAAAATGTATATAAATGTACATTATATGGACTCTTAAAAACTTGGTTATCAACGTATTAGCATTATAACAGACATTTACTTGAAACAGACTTTGGGAATGTGAGAAGTATTTTGAAGTACAGTGACACTCCAGTGCTGATCTGACCTGATGGTGACAGAGGAGCACTGGGCCAGTCGTCTCCCTGCACGCTTCAGACCCGTGTATATCTGGCCCATCTCCATAGCCCCTTCCAGACCCACAACCTCCAGAAGCTGGTCAGAAGGATCTACATACACACAAACGTACCTTGAACGTTTACATTGTGACAGACTAAATCAAATCTATGAATCTATATTCAATTCTAAACTAAAAATACTTATTGATATGAAATTGATTTATTGATATGTATATATTTATGTATATATATATTTATATACATTCAAAGTTTACAACTGCAAATTTCCAAGCGCTTTTATAACCTTGAAGCTTCACTCTTAAATGGGGAAAACCAACCAAGAACAACAACAAGCCACAAACAAAACACCTATTAATTAGATTGCGCCGGCAATGCAAAGCAATCTTGTGTTGCTATAATTATTAATTTCTCTTCTGTTTTGAAGTTATGAGCATTGATTTTGCCCCTGCTGGAAGCCCAGTGTCGCGCTGAGCCCATCTGTTTCACCGGACCTGTTATTCCTCCTACTCTACAACTATCGCCCGTCTGCAAATTAAGGATCTCCTGCAGCACTGTTGGGAGTACAGAGAAACTAAATTAGACAAAGAACCATTTTTAGGAACTTGGTGGGTATGGACTAAACTGCCGTTGTGTGTGGATCTTTGGTCAGTAATTTCTGACTAACAGACTGTTTGGATATGGTTAACGCCATAGTGCAGAAATTCCAAGTATGTAGAACCAGAAAGAGATTCAGGAGTTTTTAGTAAGCAAAGAATATGAAATCTTTTCAGACATTTAACATTGAAAAAGGCTTTTTGGTGTTGGAAATGTATTTATATTATCAATCAATGCTTTGAAGATGAAGGTGTGAATCTAACTTCATCTACCTGATTATGAACAATTACAGTATGTTATAAATTTATTTCTGTATACTTCCTGTATACGGCCTGTTTTTTGGATTGAAACATATCATGGGTAGTTTGAGTAGTGTATTTTCCTGCTATTGAAAAACAAAACCACAAATATTTTTACAAAAATGTTTTGTTCATTTTTTGCATGCAATATCTGTCCCTGGCTCTGTTCATTTCTGAGATAAAAAGGACTTGTCAGAAAATTTGTACATATACATTTTAAATGTATAACTTCTGTAACAATTTAAGGGAAGTGTTGCCTCTGTCACCACAGCTATCTTGCTGCTAGTCACAGAATAAGTGCTGGTGTGTGTATGTTTTTGGGTGTAAAAACCTTGGTATGTGTATATCTGTGTATGTGTGTGTGTGGTAACCCCCTGACACAAGGCTTTAAAGCTCCACTCCCAGCATGCCTTCTCACGTTAGTGCTACTGGCTCAAACAGCCCCAGGCTGGCATGCATGATGGACAGCATCACCACGGTGATGGATAAACGTGTGTGTATTCCAGGTTGCCTGGGGCAACCTGAATTGCAACATAAATGCTTACTGTGGGAATCCTATGCCGCCCTACGCAACAAGGTCAGGAAAGACCCATCTATGGCCAGAAAGGTGGTTGCTCATTTTTATCCTGAATACAGATGGACAATTTTGTTGTATTAACGTAGATTAGAAGCATTTTTTAAATTGCCCTACAGCTAACAATACTTTTTACAAAATGTTATAGAGTGTATTAATCTGACTGAGTTTGACAATAGTGTTGTCAGGTGTGCACTATTAGCCCAGTGTCCTTGTCATTGTCACTTGTCCAGGCACAGTCACTGCATTGACACATGCAGAGTGACAAGAGCTGGAGCTGGTGAGCAATGCAGACACTTGCTGAAAGGTGAACGTGATTGTGTGCGAGAGTGAAAGAGAGAGAGAGACAGAGAGAGCGAGAGAGAAAGAGCGAGAGAGAAAGAGAGCGAGAGAGAAAGAGCGAGAGAGAAAGAGAGCAAAAGAGAAAGAGAGCGAGAGAGAGACAGAGGCAGAGACAGAGATATATAGTGAGAAAGGGGATGGGGTGGGGGGATAGAGAGAGATAGAGACAGTGAGAAAGTGAAAGTAAGACTGAGTCTTTGGACTTGCAGTATTTCTATGTACGAGCGAGCAAGAGCGATAGGACAGGGGGGGGATGTTTTCACCCACCTCTACGTTGCCACACCCTCCGTTCCCAATCGCCCCCACTGCCTAACATCCCACCACCCCCCCACCCCCTTTCCCTCCGCCCTCATCTCATTCTAAATAATTCACCCTGCAGCCATTCCCTTCCACCTGAGGGGCTTGTCTCCTGGCGTCACCAGCAGGACAACTTAACAGTTCCAGAAAGGTCAGAGTTTTCTCCCTCCACACCACCAACCCTACCACCCAGTTTGATACATGTTTCGTGCTCTGCAGTTTGCCTGGTTGTGCTTGGACAATACAATGTTCACTAACCCACCCAAAGCTAATGCACTCTGATATTTATAGAAGAACTGTACTACTCAATTCTCTGATCTGACAAGCTAGGGCACTCACCTTGAGCACACCTTTGGCAAGGGCATGCAGCACTCACCCTCAACATCGCTAAATCACCACTTACTCTAAGTGCATTCCCAGGTACAGACTACACATTCACTTTTTTCTAATCCATGACACCAAATTGATTGATCTTTTCTTGAGGAATAATGGACAGGATTGGTAGTGGTTTGGTGAGGTTGTGTGTGAATTGATTATCTAGTACCCCACCATTGGTCTATAATTTCAAAGAGAAGACAAATCTTTGAACATTAGTGGAACTCTGTGCAGTGTCCACCCTAGGGCTGGATTTAGGCATTCCCAGTTTTCTCAATGATTCCGAAAAATAAAAAAAATCCGAATTTCAACAAGTGCATTCATCAGTGCTTGATTCATATTGACTAAAATCACAGAGCCAGGAGTGTGATCTTGGATGTGCCACTGATGAATCTGGGAAGCATGTTGGTTTGAATTTAAGATGATGAATCAAAGGATGTTATTAATAGTGCTCCTAAAATTCAATATATGATACTGATAAGACAGCAGATACTACATGATTTATCAAAAGCTATAATCATTTATCCACTGATTTATAATAATCCTAAAATTGACATTGCTTTAAAAAAAATCTAATTCCAACAATAAAAAGCAGTATAAAATATATTGAGAGATACATTGTAACCATTGTATCAAAGCAACAAACCATTTGAGGGGAAATGCAGCATGACCCATTGCATATTTGAGATATACCACAGCCTCTCATGGTTAATTGTTTCAATATCTTTAACCCCTCTAGGTTAAAACTCAAGCTCACACAATCAAAGGTTTTATGAAGCATTAACAAAACAGATCATTTGAAATGATCTACAGAGTGACAAACTTTTACTAAATCATCCCAACTCTGTTTTACAGGTTACTACTGATGGTCTCCTTTTGAACATAAATGGATTCAGGGGTGTGTGACAGCTTGAGTCACACTGAGCCCCCTCCGTCTGCTCCTATTAGCCTAGCATACTCCACTGCCTACAGAAGTCATTACCAGCCGAGTGACAGTCCCAAACAGTGACATTAAACCGTAGCCCTTCCACCCCAACAATATCAACTTGTCTGCCATGATTTAAGGTGTCACTAGTGAAATATTCATACCATACTGTAGCCTAGGAAAAGTTTGGCCTAAAGTTAAGCATACTGTAACTAAAATGAACAAAGACATGTTCTCCCGTTATGAACGTTGGCTTGGTTAAAATGGATTCCTAATAATATATAGGCCTAATACATACACATATATATATACATATATATGTGTATATATATATATATATATATATCCATCCATATATATACACCTACCTTGAATTGCAAACATGAGCTCCTTGGGGTCCACCAAAGTCATCCTCCTTTCGGGTGTCTTCTTTCCTGCTTTCCGGTTTCCCCTTCTTTTCCTGGACTCCCCCCACAGGTTGGACCCACCGTGCATACTTGGAATGTTGAGGATAGCGATACCCTCCAGAGAGATACTGCTTAAGTCCAGAGTTAGGCCATCACACTTAAAATAAAAATAAACACCAACCCAAAACAGAGATATAAAAAGACAACAGTATTTAACGGTAATCATTTGCAATAATAAGACGCTGAGAACTTTTACTTGTACTTTAAACATGATAGGACTGCGTAACACTAGCAATATAAGAACAAAGCTGTAAACTGCTGCTGTCGTTTGTGTGTTTCTATCTGACACGATAGCTCTGTCAATGTCAAATCTATTTGATCTTTGACAAGCTGGAGATGTCTTGCAGAAGGGGGTCTGTCATATTCTGACCCATTAGACCTTTTGCACCACATATTTCCTCTGTTCTCACTCGTAATGCACATTACACTTACAGTACCCAAGTACCCCTCCAAAGTTAATTAATGAAGACCTCTACACTGTGTGGACAGCTCTAAGGAGGCAAAGATGGATCAGACACACACCACCTTCATTATCACTCAATATCACACACAGCAGGGTCGAGCAGGGATAATTACGTTTGTGTTGGGTTGTGCTTGGGAGAAAGGGAGGGTGAATCCTCTTGTCAACACTTCAATAAAGTGAGATTTGTTCAAATGAAGGCTTTTTGTGGATCAGAAGGAGGCTTCCCTGAGTCTTTAAATGCTGTGCACTAGATTGAAGACACTATTGCAAGGCTTATATATTTACTTAATAACAAAAACATCAGTTATCTAGCTACTGTAATACAGCATTATCTATCCCTTGTGGATTTGGAAATTGCGCATTATTGTTTATAAAAAGGGCTATAGAAATATATTTTGATTTGATTTGATTACTGCACGCCTACAAATAAACTATCCATAAATACTTAATGTTAGTCAAATGGTACGGTAGACCTGCTGCACCAAAACTGAAAACAAGCAGTTTTATTTACCTCAATCTCCAGAAAGTCATGAAGCTTCTTACACGTTGCTGAGAATGTCTCAGAAGTGCCAAACTCAAAGTACCACAGTTTATTCTTTGTTCTGGAAAAACAAGACAAGAATTGTAAAGGGACTGGGAGGAAACATAGAACTGTCTCTCACCACATCAAATTCCGCAGCCATACAGTCATACTAACAGTACTTAAGAGTGCTCTCTGCAGTCCAACTGTATCTCACCATCCCCCAAAGGCCTGTCTTTTGTTTGATCATTTTAGATGAAAAAACAACACAGCGCCTGAACATGTCTTGATGCATGTATGCCAGATTGGCTAGTAAAAGGTATTTTACATTAAGTGATTATAGCCTTAGATGTACAACACACCCTATAAAATACAAAAGCCTTCTGTTGAAGCTGTGATCATACTGCTGGTATTTCATGACTTTGCAGCATAATTGAACGGAATTCACGCTCAGTCATTAATCTTATGAAATAAAAAAAAGTATAATTAATTAATCACGATGCCTCACAGATTGTCAAGGCCAAAGGCAAACACTAAGATGATTAGGTGAGCACATGACCACATGGGCCTGGTAGTGGCTACACACCATACAGTACTGCATGCCTACAATTATGACACAGTGAGGGGCATATGGGGGTAATCTAACTGCCCCTTCAATTAACTGAGGACTGGGGTTATTTCCCCTAGTTTCCTCAAGCATACACTCTTGTAGCTAAGCCTGATGACCAATGACCTTGCTAGGGTGAGTCACCATCTGTCCCTAGTATGAAGATATCTTCAACCACAGATAACCATTCTAATCATCTCTTCTGATAGTCATTCTCATTGCATGCATGACCAGTAGATTCAACATTAGATACACATCCAAACTATATCTAGTAAGAAATAATAAATTGTACATTTCTGAATTAATTACAATTGCCACAGCTTGGGAAAACATGGTAAATGGGAAAAAGCATAATGAATATATAGCCACAAGGTTGATCAATATTTTTAGACGGTCTGGTAACTTCAATTTAGCCAGCCAATATTACCTGTCTCAACTTTGTGCCCTCTGCCCTGCTTTAGTGAGCCTTGAAAGATCCATAACAACTTTCTCCTCTTCCCCTTTGAGGGCAAATTATATGATGGAAGATGATATCTATCAGCATGTGTAGGGAAACAGGTCCAAACCTCTTTCAAGTGTCCTCAAATGAAACAGATGGGTCCTGTGCCTTTGAAGGAGGAGTACTGAATATTCTTTGTAAATTAATTAATCTGCTTCTAATCAGGTTAACTAAATGCTTCTTTAAGATGCTTGTATAATTTTTTTATTTCATTTCAAGACATCTCAAGCTCCATCACAGTTAATTTATGAATGTGTACAATACAGTACACATAAAAAGTCAGGACTATTCTGGTACCTACAACAGGACATTAATCACAGAGTTTCAAAGGGGGGAGGGGGGCAACAGTGCTGACATACAGAACTGAATACAATAAAAAAAAGCCTTTTCTTAGATGGAATCAAAGTGCTACAAGCAGGATGTATTAGTATAAGCAGAGAAACAATCACTGAATTATTGATTTCCTCATTAGGACTTTTGTCAGGGCCATTTAGCAACTTTATAAATTAGCTTTCATTAGCCACATGCAGGACAGTCCTGAGTCCACGTTGATTTATAATGTGCAGCATGGTCAATAGGTACAGTAATGCAGTAGAGAGAGAAGGAGGTCTTGGCCAACGGGGCCACGTTGAGAAGCCCTGAACCTCAACAAATCCTCATCTCCTGCAACATGACTTCCAACAGCTGCCCTAAGCTGAAAAAACAAGTCAAATCATCAATCTGGGGACTCAATAGCAACACATCCAAGGCCAAGCAGTACTACACTGTCACCTCTGCGCATCAAAACAAATACATACTAGGTAAACAAGCACTAAGTTGCAAATTCAGGAGCTTCATTCCAAAAGTGTTGAGGAAGAAGAAAAAAAGAATGACCACTGCTAAAGTTGCCAACGTTTCTTAGATCAGAGATCACGATTCACAGATGAGTGACTGCGTTTCTTTTTTGTTGCTACGTACAACAGTTCTTACATTTACATGACATTACATTTAGTCATTTAAGCATACACTCTTATCCTTCGTTCTTGTATCTTAAGTGAAGTACATGCCCATTTACAGGGGAAGTTGCTCATCACCTGAACAACATGGCATCTTTGCAACTTAATAAAAGCAGCTACATGTACAATATCCATTACTCATTAGATTCACTCTCTTACAGAGATATATACAGTATACCTACAAAACGCAGCACTCTTAAAGTCTTCAGCTATTAGGTGAAGTTTAATGTGGGGGCAGATAAGACTAAACATCTGACTGACCTGTCGATTCCTTCCACTTAACCTAACAAGAGTGTCATCGCAACAAATCACATCCTCATGTCCCTGTTCATTAGGTAATTAGAACATTGCATTGGCTGGATTGGATTCCTATCTTTTATCTGCCAAGGAAAGCTCATCAAGAGACTCATCGAACAGACGCACTGTCAGAGTGGGGACCTCCAGGGTACCGTGCACTTGCTGGCTAAACCGACTGAAGATCAATGTGAAGTCACTAGAAAACCAAGATCATCTAGATATGTTGTTATTTCAAAGTGAGTTGGGACCATCAATGCAAATATCCAGAGGCAGAGAAGATATATTTCAAGTCCGTATCCATAGGAATATACAACATAATGTATACCCTCTATACTGTATTGCACCTAAATAGTATATTAAGTGACCCACAGGCCAGAAAACATCAATCACAAATGTTCCAAGAGTTTTTGCATTGTAGTGAATACACGAGACTCAGTTGTTACAGTACATTAGTCTAAAGAAAACAATATACCATGTCCACCAACTGCTAAATCATCCACCAGAACCTAAAATGCTCAACTTCACAACAGCATCATAAGTCAACTCATCTACTCTATCACCGGCTCTCTTGTCAACATATTAAGGGGTGTCTGAGGCAAACAAGCTTCACTGTAGCATAGTTGTCCAGAGGCAACAACACATTGTAATGCTCTTTCGACTGTCCATACTAAGGAAAAAGCGCTGTGCTATTGATTTTTTTTTTGGCACTGACACTTAATCTAACCTGAAATGATCTATGACCTATTTTCACACTAATTTCTTCTTTATCAGAGGTGATAAATATTGCATTGACATAACCAAGTCGTTGCGCACGCATCCATGCTGTTTGTTTTATCACGTTGCCCAGAGGGCTCCAATTCTCACTGGCAGAGCTGACGTTTTTTTTTTACGTTTTTTTTTACAGTCTCCCTTTAGTTTAAGAGATACGTAAAGGAGAGTGTACAATAAGTGGATTTATTAATCCCAACAATCATTACTTGCACTTTTGTTACCTTTAAACAAAAGAAAGAAAAATGGTTTCTTCCTACCATCATGCACAGGAGTATACTGTGAAGGTGTGTTGGGGGGAGGTGAGGTAACACAAGCAGCAGCTGGTGACTCTGCAGGAGCCAGGGGCCCGGCAGAGGCTGGGAGACCCACCAGGAACTGGGGGATGCTACAGGAGGGTATGGGGCCCCAATGTGGAGCTGGACTCTATGGCGAGGAGTACGAAAAACATGGAACATCACAGGGCATGGAGTTATCTAGAGAAAATGTAAGCTTTTAATGGCTGTGCGTGTGTGCGTGTGCATGTCTATTTTCACACTGAGTTGGGGACAGGGCCACAGGTGAGATCTCTCTAAATTACGCTCACAAGTGGTCATTAATTATAGATGACATCCCAGTCAGACAAACGATTTCATCCTCAAATGAGGTCCGAGGGCAACCCCTGCCTATGTCCACAGGTGTCCCGTGGGGAATGGACGTGGGGGTGTGGGAGAAGATCCAGTGGGCCCAGCATACGTGGATGGGCTTTGATGAACAAACTCATTATGCTAAAGAGCCCTCCATGCCTGGGCTTCCCTCTGCCTCCAGGAAAGGTTAGCTCAGTGGAGTGGTTACACAGCACGGCTAGAGACCGCAAAGGCACTAGGGAGTGTGACGTCGTAATAGCATGGTGATTACTACACAGCATTGTATATTAAAATTTTTTTTATAAAGATCTACTGTGTTTAAGAATGACTGTTAGCCAGCAATACTACTCATTAGAGTTAGTGTGTTGAGTTCAAACTAAATAAAAACTAAATGAAGAACACATTTGGGGTCTCCTTCTAATATCTTTTCCCTCCCCCTCTCTCCAGGGCAGAGATTAGTGTGTAATTACATGGGAGATAAGTAAAAAGAAAAAGAAAAAAGGGGAACAGTGTATTTTAACAAGAGGGGGAAGGAGTCGTTGTCGCGGGCCTACTGATTGTCTACTCTTAATCCTCGACCTCATTATCACCTCCAGGTCCAGCAGCAGCAGTAAATGAATCTATCTGCCGAGTGTCAAATCTTCACACCTTCTCTCTGGTAATCACCCCAAGGTGTAAATACAGAGTGGGAGCACAGCCCGGGCATTTCATCAACAAAATCCTCTGCCTTCATAATTAAGAAAGAAATTTGCTATTGTTATGTTGGTAATTAAAGCTGATCAAATATTTACATCTCTTTTAAGGTCAACTCGTTGACAAATTGTAATTGATCCTGTCTGATGAATGTAAGTAGAATAAATGGATAAGGAAGTATGGTCATGTGTTGTTGGACTAATGTGAGGCACAGAGAACAGCCAAAACCAGCCTCCTAATACTTCCTTCATCCTTGAATGTCTACGTTGTCAGAATAACTGCCATACTTCTTGTCTAAACTGGGCGGTTATGGCCTCCACAGTAGATTTAATACAAAATACTTTCCAAGTACTCTTTCCACGACACCTACAACAGAAGCCTGTCCCACTAGGACGAGCCCCTTGGACAAATCCAACAAATCTACGACACCTTGAAAAACTATAATCATGCATTATTCAACTGGCAAGGATAGTGTGTAATAGAGAGATCCTAAACCCATTCCATGCTGTAAATTATTCATTGAATTCAAATAACAGATGGTATAATTTTCTTTAAATATCTTGATTTTTCTCACTAAGGCTTATAATAGTTTAAAACAAATACGTGCTGTATTTGTATACATGTGCAGCTATGCACAGTATGCGTCCCATGTGTTTGAAGCCATTTGAAGCCAAACAGAATCAGTTCAAGATCAGTTTAAATCAAGATCAAAATTGACCTATGAAACACTGTGTTGTTGTTTTTCTGTTTGTCCTATGCCACCACTCACACACTAACAGTCAATCCATCATGGCCGTAAACCACAGGATAATGGCAGGCTAAATGTTGAACTAAGGTCAGAGTAAAATATGATAATGAGTACAAATAGGATTATTAGAAGACTGTGTGTCATCACTCTGACAGATACATAATGTCAAACTACCCAAGCAAATTCAATTACACAGACAATTACTCCCCACCACTAGTGAAGACATATTGGGATGTTAAATATTGATAGAAACTTAGATGCCACATTTGTTCTTCTTCAAAAGGTGAACACATCTCTTGTAGGTAATCACAGATGCTAGTTTGTCAAATCTGCCATAAACACACTGGCAAGTAATCTTCTTGCAGGTATTTCATGAATTGCACAGTGGAGTTGTTTACCTTCTCGCTGTAAACTACAGTACTGTATTTTAAAATGTCTTAGGACAAACTTGGTTTGGAGGGAAATCATTTACGCTCCATTCTAAAAATGTAAGAACTGCCCTTTTTCAGAAAAAGTGTGCAATTTAGCTGTTGAATCTCATATGCACTGTTACAATCTAAAGCTGCATACATTATCACTACCTTGTATGGACCTCTGAGGATTAGAGGTGACAAAGTCATTTGGAATCATTTTGACTATGGTGAAATTACAATAGTTGAATATTTGTGCTGAATTAAAATTATGTAAATGACAAATCTGAGAATGTACATTATCTCCCCATGACAACTACATAACCCTGCCTATACTGTGACTGAAATGTTCAGTAGACAATGTTATTAAAGTGAGAGTAGCCTATAGTATAACATACAGGACTCAAAATCAAGTGTACTTTTCTGCCACTATGAACTTACAAGATGGCAAATTCACATGTACATATACACAGTCAACACACATGCAGAAGTTGACATGCACTTCGGTAAACTGCTGATTAAAAAAAATGTTATCACTGTGTAATACCTGCTGTTGAACCGTTCAGGGTGTTTTTCTCTCATGATGTGGAATCGATGCGCGATAGAGGCATCCTAAAAAGTGAAAGAAAAACACAAATTCATTTAAAACTGACTCAACCATTCAAAGCATTCACAATATCACTAAATTGAACTATAATCCTCACAATTACAGTCAACCAACCAAAACACAAAAATTGAATTGCACCAAAATCGCACATATGCTCAGTACATATTTACATATTTAACCACACTGAGGGGTGTTTCTGAATTCTTGGCCCAGCGGAAGGTGAAAGAGGTATCTAACCAGGGATGGGTTATTGACAGAGAACTTGTAAGCAGCACACAAGCACCACACAAGCTAATTAATTAAACACTCATAGCGAGTAATCACAGCTCCCAACGAACATACAGAAACCTGTCGGCTCCCCTGGCAACCAACTTGTTTCCTCTCACTCTTATTTTCTATCTCTTACACTATGACCCACAGTAAGATGCTTTATGTTACAGTGTGCTGGTTTAGGGAATGTTAGAGTCATCTGGGAGTTGTGGGAATTATCTTTTCGAGAGATCTTGTCAGTAATGTACGTAGTACGACATGGGTGTCCAATCCTGGTCCTTGAGGGCCGCTGTCCAGAAGGTTTTAGATGTTTCCCTGCTCCAGCACACTTGATTCTAATGAAAGGGCGTTATCAAGCTCTGTGAAGGTGTACTGGAGCAGGGAAACATCTAAAACTGTCAGGACAGCGGCCCTCGAGGACCAGGATTGGACACCCCTGTAGTACGAGTTTCCAATGATTTTGAAGGCGTACAATACAATCTTGCTCCCTCTTTTTAACGTTTGTAAACAGTGTTTGTAGTCAGAAATGTCCCAGACAAAATCCCAAAATGACAAACAAAAAGGAAGAAAAGTTGAGAAACTTTCTCAGTTTGTTCCTTTCCACTTTGTCAATCTGCTTCGACCCACTCCATCTTGAGTAGCACTTTTGAAATACCAACCATAGGGAGGACCCCCTGCTAGGACTCTACAACATTTAGGAAAAGAACAAAAAATCAATGGACTCTCTCTTCATGTCTTTTCAAAACCCTGTTAGATAAAGACCAAAGGAATTTCCACGATCCCTGCAGACTCACCTTCTCTTGCCAACGCTAGCCAGAAAGGTGAAATGAAAAGTGAGGAGGATAAAGGTGAGGAGGATATATCTGATTGACTGTAACTTGATTTTCTAACAAACAAGACAATAACTAGTAACACAAGAAAAAAGGCGAGATGGGGTTGCCTCTTTTTGTGAAGGTCAGTACTTGATGTCAAACTTAGCCAACATGATCAACTCCACCAGTACAAATAACCTAACTCATTACAGTACACTCTGACATAAAAAGCGTGAATTTCGCTCAGGATCAAAAAGGTGAATGGAATTCAGTGTTAGGTGAAGTAAATGTATGTATTATAATTGCATTCAGACGTGACTGTATATGAACTAACATAAGAATTTGAAGTCACTGATTTACTGGAGGCCTGCAAATTTCGTAAGGACGCAGTTCAATCTAAATAATGCTCCCTAGTTCTTCTGGCTCAGTCTCCATCTAGGCTGCCTTCAAATAATTCCTATTGTAAAACTTTGGCACCCAAATTAATACAGGACATGTGTAATGTCCTCTCATAGCTCAAAGTTTGGTCCAATTATGAGTGGGTTCTGACAGTCTGGTGTGCCTTTTAGGGGGGAGAGTCAAGAGTAATGGGTTTGACATAAGCACCAGGGTCATTAGGGAACTGACTGCATTATCTTAGGAGGTCCTCAGTGATTAGTTCTGTCTCTCACCCCTAGCCCTGATTGAGATCATTACACTTCACGTCACTTCAACGTCCTCCAAATGTAATGGTTCCATTAATTTAAATCCAAACTGGATAGCTTGCAAGAATAGGAGGTAGGTTTAAATAGTTTACATGAATTACCATCTTTACAAGACATAATTTTAGAGTTGGGTGTACAGTACATCACTAGATGTGTAAAGGAAGTGGTAGGTAGATGTGTAGTTTCTCTTCAGTTGTCTGTTCAAAACTGAATGTACTTCTGTAGGTATTTTGTTCACATAGAAAGCACTAATCCTTAAATTTATTTAATTATTTCTAAAGTAAACTTGCTATCGGAGAAACTGTGTATACATTCAACTTTAAGACTTTCCTTACAGGTCAACATAGTAAGATATTGGTTATTATTACTAAGCAGGGTGTAATCACTGAACCAATCTTGCATCATCTGCATAATCTCTGAACTAATTATTAGCTTGACTTGCTTTGTGATCTTTATGGTATTAAGTTCTTCTTTCTTCCGTTAGAAAGAAAAAAAATCATATCACACTCAATTCCATTGAGAGCTCAAAATCTTCCTTATCCTTCACAAACAACTTCATTTGTCATCATCATGCCTGTTGGGTACTAATTCTATTGTTTGTAGGGCAATGCAATACCATGGACTTTCTCAGCTATGATGCTAGCCCAGGGCTTTTGCAAGGCCTAATCATTACCAGCATACTGCATTAACTTATTATACATTAATTCTTCAATGTATGGTGTGAGGTTTTGTCAACATAGAGTTGTAGAGTACAGTTCATATTAAGATGTTAATTTCCAGTATTAGTCCGTTTACTACTGATGTCTGATTCCAGAGTTTTTAAACATAATAACAAACATGCAGACATCAGTTAATTGAGTAACATTTATGAGGCCATGCATCTCTTATTTGTCCTGTCACATTCAAAATTCGCAAAATGAAGATGTCAACGCTTTTAACACCTGAAAATGTCAATTACCATATTTCCCTTGACATTTATCAGTAATGGCTAACATGTGCAAAGTGTAATTTGTTTCATTATGTTGAAGACGGTCAGTAATGCAGTGGTTGCTATAGCTCAGTTTGCAGGTTCCCTAACACACTGAAACACATAATACCGTTTGTCCTTTAATTTGAAGTGGTAGAGGTTTAAGCACAAACCAATAAAGCGAAAACGTATATTGTACCCTTTTGATAAAAATACAGCAAAAAGCAGACTATTTGATTTATCCAAGTAATATTTCTGCACTGACGGTGTTAAAATAAAAACCTCAACAATTTATATTTGGAATAAAGCACTGATCTATAATTATTATGCCATTCAAGATAATGTTCTTTGTGTTTATTTTGTTACACATTTTTGGAATTAGCGCTCTACTGGTGTGTGCCAGTTAGTAATAATATTCTTGGAAATATGGATGCCTTATCCATCCTACTTACCACTCCAATTGAGAAGTAGTTGTTGATGATACTGTAAGGCACAGGGTCTCCCTTCTCTTCCTTGTCTGTGGGCGTCACATCAATCTTCCAGCGGTCCAGCATCACTTCAGTACTGTTCTCAATGTCTTTCAGGATCTTCAGAAGACTCTCCCCCTCGTAACCTAAATTATGCACAAATTTGTATATGTGTGATGGGGGAAACTGCTCTGTGAGATTAATTACAGTTATGAAGTTGTAGCAGACTCAATCACTATTGCAAAGTTAAATATTATACCTCCTCCCCAACGTAGACATCTTGCAAGGTCATTCCCTGTGCCAAGAGGAAGTACACACACAGGGGGGCTTCTGTCCAGGTTAGCCTTATCTGGAATGGAAAGACAACAACATAACAAGACTCCATAATAAAACGCTAACAACTAACCACAAACCAACTAGGTAACAACACAGTAATCTACATCCCAGCTTTGAACACTACGAAATAGACAAAATTCTATATGGATGTCCAGTCACACCACCTATTTCTGGAGAAGCATTCGGTCCAAGCTATTACTGCTTTTTGTTTTGATTGATAAAAAATTGAGGCAATTTTTAAAGGCAAAACAAGAAACATGTCTTTAAGACAAAATAGACTGTGCAGGCTATTTCTCAAATTATAACTAATATGTTGTTTTGGAACTCATGTAATCATCCTTTTTTACTGTCCTGAATAGATAGGCTGAGATGTAATCAAGGTTTTTCTATACTGTACAGATCATAGCGTATGGTTTACTATTCCAACTGAAATAACAAAAATGATGTTTATTTAGAAATGGATTAAAGCAAATTTGCAAAAAGTTGCACATATAATTTTTTAGATGTAAACTACGATGGAAAGTATTATCATCAGACGCGCAGTAGGTCTGTCATAACGTATTTATTTGACTGGTATCTGAATTTTGTATTTATTATTTTTTTCATTGTAAGGGTAACTTAGTTGCATGTTTTACACTATGCTCCTGGCAATACTTACCAATGAAGTCTAGAATCCAACCTACAGTTCCATCTCCACCACAAGCTAAAACCCTGAAATCTGAAACTTCTCTGAAGAAATTCAACCTGTCACAAAATAAGTAATATGGAATTAGGATTTACAGGGTATTTCAACCTGCAACCTGATGACCTGTGGACTGACTAGTGGAATAATGTGGTGTGTTCATTTCAACCCATTCATGCACATGTCTCATATTATATCTTGTGCTACGTTCATTATTCGACAATGATGCTCTACTAAAAACCATGTAATGTCACCAAATTACACATTTTACATGGACAATTATTCATTTATCCAACTAGCTTGTTTAGAGGCAAATTGGATCATGATGGGCTATGTTAAGTCCAGCTCCTTCCGTTCCTTCACAATAACAACCCCCTAACTGAATGAGCAAGCCTCCAATCCTCATATGGCGGATAAATGATTCGCTCAATTACTCTCCAACTGGGACCACAAACTGTATTAGAAAGAAAACAGACAACCACGAACATGAAAGGCAACTTTGAGGATATTTAAATACCAAGAAACAAACACTTAATTTGCAGTGATTAAGTTAGCAAGGCTGCTAATTGACAGGAGTGCGTGCGGCTGCCTCGGCCTGCAGTGGCCAGAGTGACCAGTCACCCTGTTAATGCTTGCTGTATTATGGGCACTTCACAAAATATTAACATGGTTATAATCAGGCAAGGTCATTGGGAATGTTCTCAGTATTATACTGGGTTCTTCTGAGTTCAACAAGTCCTTAGTCATTCCTATGTCAGAGTAGAGTATTATCATGTGTCTTTCAGGTGACAAATCACAACACACAACCAACAGAAAATGAATCAAAACAAAATTAACCAAACATTAAATAAATGTAGCTACAGTATGAGCAAGAAACAAAAACCAAAAATAATTATGAATACAATAAGTAAAGAAACAAAATATTTACAAGCACAATACTATATCTGTATGGAGTC
This sequence comes from Neosalanx taihuensis, assembly GCA_030340665.1. Classification (NCBI taxonomy): domain Eukaryota; kingdom Metazoa; phylum Chordata; class Actinopteri; order Osmeriformes; family Salangidae; genus Neosalanx; species Neosalanx taihuensis. The sequence goes on from CM059294.1 coordinate 11,142,768, forward strand.
AGGTGGCTCGGCGGGTTAAGGCTTTGGCCTCATAATCGGAAGATTGTGAGCTCGAATCCCGGCTGTGGCTATGTGATGCTGTGTCCTTGGGCAGGGCACTTCACCCTACTTGCCTTAGGGGGATTGTCCCTGTACTTGCTGCAAATCACTTTGGATAAAAGCATCTGCTCAATGAATATATATATATTTTTTACTTATATCTCAGAAAATTTTACAGGGGAAGAGCACAAACATTTAAAATTCGGATTTTATCGTCATTCTTTGTTGGGCTTGGTATTCTTTAATCAGCTTGGTAGCATTCTTTTCAAAAGGTGGATTTAAAAACCCGGGTCTTGTGTCTGTGAATGATCTCCACCTTCTTAATTTGTGACTTGAACTGTCTAAAGCCCAATGTCCATATCTCTGCTGTGATGCATATTCATTAGTATGCATGATCACACTTACATCTGGCTCCCGTTTCTCTCTGTCTGTCACACGTCAATCACATTCACAATCCACAAACACCGTACACAACGTTCATACTAGAGCATGATGTTGTCGCCTCTGCAGTTTGTTATGTCTGCTCTCACATTCTAATCACAGCTCTATTTTGTCCGTGATTGAATGAAGGGTCCAATTTCAAAGCCATCTCTTGCCTGAGATGTTGACTATTACTTGTCTGGGCATCAGGAAAATACATTAGTATATTTGTAAACACTTCCATTGGCCAGTCTCATTCTATAGGTAACTTAATAATAAGGATAATATTGAATCATGACTGGAGTGTATTCTGTGCACTTAAGGCACTGTTACACAGTTTCTGTTGGTCTCCTAGGAGTACGACTTACCCAGGCATAGGCCCATTCTTGGCTAGGTTGTATACCTGTCTTGGGTTTAAAAGGTACTGGAACTTTCTGTAGATCCTGAGAGATAATAAACATAAATTTAAAATGCAAATTATTTATTTAAATGACATTAAACATGCCCATGACCATCCTATACATGAAAAATGTTGTCAAAGTAACCTAATAGGCTAATATGGATAGCCCTAATGTCCAATCAAAGTGTCCAAGTGTTCTGGACGGGTTAGCTTGGAGGGACATCCCACAAGTCCTCTTGAAGAAAAGCCATTAGAAAGAGTAATTCATTTTAATTTCAATTTCATTATATCAACTATCTCAAATTATACTTTGATCTCATAATTTAAATAAACGAGGTCCGGAGTAATAAGGACAAGAATAAAATGTTCAGTAATAACCCTATTAGCCCTGGGTTAAACAAGAAGGCCCGAATCTCCCGCCAACCAGCCACATGACAAGCACGATAAGAGCCATACAGGCTCATCATTATGATGCAGTCACTTAGTGTTAGGGTGTTCATTTTACTTACCAGTCACAATCTGAACACCTGAAGGATTGTTGCCCATTAACAGCTTTGCCAAAACGAACTTCTTTCTCTAAGAATGGTGAGCTAAACAGTATGTTTAAAGACAGAAACATGGACTGTATGTACCTGTCTCCCTGCTTCCCTCCACTCTTTGGATTCACGAAAACAAGCAGAGGATGAGTGCCCTCTATTGTCGTTATCTAAAGCAAAAGATTTGGAGAACAGACATTACAGAACCAGAATTACTGTTCATCTGTTTATCATTCAGATTTCGGATTTTGAATAATTAATTGTCAAAAGCAACAAACATTATACCATTACTGACTATAAAAAGTTTAGCATAACCAATAACATGTTTGACATGAACAGTGAGGTTAGTCTTCAAACCAAGATTAACTTTTAAGGGTTGTTTGTTACCATCCTAATTGGAGGTGCAGTTTGTCCCTAGGGAAAAGCCTACGAAAAGTCGCTACGATAGTTGGGTGGTAAAGCACCGGCACTGGAGACAGGACACCATGTGAGGCGTAAACAAGCCCTAATCCCGGGACCGTACAAGTTGCCCTTCCTGCCATTCGGCAGACGCAATGGCAACGTTAGCCAGTGCACTCCCTGACACAGATGAAGCGCTTAACTCTCCTTGTCTGCTTTCCCAGCAGGATGGGGTGAATTAATGAGCTCCCTGTCCAGCCTGGAGTGATCCATTACTTCCTCTAATTATAAATAATAATCCTGATTATTACACTGGTTAACTGGAGAGAGCAGAGATGGATGTGACAGGGATATGATTTATCATATTTCTCACAGCCACTTGCAGACAAGCAGTCGCCATTGCGGCAGGTCTTTCTTGCCACAGCATATCTGACAGATGTTTGCAAGCCCTTTGCAGGTCTGATTCTTGCATGCACCCCTCCAAACTTTTTGGCCTAATTACCACTGCTAAAAATGTATATATTCAAATTATAAGTTTATTAAGTGGTACAAATGTGACTTCCATTTGGGAAAAAAACATTTTGGATTCAGGTTAAGAATACAGCACGTGGCAATCACCTGTAGTCCCTGGCCATCGACTGTGACCGAGTTGGCTCTCTGCATCTTCGATCTGCTTCCTGACTGACTCGATCTGGAGTCTTTCCTGAGTGTTGACTGCCTCTCCTGGGGTGAAATGTACACACAGGTCACAGTCACCGTATTGTGGCTTTATTGAAATCTAGACTACAAATAAAAATGTTCCATTCAGGGTGGGTGTACAAGTAAAAAATATGAATATTCAACAGTACACAGTATACATCTTAAAAGGTCATAAGGGTCAGCAGAGTGTGTGCGTGTTGTGCTATGTTTGGGGTCTTCAGCTCACCAATATGACAGGGCAGATTGTGTTGGGGGGCAGAATATGATCTTTCAGGGGCCCACAGTCACACTCAGGTTTCACATGGGAGGCACACTTGTTATGAAGCTGGATGAGGTTAAATAGACATTTATAGCCAAACATGACTTAAAATATAGATGTTTGTGCCTGGTTAGTTCATGTGAGGTCTATTTTAACACAAATGCTAGTACGGTAGCACCACACTCTATATAAGTACTATACAAACCACATACACCCCACCCATTTACCCACCAACCCAAAACTAGTTTTGACCTACTCCTCTCACATTAAAAAACTGCTTTCCCCCAAACTCACCTTGATTCACTCTCCCTTTCCCTAGATCCTTCGTAAATAAGCAATGGTTTAAAATATCAAATTTTTAAGTATCATATTATATAACAGTATTGAGAATAATGTGATACTATAACACTAAAGCTGAACATTTGCCCTATTACTAGAAAGACAGAAATAAGAAATAATTGTTGGTGTAAATTGGGGGGAAAAAAGAGTGATTTCAAAAATGAAAGGTGCAAAAAACAAATCATAAACAGCAAGAAACATTTCGGAAATAATGAGATGGTTGGTCCCCCCTTCGAGTGGCGTACCGTGATTTGGCACCACACACAGTGCAGCCCAGTTAGACCCTGGTAACACTTAATGGTTTTGTGACACTTGTCACACTTTGTTGGACAGTTCCCCTCCACCCAGAAATGATGCATCACCTGTGGAGCGTGAGAGAGACAGATGGAGCGAATGAAAGTAGGGGAGAAAACAGGTGAGAGAAATACACCGTAAAAGAACAAAACATTTTAGACAGGCAGACTGTAAGAACAAAAAAACAAAAAATGAATTATATTAAACAATGATGTTGTATCAAGGCTTTTATTTAAACCAGGCTAATCTTGTAATTAGCAATGCTTAGAAGCCGATTGAGTTGTTTAGTTCCATTAGACAAAAAAGGAGCCCTTGGTCTAAGCCCCGTGAAGTATCGCTGATCAAAGCGTGCCGATTGGTAAGCACTCCAATTGGACTCACCTCTGTGTTTTTCTTAGACTTGACGTAGGTTGTGATACAAGTCGGTGGGGCGCGTGCTACACAACGCTCATGAACAGTGTACTTGCAGACTAGGAAAAATGACAGGTAAAACAAAAATACACATTTAGACTGGGGAAATTATTGAATTATAACAATGAGTGAAAAAAAACGTCAGCAAAGGAAAACATTGTTTAACGAATGAGAATCACATCCCAACATGTAAGGTATTAAAACATTAAAAACATAGAAAATCAAACCCCGCTCACATGAGCAGCATAGTCCCTGCTTCCCCAGGCCTATCAGCATGTTCAGACACAGGTTACAATAGGCGGGCTTGTTGAAGTGCTTCAGTCTCCACACATGCTGACCATCGTCTTTCACATTCTGAGAAGGGAATTCATCTTGTTGACAGACTGACATAAACATTGTAAAATGACTGACATGGCAAACCTTTATTTTTGGCAATGTATTTAGTTCAGTTGTTGTCCTCCTTGAATTTACTCAACATTTTGTGTCCCACTCATTTCACTAATCACAGGTGTGATGCCGTCTGCTGTTATGACTCAGTTCTGTGAGTCTGTGCATGGGTGTCCATGGCTAGGCTAAAGAGTTAACAAATGGCTCCATCTAGTGGAAAGTCTATGAAGCGAGACCAGCAGTGGTTACGTGCATGTATGGCTGAACAGAAAATGGTGTACTGTCTTCTACAAAGTGCTGATGCCTTGGACATTTTGACCACTGGTGGCTCTAGTGCTCAGTCATCCAACCATGACATTGTCTGTAGCTACAGTAAAGACAATGGTGTTGGGTGACAGGATGTTGTTACCCACTGTTTCCAGGCCAAGCAGGACCAGCAGCGGAATCGTTGTCATACCACCCTGGATCCACTCTTCTAGAGACACTGTGCCATCATGGTCATAGTCAATCTCTTGCATCATCTCCTGCAAAATCTGTAAAAAAACACATTAAAAAAAACACTAAAAGACTAATACTGATGTCAGTCATGGTGTCCTGATTTAAGTTTGCAACAGTTCCAGTTTATTGCAATTCCAATCAAATTCCCATTTGATTGACTGTGGCTGGTCAAAATGATAAATGAAATGCAGTTTTTACCGGCTTCAATTCAGTCACATCCCATTCCAGGTACTCAGCAACATGCATCATTTGAGTGATGATATGCTCCAGTTCCTAAAAAGAAAAAACACAGTATATATCTACAGTGCCAAACCTTTATAACTGACATCAACATGGTTTAGACACATGAAACACATACAATATAATGATATGTCTTAATTCTAATAAGGGGATTTAAATACATAACAAAGCAGCTTCATGCTGTCATGGAGTGCAATTATTATCTTAACAGGCAGGCCGAAAATCAAACTGAACCTTTGCCCTCTTCAATAGCAAGTTCAGCTTTTGATATGGGTCTACTAGGAAAATGTGAGACACAAGTGTAAGTGTAAAATAAGCAAGCTGCCATTGTTTCATTTTATTTTCATCAAGTTCGATATTATTCATGGTTTGTCTACGCAACCGAGTGTGTTGTGTGTTCATTCATGAAAAGAGAGTGGATTACCGAGCCGTCCAAAGATCCATTTCCATCGGTGTCATAGAGACGGAACATAACTGTAAGAATGAAATAAATCATTTGTAATATGTGTACTATTTAAGCTGTCTTTTAGAGGCAACATATACTATTCTGTCATTCATGACAATAAAATCAGACATAATCTACCTGCAGCTAAAATAAACAGCATAGTGTAGTTTGATTCAGTGTAAACTGTACCTCAGCACTGTCACCATGGCAACCCAGAGCACACACCATGATAGTGATTGAATCTCACATTCATAAACACCAGTGACACATACAAAAGTACTCAGTCAGTCCAATAGTAACAGAACCATGACAACACCTGCTACAAGTCATTTCCATACTAATTAATAGCTCCTTTTATAGATTAGGTGACGTTCTTGCTGGGGTGTCAAGTTCTCCTTACTCCCACCCCTGGGCACACAGTAGTGGTCTGGCTTGTGAGGAACCCAGCTGGGGTGTGGATGAGATCACTGAGGATTTGTGAAGGGGAGGTAGATGATCTCATACGGGGCTGATGTTTGTCAGGGCAGTAATGAGGAGCTAATTGACAGTTTCCTGCGGGAGTGTGTTCAACTGGGAAAAGACAAAAGTGAGGGGATGTAGTTGCTCGGTGGGGATCTGAGGCTACTCTGAGGACTTAATGCTGGTCCAGGCTGGCCACAGGAAGTCAATATAGTGCAAGTCAGAGGAAGAGTATTGGTTAATAAAAAAATATGAATACATTTTCTAAATAGTGGAATGCAATATAATAAAATACAGAAAGCATTTTATGAACAGATTACAAAAACAATTACATGGGTTAATAGGGTAAACTCCACTAGCATTTTGTTTAAATATATTGTTTACAAATTATTACCATGATCTTATACTGTCTGATGGGTCATGCATATGTACACTGTAAGGCAAGGAATATTTGCGATTGAGTTAGTTTGTGTGGTTTTAATCTAAAGTGCCACGAATCTGTATGTGTATGTCACAGACCAACAACATCATGGACAGGGTGCACCAGTCCTCTAAACTGGGAAATATGTTGACTAATGCCCTTTTTATTAACACCAGCAGAGGGCCCTATTCACCACTCCAAGAGATTAGTTTGACATGGGAGGAAGAGAGAGAGGAGGTATATCACAGCAGGTGATTCTCTCTATGCGAGAATTACAATTTAATGCTAAAGCACTGATGTGTTAATACGGAGGCTAGACTCACTCAATTATTTATACATTATATAACTAGTGAACCACTCCTGTACTTAATTATTTATCAGCCAATACATTTATGGTAACTCTAAAACGTCTGATGTCCCATAAACTAATACAGACTCAAGAATAAAATAATACATAATGATGAAATATATAAATGTTTTCAACTTTGTAATGGCAGCAGCAGTAAATACACAATGAAACTAAACATTTTTGCATTTTTACAGCCTATTAATCCTAGTCTAGATATGCCCTAGTGTGGAGTAATGGTCATTTGCTGCTGATTATTGCTGAGGGCATGGCTCAAAAGGGACTGAAATAGAGTGATAAAGAAGGACTAAATCATGAGATTGAGAAAAAGGAGACAAAGGGATATAGATTAAACAGAAAGGGAAAGAAAGATGGCACGTACAGTAAAACAGCCAGAAACAGCCAGGCAAACCGAAAAGTAGCTTTGAGGGTGTGAGGGGGCATTTCACAGTCCACTTACATTCCAGTTTGTCCTCAGGCCGCCCGCCCTCCAGCAGCGAGAGGTAACACACTATGTCCTTCAGCTGCACCATGTCTAGAGGCCTGGGTGGAGCAGGCACCTTCAGAGGAGTGGAGCCCCCTTTGATCAGCTTCAGCCCTGCTCAGATGGGGAGGAACCAAAGGTCAACACATCTTTTCTGCTGCAGACTGTCGACTGAATCGAGCACATACTTGCTCATTCGAGCGAGATCTTTCCACGTTAAAACTGCTTGGCGGAAGGGGTTGTGGAAGTTTATTCTACTGTTACAGTATTTGTAAAAGTTTTGGTTTGACTGCAGCTGAGAGCTGAACTGGACAGCACGGGACGGTAGTTTAATGCGAAAGTGCTTAACGCATAGTTGAAGGCTCTTACCGGAAACTCTGGGCTTTTCTGAGGAGCTGGGTTTGGGTCCCTTATTACTGAACGATAAGAAAAGATGCTGGCAGAACTCGTCTGGCAATTCACTCTCCAGAAAGGTCTGCATGAAGACTTTGAAGCCTTCAAAGTCAATTTCCTGCCACATAGAAACCTTATAAGTATGAGTTATCTGGGGAGGCTTCGATTACAATATTCGTCATATGAAATGGTATTTACCTGGTTTTGTATTTCCTGCTTCTACGCAGCATTTCATTAAAAAGAGACACTGGATATTTCATTTTTGCATTTTTGTAATTATATTTGTTGCATCTAACCACAACAAAAATCTGTCCTACGATGATCAAACTGCTTTCTAGTAAGTGATAAAAAAATACTCTTATTGGACGCGTGGGAAATCTGCAGCAGACTTCTCATGTACCGTTAAGAGCATTACATTTATAAATGTTTTATCGTACCTCCTCTGGGTTGTACTTTGCCAACACCCCATCTCCATGGAACTCTTGCAATACATCTTTCAGTTTCTTGGTTGAGTCTGAAAAAGAACATTGCACACCATGTTATTCCCCCTAAAAATCCTTCTCACATTATCCATGGTTTGCAATAATCATGTCAGGAAGGACATATGTTGCTAATATTCTCATGTTTAACTTACAATAAGTATGATACAAACTCAGATACAACTGCTTCGTAAATATGAATACTCTACTTACGACATGGTACACTCTTTACTTTTAACTATTTACATGAAGCCTGACCAGCTAGACTATCTCTCTATTTTAATTTATTAAACTATTCGTACAGAAGGACAGATCTTGTTTTTCATGACAATAGAACAATATGGTCACAATTCACAAACACATTACCCTGAAATGTCACGGCCAAACCTTTGTACTGTAGTTATCCAAAAAGAAAAGCATGAATGTATTATTTCTGCCTGGAACACTATCCATCCAAACAATACATCCATGTAGGACTTAAAATCAAAATTTCACTGTATATTTCTCATTCCTGTAAAAATATAATTTTCACCTTATTGGTACTTAAATAATATAATATTATCTACATTTGAATGTGATGCAAAAAATCTACAATACTAAATGACATTGTTGTACAGTCATCATTTCTAGAGAAATATACAGCCTGTATTACAAACTTGCAGGAACAGCTATTCATCCATGATGAATAATCTGAAACACAAGCAACATCAGAAAGATTTGTATGGTTGAGCTGTTATGTTGTTTAATCAATGAGGGTGCCTCATTAGCAAACTGCAGACGTGTGTGATGCAGTGTGTGATGCGTGTCAATCACTAAAAGAGCTTTTCTCTGAGCTTCAGGAAAATTTAAAGTGTGTGGCAAATGGATTATCTGAAACAATGATGAAGTAGATTACCAGTGCCAACTCAATGGGACTATTATATGTGATGTATGAAAAGTTGGTAGAGTTCATAAATATGTTAGGTGATTTGTGGAATTTAGCTTTTGTTGCATTCGTGCCTACATACATAATGTGTTTAACAGTGTTTTTGATCAGGCAACAGTATCAAGCTTACAGTACAGAAATGTGCAAAAAACACAACTACTACTAACACAAACACATTAGACGCTCAAACACACACTACACTTACATTGTGCGTATTCCTGCAGCAGGGAGAATTCTGCTGGGGTCAGAGTGACCCACTTCTCCTGGCTGGTCATTGTGATGAGGGTATACTTCCTTCACATTCCCCATCCCGCAGCCTGCGCTGTCCACTCACTAGAACACAACAGAGACAATTGAAACAGAACACCTATACTTACACTCTGTCTATAGGCTTGCTGAGAGTGACAGCTAGCTGGGGGAAGGCATCTTTCATCAGAAATCGTAAGCAAGTAGTAATCACAGTACAGTGATCATAATCAAACCATATAGTTACAGTACACACTGGATCTTAAGGTTCAGACTGCTAACTGCTAACTATTTGCCTGTAAATATTTTATTTTGGGACAATTCCATAGCTTTATCTAAGACTGAATCATCAACTGAAAAATCATTATGTTTACATTCCAGAACTAGTAAGTTTATAAAAAAAAGTATTTTAAGACCTTCTTTAAAATATCTTAATTTGTCTGTATCTGCTCATGTGAGTACATGTCAGAACAGTATCTGGGATCTATGCATTCACTCACACAAGTTGTCTTTCGTCCTCCCACTGAACCACATCAAGTAGCAGCAGCCTCACAAGACAGGTCTACTTTGCATGATAAGAAATTTGTGAATAATTGATATGACTGCATGCATTTCCTTTCTGAAAGCACACACTGACATAGAACAGTAAACACTAGAAGTTGTGCTTGATGTTTAGCTATTTATTTTTGCTTTACCTTAATCTACATCACTGCCCAAATATGCACTACATAATTACACCCCAGTGGCAAGTGTTAAGAGTTAGTCAGAGTGTACTTTGTGATGTAGGCAATGCTACATCCTTGAAATAAATAAAGCTTCCTAAACTCTAAGTTATCCTGAATTTGTTCATAAAACTGAAACACCAGCGAACAAAATAGAAATGTGCCCAATTGAAAAATGTGATCATTCAAATCTGTCAAGAGAAAAGAATGTGTTGCGGCATCGTGAACGAAAACAACATGTGCAGAAGGACAGCAAAGACGTTGCCCTTCCACACATTCTGAATGAAGATGATGCAGTGACAGAAAGTTCTGTTAATCAACCTGTTCCAGTCTGTTCAGGTCCATAAATGGCTGCCTAGAAAAACATGCTTCACTTATGTCCAGTGACACGATGATGTTATTAAAGCAGGTTGGCATGCTACACACTTAGGCTCACACCATCCATGGATTCATCTGAACTACAACAGAGGACTACAAACAACACTATTGAAAGGCTGTGTCAGAGACTTGCTTGCACAACAACAACAAAATGAATACACACGTTCAGTTGCAATTGAGCAGGGCAGAATAAAAGCGATCTGTAGCACAATGAGAGCATATCAGCATGTCAGCATCCCACCCGCCTGCTGGTTCTCTCAGCAAACACACCGAGTAACAGTCCTACAAGCAGATCTTGCACACCAATATTTACATTACACTCACCTCATGTTCCCATCCAGATCTCTTGTAGCTGGGAGGCAGCAAAGGTATTTGTTCATCAAATGGTGTGTGGGTGTGTCTATGAGAGAAAAAGAGAAAGCAAGTGATCTGGATTATGTGTTTGCGTGTCAATAAAACTTGCCGTTCAGACAGTCATTGGATACCAGAGTTGGAACCGATGGACAAAAATGAATGGACAGAAAAAAACCCCAGAGAGAACGATCCCCTGCTTGTCCGCAGCGATCAGTTCCCATACCCATGCTTACGTCACACACTCATCCTTCCTCAACCTCCTTCTTCTGTCCTCCCCCTTTTCCCTTGGAAGCTGATGTCCTGAGGTTTAGCCCCCTTCCCTGCTCTGCCTCTCTGTCTCTCATTACTCGCTCTCGCCATTTCACATTACACTCTCCCTCTCTCCATCTCTCATTACTTGCACTCTCTCTCTCTCTCTATCTCTCTCTCTCTCTCTCGCTCTCTCTTTCTCCCTGCTCTTGTTGCCGTGGCAAATGGTGTGACCGACATTAGCATTCAGCACGCCAGCCGGTAACCGCGGAGACCTGTGGGAATATTGCTCTATAAGACTGATGGGATGTGACTAAAGAGGGTGGGGAAGAGTTCCATTCAAACAGGAAGTCTGATCAGACAATTAACATTATTCAACAATCTGTTTATCTGTAACAGTGGCAGAGAAAGGAAAGAGGCTAACCAGATTGTCAAATTTACAATTTTCACAACATTTACGAAATATCCCAAATGAGGGATATTTAAAGTCAAATTGAATGTATTGCATGTATTGCATGTTGAATGTATAGGACGTGCATTTAAGTAATATCTAAAAAACACAAGTTGGAAGGGTTTATGTGATTTCAAAATGTTATTCTACCCACTATTATTCCAGTCTTTTATAAAATATGTATAATATCACATAGAACACTGTGCCCAGGACCAGCATGATGATTGGATCACCAAATTATTTTAAACAACCCAGTCATCGCTGACACCTTTCTCACATACCTCCATCCACAAGGTGACTGAAATAGGTAACAGTGACAAAAAATAGGGTAGAAAGTGGTTGACTAGAGTGCCAATACTGTTAGTGTTTTCCCCTATAGCCCGTCCCCCATTTTTCTAGTCACTGCAGACCCAGTGGAAGTATTGACATTTCCCTCACATGTGACTGTGGGGGCTGAGAGACAGTGAAGCAGATTTACAAAGAGGGATCGTCAGAACACTATCTTCCCCCACCAGGGCCCTTTATCTAGCTAGAAAACACAGCACAAACCTTTGATAAGACACCATTTCAACCTAGCAGTACTAAATATGGATTTAAAAAAATATATGATACAGACCATTAGATTCACAATATGGATAAAATGCAGAGAACAAAAATTTAGAAAACTTATCCATGTGCCATGTCAGACCCTAAAATTGCTGTTTAATGCACCCATGTTTGCATAAATATTATTGTTCACTTTTATAAGATTTAGGGGAGCCAATGATCTGTCAGCAATAACAAGGATTAAATGACATCTCAGCTCTGCCTGCACATATGCATCAATATGCTGAACTGTTCTGTAGATGAGCCACACTTTTGGCTGGAGCGCCTTAGGCACAGAAGAATAAATCAAATAAAGAGTCAGTGATCTACAAAACGTATGTCTGCTCATCAGACAATCCCAAAACAATCTGTTTCCATGGTTACCAGAAATCCAATGACAAATCGCCAATGCACAGATTCGCTGGTACGTCATTCAAATATCTTTGCCCGAGGCTCAGCACAGCATCTCTGCTATATACAGTGCTTAAGCCTTCAGTGTGAAACCCCCCCAGCGTGTGCTAACTCTGTGTATCATTGTGGGGCCATTATGTAAGGCTCATCGACGCAACATAACTACATCCCTGGTGCCTAGAGATGTGTCTGTGAAGTTGCCGATCAGACAGCTGGGCCTCTCGTTTTATACACATCCCTAGAGAGGCCACAGGAGCATGAAGTCATGGCCAGTTTCATCACAGCCTCCCATGGATAGAATTCCACTACTGCTGGTGTTATCTTGCTTTTCCACAGCAAACACCCCCACAGTCCACAGGACGCATCTACTGGCTTCCACAGCCTCTATGAATCCACTGGCTGAATTCGTTTGCCAATTTGTTTGTGTATTTGTAGTATGGATTCACATTCACTGTACATCCATTAGCTGTGAGTAGTCGTTCATTAAGGACATCTTCCCATCCCAAATTCAATTAAATTAAAAACAAATCTGTTAGACCTTGTCTATGTCAAAATGTGAAGAATGTACTGTGTGTGTGTGTGTACGTGTGTGTAATGGCAGAGGAACGACTGCCTTGATCTGCATGTTAATAGTTGGTACAGAGCACAAAGCTATTTCCATAATGCAACAGTTGCAACAGTTTGTGGCCGAATCCTTTTTGCTCTCCCCATCTGCAGGCTTGAAGAGAAATGGAAAATAAGCCATATCTGTAAGGTATACATATATAACTGTATGGTTGAACTGCAGTGCAAGACTAACATAGTGGCTATTTAAAGGTGAGTAAACTACATTGAACCTTTTCGATTGCAATGCTGTGTTCGAAAGGGACTGACAAAGTGACTTATCCCAGGTCCAGCGAGCAGCATCCTCCACTAACGCGGGTGCTTTGATGATATCAAAGTGGCATAGCATTAGTTACTAACCCTAACAACTGTGAAGACAGTCAGAAAGAGAAGGTTGGAAGGTTGGTTTACACTGCACATGAACTTAATCATTCAGATTCAGAGAGTGTTACTTAAAACAACTCTAAAGCTTTAAGACTAAAATAAACAGGAGATGATTAAGTACTGTATACACTAAGGCTGTTTCGAGACAAATATATCATCTTGATATGTTCTTAAAGAAAAAACATATATGGACAGAGAAGTAAAGGGGGAAAGTAAGACAAGGCAGAAAAAAGGAGAAAGTTTGGAGAAAGAGAGACATTAAGACAGAGACTGACAGAGACAAAGAGAATTCAATATGTTCTGTCTGTTAATTATTTAGTGTATTCGTACTACATAAACAACTAAATCACAGCTTCAGCAAACCAAGTGGCATTAGAATAGGTTCCCTGTGTTCATTTCTTTTTCACAACAGGGTATTATTTATTTGAATGGAAACACTCTCTTCAAAATACTCCATACTTTTAACGTTAAACAACACAGCAGTGTTTTGACAAACATTCTAGTAGCAATTTAGCATATTTAGCTATGTCACAAACAGTATTTTTGTGGATTGCAGAGAACTACAGATCTTTACGCTGTACTCAAAATAGTGCCACCTGGTGTTGACTTGAAGGAGTGCGATCCTGAAGACTAAAGTTCTACAGAATAATTTCCATTTAATATTTCACATTGTTCTTACATAGTTGCTTTACAACAACTTATATATCCAAAAGTGGTGTTTTACAATGACATCTATTAAGTTTGACAAATTATGGACTGATAACATTTGGTAGCAAATTCATTACATTTTCTAAAAATAATATGTGCACAAAAATGGCCATCAGGTGGAATGTTTGTAAATGGCTGATCTGATTGAACAGTGATAATCAATCAACAGCACTCATGTAAATAATTTTTAACAACCTGAACATGACCATAAACCATTCCTTGTCACAAGTGGTCAGTTACGCAGTATAGGTGAACTAAATTTACTTTTCTTTATGATACAACATCGTCATGATAATTATAGATATAAAAAAGATTTATCAGAGACATTAATGTATGCTGTATAATAAACAGTAAAATCAATGTTAATGCACAAGCAGATTTATCATTATAATACCTAACCTATAAGAAACTGAATAATGGTTATACATTCAAGCATTTTGACAAGTAAAGTATAATCATGGTTAAACTATTTGACTGGTACACGAAGGCCTAGTGACTGTGTGACTTTTCCTGAAGACTTAGTGTGACTTCTTCTTGACAGCAACTATCTGGGTGAAGGTCTGCATACCCCAGTACAGCAGAGAGAGGGAGACAAATGTCTGTACAATACAAAGAAGCAGTTAATGATAATATTCGGTTAATTCCTAAAGGGGTTTGTAAAAACACAGTTTCAGTTTTTATATTAAAAAAAAATCAAAAAAATTTTATATATGGAAGCTTTCATTTGATCCACTGGTGAAAAACATTGACAAGGGATATTGTTTTTAAAGTCTGTTTGTATGTGGATGTATTCTGATGTGTAAAAGGGCATTTACTGTATGTATAAAACCAGTTCTGATTCTATATGACACAACAGTGAATGGGAAGACATTTTCTGTCATACTAGTAAAGGCTAAGGAGTGGGCTAAAGTAATCTCCCAAAATGCTTATGAGCATTCGTAGGTCAAGAGTAGGTCAGAACAGCAGGGGAACAAAAGGTAAAAAACAGTTACACACTTGGCCCCCTACCCCCATCCCCCAGACCTCCCACCCCACTGTGTTCTGGCCCATAAACTGCATCCTACTTTGCAGACTGAGCCAAAACCAGACCCCTGTCTATCACAGGCAAAGGCCTGATGGGAAAAAGTAGTGTTTCCTACTGGACGTTGCAGCTGTTTTCCTCTGAGAGAGAGAAAACGCATGGGGGTTAGGAGGAGGTGGGGGGGGGTGGGGAGGGGGGTAGTAACAGGAACTGGGACGGCCCCCTGTCCCTTTACTTCTACTCACTACCTGTCAGGGCAAACAGGTTCTCCACTGGAGAAAGGGGTTTGAGAGAGGGATCGAAAGGGAAGGTTCCAAAAAGGGAGCAACATGGCCCAGAAGGTCCAAAGTCTGGACCTTCCAAATGTTACTATGTGAAAGTCATTTACACTGACCATGAAGCGGCTATGTTAGTGCCCACTCAGGAGATCTATAAGGATAGATAACAAGGCATACTCTTAGAAGAACCTTACATTTCATATTTTGAAACAAAAGCCTGACAAAAATGTGTATCAAACCAACATGTTTTGGAACGTCATGAATATCGGTTCTGCTCTCATCTCTATAGCAACATTATGCATTTTAATGGGTTAGGATGGAAATGCATGTGGGACGAATTACATGTTGAAGTTTTGAGGTTTGCAAATAAGCACTACAAGTATAGAACATTGACTTCCAAAGTATAAATCTCAACAAATCAGCTCACACTCAATTTGTTTTGGTTTCATTTAAGAGTAAAGAAATATAAACACACACACTCAACATTCAGTGTTTTTCCAAAGTGTTCCTATCAAACAAAGATGAGTGTGAATCAAAGGCCTTCTATGCCTTTGTGTCATTTAACTGACACAAACTATAGATAAAATAGGTTCCATGGACAAAGACTGTATCTTTTGTCATCTTCTCCTGTTTGGTTTCCACCCTCTGGGAGTTAACTTGCAGGGCCTGAAGTCTGAAAAGCAGCTTCACTAATGATTGGACTCAAAACAAGGCACAATAGTGTGCCAGGAGTGTGATATACGAGTTGGACAGGGATGTTTCCAGAGCGTCTTGTTCATATGGCTGCTCATAGCACACATTAGGTAAGATATTGTCTCGGGAGCAGGTGAGGCAACACATGCATCTGCAGTCATGGTTTTAGACGTCATGGTTTTAGATGTCATGATCACACACAAACACCTGTTGTTGTTGTTTCCTGTCTCTTCACTCTTTTGAGGTCTTTGAGCATGCTAATAGTATATGTGTAGGTTAATGTCTCACCAGAGAGCATCGTCTGAGCAATGAGAAATATTCACAATACACTCCCACGCAGGCATACACATACCACACACACCAGCGCAATTTGTAAGCTCAAAGCATTTAGCCCCTACCTGTCTTGCTTCTGCGTCTACATTTTCAGAATCTTTCAGCATAATTTTGTTTTCCACCATTGTTTTATATTTCAGACAGTCCAAAAGGACTTGGACCCGTCCGAATTCCAAAAGGTAATCACCTTGGCATTGCCAGGCATCACCACAGAACTCCACAGCACACCTCACCAATACCCATAATGATTTTGGTGGCGACCGACTGGAGGGAAGAAGAAAGCTGGTGGAAAGCTGGCAGACTGGATGGTGGGCCTTGATCCAAAAAGCCAGTATAGAGTAGAGCAGGAAGGGGCGTGCTTCAGCCCTGCAAATTCTAGTTCTTTGATGGTGCAATCAAGGGAAAAACAGGGACTACAGGAGCCTGTGTCTCCATGGACACTCTGTAAATCAGTTAAATGGGATTTCCCTGAGAAGGGGCAAAGATGGATGGGTCTTAAGGGGCTTGTAGTAGAGTTATCATTCCTCCTCCCTCCCTTCTGGCCCTCTCCACCCATATCTCTGCTCCTTCTGTTGTTGAAGCAACTTGGAAAAATGGGATGATGCTAATGTTAGATGATGAACCAGAGTCAGCTCTGTTGAAACACGATAGTCTACAGTATAGTGGGCATAGAGAGTGCACCAAGGGTAAAGCTGACCCTGGTAAACCCTGGCCCAGGAACAAACTCTTAGATTCCCTCTCTCCAGCCTAATGAATCAGCAGCCTGATAATTACTAAAGCCAATGCTTTTACTGTATTTATCCGTCCACCTCATCATCACCCTGCTTCTAATGAGAGTGCAACGCTCATTGTGAAAAAGACATGCATGAGGGGAGATTTCACAGTGTGTAGTGTTTGTGTGTATGTGTTCAGTATATGTGTGCAGTATAAGCATGCGCTTATGGAGTACATGAGGATAGAGAATCCCCTTGTTATGTGTCGTGTTTTATGATTTCAGTAATAATTCATGTGTGTTTTTTCATGTGTGTCTAATGTTTAGCCTTTATATGTAAATTATAAAAACATTACTGGGGAACACTTTACATTAAGCTTACATTACTAAAAACTTTACAATTTTGGAGTCTGTGTCTGGCGGGTAAGTGGATGCTCTATGCATGGATTATTTTGGATATGGACAGCAACATTTATGAGCACAGCTAAAAATCAACTAATATATATACAAATCATTAAATTTATCACAGAAGCTCCACTAAATACTGGTTCTCAGAGTTAACACATCACGTATACAGTAAAATACACAATAAACCTTGAGAACAACAGTTTTCCAAAGGATTGCCATAGCTTTTTGGCATTTCTCTTGGCTCTTGAGTAATGTGATCCCCAGCACACAGACTGATACGATTTCACAATGTGTGCAGAGAGCTATTCCACTGTTTACTTGACTATTTTTTACCCAATATGTCTCCTCCCCTTCAAATCCTACCATTTCAACCAGAGGGATTTCCTTTACTTTTCATCATTGATGATGATGTAATTCCTCAGAAGTTTTCATAGCACCAAATTATCTTTTAACCTCAGTGGTGTGGCTGGTAGTTAATTTTGTGCACCTGAAAACATACTAGTCCAAACTACAATTACAGAAAGTGTCTCACTTCATCAGCTGTCTTATCTTCTCAGTGAGGGTCTGAGCTTTGACAACTGGTGGAACTGTAGGGATGTGGTTTACATAGTCTTTTTCAAGACAGGTGTTGTGGTAGATAAGGCAGCTAGGTGAGCTTTTGTGTCCATGTGAATTATGAAAATATTGTTCTGACCTTTCCCTTTGACTATGGAGTATTTTCCTTTCCTGTCAGGTTTGGGAATGTGTTCTATGGTACTGCAAAAACTACACTAGATGATTTGTAAAAAAAGAATTAAGGAATCAAGAAAATAATAAAGGATTTTAAATAATAATAATAATAATAATAATAATAGAGATTATTAATTGGTTTTATAATACTAATCCTTTGGGAATTTTTTTAATCATTTGGGAAGTATCAGTCTCTCTGAAATTCCCTTCTGAGACGCTGGTATAATTTTATTAGCTCTCCTTCTAAATTACTATGAAGTGTCAATGTGTTGCCAATTCAAAGTAGTCCTACAGGTTTAGCTCTACTGCAATTTGTTACATAATAACAGGCCAGGCCACTTACCATTACTCCACGGCTAAACAACATACAGTACATACACATGCAAAAGCATCCATACACGCAAGGACACACAACCACACACACACACACACACACAGACACACACACAGTTAAGACACATTCAGATACACATGTTCCCCCTCTCTCTCAAGCATGCACACACTCACACACATACAAACACTCTCTCACACACATATACACAAGCACACCATCTAAATCAGCATGGGCTGCATGTGTGCCACACAGATGTAGGGTGTGGGTGGGTAACTGTGGCAGGGGAGGTACTATGGTCCCGGTTTACAGGTCAAGACTGCAAGCTTTACAAGCGAAATCTCCAGAGCCACTATAAATACCACTGTGAGCTTTAAGGGTGCCATATATCACACCAGTGGGCTTTAAGTGCCACAGCCTAGCTTACTTTTTTACTTTTTGTAGTTCTTTTTCATGTTGAACTTGAATGTGCCTGAATACAATGAAATGAGAATTTCCCCCCTCTCGCTCCAAATCACAGTTAATTGATTGGTCTACTTCAAAACACGTTCCCCTTCAACAAAGACTTGGCCATTCACCTTGAGTATCAGAGCTCTATATCATTACTGTACCATGACTTTTACTGCTTATGCCATAGAAATGGACAAAAGAGCTTGTCAAAGTAGACGTTGTTTTCAAAGAGTCCCACCAGCACTGGTGACATTTATTCTACTCACAAAAAAGGGCACCTAATGATTCCCTGAAAACAGCACGTACTATATTACTTAACATGAGCATTGTACAGAGTTGTCAATGCATAATACACATAGAGCTAAACTCTGTCTGCCTGTCATTCAGAGATCAGGATTAGTCTCATCATAATAGGGAGAAAAACTTTCAAAGCTTTTTTTTAACACCTGTGTGAACAGATGTGGAAAAAGACAATGAAAGGAGGGATTCAGAGATCACGTGCAAACCCCGTCAGCCAAACCTAGTTAGATGTCGTACAGACTAATGGCTTCCAGAAGGGTGTCTTAATCCAAACTGGTGGGGATGGAAGGGATAGGGGAGGAGGAAAGGGAGGTAGGTAGAAAGAGTGGGAGGCATAAGGGCACGTATTAAGAAGTCAGTCATGATCTGCAAGTTTCAGAAACACTCCTGGTCAATTGGAATGTGCAGCTGGAGTCGTACATCACCCATGACTATGTTTCAGGTGGTGGGAACTCATGCAACAGAAACAAGCACATGCGACGTGTGAACATAAAAAAGTACATCTGAAAGAAAGATTCACTAAATACAGATATACATTTTCTGATACATACATGTTAACTCACATACTGTACAGTTTATGGCTATTGTCGCACCTGGACAAAGACATTTCCTTCCCTGCATGCTAGCCTAGCCACAGGCAAGCCCTAGGAAGGCTAGGCCTAATGGCCCCTAAAGACTGGCTGTCAACTGCTCTTAGCCTCAATCAAACAGACTCTCACGCTATTCCCAGGCTGTGCAACCTCTATTCTGGGACACTTTTTGTGATTAGTGGATTATCACTGTCATTTCAACGGTGTCCTTATTGATTAGTAGAGAAAGTCAAATTACACAAATTGCAATGGCCATAAATATGCTTTTCAAAATGAAAAGGTGAAGCCTTATGTGGATGACTGCCTTGCATGTCAATATACCTTTACTGTACAACTCACCTTTTTCATCACATTTTTATTTTAAAATACAAAACCAAAACTAAGCAGCTCATTCCCAGTGGTGAACACCAGGTTAAAACATTTTCAACTCAGTTATAAAAGTAGTCAGAGCTCTTTAACTACATTGTTTAAACAAATACATGGTCAAGGTCATGTGTTTCTTTTTAGTGCTATTCCTCATCATTCCGTTGTGTCAATATTGATCATTTCTGTGTTTAAGTTGTGTATACTGTCAGTCATTCGGCAAAAAAAATAACAGGGCATCTCTAAGAGCAGCCAAACTAAATAAAACAGAGGTAACCAATAATCATGATTATGTACTATAGGTTTTAATCTATTCTTGTAAAATGTAATTGGTACTTGTATACCATGTGTGGTATATACATTTATAGGGTGTGTCTCTGGGGTAATATCACTTACATCTATGGGCATTGCCATTGAGGGGAGAGGTGGTGCCAACAAGTCATATGTCATCATCGTTACCATCAGGGCACAACGTAGCGTCTCAAGGATGGCCGCTGTTGGCCTGCACAGAAAAAGGAAAAACAGTACGTAAGAAATATAAACCCTGACACCGTTCATTGGTGGGGTCAAGGGTATTCATAACACATTTCAAAGTAATTCCATTGTTACAGCCACGTTTGTGAACAGCACCCATGTTAAAAGCATTTTACCACTACCATAACCAAAAATTAAGGGTTTTAACATAACTTGATGAAATGCACTTTCAGGCATCATGAATCAATCCACAAGAATGTTAAATTTATTTTCCAATTTACTGAGCTGATTGACTTTCAAGTAAAATAGTACAGTTCTGTACCTCTGGTCAATGATGAAGCCAATGGAAGTGAGAGTCAGCACAATATAGCCAGTCATCAGCAGAACTGTGAGCTGGGACAGCATCTATTGGTAAAGACAGTACATCAAGTCATGAGTAACATTTCAGTCCATGCTGGGCCTTCCTCGGGGCACAGACATCAGTGTACTTATGTAAAGTGAACAAATAGGTTAAAACACTGAAGGGTGATTTACTGTCCAGGCCAATCCCACACTTTGTTATTTTCCATGTAAGTAATGATTGCTGTATCCTGAAGGCTATTTGGGTTGGGAAATGGTTGACTTGATAATTAAGGTGCTTGCATGGCCTTTGAGACCACAAGGTTCTGCTGTTGCTGCTGTTTGTCTGTTGACTGAAGGAGGGAACCCTCCACGAGGACTATGGTGAAGGGGACCACAAATAAAAGAACACGACAGAGGTGGAAATTGAAAGACTGGCCAGCTTCATTTGGAGTTAGAAAGATGGGTGGGACAGGACATTTTGGCTAACCACAACTATTCCTGGGGAAAACTGTTTTGAAAGATAACTGTTGTGGAGAAAATACTGCTTTGATGAAGGACAAATGTGTCTTTTGGCACTGAGAATGGAAAAGAACAGATAAAAGTTGGTCTAAAATAAAGTGACGGTCATCAGTCATTCTGTCACAATACTAGGTTGAGACCCACTCTTTGTGTTCAATAACTATAAGAGATAACATGACGATAGATGACAACTATAATACACGGAAGCAAAGTAGCAACCTTGTGGTTTGACCTTAGCAATTGAAGATGACAAAATCCATTATACTCAAAAGTCCTATTTTACTCTTGAGATAAAAGACTCAAATATATTTACCAACTTGGTTGCAAACACATTGTGGTAAACCCACAGAACCAAAAGAAACTGGATGCAGACGTAGACCTGGCGGGGAACAGGCCAACTCGGATCATGTGGCAACTCTTCTCCTGTCACCTGGAAAAATGAATTAACATTATAAATAGTATTAGCGCATAAATAGTAATTGTGGAAGGCCACTGTGCCGGTGTTTAAAGTGGTACAATTTGCACTGTACAATTTCTGTCTTTGTTCGTGTAAATTCGTGTCAAATAATGCATCACTGTGTAACTACGCAGAGGCTATAACAGGAGGTCGTTCATAATATTGTGGCCATCTCTCAGTGCCTTCCACATGTGTAGAATCACCAGGCAGAGTTTTAGAGACCAGTTTAATTGAAAAGCCGGTAGGTTTTAGTGTGAAGAGTCTGAATACTGGATGTGTTATTTCAAAGCTAACCGCTGGGGCACAAATTGGGCCCATTAGTTTTAGAAACACGCATGAACACAATGCATGCATGCACACACACACCCACATACAAACACAAAAGAATACTTTTGATCTCACACATTTAATGAACGAAAATAAGTATTTTGTTCCCTTCGCAAAGGCTTTATGTGGTGTGGTGTGTCCCTTGTAAATCTTGTGTAAAATGTCACATTTCCATGGGAGAGTTCCGAGTCATTTGGAAAACCTGTGTCGAAGGTTTGGTAGTTTGGTATGTGGGTATCAGATTTAAATAACTAGTGTGGGAAGTCAAACACAACAACCTCAACATGTGGTTCATCACACTCTATTCTTGAAGCATGTATTCCCCTCTCTCAAACAAGACTGTGTACTTCTCTCTCACCGTGGGTACCTCTGCATGATCCCCCAATCTTGGTTTACCAGGTTTCCAACTCGGTCCTTTGAATATGACGGACAATTTATTTGCAATTGTAGTGTTTTCCTTGAATGTTTTCCACACATATTTGTAGTAGTGTAGCTACAAAGGGGAAAATAAAGACATTCTGTAAGTAAATGAATGTGCCAATAGTAAACACACAGAAACACAGACTTAATTGTGCTACTAATATCTTCTGAAAAGCCTAAATTCATCCTGTTCCTTGTCATTTGAAGTATATTGGCCCTGTTGCACACCGCCATTGGTGGTTGGAGAGAAAATAATCAAATCCTCAACCCCTTAGCATTTATTTTGACTGGCCTCTTTCACCTCTGCTGAAAAGTTTGTTTAAAAGTGGAGTAATACTGTTATGGTTACAGCATAGCGGCACCATCAACAGGGAAACCTAACTCTGTTCATCATCTCTAGTCATAATGTGAGGTGTTCAAAGTCAGCCTGAGATGCTCGGATGGAGTGTAATAGAGACTCATTGCCTGAGCCCACTCATTTAACATTGACAGTCACCAATCCAACCAAGCTGTAGGTATGGTCAACTGATTGTACAAATGTTTAGCTAGTAATAAAAGTAAGTGCAGCCAACAAATAAAACATTACACATTTTGTCACACAGTAAGACATACTATATACAGAACTAAAAGTGATTTAATATTACTAACTAATCTCGTGAGACTAACCTGAACAGAGAGAATTTCAAACGTGTTTATTGGATGAACAAGACCATAGACAACTTTATCAGTTTCAGGAGCAAAGGTCCCTGGTTGAGAAAGATAATTAATCTTATTAGTTAAACCTTTATAATCATAATAGTTAAAAATGATGTGATGTGCAACTGACAGTCTACACTTACCAAACAAACGATCCCATATGATCAGCGCTCCTCCGTAGTTTTTGTCTATGCAATAAAGATTCCTCCCTGCAAATAAATACACAATTCTGATATACTGTGTATCTTTCTGGATTTAAAGTGAAACCATATGTTATGATTAAAAGTCTTTCCATGATGAACTCTGTGGTGACTGGGTGTATTCAGGATCCATTCCAGAGGTCCAAGATCTCTTATCACCTGCCGAAAGAACAAGCATTTTAAGAGTTACTTAAAAAAGTGGCAAGGCTTCCAATGTACGGTTTACATGATATTATATTTTACACATATTTTTTGTAAATCAAGTTATCCTTTAGCTTTATTGACCAGCAGCATCTTATAAAAACTACTTGGCTCTGAAATAAATATATGGAAAGAGAGACAACCAAATTCTCAGATGGAAAAAAACAATATTCATGAATTGACCAAACAAAAACTAAGCTCTTGAATGGAATAATAAACACAAGATAACACTACAAAGAGTTATTTATGCACTTACGCTTCCTGTAGACATACACTGTTTTAAGTTTTAACCATAAATGCACAGCAGTGTATCAGTGCAAATAGTTTGTGCATATACACTTACGTTTTCAAAAGAAATGCCTCGTAATACTCATAATCAAACACATAAGGTTCTTCAGTAGCATGCACACACATGCACACACAATCATTACTGAGCCATACAGCACATATTTCACAAGTATCAGGTTTCTCTTTGGGTGTAACTTCTACACAGAAACTTTATGTTTGGGTCTACAAGTGATTGTACAGTCTAGGAAATGTGCACAACTGGACTGAGTCTCTCAATGATTCATTATTTCTACACAATGAGTGGTCTGGCAAAAGCCAGTTTTTATCTTGAATGAAAATGTTCTCTCTATTCTACTCATATTCTAATGCAGGGTCGGTGGAGACTAGCGTGCCAAGATATTACACAACATCAAACAAGTCTATAAAGGAGGCCTAAACTATATCCCACAGAAAATTGTGAATGTTACGACTAATAATGTACTAAAAGATGGAAGTGATTTCAAATCCATTCATTCCCCCCTAATGATTGGGAATTGAAAGATACTCTCAGTTGCTTTAAAGGAGAAAGACCAGTCATGCTTCTGTTTGGAATATGTAATAAAATCTCATTATTTTTATTGAACACAGGTTTGACTTGAGTCTGGGACCAATATGAGTTCCTTTGGCATTCAATATAACATAAAGCCAACCATAGCGAGATAACAGAATTTTATCTACAAATAGCTCTAGTATCTTTCCATCATTAGCAACACATTCATAACTGTATTTTCTGTGCCAGTATTATGTCTTTAATTAAACCAAAGGTCTAGCCATTGAGTAGGCCAGTAGTGGTGGGATTTACCTCAGTGTGGATCCAGAACTGGTAGAGAAGATTAAACTGAATGTGAACCACAAAGACAGAGGGAGGCAACACAAGAGCCATGGGCAGATAAAACACCTAGGATACACATTTGATTTACATTTAGAAAAACAAAATGGTACAGAAAAATATTATAGCGTATGAAACGGTGTGTATTGTTTTGAGGGTCGGTTTACGGAAACCCATACCCATGATGAGAACTGTTGGGTGAGAGACTGTCTGAGAGCGGTAGTGAGGTTGTAGTACTCTGAACTGTGGTGAACCTGGTGAGCTGCCCACAGGATGTTTAGCTCTGCAGAAACACATACACACAAATAAGGTAGAATGATAAAGAGACATCGATATGAATACGGGTCAATAATCTACAGCAAGTTTCATAACAAATCACATGGAACCCAGATCATATTTGCAAGGACAGTCAACAGATAACGCACTGGACCTTTAAAAAGTGTTACAGCATTGGCTTTCCAACTTTCACGCGCATACTGTACAGCTGCAAACGTGACTCAGCATACAATAAAGAAGATTATTCCTCTACAGCACAGGTGTCAAATCCTGGTCTTTGAGGACCACTGTCCTGGCAGTTTTAGATGTTTCCTTGCTCTAGCACACTGATTTGTTATCAAGCTCTGTGGAAGCCTGATAAAGACCATTCCTTAGAATTTGATTAGCCAATTAAAAAGACAAATCTTTGTGCAGATATGTCTCTTTCAGCGTTTTATAAACTTGTGAATCCTATTAAAACCATTCATCATAAAACCCAAAGGGTCAAGCTACAGCAGCTGAACAAACATGGTCTGAAGAAAGTGGCTCTGAAGAGGGGAAGATCATATTCCTGTAAGGACAATGCAAGTATCCTTTCTTACACTTTGGAAGACAACCGGAACTGCAAGAGCTTGCTGCCAACCCAACAGATTTCACAGGCTTCTTTAAAGGATAATGAAGGAGAGGAGACCAAAAATTCACCAAGGTTTCTCATTTCAACAACATATTTGAACTATATTTAAAGATTATTCAAATAAATGTACTTCAAAGAAAATGTAAATAACTTTTTTTTAAGAGAGAGAATTATGTGAGAGAAATAAAACGAGAACAAAATATCTATTTTTAAACATCTTCCCCCTCCAGAGAATCATTGAGGTAGTAAAGACCATCCCATTCTGAAGCATATAAAGAGAAGTACATTCCATGACTTGACTTCGCCACCCTGCCCAAATTTCTTCATCTGGGTGGGTTGGGGAAAGTGTTTGTGTGTGGGAGGGGGGACCAGACTGAGGCTGGCTAAGATTGATGCAGGGTGTCAATGCTAGGAAGTACAAACTGCTAGGCTTCACTGAAAGCTCATGTCCTCATCCTGGGCCTCGGCGGGACACCACATAGTTTGGCAGGGACAATTCAGGAGGGAACCCCTTTAATGATGAGAACCATTGCCACATAGCTCCTTTTCCCAGCCAGAGCAAAAATGCTGAGGACTGCATTTCCACTGGTCTCCAGAGGCCCTTTTTGCTTTTAAGATTCTCAGGAATATGCTGGTTGAATGTCTTCTAATGTTAAAATAGTGGACAGAAAGGACATTTTTTTATGTTTTGTTTTCCATGTAAGGGCACAGATTGTTCACATACTAATGACAAGGCTCTTGGAATATGAAATACATTAGTACAGTGTTGTTCTATATTTAGCATCATCTGCACATACTGATAACCCTCAACCAAAGAGCATACATTCTGTTACAAAACGGTCACTTACACTCCTCAACCTATTTTAAATTAATATGTTTCACAGCTGTAACAGTGGACTCAAATCAGATAAATAGCACTGTCAATGTTTCTGCCAATCATATCATTAATGGGCTGTAAACAGTTTCCTCTGTTTTTAATGGAATATCGTTGCATGAGGTGCCAACAGAAACATCACTGCAACGATTCTAGAACAGCAGGGTAACTCCCAGGGGTTTCTGACACATTTCATTCAGTCCACACACCAATCACCAAACACTCTTAACAGGCTCACTCACAGTTATTTACTTCCAATCTATTCTATTCAATCACGTTTTAATAGCATCACAGACTGGCTGAAGTTCCAAATATGTATTGGCCAAATGGAGCACTTGAGGGCAGCAGAAACCCAGCTAGCATGAGAGCTTTCCTCAGTCATTAAGCTCATCATAATTCTCCTCTAATTATCTTTTTTTGCCTTGACTAACCCTTCTATGCACACAAACATACACCTTACTACACAAGCATACACAAAAGAAAGACCTGAGTACCAAACAGAACATGTGCAATACACACAGACATTGATTGATCTGGAGTCATGACCTGCCGGCCATTGTTGCTGATATTCCTCCATCCCTGAGGTGGCTGCATGGTCTCTTGTAGCGCGCCAAGCCCCCACATCCTGACTGATATGGATGTGGAGCCTTTTGTACACCCTTCACCCTGCGCCAGGCCAGGAACTTCCAGTCAGAGTCAAGATTTATGAAGCATGGCCAGGGGTTAACACCGGCCCTGCCATATGGCCATTGGAACTCCTCTTTAAACAATAACATCCAGATCAGCCGCACCTCCTTAGGGATGCATACACACACAGCCCAGTAGAGCGAGGAACATGGCTCCTTTTGAGTTGAGCTCATCTGTTTGTCTTAACAACTACTGCTGCCTACAGAGCTGGGGATGTGCTCTGCAGGGATGCCGATTGAATGTTGTGTATGCATAGACACAAGCATGCAGAACTGTTGGTTCACAGAAATACAGTAGCTACACACAAAACAGACTGTCAACTGAGCTTGACAAAGGAAAAACTGTCAACTGTGATTGCCCATACATCAATTGGAATTAAGCTGTTAAGAACATCAAAAACATTTAAATAATAACATACTTCTCATTTAAATATAAGACTAAATAAAGTTATTCAGACATTTAGAGAACAAAACAATAAGTTAACTATAATAATAACAACCATTAACTTTATGTTTATCTACAATATCCCATCACTACGTCATAGGCCATCAAGAGCCTCCACCCAGCAGACCTACACAGTTAGAGATTTAAATGTCAATCTCTATATCCAGGATCAAACTGTACTAGCATAGGGATATATTCTTCACAAAGATGGCACCAGTTAAAAGAAGACAGCCTTTCCACTCAAAGTACTTTCCATTCAATTAGACAGTCTTTTCAAGTGGAGCACATGAGGGGAAACTATGAAAAGGCCATAAAACTGGTTTAAAAAAATTATTTACAGTGACCTAATTAGGACTCATATTGCATTGGAAGATGTCACATTTGCCGTGTTCTGAAGAACTGTCTGCAAACTGCTAAGATAAGAGCCTACATTTCTTATGTAAATTGACAGAATACTTAGGCAATTAATGAAATAAATTATCTAATTATTTTGGCTGCCTTAACAGGACACACTACACTTGCAGCTATGCACAGTGAGGAAGGAAACATCAAATATGGCTGCCGTACAGCTGATTGTTGAGGCAATCACACTTCACCAAGCAACTGTCATGTCTTAAATAAATCTTGATCCAATTTGTTTAATCTAAAAAATTAGCAAGAGGTCATTTACTATTTGACAAGATGACCTCACTCTACCAGAGTGTTGAAGGCGGTCTACGTCTAGCCTGTCCTGTGGTCAGGGAGAGAGTTTCCTTTGGTAAGAAGGGGAAAAGCTTATATCCCTGCACAACCAGACAATTATCTGTTACCCAACAATGTTCCATAATAACAAGTCAAAAGTCCAAGAAGGAAATTCAAGTGGACATTTCTGAGACATAAAAATGTTACCACACTTAAAAATAAAACTCTTAACTGGATACTTTGCAGATAAATGTATATTAGTATGAGTTACTTCTGCAATTTGTCAAAATAAAAAAATGACAGATAAAAGACAGATGCCGGCACTTCATTAGAAATCCTTTGTAGACTGTGTAGCTGACTTCTATTGAAAACCTAAATTACCATGGCACTTTGGCATGGCAAAAATTAGGTGGCTTAACAGGTTTTGATATTTTTGTAACCTAGTGCTAAATACACTAGGTTTTTGAACCACTAACCACAAATAACCATGAAGGATAAGAACATTTTTTCTATGTTTACATGTTCAGCAGCCAAAGTACATTTGTTAAGCAGTGACCACACGAGCACCTTGATATAGACAATCTGGCCAGTTTCCCACTAAAACACAGCTTCTGTTTACACAGATTTAAATGCCAATACAGAA
Organism: Neosalanx taihuensis; assembly: GCA_030340665.1. Taxonomy (NCBI): domain Eukaryota; kingdom Metazoa; phylum Chordata; class Actinopteri; order Osmeriformes; family Salangidae; genus Neosalanx; species Neosalanx taihuensis. The sequence continues at coordinate 11,171,950 of CM059294.1, forward strand.
GCAAAATCTGATTTGAATCTGAGGGAGAAGGCTACTGACACCGTTACTTTCTCAACTCTGTTGGCAAGTCTAGGGAGGGGAGTGTAGAGTTACCCCCCCCCATGTCAGCAGGAACTGGAGCATTGACCGGTGGGTGCACAACATAATTTTCCAGACACATATGCATCTTTTGCTATGGGACAGATGCAATCTGTATGTAAAATGTTTATTTAGAAACATTTTTCCTATTTTAGTATATTTGTTGTTTTTAGGTGAACAACACTGTGGGTTTCTATGATTTTTTAGAACAAAGCAGGTATGATGACAATGTCTCTGATTCTGTATGTGATGCATATGAAGTCAAATTAAGTAGCAAAGAGTGGGTCATACCATGAGCAAAACGGTGGACCCAGTAGTAGCAGAAGTCCACTCCCAGGAAAGCCAGCCACCAGGTCCAGGATGAATCCCAGGGCAACTCCAGAAGGTGGAAGTGGTTCCATATATACATGTAAGTGGTCACCTCAATACTTCGCATAAACAATCTGTAACACAATGCCTTCTGTTAGGATTGTAATCAAGCACTACAGTATATGAACTAGATGTTGATTGTAATCATATAAATCAATGACTACTATGCTAGTATTGCTCTGTATTATGCTGTTTTGTGGTTACTCACTGTGGAAGCCTGGAGATGATACCTGCAGACACAGAGGTGACTCCGTCACTAATGCTAAGCACAGGTAGGCCATTCTTCAGATAACCCACGACCAGTTCCAGTAATATTAGGCCCACAAAGTATGGGGTGGCCTGGAGAAAACATAAATCTATGAACTTCGATCAAATGGCAACTAACGAGTGCATGGGTCCCTGTATTAAACGTAAATATTCTAAAGGCAAATAACATTTACAACCAGACGTCTGCATATTTGCATAGGGCAATTATGTACTTTTTGTAGGTTGGGGTAGATTATGCTGGGGTCATTGTTCCTGTATAGAAAGTAAACATCCCAAAATATATGAATACACAACAAACTAATGACAACATTTTGAGAGATTATGCTGACACATTGCAAAATCTCAAACATCCAGACATGAAACACCCTTGTAAACACAAGTCTATGGTCTGCAATAATAGTAAAGAAAATTGTTTAAATGCAGTACTTAGGGACTGGATCAGGACTGCTGTGGTTTTCTCATTTATTCAACTATTAAAATATGGCTCTGTCAGCTAACAATTTCCATGCTACAGTTACTTTACTTTACACCTGGCACGAAACAAAACGCAACTGAGTGCGTTTTCTGTTTTATTCAACTATCAATTTCAGGATACTATTCCCTTTTTACGTTAACATCTGCCTTGTGTGTGGCCAGTCCCTATTGGTCATGCATAATGCAATTGGTGTCCAGATGCATTAAGTGTGTGCAGATTTGGCACTGGGGGAGTCTTTTACCCAGCTGTAGATAGTGAAAGTCAACAAAAACCAACAACAATCACCACAAGTTCACCAATCATGAAAGGGATCGCAACAAAATGTAAAAAAGGAAATTACATTTTTTGCCAATTTTGCTTAAGTAAACTGCTCATTGAGTTCGTTAATTCATTCATTTGTTATTCAAACTACAATAATAGACTACTGGCTACATTGGCAATTGCAGGTTGGTGTGGCTTGTGTGAGATGGCGACTTTTGGTGGTAGCCAGTTTAAGTTTTGGTGGTATACTTCATGTTTGAGAAACACTTGTCTAAAAACTGTATCAAATTGATACGTTCATAACTATTTGATTTCAAGTCAACCTTCACGCTGGCACGTATTCTTAAAATATGCTATCGCTGTCAGATTGTATGGATTAAAAATAATAATACAATACATCTAAAACTCAGCTAGTATGGGGCTACCGAGTTTTTGCTCTGAAGAGTGGTTCACAAATACGTTTGATTGTATTTTGGTTGTTAGTGCGCCGAACATTGCAAGAGCTTTTCAACTTTTTATAGTAACTTACCTGTAGCACGTAGTGAGGCACATCTTCTACGTGTTGAAATGATGATTCGTTTGGTGTGACCATGTAAAACATGGAACGTACACCTTCAGAAAGACAGTCAGCGTGCAACATTTCAGCACAAACGACGTAAACCGACTAAGAATATCGCTACAGGTTCCAATGATTTTTACTCCTTGTAGTTGACAGTGAACGTACTTCAACCCCGAGTATTTGTTGACCTTGGATTCTGCACTTTTAGGGTAGGTTGCACGGTTAATTGCAGATTTTTTTATTATTGTCAGATTTCTATCCCAAAACAAGGGAAACTGGGACGTTTTTGACAACTTCTTTCAGTAGGATAATTAATAATGATGCACATTTAATTTGCATGAATACTGCATGACCTCTTGGGGCTTCCGTACGTTATTGCTGGAACAAAATCATGTTGAAATTGTTAGACAATCCATGGCTGTCTGTCTTAATGCTTGAAACAAAGATCAGAATGCTGCAGTCTATGGCAAGCCGTTTTAACATAAATTCAATAGACTGGATATGTGACGCAGATATCTGTAATTCAATTTCGCCTAGTCAAAAAGAACATTTCAGATATCTGCAACTACAATCATCCTATCCACAACTGGAATTACGGATATCTGCAACGTCATTTCAGATATCTGCAACTACAATCCTCCTATCCACAACTGGAATTACGGATATCTGCAATGTCATTTCTCCTAGGAGAAACTACGTCACTTTTGCCATTCATGTCTATGGGGCACGTGATTTCAGATATCTACAATTCAATTGCGGATATCCACAACTGGAATTACGGATATCTGCTACGTCATTTCAGATATCTACAATTCAATTGCGGATATCCACAACTGGAATTATGGATATCTGCAACTGAATTGTAGATATCTGTAACTCCAGTTTAAGATATCTACAATTTGATTCTGACTAGTCACAATTCCAGTTAAAGATATCTGTAATTCAGTTTGGAATTGTGACTAGTCAGAATTAAATTGTAGATATCTTAAACTGGAGTTACAGATATCTACAATTCAGTTGCAGATATCCGTAATTCCAGTTGTGGATATCCGCAATTGAATTGTAGATATCTGAAATGACGTAGCAGATATCCGTAATTCCAGTTGTGGATATCCGCAATTGAATTGTAGATATCTGAAATCACGTGCCCCATAGACATGAATGGCAAAAGTGACGTAGTTTCTCCTAGGAGAAATGACATTGCAGATATCCGTAATTCCAGTTGTGGATAGGAGGATTGTAGTTGCAGATATCTGAAATGACGTTGCAGATATCTGTAATTCCAGTTGTGGATAGGAGGATTGTAGTTGCAGATATCTGAAATGTTCTTTTTGACTAGGCGAAATTGAATTACAGATATCTGCGTCACATATCCAGTCTATTGAATTTATGTTAAAACGGCTTGCCATAGCAGTCTACATTATGAAATAGTTTCGATTACGCTCAGTGGTGAATTTATCTTGCAACCAATAACCTGTTATGTTCTTGTTGTGTTCATCTTGACTGAGAACAGCAAGCCTAATTTAGGCTACATTTGAAGTAATGCAATGATTTTCAAATGGCATTCAGAAACCATTTTTTTTATTATTGTGTAATTTGAACATTGTGGATAATAAATTAGATTAGAGGACAGAAAAGTATAGGAAAATGTTATCAAGATCGATGTTCGTTCAGGAAATGGGTATCAAATTATTTTATTTCCTCAATCATTTTAATACATGACATGCCTTAATGCTTGAGTCTAGTGTTACAGTGCAAATCAAAGCATGATTCAGTCATTTTCCAAGTAAGGCACTTAACTTGGAATGCTGACATGAAAATTATCTTAGTATTTAATACATTATTGTTTCCATTAAGACAATGACAAATTGCAATGTTTAATTTCATTCATTATTATCATTTGATGTCCTGTACATGTGTACTTCAAATGAATAAACACATTGTGTTTTTCTGTATATTTGTACATCTATTTAACATTGTTGAATTGATTGTTTGAATAACCTATCAAATGGTGAGTACAAATCAGCAGAAAGTCCATGAGTAAAGTTAAGTCCATGTCCCTGAGAGAGGAGACAGGACCTTCTTGGGGGAGACCTGCCCTGCATCATAAGCGAGCATGCTCAGAACTTTGGTCGCTGTCGTGACTGTCCTCGTTGGCTAGGGAGTCTCTGGAGTGGTGAAGTGCTGCTATTCTGGAGAATTCCGAATGAAGTAATTCAACTTTTTTCACATTAACTAGTTCTTTCTCCTTCGCTATTGCCCCCTGTTGGCCGCCTTTCACTCGTTTCCATTTCATCCTCCTGTTTTGAAACCATACCTTTACCTATAGAAACAGAACAGAAAAGGAAAGTCAACCCAGTGTAGACTAAATGTGTCAATTTGTGTCTGTATAGAAACAGTTAGAAATAAACATTGTGTCCACCTTACAACTTAGATCAAGAGTCACAGTAAGGGAACAAATTGAGAACAGGTTGATCAGGAAGGGAACTCCTATAACCCAGTCTATACTGTGCTGACTGTAGCAGGGACAGAACATAGTTTGAATGATGGCTCCTAGCATTTAAAGAGTGAAACCATTCTGGAATCTATTTCTATGGCAGCAATTAAGTGTTGATGTTCTTTCCCATCTGCTGTCTGGTATCTCATACTTTTCCCTTACTCAACAACCTCACTAGTATTTACGTCTTCTAGATTGATGATTAAGCTGTTACTTAAAGCGGTTTACGTGGATCTGATCCAAGCCATGTGAATGAGGTTTGGGAGGAGGCTTCTGTCCTATATATTGGGTCAGTTTATTTTGGGGATACATTGGGCGCCTGGTCACCTGATCAGGAAGTTAATTGACATCACAAGCGTTTGTCTGAAACGTCAGTGACATATACCTTGTTGACATTAACATCAAGTTTCCTCACCAGCCATAGATGCTATTTTGGACTAGAACAGAGGCACAGGAAAACTAGTGCTGTGGCACATCTGCATGTACAGTATTAGATTTAGACTTTGAGCTACCTAAGATAATCCTTTATTGGTCCTGCAGTGGGGAAATGCAGTTTAAAACTGCAGCAGGGTACAGTACAGCACTTGTTACAGAAGCTGTTTGCAGCCTCAATCTGGCTGTATGTTGGCTTAACAGTCATATTTGGTTTTATGTTCTTTTACTGTATTCCATATTTAAAAACTACAGTTAAAACAATGAAGAACTTCGTAGGAAAAGGTTTCAGCCAAGGAATTCCACGTCTGGAAAATTGTGCTTAAGTGGAAAAGAAGAACAATTTGTAGTTATCATGTATCAAGTGTTGTGGTTTTCATATCACTGTCAGTATGGGGGCTGAGTTTTAACAGTGGCCACCCATGTTTCCCACTGTCTCCTCTGCTAGGAGTCTAGTCTAGCTACTTACATCACTGACACTAATAGTGAATTTGTTATGTCTACTTGTGCTGTCAACAGTGGGTTAATTGCTTAAAGCAGAATTTTACTTTACATTTTGAGATGTTCTTTTTGTAACCATGATGTTTATTCAATATAATATGAATAGTTTGTTAGTGAGAAAAAGGCCTGTCACTGGCAAGACGTTGACTCATTGTGACTTGAAGCCTCAGAAGGGGTGTCAGAAAACATGTGTATTGTGTTTCCTTCCCCCCAATTTGTCCAAGGTTATTTATTTCTGCTTTTATAGCCGGCCTACAGCACGTTCTGAGACTAATTTATAAAAGCAAGGAGAGGAGGAAGTAACTTGCTAGACAGCGCTTCCTGTGCCTCTTTCTCTATGACATGACTGTGGCCTGACTGAAAGAATAGACAGAAACATCTGGAATATAGTCCTCAATGCAGCCACCGAAGCTCTTTTAGCACAAAAGAGTACATAGTAAAGTTAAAAAAACACAGAAACCTAAAAATTAAATGTAAATGTATTAATATGCTTGGGGTGTAACAAGTGCACAAATAATTGAGGCCTAAAGGGAAGAGTGGGGACATACTTGTCTTTCTGTGAGATCCAGGTTGACCGCTATCTCGTAGCGCCGCAGTCTCGTCAAATAGTTATGATGGGCAAACTCGGCCTCCAGTTCTCGAATCTGCTCCTTGGTGAAGGCCGTTCTCTCCTTCCTAGGTTTGCTGCTAACATCTGATTTATAATTCCCGTCTTGGGATTCTGAAATCAAACACAGCAATTTCTTTCCATGTTAGAGTTATTTATATGCAAATGTAATATTGACAAAATGATGATATGTGGCAGGAGCAAGTACAATAAAAAAGAAGGAGGTTTTGCACACTGCAAGATGACTGCAAGAAGTTGACAAGGCACAAACACACTGTATGTTTCTGTGCTACCACAATGCGATGGCTCTTCCACCTTCTGGTGTGCACTTAAGTTGTATTGCTTTTAACATGATCTGCTGTAGTTTTACATGGAACAATTAATGAAATTGCTCTTTAGGATGCTTTAAAATATATTTCCACAGTGTATTTATCTAAAGAAAAGAATGCACTCTCAACTTCAAGATAAACTTGACGAGGCCTTTTCTCATATCTAGAATTGTGTTTAATCCTTTTTTACTCTTACTATCCAGCTGTGGCCTGTGAACCAAACCAATTAACAAGTCATTTGTTTTAGCAGATAGATCTGGCCAACTTCCATTTCAAATTGATTTCCGTCTGCCCAGAATCAGGTCAGACCAATCGCAAATGTTTATCTGACATGGGCCTGGTTTAATACAATGAGCAGCGTTACAGAGCAACCAAGATTGTATTGTTGCTTTGTTGCAGAGGGATTTTTTTTGCACCTGTTCATGATGCCCATTGTTAATTAGAGGTTCAACACACATAATTAATTGGTTTGCTGATGCTAGGCTGGTCAAACTGGGAAGACGATAACAATGTGGGATGTGCAATACACTTATATAGTCTAAGTAGTTTTGCGCAAAGGAAACCTAAAGATTATGGTTTAAAGTAAACTACTAAGAAAGCTGAAGATCTTTGAGGTCAATCTTAATGATTCACTGGAGAAATTACTAAAAAGTCCTATTCAATCGAAACAACAATCAAAAAGCAAATCTTTAAACACTGTTTAAAGATTGCTTTCATGTGTCTGTTTGCTGTAATTAAGAAGAAAAAAAAGTGTGTTCTACTGTGATAAAACCTTGTGGTTTGTCTGTTGGATATGTTTTGGTTACACATTGTACTTTCAGGCAGCAGTTATTGCATGCAAATTCATCTGTAGCGTGTTAATCCAACAGGCAACCCCAAGCCAAACTGTAAACAGGCCTCACATTAACAGAGCCAAACCAGACCAGGCTTGGGAATCTCTTTGCCATGGCAGACAGTGTGAGAAATCACTTCGTCCAAGGATTTTTGCTACTTCATAGTTCTGTGTACCAATGTATCTCTGTATTCCCTAAAAACACCCTATCACCTTATCATAATCCCCCTATTAAGAAGAAATAATAACTTATTTTCATACCATTTGTATCTTACAGGCCGGTGGTAATTCAACAGTTTGACAAATCTATCACGATTATATGTCATAGTCATATAATATATGTCACTGTTTGTAGCAACCTCTAGTTGTTTTGTTACTTTCTGTCTCACTAGTTTCAACAGGGTAGAACAGTGTCAGGCATGGGAGAGTCCACACTGACTCAGTTCCTCAGATGTACTAGTTCTGGTAAACACAGACGTTGTGAAAGAATAAAAAAGAACATGACCAGCTGCATGAGCAAAGCACAGACCCAAAGTTAAAATGAGTACAGGGTTTTATGATGCAGCCACTAAACCACAGCAATTAGTTCCCTGCTGTAACTTTCATCTCTCCACAAAAAAGAGAAATAATGGGAGAAAACTACAGTGCCCAGACAGGGGTATGTCAGGGATTTAAAGACAAACCCACGCTAAAAATGTCATTGTCTTGATTTCAGTGTTTTGTGGAAAGACTAAATGGTACACAATGTTGTTTTATTATGTAATTCAATTTCTATTTAAATATATAAAAACAGCATGGGTGTTAAAAATATGCTTCAACATGTCACACTAGTGTGATAAACATTTTAATTTGGTAAATCAGACTACATTTTATGCTTAGTGGAACCACATTTATTTAACTTCTCTACCTTATTACATGAACACTAACAAAATAGGACTGTTACTGTTCTTCCATGCTGGAATAGTAACTTTTGAAGTGTGACTCTTTTCAACAGTTCGAACATTTCCTCAAAGTGAATCACGTGGCACACCTCCATCTCCAGCTAGTCCACTTAAAATGAACTGGTTTGACAGAAATCAGACACCCAAATACCAGCCAGTGGGCTAACTGTGTTTGTTTCTTTAACACCAACTTCTCAAAACATGATTTGACAAAGGTAGAGGAGAACTTAAATATGCTGACAATAAAATGTAAAAAAAAGTTACATTTGAGATTCGAACTGAACATTTGTGTTTTGTTATTGTTGTTTCACTGACTCAAGTTCCACAGACTCAGGTTTCCAGTCCAGATGGTAAAATCCAATCAGTCTCAATGGATTGGCAACAATGTCGTATTTGGACAGCTGATTGAAGCTGTGAGCTAACTACCCTGGATAATCAACATGATTTGTGTTAGCGTGAAAAGAATGTAAGTCATCCATAATGACTACGCAAGAGAGGTTAAGTTTTGTGTTTCAAATGAAGTAGGGGCTATTCTAAAAAGTGAGACTCAGCTACACTTGTTTTTTTACAGATTACCCTGAAGTTAATATCAAATAAGCCTGTATGCTGGTAATATAAACCATAACTATTTACATTTAAGCATATATATCTACTCAACTATACTGTCATGAAGGTAATATACACCTGACCTATCTGAGCTGAGTTTTGACATTCCAATCATGGCAGGGTAAACGGAGAGCACATGACCCTCTTACTCTCATAACCACTTTGCAATAGCAACTCCTGTGTGGTAATTATGCTCTTCCTGAAATATGGAAGTGTAAAAATTGACGGATTGATGGATTCAATGCCCATATACTATGTTACAAAGTGGCTAAATTAATCGATTTACAGAGGCCTTTTGTGTGGGGCCAGATATTCACTATTGCTTAATAATCAGTTATTAAAGCAATAAAAAAGGTTTTTTAAGGTTTAAAAATATTTCCCTTTTTACATTTATTTTCTTGATAACTTACAACCTAATAGTATTAACTTTGAATATGATGCTTAGTGAGTCTGTAAAAGAATTGTAAAGATGGAGGAATAGGACCAGGTGAGATGTTGCACATTGTTTTGTATTATGTTGCTATTATGTGTGTAATATTCACACATCTTTACTTTATTATAAAGAAAATACACTGAGACGCATTATTGGAATTCATAAATGTGCTATTTAGTCAAAAACATTTTATGGTGATAGGTTAATGTAGGTTTTCTTTGTTTATTTTGTCATTATTTATTTTTCTAAAAATAATTGTTGAATTAAGCATTCTCATGTGTCTTTGATTGCAAGTGCTCCATAAAAAGGACTATTGACAGGAACTGTTACGTCCGCGTGCAGTATTTCCCAACCTGTGACATCTACACAATTATAAAATATAGTAAGATCTTCCTGATTTTATACTTTCTAAAATACATAGAGCATAAGTCTTTAAACACAATGTTATGCTCTGTTTTATAACAGCAGGGCATAAAACTCTTCCAGCCTGTCTCCTCTTGGGACTGTAAACTTGAGGGCTTCTGCCAAACTGTTATTTATTCAACCTATGACTATCACTAATACATTCAAGTGCATTAAATTATTTGCTTGGCTATTTTAATACTACATACATACACATATTTGAAATGTGTAAAATCTCTGATCTGGCTGTCCATTAGCTGTTTTCTCTTAAACCACGTTCATCTTGGAAATATGCTCTTACCTGAACTGTCACTTTTCCTCTTGCTACTCCTCTTTTCCGCTTCAATAGGCGACAGTGTCTGACTCCCATAGTCTGCAGGTACACAAGATGCTCCATTGGGGGTGTTACTGCGCCCCAAGCTAGTAGTGCTAGCAGACATATTAGGGCCACCAGGGTTGCTGATGTCGGGAGGCCCAGGGACATTGACCTGGGCTGATTGTGAGTGGCTGTGGGGGTGACAGAGGTTGTGGCGGGAGCTAGTGGTTCCAGGTGAGGCCATCTGTGGAATGTGCCAGGCGGCCTGTAGCTGAGGAATGTGGTGATGCTGCGGCTGCTGGGAAGGTGGATGCCCGCGGTGGTGGTGATGGTGGTGCTGGCCTGGGAACAGGCCCCCATCTTCAGGGTAGCTGGAGATTATGCAGGTAGAGGTGGAGGAGTTGGTGGTTGAGGAAGCCAGGTCTGGGTATGAGACATGGTCAGAGCGTCCATGGAGGGTCAATGGTGACTGGGTGAAGGCAGGGTGCAGGGCTTGAGCAGTGGCATGGGGGCCTCGCAGACAGCCAAAGAGGGTGTGATCCATCGCATGCACCACACTCGCACCCCCCAGATAATTGAGGAGGTGCAGAAAAGTTTGAAAAAAATGTTTTACTGAAATATTAAAAATATCCAAAATATACTTATCTTTCTTTGTTTGGTTACTGGTTACTTAACAGTAAAAAAAGATTAAAAAAAGGTACTTGTCTGTGAGAGGGGGCTTCTGTGGTAATCCTGAGCGTGTGGACAGATGCCAGGCTGCATAGGATAAACAGTGAGACCTAGATAAGCTGCTGGAGAGATTCTCGAATGTCAGGAGCAGGAGACTGCTGGTGGAAGGGAAGGTGGTTCCAGGGAAATGCAGTATGAAGGGAGCCACAAGAGTAGATGTTATAAATAGGGTGTAACATGAGAGGGAGGCTGGGTCACAAACTGCATACGCGCTACTGACCACATGCATATAATCGTCCCTCCAAAAGCACAGCACAATAAATCTACACTATTAAAATGGCTGAGTCTCAGGAAAGAAGCTAATTCATTTTGAGCTTGGATTATCTGACCCCTGGTGGCCCCTTTTGTGTGAGAAAACAGTCCCTTCAGTTCACAGTCTGGGATGGGTGCAGATAAGAGAGGAAGGTGGTCAATGGGGCTTCCTCAAAAGTGCTTCCTCACCTCTGTTACTATAGTTGATCAATTCTTGTTCTGTCGTAATCTGTATGTTGTCTGTATAGAGAGTGCATTTCATCTTGATATTCTATTGTTCTACTGTACCTCAAAATTAACCACACCTCTCCCCTCACCCTCCATACCTTAAGATTTAGTCTAATTAGCTCAGAAAACAGGATGATCAAACAGGCTCAATATAATTCTGACTGTTTATCTATTGTATACAAAAAAGGACATGAAGGTTTTTTAAAGGAAAATGTGTACAAAGTTCAAGCAAGAAAGAGAACTAACTTCATAGATTCAATTTTGTTTGGTTTGTAAGGTAGGTGTATTTTATATGTACTTTATTATAACCCTAACCTTTTTGAGTGCGAACGATTGCACACACTCCACATTGAACCTGTATTTATGGTTTGAGAGCTAGTTTATACCAGTTGCTGAATGTCTGTACGTACAATTCATACAAATTACCAGTGTATTGTGAAATTACAAAATTTTACCAAAACAAAGTTTCAGTTAATGCAGCTGCTAGTGTGGCAGCACATCCAATATTTCTGTATTTAAGGTCAAACATCATGGGCTCTCACACACCAGGGGAGCTAAGAGTACCAGAGAGGCTGTGCCACATGTACTGTATACGGCCTGCCTAAGAAAGGAAATGTTTTCCTCTTTGAGAGAAAATTACTTTACCAGATAGACAGGAGACAAGCTGTAACTTGGACGCTATTGCTCACTCATTCTCACCGTACCCCTTGAAGAGAGCAGCACTGTGTCAGAAACTGTAGGTGAGTGAGTGTAAACCTTCAGTGTTTTCCAAATGAAACTATTTGTGGAATAGGGAAATGTATTGTTTTTTCAGGCCTTCCTCTGGCAATAGCTTGGTTTCTTTTACTTTTGTCTCTTTGCATTTGTATATAGGGTCTTGGTAAATCTCAATCCAGTCTCACCATGTGCTTGAAATAGGGAGCAGAAAGTTGTAGAAATATGTACGTGTGTTTGTGGGGGGGGGGGGGGGGGGTTTCTACGTTATAGACATTTTGTTTGGGCATTCAATCGTATGTTCATAAAGGTGGTTTAATAAATTATTTAATTTAAACAATGGGCAATATCAAATTGTTTAAAAACACATTTTCATTGTTTTGATGACTTAACAAAAAAATACTTTATAATAAAAAATCTGACTTGTCAAGAAATGCACGTTGAGTTTTACTGTTGCACTTCAGTCGCAAAGCAGGATGTTTCCATTTAAACTGTTAAACAGATGTTTGCATTTCAGGAAATGCAATGTGACATGACTTAAAAGTTGTGTAACTATTACCAAATTGAACAAACAACATCATGAATATATGTAAAATCATATTATCACTGTAATCATTATATTTCATATTTTTTAATTTTGTAAAGATCCACTCATCAAATCATAACTGACTGATTATAATAACTGTTGTGGTAGGTCTATAAGTTATTTTCTTGTCACATTAAGGCAACTCCTGGAGCTCAGTTTTTTTTGTCTGAGCAACACAGGGAAAAAAAGCTTTATAGTAATATTCAAATATTCTTGATATTGTTTGGCTAAATATTTTTGAAATAAAAACAACACTTAATGGGTCTATACGAGTGTGGTATATAGTTTGATAAAAAATACATAAATATAAAAACATTCTAAAGGTAGAAGTGCAAGCTGGCCAAGACACTGGCTGTTTTGTAAAACAATACCCAGCATGTTAAGGCATCTTTTGTAAGGTCAACCAAACTCCTCTGTCCCCTGGGGTGTTAAGGTCCTCAACATGTTGAATAACATTTATCTCAGACAAGTGCAATAGAAGGTATTATAATCCATTTTATTATATTCCAAACACACTTTCTACCAGTCTACCAGTGACATCATCAACTGTAATGGTGGTAGTTGGCATGGTGGTTTGAGCGTAAGGTCTGCTTTCGCTTTAATCTTTAGTCACAGCCTTTATAAATGGTTGATATTGAACAGGGCCTAGCACCAAGGCAGACCACACCTTAAACAGCTTAAAGCGGCCCACTAAAACCTCCATTTAGATTTGGGCATGCTACAGCCAATGCCTGAGCTCCATGCACATTTCTATTGTGTTAAGCGTTTCCTTCCAGACTACATTTGTAGGACCTTCTACTCTCCCACGAAGCCCTATATATACTTCAGATGGAGAACAGAATTGAACGGGTCCAGAGTCATTCTTAAAACTGTGAATATGCCTTCAGTGCCATTTTCCCTCGATTGCTTTATCCTGGTTGTCTGTTTCACAATCCAATTTTTTCTTTGGACACCCACAACTCTGATTCACTGAATAATAACTTCAACACTGGCCAACTACGTCACATTTCATGCTTTGATTGTCCAGTACATGTAGTTCCAATAAGGCTATTTAAAATAGTGAAGCGAATGATTTATGATTTAATGGATTTCTTTCCTCTCTTGTTCCTGGGAGAATCTGAATAACATCCAAAGAGCAGTATTTTCCAACTAGTTTGTAGGAACAGTTGTATTTAAGTATTGTTTGAACATAATTAACACATCTATTCAACTCCATTTTGGATTTGCACTAAGTGAATTTTCATGCCAAATCATCATGAGTGGCCAATTCCACATGGTTTTTACCTTACAGTGTATTAACCTGTGGATGCTTTGTGAAAATGTACCTTCTAATTGTAATTAGCTTGTTAGCTTGTACCTTATGTCTTTTATATGAGTCAAACCGTGAATGTGGGGTAGATTTCATGCGTGGATGCACAGTATGTTCTTGTCCTTCGGTTTCAACCCTGCAAATGCTTCATTTTCATCAGGTTGGATACTACAAGCATCACAGACAGACAGATGTTCTGAGTTATTCGTTGTCAGTTGGGCAGTGGTTGGTTAAGACTGGGAAGAACAGGATCAGCATAACAGCATAAGGTGGTCAGCTACAAGAACCAGGAGCTTTGGTCTATCACACAGAGCTCCTGGGGCCAACCTGACCACTCAGTACTGCATGTGAAGTCTGACCTCTATAGGTAGGTGCTCAAAAGAGGAATTATGAGAAGGTTCTAGTACAAAGCAAAATCACAGTTTCTTCTTTAACTGATCTGTTGAAATGAGCATCCTGTTATGTCCTGTTCAGACAAATAATCGCAACAAGACAGTCTGGGAAAGATGCAGCCAATCCAAGCCAGTTGTACTTAAGAAGGAGAAATAGGTTCAGACAGGAAATACATAAATGTTTCCTATGCGTAAGAAGAGGTGGCTTCTTTGAAATTGAGAAAAAAAGAACACCAAACATTTGCTAAAGGCATCACTCATTCTAATCAAAACTAGTTTAGTTGTTTAGACACAATTCCCTCTTTACATAAATAAATAAAGCAGGCCAACACATCATGAAGTACTGTACCCAAGCTGAGAGTCACTGTCATACTTGTGGTGGATCAAGTAAATAAACAAGATTTTCTTAGCCTGACTGTGACCAAAAAGTATAGAAAGCCTGATTTTCTTTCTTAATGAAGTGTATCATGCTGACTTGCCATGTTTACATTCAACTAGACTGACTTTTTTATATGTCTGATTACAGTGTGATAATTACCAAACAAAGTGTTAGTACATACACAAGTGTGTGTGACACAAGCAGGCACATCTGTCCTCCTCCTATGGATGCATAAACCCACATGACACAAACCATGTGGACAACAAATGCATTGCACACCAACAAGCCTTTGTATGCACACGCTGTATACAGCTACACCATCACACATAGATTGATGATTCAGATTACATGTGGTGTATTTATAAATTAGCCCATTGTGTGGTGGTCTGTGAAGTAATAAGTTATGAGTTATGAAAATGACAATCAGATGCCAGCATACAATCTGACAGTAAATATACAAAACTAATAATAGTATAGTAGCCTATATGACATCAGGCAGCTCATATCAGTGCAGAAAAAATACAGTATGTAGACACAAATAAAAGTCCTTCTTTAGCATGAAAACAGTATCACAAAAAAAGTGAGACATTAAACAAAACAATTAGCTTTGATGTTCACGGAGATCACAGTTCATTTGGGGTTTAAAAAAAGATGTAAAATGATTGTGTGTTTTATTGCCTGTCCCTGTGTACATTACTGGGTTTATTTCTGTGTCCGCATGGCAGGGTACAAATCATCTTTGGTCGCTTACTTCAGTTTTTTTTTGGGCAGAATGAGGGAAGTGTGGGGGGGTGATTGCCAGACAGGGTCCTGTTCATTCTCTTCCGGAAGAATTAGACCCACACACATTACCACATTGTATTTTGTGGTGCAGAGTTTTGGGGAGGAACTACTCCTGGCTTCAATGCACACTCAGTCCTGCAGACCTCTTGGGCCAATTTCCTTCACTCTTTAATTAGATTAGCCGAGTCCCCAATCTGGCAACCATGTCCTCCAATCTGGCCACTCTCCTACCTTCACAGCACGGTAATATCTGGTCTTAAGGGGAGGAAATGACCTAAATGTTGGTTAGGCTGGTATTCTGTTACACCCAATGGTGTGCTGACAAAACGACTTATGGTAATGGAGATGTTAAAAAGTTTGAGAGAGAAGAGAGGGGACTAGGATTTATGGTTGGGGTCTACGAAAAGTGCTCATTCAACCAAAAGTGCAGCAGGGCTGTGGCTGGGCAGCCTTCTGGGGCTGCAGCTGAGAGAACCATCTCAGCCCAGGTCAGCTCCAAAACAGCCAATTAAAATCCCAGGGGCTGTTGAAGATCAATACATTTCACCCGGGCTTGGTACTACTCTCAATGGAAAAGAGATTTTGTGTCCGGATGCATGATGAAAGAGCAGAAATACCATTGGCTTCATTTCTAGAGGTAGATGAACAGTACTTTTAAAGTAATGTTCCCAAAGGATGAATATCAAGATTGGATTTCGGAAAGGCTGCTACACTTACATTGTCCTTCATTTATAAAAAATATTGACCAGAAGTGAGAAATCATCATACTATAAATGACATGCTGAAGATCCTGGAGAAGCTTCCACTTTTATATTTACAAAAAGACAGGCAAAAACACTAAACTATCACATACATTATATTTCTGCCAGATATATATTGAGGAGATGTCAGAGTAAAACAGAGAGATGTCTGGAGATTTCACCCACAGGAAGTAAGGATCATGACTTATTCATGCTCATAAATCATTTCCATGGATGCTGGGAGCTGTCACAAGCAGTAAGTTTTCCATGTACAACCAAGAGACAATTTTTCAACAAGCGTTTCACAGCACAATGTGGTGCCTTGATCTCATACTGTGTTTGTTATGTCACTTGTTCCCACAATATGATACAGATTGAGATGTTGTGACAGGTTACGGTGAAATACGTGCTGTTTATCTATGAAGGATCTACAGAGAATTTCACATCAGTCTGTTGGGAATGTGCGTGCATGAGTAAAAAATAAAAACATGTGTGCATGTTTCACAAAATATGTTTTCTGCTATGTTTGTAGGATGGAGTTGATGGGAAAAGACAAGATTAATTTGTAGTCACAAGATGGGAAGACACAATACCTTGATACTTTCATGATACTGTCTTCCATTAGGATTTGCTATGCCTGTCAAAGTAATGATGCTCCTGCTGTGAGAACAATCTCACACATGCTACTCTGTCAGGTCCACAGCTGCTTTCAACTAACATATCTGTCTTTTCCTGTGTTTTACCTTCCGTGTTGTCCTAACAGACATACTTCCCTTTCACATTTCTCTCTAAAGCATAAATTGCTATGCAATTATCAGAACAAATTATGAGGTGTGTGAGAAAATTATCGAGAGAGAAGGTTGAGTGGGTGTTCTATCCTTTCAATAATTTCCCAAAACTTAAAAAATTTACCCAGAAATTGTAAGTAATTTGTTTATATAATACTTGCAATGTGGCTTCAGTACCAAGGTGTTAAAATAGTACAGAAGAAAGAACCAGCCCACACAACAGAAACAAAGCAAACTAAAATAGAGACCGTTTTTATTAACGTCACATTATTGAAATAGGGAGAAACCTA
The DNA here is from genome assembly GCA_030340665.1 of Neosalanx taihuensis. Lineage (NCBI taxonomy): Eukaryota > Metazoa > Chordata > Actinopteri > Osmeriformes > Salangidae > Neosalanx > Neosalanx taihuensis. Next base: position 11,189,045 of record CM059294.1, read on the forward strand.
ATCTGCATTGACAGAGGTTATACGGTGACGTGCATAGCCCTGGGTTTCTTCCTGGGACATTTTACTCATAATAATGTGAAATGGCGTAAACAGAATGAATCAATAAGCTTTCTCAGCAATACAAAGGATTCAACTACAAGACAGTATGACTGGTTAATCTCACGCATCTCACGCGTCACTTCAGCAGGACACCCTCAACCAAGCACCGGTAGAGGAAGCACACACTAACAAGAAGGGGAGGACAAAAGAACCCCACGCAGACGTACAAGTGCAGGGTGCTAGAACCAGGACTGCCCTCGCAATCCATCTTGAAAAATGTCTAGACTCTCAGACAGCTCCTGATTATCCTCCATCACACTGTTTGATTTCTCAGCTGTTTGGTTTATACAAAGGGGACATCCACATTTGTAAGGTACATCACCGTAACCTCAATTATCTCCACACAAACACACGACTCATTCTCTCCACCCTCCACCTACAGTATGACAGGGCTCTTCCACCGCTCTCACTGCACTATAAACACAAATAATCATTCATGATGAATGATAGGATCTGCCCGTACTGGTAATTAAAGATAATCGCTGAGCCCAATTTGGACCACTTAATCCAACACCAAGCCCACCCTAAGCACTTGGCAGTGTTCAGGCAGGCTGGTCTGGGACATTTCCACGGATGAAGCTCTTAAGTTTAGCTTTAGAGTAGCTCAGTATTAAATATGAGTGTTACATGCATCATAGGAAAATGGCAGCTCCAGACAAAATAGGCAGTGCCAGAACCTGACTTCGAATGTCAGACAGAACTGACCCACTGATCTGGGGATCTCCTGGTGAGTCCCACTTATTAAGTCTGGTCTCCAAACTACTGGCCACAGCACCGCACACCCACAACACATGGGTTCCACTCCACATTTCATCGGAGTAAAAGAACACTTTCAGTGACAGACTGGTTCTGACACATTGCTCAACGGAACACTTTAGGAGGGTGTTCATAAAATCTTAAAATATATTAAATACTAACAACTACATCATTTGCTGAGCTCAGTTGCTTTGGGGTGTTCACCTTATGTTGGCATGCTGTGTTAGTTCCTGAGGGTGGAGTGTAATCCACTAGTGCCTTTAGAATACAGTTTACACTCTTACCCTACATTAATTGTACTTTAATCTAACCCTCAATTATTGCTCGATTAACTCTTTCATCCCTTTGGCATTTTGATAAATGTGTTGTGTACAGGATAGTTTTACGTCTCAAGTATGTGCTTTAAAGCTCTTTCAACAGAGCAATACCTTGATGTTATGTTGAGTTTTCAGAGGAGTTGAAATACCTCTTTTCATTATTTCAATAAATACACAAATGCATGCTAGTGTTTGGCATGATCTAAAAGACTGTTTGGAAACACAAGGGCACCATGACTCACAGTCAAGGACAATATCCATTTCCATCCACTAGATGTCGCTACAGCATAATTTATGAACACTTTCAGTGAGAAAATCAAAATGATCCAAATTTTTCTGCATAAACGTAAACTTTTTCCAGCGGTTTGAGTATTTATTACCTAAAACAAGTACCCAGGGAGAGTGTTCGGATGCTGTGACACTTGAGCGAGGGTGTTCCTGGGTCCAGGTGTGTGTAGGTGGGTCCGGTGTGGGGCTGAGGGACAGGGTGTTTCTGGTAGCTTCTTACACCTTTAGCAGCTGTCCAGTCAGAGCAGGGTTTCTATCCCGGATCAGAGCACATATGATCTCAGCCATTCTTCCAACTAACTGCTCCCAGTGATCTACCTCCTGTGATAAAAACAGACAATAATAAACCTTTGGTATTTTGTAATAAAACTATAGTAATTCACTACTTCCAGAGATGTCCCTGTTAAGATCATAAGACTGTTACTGTATCAAACATATTTCAGATTACTTTATTAAACCCAGAGAGGAAACTCTTTGGATTTATATAATCTTATATAGACTTTGCTCTTCAGGCATAATGTGTTATCAAACTTGATATCTATCATGCTGCTACTGGTTGCTAGAAATGGATTCATCAGCTATAGTTCATACTGACTGATGTCTCTCTGCTAAAATATCAGATATCTTGCATTATGCTTTGTCTGATGAAGCAAACAAGGTGTTTTTTCTTATAACTTTAATAGCATATACCTCCCCCCCCCAAAAAAATGGAAAAAGAAGAATTTACTAGCTAAAATCTTGCAGCGCAAAATACATCTATATGAACTGTGGAAATATGACTATGGTTAATGCTAGCAGTCAGTGCTTCTGAACCCAGAAGTCCGGAAGGTAGCCCCTAATCAGAACCAGTGGAGAGTAGTCAGATGACAAGGTATTTCCATACAGAAAAAGGCTCCGTGGCTAAAACCCTGGAGGATGGATCAGCATTCATCTTATTGATTAAAGCAAAGTCATAATGGAATTAAAATATGATAGCTTTGACAAGAGTCCAGATCAGCTTTAGAGCCCTTATTTGTTTTTATATCCACTGTGTTTTGGAGAAACCTTCAAAGAATGAAGAGCATAAAATATTTTTCCTGTTTCTCTATAAAAAGTCATTGTTCTTTTACTTAATTAGTAATGTGAGGCAATGATGAGAGCCAATACATCTGTGAGCAGTCAGAAGATCTATGGCACAGCACACTGTTCCACCCCAACGCTGATTCTGTAATCCATCACAGGAATCTGAGTAGGTTTGAAGAGGATCAGCAGCCAACACCTTTTTGTGAGAAATTAAATTGGTTGAGACCCAATTGCATATTTTTGTCTGCTGCTTAAGCAATGAGATCAATGCATTTAATCCATGAACAAAACAACTGTTTAAAATCAAAATAGATAGAAATCACTTGTTGAAACTAGCCAGATCAGACAGGATCTCACGCGGAACTTATTCCATCATCCAGAACGTGTGTGGACACTGTGGGGATGATAGATGTAATGAAGCTGATTATTGGTCTATTAACCACCCAAGCGCAGTGATGAAGTCTATGGAAAGGAGCCATGTCTTGGGCTTTATAGAATACACCTACAAAGTAGGTCATCCAACTATTACTAATTAGAACTCTCTTGTTGCAATTTGTTGGGTTGATAAACGCTAAAGCACATAACATCTGTTTTTCATTGTTCGGACCCCTCTGGGAGGTTAGGAGCTCTTTTTCCACTTATGGAAATTACTATCTACTCTGGTGCTTCAGCTGTGGAAGCAACTGGGATTGTTCCCAAATATGAATGACAATACCCCATACACACTGGGGGAGAAATTGAAGATTTCCTGGGGTAAGTGGATGTTATAGTGATGTCATTTTGGTACTGTAACACAATCTGTGACTGCCGCTTAACATCCACTTACCCCACACTGTGCTTTCTTACACTTTTGTAAAAGCCCATAGATACCACTAACACTTAATAGCATTTCATTACATAGCAATCCCTTTTTACTATATAAGTTTTTACTTTTGTTATTGCTATGTAGTTACATGAGGTTAAAGTAACATTGGTGTAAAGGGTTGCCCATGCTGATCTTATTTTTCATGAAATCATTCAAGCACTAACGCTTGAAATCTCTCTCAAACAACGGATCATTACTCTAAACTTTTACAGAATGGAACTTCCCTCATTAGTCTGTTCTGTTTCAGAGGATTCTGACGAAACATTTCTTTGAATCTAAGTTGAAAGAAACACTTTAGATTTCAGCAAACCACACAATAAGCAGTCTTTAAGAAGAAGAAAAAAAAACTCAAAATGCCACAGATGCAATCAACCTTTCCATCTGGAGAAGCAAGCATCTAACTCTTTGCCACACATGAAGAGGTTCTTTGAAGCCATGGGATTTACAATAAGACATTAACACTGATAATGCACATGCCTCTAATATCTTCTGAACCCTCTGCCCTGAGGGGCCCTGCTACCACTTCAGTTTCCTTTATTAAGAGACAGTTGAATAGACGAAATAACAAAGTTTATGGAATCCTTCAAAAGTGCCAATGCCGAGAGCGCTGGAAAGAGCCATTAAAAGTAGTAGTCAAAAGGAATGGCCAAGAAATACTTGTATAGCCTACTTTCATCGTCAAAACTGCTTTTAGTCATCATATTTGGTCTTTCTGGCAAATATTTGGGTCATGAGGTGCTATCGATTCTGGCTGAATTAGCCACTTGAGGGCAGTATCATCACAGCGGCATAGCTAACCAGTGGTTGGTTTTAAACTGCTAGCAAGCGAGCATCATCACCTGTAAGCTGAATACTACAAAAACTATCTTCTTGTGACCAATATACCAAAGGCAAAACCCTCCTATTGCTGGTGCTGTTACAGAAACATCTGTACAACCCAAAACCCAAATAAGGGAGGTGGTTAAAAGCAAAACACAAGAATACCCTTCTGCATTCTTCTCTCAACACAATATTTACAAACCAATTTGAGAGGACCCAGAGTGTATTAAGAACTCTCTTTGTTTGTAACAGTTCCCTTTTGGAATGTTGCTCTCAAATTGGATAGTCAAGTTGTAGCGATAAAAGAACATTTTTGGTTGTTTTAATCTAAGAAATCAAAGCTGAATAAACATTGCTATGTCTGGTTGTCTGGATAAACAAGCGGCGGTTGAGCTTCATAGCGGTACACATCTGGCATACTCTATGAGCACAAGATCAAGTGTGATATCCAGCATGTCACAGCAGTCTATCACTCCCTAAGTCCTGACCCTAACAGCCTGCAAAACATCACTAGGGACACAACCTATCCCAGGGCTTCTGTCCGTATACAGACATACTGTTTCTCATGCATTTCCAGGAAAATCCAATGTAAAGGTCACAGATATCATTAGGACAACAAAGATACATAATTAACCGGCTGATTTCTGATGCAAAGTCGAGAATATCCACTAAACAATAGCAAAATAGGCCACATCTATCAGTAATGCTCAAGTTTTTTTTTGAATCACATCTACTGTTCAACTGGCCATACAGAGGGTAACAACGTGTTTTTTCTTTTCAAAATGCAATCCTTTTTCTTGTAAAACAGTCTGAATGAATGTTCTAAAATCAACTGAGTAATGAGTCAGTTGCTCGGCTGTCAGTCAAAACAAACAGACCATAACTGACATGTAGTTCAATCCCCTCCCATATTTAGATAAGTAAGTACTATATAATGTACGTCCATGGCTTATTTATTTGTAGTTATTTGTGAGCACAAAGTCAATACAAAGTGCAACAATGTAATATGTGAGGTCTGTGTATGACAGAGGGAGCTACAACAGGGTCTCTGTTTCTGACAAACATGAGGAAAGTATTTTCTCATGTTTCCCTAAAACTGAAATCGAACCGTAACAGTGGAAAAATATCTCTCAATGAATTCAAATATGACTAAAGCAAAACACAACAGATGTCAGAAAAGGCAAAATACTAGTTTAAAACAATAATGAAGATTGTTTCCTTTAGGATATGTGAGAGTATATTTATGGGAGTCTGTTTACCGATGCTTCAAATCAAATTACACCTATAACATGCAGAGAAATACTTTCCAAAAAGAACCCCATCTTTTAACAATTACAAACCATAACACCAAATGTTACTTGAATAACATGAATTAAGGATGTTTTGTTTGGTAGATAATAAATGAATAAAAACAAGACAAATATAGATTTTTGTGGAGCTATTGTGAATGAATAAGGCCATCAACGAAGCATAACACAATGAATGTTCTCGTTATAATTAAAACTTCTGATTTATGCAGGGCCTCATTCTGCATTTCCACTATCTCATAACTATCATGCCAAACACACATCATCTCTGTTCACTCCCTTCCCAAGTTTCCCCTTCTAAGAATTATAGCAGGATGTCTAATTAATAACACCATTCTCCTTACAAAAGAAGAAACATGGAGGTGAAGTCAGTAAGATGCTATGTATTATGATCCATAATAATAGTAAGTAAATAGTCAATATTAATCATGACTAATAGAGGTAATAAAGCAGTGCAGACATCCTAGACTTGTATATTTGGCATAAGACAAATAAGGAATAGTATATAAAAAGACACAAGCAAACAAGGCTTACCTTTGAGTGATGAAGCTGGATGCCATACAGTAAGATATTTCTGAGCTTGGCTCCTCTGCCAAACTCCATCATGCCCTCTAGCTCTTCCATGTTCTTGCTGTCGGACGAGCCCTCTGATACACTTAAATGCACCTATCAAAACAAAACCCCCACAACCAGTCAGACTTCCCATTGTCATTACCAAGGCTCTTTTGTAGAGATATTACTTTTATCTTTCAACAGATTCAACAATTTATTGTTCAGACATTGGACTGTCACAAGTCTATTCCGGTATTCAACAAAAAGGACGAACCCCTTTGTGACAATATCTTTGTGAAAAGTAGACAGAGATGCTTGCCAGTATGATCATGCCTAACCTGCATTTAGTGACAAGCCCCTGCCTTTAGAGGTAGCATCTAAAAGCACACTCTTTGTTTTGAATAAGTGGCAAATGAAATTACAAAGTAAAAAAGGCAAGTTCATTCATGGCTAGATAGTTCTTGGCTTCTTGAACGTGAACATGATCTTGAGCCAAACTTGTGATGGATAAATGAATGTGTCATTCTACAATAACACCCCAGTTTACATTAATACCATAATAGTGTTGATACAGCAGCATGTCATGACAAGCTGGCTATATCTCCATGTGAACTTACCCAAATAATGACCACTGGATATAGTAGTGCTTGGTTCGTCTCTTCCAAAACTCTAATGATTTCTTCAACTTCTGACAGGAAAGTATTGTTTACCTGGGACATTGATAGGAAATATATGATTGTATTAAAACCCTACTTGTGATGTTGGACTGTCCCAGCTTCCATGTGTTCTCCAATCTAAACTTACAGAAATTTGGATGAAGTTCCATTGTTTTGACATGGACCTGGCATTGTCTCCAAGAAGGTGTGGAATAACATCAACTTCCTATGACAGTAGAATAAATGTGTTAGAAATAGAAGACATTCAGTTGGATTTGTTCCTGTAAAGAACTGGTGGACCCTGGAGCTGTTTGTGTAAGACCAGACAGGAGAGCCATGGACTATGGGAGCTCATAGGCCTTCACTTCACTGACAGAAGAAGAAGCAGAGAATCAAAGACTGACCAAAGAAAAGTACTTTTCATTAAGAACTTTGTTATTTTGACTGTATCAGTCCTTATTTTTTTATTTTGGATGTTTTTTTAATTACCATTATTTCTGGCCATCCAGATGTAAAGTTATCTAGGCATCTTTTGGAGCAAAGTGATGCATGCATCTGCAGACCGCATTTCATCTGGGTGGACATGAAAACATTCTCACATATTAACCTGAGTGTGGAGACAGATGAGCAAGAGGATGCACAAGTCATGTATTTTCTTTGTTAGATCCTCCCTTCCTGACTTCAATAAGGTCAGTGACCTAGTTCTGACATCTGCAAATTGTGGTGAGGCCAAAATATGTATCAGGCATCTATATTGTTGAAACAAATTTAGGATGCAAATTTGACATAAATTGCATTGCATATTTAAATCAATTGACTGAATCTGAGTCTTTATTAAGCTACCTCTCTAGGAGTGTGCAGTGACAATTCCCTAATACTACCCCTAACAATTCACCAAAAAACACCAGTACTGAACCCATAAGCACAGGCTAAAATGCTGCCACATTTTCAATGTGCCCCAACTCAGTTCAACTCCACTCAGCCCAACTCCACTCAGCCCTTATTAGATTCACATGTCACTGGGAAAAAAGGTGAGTACTCATTATATTTACTCTCTTCTTTCATCTTGTCGGAAACAGCTATGAAAAATGTACCATGTCACAAGCATGTACACCCTGGTAAACAGTCTCCACATCGACCTTAATACACAGGGATGGTTTCAATCAGGTCTGCTAGGGCTGACATTGACACCACCGTATTTGAGGTCGAGAAACAGCTAGATCTACCCATCTGAGGGACTTGGCACAGCTTTAAAGGAAGATGAGATGTCAGTGCACTGTTACATGAAAACAAATCATGTGCTGTTCATTTTCCCTCCACTGTCCCTTAGGGTTTGGGTGTTCAGGAACTTCTCAAGGTGGACATGTGGGGACAATATGGGAGAAAATGTAATTCACACTCAAGTCACACTTTATATGAACAGAAAATAAAAATAAAAAGGGCCTAGATTCAATATTGTGTTTAAAAAATAATCAATAGAAATAATAAATGAATGTAAGAGATATCTGATGCAGCATAGTGATCTTGGTAAGGATGATCAAAACACTCAATGATTCAAGCTATTCCCATGGAATCGAAAATACTGAAAGCCATATGTTTCCCCTTCATGAAGTACAAGATGTGATATTGTGGTATTGAAAGATGAGAAGAAAGAGGAGTTTAGAAAGAGCAATAAACTGAGTGGAAGTCTCCGACAAGCTCCATTAAAGGTCTGACCACAGATAGCTTTTATCATTGACCCCACCCAAGCAGATCTATTTCCCACATGATAATCTATTGACTAATCTCTGTAGTACTTTATAATAACACAACAGAAAATCATATTCAAATCATCATCATACCATCTCCAAAGCTCCCACTATCTTCTGTAGTGTTTTGGCCATGTCTCTAGCTTGCATCGACTCTCCTGTGATTACACAGGCAGACTGGGACAGACTATCTGGGGAAAGAAGAGGCACAACTTCCTGCAAATATCCCTTTCATATTGGCAATGAAAACATTTCAAATGCTTTATTTGATTAACCTACCTTTGATAATGGATTCTGCAGCAGCTAGATCTCGTTTATAGGTTACCTATTGAGAAACAAATACAAATGCATGATTAATATTCACATCATTTTGAAAATAACTGCAAACCTAATTTACAAAAATGTTGGTAAGATTGACTGACCTTCCATAGTGTTGGAGGCCCCTCGATAAGCTTGGCATTAATGCCACAGTATTGCAGAGCCAGATCAAGGCACTCTGTGCCAAACTCAAAGTCAGACTGGCTGCACTATGGGTAGAACACAAGAAGAAACACTGAAAACTTAAAAAACAATACAAAATTATGTGTTGAGTTGACCTTCACAACCCTATCTTTAATGATAAATATTCAAGTTTATCCAAGCACATATTACACCCTTAGCCTATGTGACCTTAGCTATGGTGAGATACCAGCCCCTGCTGTACTCCCTACCTTTTGATAGGCCTGGTAAATGACATCATACAGGAAACCCTGGGGCATCTCACTGGCTCTGTACTTGGCTCTCTTCAGGGAGTGATCCAGATAGCTGTCAGAGGTGGTAGCAATCACAGTGGAGACCAGAGGACGTATGGCACCTGCTGCCTGGGGGAGAGGAAGGGTAGAAGGGGGCATAAAGGGGGGGGGGGGGGGGGGGGGGGGTTGGTGTTTGTCTTGGGACGGGTTTTACAGAAATAAAAACATTTGTATTACTCAAATACTTACTTGAAACATCCGCATAAATCAATATAGTATGTATCCCAATCATAAAAACAACTGGTTCTCAATTTGTTTTATCTTACCACACGCTGGTAACTTATCAGTCATAATATTTTCGTCCATCTGTCTGTTTATTTAATATAGATAGCTAGTGCCAGTGGAAATAGTTACTCAAACTAACAGATTAAGAGCGATGGCAAGCAGTTTTAAAAAAGGCCTTCTCAAGTTAATTTGTTTTCATTGACATTGTGAGCTTGGCAAAATTCAGGGAAATTTATCTTGTACTTGCATTGTTGTGGTAAACTGAAAATAAGTGTAATTATAGTTGTAATAATAGTCAAACCCCTTGTTCTTTGGCTGCCATTGCTATCTTGAGTAGGAAGTCCTCCTCCACAAAGGGACGAACTGCATCATGGATAATGACCACCTTTGGTTTGTTGACAGCTGACCCATCTTTTCCTTCACTGAGGGCTTGGATTCCATTAAATATAGATCTGTGACGAGTAGATCCACCATCCACCACATTGATTTTCCTGTGGTGAAACTTCTGTACAATGTCCATCATCAGACTCAGATTCTCCTTGGCAACAACAACTGCAATGCTTTCTATCCATGGTACCCTGTCAAAAACAGACACCTCAGTTTAACACTTGGATATGTGTAATAATTTACTTGATGCGAACAAAATAAAATGAATAGGAAACATTGAATAAATATAACTGACCAAACGCTGATCTGATCATTAGTTGGAGCATGAGTTCACCTATGTGCACTATGTACAAGAAAGGAATTGAAGTAATGACACATTCCTGTGACGGGGTATTTTAGAAACAGCTCAACTTTACCTCTCAAACGCTTGAACTGTGTAACTAATCAGAGGTCTGTTGAGAAATGTGCAGAACTGTTTAGGTGTTTGCAGTCCTGTTCTCTCTCCAGAGCCCCCGGCTGGAAGAACCACTGCGACCGAAAAATCCACGCACCGGTTCCCAGCATTATTTTTGCTCAACCCAGCATCGCAGGTTGAGAGAAGTCTTGGTTCTAAGGGCTTGCTCATGCTGCATCCGTCTGCTTGACAGCTTTTAGTAACTTGTTTGGATCAATGAAAGTACTGTCTTTAATACATACATATTTGCGCCATCCCAACTCAGCCAGTGTTTTGCTGCAGGAATACTTCCTGGTCTCGTTTTTTCAAAATAAAAGTTTTGAAAAATGTAATTACCTATAATTTTTTCTTGGTAAATACATCCAGAAAACTGTTCATAAATTCAAAATTGTAACGTAATTGAAGTATATATAATTCTATTAATTTATTTGAGTTATACCAGGGGGATTTAGAATAATAAATAGCTCACCTCCCAGGCCATATGCAAATTACCAAACTGAAGCAATCAACATGTGTCCTAAATTTGGATGGGATTAAATCCATCCCAATGGAACCCTCATATTCAGATAGAATCCCGTCAACACCATTTCTGAAACCTTTAGAAATATCAACTTGTTTGCATTATTTTACATTCTTCAAAGTAGCCCATTTTTTCCTGTATGACAGCTTTGCACACTTATCATTCTGATGTTGAAACATTTTGAATGAAAACATGCACATCAATTGAGATAAAAGTTTTTTAATAAAGAGCAACAACAGGCTAAAGAGTAGTTTAACGATACAGATCATCAACTGATCTTCAATCAAAAAAATCACATGTATTTATTGTAGCATATATAAAAATGTTTACACATATGGGTGAAAAAACGTACAGATACATCTTTACCTTCTTTATGTCATCTAAGTGGAATGTTACTTTTAATGGTGTCATATGATGTATACACTTGGCTGCATTATTATTACAGTATACATAAATATATAATCATAGGGGTGAACAGGATTCTCAGGCTAGACAATCCACTTTTCACATTTGCTTACACAAATACCCTAACAAGCAAATTACAAGATGATTTATGGTGAAAATCACTGCAATATTTCATGTCCCCTATCTTAAGGTTCCACCTCATGCCAGTTATTATTCATCTTACTCTTGACCAGCCTCTTCTTGGTCTTAGACTTCTGCTTGTGGAGCTGCTGAGATTCAGACAAGGCAGGGTCCTTGTGGACTGACTCGTTGTGCTGTCTGGAGTACCTCACGCACTTACATGAAGTGACCACAGTGATTTTGTACGTCCGTGTGGTACTGTCCTGGCATTGGAGAAGGATGCGTTGTGTACGTGTTTTGTCGTTGACACACCGCCATTGTTGGCTGTTTCTTCTGCTCCAGAATTTCTTACGGTAGCCACCACCAATCCAGTTTGGTAGGATCTGAGCTGGAAGGCATTCGCCTGCACACACAAGCTCCTTGATGGGTCCGATGCTGGTGCATTGACCATCAGAAATATACTTGGTAGATCGCAGTTCTCTGCAGCCAACCTGGCTTTGCTCTATGAGAGAAATATAAGGGATGAAGAGATTCCATATTTATGACAATACATTTTTTGTTGTCATTCATTTTGTTAAATTCAGAAAGAGACTAACTCAACCACAGTAATTAATTAATTAATTATTATTATTATCCCAATAATTCTCTGTAAAAAAACCCTGCCTTTTAAATGCTGATAAAGTAAGTGCATTTTGGAAATCTATGGTGCTGCATGCTGTCGATGGAGCTGGCTTGATAGTAGGCCTGTGCAACTTCTCAGACTATAGATTACAACTACTCACACTGTTATCCATTTACAAAATTATATAGAACTCAGTGGCATTGCACTCCATTCTTTATGACAGTCTGGTGAATAAACAGAGAAGCTGTATCTGTTTCCCTGTTGGGAAAACTCCAAACTGCATTATTACTATCATTACACACCTCCATTCACACCCAAGGAACTGTGCAAAAACAATGCCAGTTCTGTCTTCACCACCCTCCTTAGGGAACCCCAGGAAAATGGAATGGTCTAATTATTTAACTGGTAACCTTCATGTTCCCTTGTTTTAAAGTAAAATTTTTAATGCTAATTCCATTTGGGCACTTTCTGCATTTCTTATCCACTACCAGCATATTCTAAAATGCACAACAGCTTATAACAAAACGAAATAAAAAAGGGTATTGACAAAGCATTCACTCACCACTTCTTTCTAGCGCACCATTAGTCGCGCATTTTCCTTCAATACGTGCACGGTTCAAAGGCACATTGCTCGAAGTATTAGTAACCGGGATGGCCACGAGTGAATATATGTTCTCAGTAGCATCGTTTTTCAACGCTTGGCAACACCTTAAGAGAACACAATATATAAATATGAGACGGCACGGTTCGCACAAGTTCAAATACATGCTTTCAATGAATATCTGGAACTAACTGAACTGTACCTTGATATACCAATCAAATGTATTCTACTAAGACACTATGTCACCTTACCATGACTGGTTTATATAGCCAAGCCTTCTTGTTTTGGCAGCCACTCAGGTAGATGACTTTGGCGTCTCTTGGTAAAGGATGGGCGTAACTGAATAGGCAACCACGCCCATAGCTTGCTCAGGGGACTAGAGAACTGCGCACTGACCAACGGCAACATCTGGAGGTACCTGCCTCTGTTCCCCAAATGAGATAGTTATAAATGTTCCATAATCATCATAAGGGTTTACGTCAGGCTAGTTATAGCCCACGTAATATTTTTTGTTGTTTGTTATTGAATTCAAGAGATTAATGTCGGTAATTTGTGTAAATAACTTCCCAACGCCAAATCCTTAAAGCTTGTCATTCAAGCCATGGTAACGAACCAACATTTTTGCTCCACGACATTGAATTCGGAGGAAATACCCTACCTACGATTTACAAAGGAAATGTATTTTATTTGGCAGGTTCAACGTATTTTTCACATGGCTCTACTAAAGGTTCAAAGGACTGTGGTTTCAGTGCACTTTGTTACTTACACAAATTACCTGTGTAATGTGTGTAACCTGTCACTGCACGCCATCTACTGACCATCTAGTAAACACAAAAACCTAAAAATGATGTTGCCCACACATACGTAGATAAATCCAGCCACTAGCTGGTTAGCCCGTTCACAGTTTATGTTGACTCAGTTGTCCTCATAAAACTGGAATGTTTATCATGAAGCCGAAAATATTAATATATTATAAAATCAATATTTTGCAAGATATGGTATCAGTACTCAAAATGACTAAGAATTGTGGTTTATTTCTGTTTTATCCACTCCCTGTAGGTACTCCCTCAGGTTAATTTATTTATATAGCCTCCAGATGGCAATATTGCGACATGAAACACAGACGGCACTGAAACTTAGTTTATTAGACTGGGTCCTTCCTACCTGAATGGTGTGGGAGTCGCTGGCCTGTCTCAGGATCTTCAGCAGAGAAGGGTCAGACACAAAAAAGAACCTGGGGAACTGAAGATGTTCTCTAGGTACCTGTTGTTGTACACATGAGGGTGGTTATCAGGAACAACATCCTCACCATTCCTCTTTAAAATATGTGTATGCAGCTTTATACTGCTCTTTATACTGGCTTATCAGGAGAAGAAAATAAGAAGTGCTCAAAAAAGTCCTGGTAGATGGCTGTGTTGACTGTGGACCTAATAGCAGTGGACCAACACCAGCAGATGGCATGGCATCCCAAATGAAGGATAGAGAGAAAGAGGGAGAGAGGCACTGATAGAAGTAATCAGGTTTAGTTTCATGCATGGGACTCCTTCCTAGACAGAGTTTGCAGGGGGTGCCTTTCATGGCAAGAAAGAAAACAGCAAGCCTGCCATGAGAGGCACCCCCTTCTACTGTCAGTTCTGTGTATCTCAGCATCAAAGGATTCTTACTGTACACCAAGAGGACTGGCATGAGTAACCAGACTCCTTCCTAGAAAGAGAAACCAGATGCACCTCAACTGAACTGACAGTATGACATATGGTTACCCGTAGCCCCACTATTTGATCAAGGATAGAGCTACAGTTAAACCCCATCGATCATCCTATAGGTTGATATTATGTAGCGAGTCAAGCTAGTTTATCTGGTAATGTTTAATTTACACCAAATAACCTTCTGAGTCTGTGTTCTCTGGCCCTGATTGAATAGAATGTCAGACTGGTCAAATGGGTTTTGCTTCTTAGTCCACCCCGCCCCTGTTGGCATATATCACTGCCTCACTAGAGCCACAGTCAGTTTGGCATATTGGCTCCTAGGACGTACGAGATGGAGCACAATCTCTTTACAGTATAATCTTTAGAGCAACGCTCGCCTGTAGGCTACAGCACACGTCACATCATATCCGTTGCACTTTAATTACATTTTCTGGAGGAACGACTTCATAATTAAAAAAAATGCAGAATGGGGGAGCCAGACATCTCTGTGTTTAAAACTACTGGCTCCAAATGGTTACTCCCAGTCAGCGAATTTTTCGGATTTCCTTTAGATCAGGTAAGCAGACTTCTCAAATCGTCACGGTCCATACTTTATTTATCATCCTCGTTCTAACTCTCGCTTATCAGTCTTTGTTGTCTATAATAGGCCATATAAGTTTCCCACTCTGCATAAGACCGATGACTACTTGTTTGATTATTTTAATTAAATACGTTGAAATGCATATTTCGAGTTGGTCTTCAACGAATATCATCAGTACAACTGATACTGTAAGACAATATCACTTTTACAAAGTCCACAGTGTCAGTGCTGAAGTGTGACTTTCTGCAGATCAATTTCTTGGCGTGTCAAGTGTTTGCCTTTGGTGCTGCTTTCTGGTTTCGCCTCTACCTTGGCCCCCAATATGCCAGCCCGCTGCTCCGCCACGCTGTGGCCACCCTCTTTGGGGTCTTTTTCGTTATATTCTGCTTTGGGTGGTAAGCTGGGTTTTTTTGTGATTCTTTTTATGTTTTAATAGCCTCAAAACATTGTGAAAACTGTGGTAAAGCAGCCTATTAGACACATATAAGTAGCATATATTTTTCTTCCTATCCCTGCAGGTATTCAGTGCACATCATTGGTCTGGTGTTGATATGCTATTGCATCATGGACAGAGCTTCCATTCACAACATTCACAGGTACAGCCATCATACCTCCTATCTTTTGGTACCCAGAAAAATACCTTCACTACAATGGTCAGCTGAAAGCAGTAGTACAGTTGTCACCTGTAAGAAGACTCTTAAAGTAGCAGGTGTTGCCTGCTAAACCAGTCATGTGGTTCTAGGTATTTGTTGATCTAATGAATGCAGCACAGTCAGATAAAGAAGACATACCTGATCACCAGTAGCTTAAGATAGCTTGAGGGGCATATGGAGCCAACCAAAACATTCATCATACAAAATGAGAATGTTCTCTAAGATATCACAGACTGACTGTCTTCTTGACTGTGTCTGCCTGTGTTTCTGTGTGTTAATGCATGTCTGTGTGTCCCTCCAGGTACTCCATGATCACTGCTATGGGTTACCTGACAGTGTGCCAAGTTAGCAGAGTGATTATCTACAACTATGGAATACTATCAACCGACTTCTCTGGGTGAGTGAAAGTGACTCAGTTCAACCTTACCAACACTTACCCAGCTCATGGGGAATAAATAATGACTGGAGAGAATGCATTGGCACTATGGAGGTGTACTCTAAAGTTATTGTTGTAGACACAGGCACAAAAATGTTAGTCCCAATGATC
Source organism: Neosalanx taihuensis (assembly GCA_030340665.1). NCBI lineage: Eukaryota > Metazoa > Chordata > Actinopteri > Osmeriformes > Salangidae > Neosalanx > Neosalanx taihuensis. Next base: position 11,205,125 of record CM059294.1, read on the forward strand.
ACACTGTATGGTGTTAGTAAAGTTTGTTCAAGCTGGACTTGGTTACACTATCTCTCTCTCCATCTTTGTCTTTTGGTCAGTTGCCACAGCCACACCTCTGTGTCCCTCTTTCCTTGTCAGTCTTGTTATCTCCTTCAAACTGTAGCTAGAAATACTACCCTAAACAAATACATGATAAAAACAGTCCATCACCATGCATTTAACAGGTCATAATACAACCACAGAGCTCTGGGCTAAGCTAACATGCTAGCAGCAGGCAACAGAAGGGCTTCTCTGTCTGTAGACAGCAGGAGTGGAATCAGCTGAATCATATTAGACCAGTGAATGGCTGACTGACTCTCAGGGGAATGTGATAGTCCATTCACGCCTGGTGGTTCCCCCTAACCTGCCAGATTGTGGACTCCTGCTCTCACACCTCGTCTCAATAGGCAGATGATACTATTAGAAAGCTTGTGTGAATGTGTGTGTTCACTCTGTGCCATTTTCATTGAACTGGCAGTGCCAGTCTGTGTGCGGCACCATTGACGTCACAAGAACACACAATCCCACTCCCTCACACACAGAGACCATCTGTGTGTGTGTGTGTGTCTGTGGGTGAAAAAGACAGAGAAAGTGTGTTTGTTTGTGTGAGACAGAGAGAAAGAGAGTGTGTGTGTCCTTGTGTTTAACAGAGAGAGGTTTTATCTGTTGCTTTCAGTGAAAGTAGATCAAACTGTGAATGAGGGTGAAAAGCAGACCAAGCCATACTGGGGGATTGGGCTTTCTCTTTCTGCCATCTGGGAGACACATTTGGGTTTGAAATTCAGCTCAAATGGAATACACAAAAACAAATGTCACTAATGTATTTGTATTTTCTTGTAGAGATGACTGAATGAAAATAGAACTCATCTTTCCTTCTTTGTCTCTTATGTTCCCAGAAATCTTCTGTGTGTAATTACAGCAGAGCACATTTTTCATATTGTGAATGTGACACAGGAATTGACCAATCCCATTCTAAAAGGCATATTTTTCTTTTCAGGCCGCTGATGATAATCACACAGAAGATCACCATGCTAGCATTCCAGCTGCACGATGGTAAAGCAGACGACACTATGTATGCGTAAACCAGCAGTCTGCTGCTGTTCAAGTTATGTGTGATATTACTGTTGTTGTCTCCCTTGGGTCTAGGCATGTCAAAACAACCTGAGGATCTTACAGCAGAGCAGAGGCGTTATGCTGTCCGGTAAGTGTTCATCATTGAATCCTGTGTTTTTAAAGTATGTGACAGAATTAACTTTTGGAACAGGAACTTCCCCCACACCAAATTAAGGAAGCTAAGGGGTGTATGGAGAATCTACATTTGTTTCTGTTTAGGAGTGGAGATTATCTTTTCTCTGAATTCAGTGGTTGTGTTTTCGCAATCACTTCCATCTAGGAAAGGCATTCGCGTTGAGAAACTAGGTGTGTTCCTTTCAAAGAGACAGGTGGAGCGTGTTTGATCTGTAGATAAAGGTTATACTCAACTCTCAAGTATGTGAAGGAGATCACTGTTTAGGCTCTTTGTGCGTTTCTTGGAGACCGTAGAGTCCTATTTGACTTGTACTTTGCTGTTCTAAACAAAGTTGGATTCAGTGTGTGTTGACAATGTCCACAGTATATGTTCGTTCCATATCAACACTGAACAGACAGCAACACATTACTAGCAAGTCCAAGTGCTGTTCTGATCTGGATCAGAGGTTTTGACCGGTTCGGGTTCTGTGTTTTCCCAGCTCCAGACCGTCCCTGATAGAATACCTCAGCTACAACTTGAACTTCTTCAGTGTCCTGGTGGGGCCCTGTAGTAACTACCAAGACTATGCAGAGTTCATCCAGGGGGGACACATCCAACGGAGGCTCAAACGACCATCAGCCCTCTGCAATGGACAGAATGGCCTGGATAAGGCTCCAGTGTTAGACCCGTCTCCTCTGGTATGACGGGCTAGAGGCTTGGCACTTGTCACACTTAAGGCTGTTTATTTCTTCAGCTGCTGGGCTTGAATTTCCTGTGTGTGTGTGTGTGGTCTTCCAGGGAGCTGTCGTCCACAAGCTGCTGGTTTGCTGTATGTGCATGCTGCTGTTTCTGACTGTCACCAAAGCCTTGCCCATCTCCTACAATGTGGACGTCAACTTCCTCAGCCAAGCACCCTTCCTCACCAGGCTTGCCTATGCGTTCTTCTCCATCCAAGCTGCCAGACCCAAGTTCTACTTTGCATGGACTTTAGGTGACTGCTTGAGATGTTTTTGTATTGATGTTGCAGTTGTTGAGGAAGTGCTCTGTGATTGACACATGGTATCACATGACCTATGACCTTTAACCTGACATCTGTCTCTTTAGCTGATGCCATAAACAACGCCGCAGGTTACGGCTTCAGAGGCATGGATGAGAATGGAAAAGCATGCTGGGACCTAATCTCTAACCTGAATATCTGGGGCATCGAGGTGTGTAGCCTGAATCAGGGAAATCACTACTACCTAGTCAAATTGAACTGTATAGTGGCAGGTCAGATTGTGACAAAACACTATAGTTAATAAACGCTACACCTTACTTTATTGCTAGTTGGTTTCAATTCTTTTTTTCAGACAGCAACCAGTTTCAAGACGTTTATAGACAACTGGAATATTCAGACTGGTGTTTGGCTAAAGACGTGAGTGCTGATTGTGATAGCAAGTACACTCATTTTCCACATTAGTGATTGGTGGAGTAACTGTTTACATGTTTACATTTTGTCCTTCTTTTTACTGTGTTGCTCCAGGGTGTGCTATGACCGGGTTCCTCGTTATGCCACGGCTCTGACCTTTGTGCTGTCGGCGTTGTGGCATGGTGTCTACCCAGGGTACTACTTCACCTTCCTGACTGCCATCCCCATCACTCTGGCAGCCCGTGCTGTGAGTTTGCCCTACCCTTGACCCCTAAAAGTTCACGGTTATTCATTATCTCTCCTGACCATCATGATCTCCATCCAGGGTCATTCTCGCTTGCTCATCTGAAAGTCTATCCAGACTGTGTAAGGTCCTTCTCTCCTCTTCCTGACTCTCTCTCTCACTCTCGCTCAGGTACGTAAAACCTGCCATCAGTATTTCCTGTCCTCCGGCATGTTGAAACTGTTCTACGATGTCATAACATGGGCCGCCACCCAGCTGTCAATCTGTTACACTGTGATGCCCTTCCTACTACTGGCGATGGAGCCGACCATCCTGTACTACCGGTAGGAACACCTGTCTGTCTTCTAGAACTCTCTAAACACTGTAGAACCCTGAGGACGTTTCCACTTACATTGAGCACTTTCAGTTGACTGGCATCACAGCTTTCTTTATAAACACAATATACTTTATCTTGCACCTGTTGGGATTTCTCTGATTGCTTTCGAATATTCTATTCAAACTATTGTATTTCCACTCCTCTCGTCAGGTCAATGTATTTCCACGTCCACATCCTCAGCATTCTGACGGCGCTCGTGCTGCTGCCCAAGCAGAGGGGCGCCCCGCCAGCCCACTCCAACAACAACGTGAAGGGAAACTGAAGTCCTCCATCCCCCTTCTCCACTCAGCTCTCCTCAGAGGGGGGCCCTGGCTTGGATCAGGAGAGGCCCATCGCACTGCTAACAAAGATGGCTCTGTGTGCCCGCAACAAAGAAGTGGCAGGGGGGTTCCCTTCCTTGGCAATGCTCTTCTCTCCAGTATCACCCGCTGTTCCCACCCTCACCAGACCCATGGTCTGGGTGTCACCAAGTATTAATGAACCATGGTCTGTCCCTACCTGGACATTCTATTGTTTTTTTGTTTTGTTACTGTCATACTCCTGAAAAAGACCGGCTGCTAGTTTCAGGTCAGGTGTCAGGCTTTGTACTGTTCTCTCTTGATCCGGTAACATGTCGACAATGTATGTTCTTCGTGTGTGTGTTTATGTAACTAGCGACCCCAGGTGGAGCTGAAGCAGAGCCATCTGTAGGGCAGTCCCAAGTCCTAGCAGAGCTTCTAGATGTTGTGGCTGGTCCTCACACATCTTGCTCTAAGATCTTGACCCACAGTTACCCACAGTTCCTAGGTTGATATTGGATACTGTATTGAAACTGTGCTGATCCTGTAAAAAAATGTGTGGCAGATGTATGATGTTCCGCTTGGATCGTGTGCTTGAAGACAACTCGGACGACACACAGGACATTTGCTGACCTGTCCTCTCGGGTGATGAGTTCTCTCAAAAGGAGTTTTGGTAAACACCAGACAAGCTGTAATCCAGATTTTCGTTCTGAAGAACACTTTTTAAAGAAAGTGATTTTTAGTGTTTTAACTACTGTCATACATTTTTGCAACATTGAGCATGTACTGTATATCAGCTACATAGTTGATTTGACATGCCTAGCTATGTTTTCCTCCGTGTGTATGATTTTTGTGTGTCAGCACATGCATGTCTGTGCTTATTTTCTGTGTGTTGCGGTATTAATAATTTATATTGGTAGCCATCAGCCAACAGTCAGGGCTTTGCTCCCCCACGAGGTGTGAGCGAACAAGCCAGTTTACATATTGGCAGCAAAATGCATTGTGAGAAGTCACAGGTTCAGGTGAGGCCCCATTCCCTATGATATCTGAAGTGGAGAAGAGCGCTGAGGAAGGGCCATGCTTTTATATCTCGAGTTCAAAGACGGTGTTGCGCTACTGTACTAATGATGTTTCATGACATTATGGAATAAATCTGTCTTTGAGATGAGCTTCAAAGTCACTACAATCATCCTCCTTCCCTAAAACTCATAGTTCAATCCAATTCCAAAATGACACAGGTTTTCTGTTGGCTCCCACAACACCTAACATCAGTTGTGGACCAGACCTGGGAGAAAACAAAGAAACGCAAAGAAACACAGTAAACACAAGAGAAAAACACACTGGATAGCATTAGATGTTCTTCATTTCAATATTGATTAGAATTTCAGTATTTAAGTTACAATAGTTCTGTGTCCGTTCCTTTTTTTCACCCAAATCCACAGCTGCAGGTCACCTTCATGACCTTACATGTATGTACTGTATCTAGTTGGACTGGGCTCAGTGAGAAGGGGGTGGAAGCAGTTGGGGGGCTGGGTGGTATAAACCCTCTTATCTACACCCCCCCCTCCACCGTCGGGTATGCGTAATTCTGACGTTCTACTAAAGCAGCTTCTTAAACATAGTGTGGAAGTAACCATGACGGTGTGAAGTCATCATATATTGATACACAGCCAATAAAAACATGAATTATAAGCAACAATTTGTTTTTGTTGAGCAGCATAATGAAAAAGGCAAACAATGATCAAATACATTTAACTTAACCAAGTGAGGGTTTTTGGAGAAATCACAGGTTAAACACATTTCGGTGTATCTAGTACACCTGTAGTGTACCTGTGTTTACACAGGGCCAACGTTCTTATTGCTACCAAATAGTCCATTCTAAGTTCCCTAAGGCTGAAATCATATGTTGAGATGTTGGTCAAGCATGTCTGATGGTGACCTTCCAGAAGGTGTCCAGTCATTTAGTTTAGTTTCTTGTTTCATTATATAGTGAGCATGCGACCACCTGAACAAAACATCATACATGCAACATTTTCACACCATATGCTGTAATAACAGCAGGTCAAACAAGGTTCTGATTTCAATTATCAGCCCATAAACTGCAGATTAAAAGTCTTTGTGCTTGAAATTTCCCAGATAAAATAAGTTTATAGATAAATAAATAATAATAAATAACTTCCAGCAGTGTATTCCTTCAAGTGCCACCTAAGTGTTTTTCTCACCGAGATGTTTATTCCCAGCAAAAGGTTGGTCTCTGGTGGATTAATTAACTGCGTATAGTGCTTAGAATAACGATCTGTTTCCATTAAGCCAAAGTAGTTTTTACTTCATACGAATGATTTGGATGGACTGTATGTTAGTTCAGATGAGACAGCTATCTCAATGAATCCTACAGCAGCACACAGGATCCTACAGGCATGCACACTAGTGGGGACGTCTACTGATCTTTTCCAGCCTTGTGATTAAGGCACATTTTACCATGAGATGTGCTAACTGAATCCATATTTATCTAATACATATCTAAGAATGCCTTTTACTTTCACAAATTATCATGCTATGAACGGTAAATGTAAAAAAAGTTTGGACTATGGAGCGCAGAAGTGTCAGCAGTAGTAGCAGTATGTGTAGTGTTAAATGGCCCTTCAGTGGAATCCTTAACTTAAAGTACCCTCTGGTGGTGAAACGCTGCATCTGTTCTTGAGGTATATTTCCAGTATAATGTCACTGGTGGCCTTGCACCAGGGGAGGAAATATTTAGTTTGTTATGTTACACTGCCTCTAAAAAATTTACATATTGATCAAAATGGCTGAATGCCAATAGCTGAATTTATACGTAGGAGTTGCAGTGTAACATGATGTTACTTTTGAGGATTCCTGTCTGACAGACGGAGGTCTTTTGTTGTGTGCCTTAAAGTCACTGAGAGGAGACCAAAGACTGCTCTCATTCACAGAAGCTAGACTGGGCTTGATGAACTGAAAAAAGGGTCAATAAGCAGCTAGCATGGCTGGAAAAGGACTACAGGATGTGATGTCATACAATTTCAATGTTGCAGGTAACATTTTCGAATTTTTAAAGATTTTTGACATCCAAGGTATTCATGCTCCTACACTGTGTTAGTATTCTAGTAATCTTAGCAGGTCGAACAGAAAGTGAAAGAGGGTAAATTGTGCTACTCGAGCTCTGCAGCAGCCCAGTAGTGATCCTTCTTCTCTCGTTTCACCACAAGTCCTTCTGTTTCACTGTCTTAGTCGCTGCTTCTGCTGTCGGCGGAGGACGACTCTGCATCTTTTTGATCTTTTTTCTTCTCATCATCTTTGAAGAAAAGGAGGGGGAACATGCCTAGGATGCATCCAATTCCCACTCCGAGAGCTTTACCCTGCCAAGCAGACCAGAAAACTGATTAAATATGGGTAGTGTTATTACATAGCTCACTGGCTACGTATCTTTTCGCAAATTCACAGACAGAATGGGAGCAGAAAGAGAGGAACAGAGAGAGAAATTGCCTCATTTTTCTGTGGCAGAACAAGGAAGTAAACCCTTAGAAACTAACATAACTATGATATAGGTTGGAGCTGTCTAAAAATAACAAAATGTCATTAGTAGTCACCAGGCGAGCCAGAAAGCACTGCTGCTAATGGGTATGGCCACTAGACATTTTCGACTGCAGAAACTTTTCCGAAACCTTTTCAAATGCCAGTCAAAACTAGTCTAATACCTTCCTTAATTACATTTACATTCTTGAGCAACCAACTGATATTAATTAATACAGTAACCTTCAAATCCTGTCTTTTGCAACAGACAAACAAAACAAAAAACAAAAAGTGATCATTAGCAGGTCACACTGTGAAACTTTGTTATTTAAGAGCGCTGTGATCCAGCACAAATAACATTTCTACATGGAACCTGAACAGAATAAACATAAACAAGACTGGGGTTTAGCTGGAAATCTGCATTCAAATTCTAATTGGATTTAAAAGGCTTGAATAGTTGATTTGACTGACAAGTGCAGGAGGGCTAAGCAGGTTGTGACCCCAGGCCGAGGTAAGAAGGACTACCTACTGAGTGACAGCTGACCCTGGTCTGCCACATGTCCGCCTGCTTGGGGCTCAGATCTGGGATTCGCATGCCCAGTCGACAGGCCAGTGCCTCCACATACCCTGCAAGCCTGCAAGAGAGAGGGAAAGAGGCCAGAGAGACAGCAGAGAGGATCAGAGAGGAGAGGGCCACACCAGAAACAGACAAACACCCCAAAACAGTCTCCACTGGACCATCAGTAAAATAATAAATGAATAATTTTAAGGGATAATGACTCTGAATACAATCCAACACTGTCCCCCGGTACTAAAGACAAAAATCTAAATTTCCAAGGCTTTTATTTATTCCTACTTGAATGATGAATATAAAATCTGTACCCCTGTAGCCACGTTCCAAAGTATTTGGGTCCAAAGTTGACACAAACATCGTGTAATCAACATCATTCATCAAAACTATAAAAGCGCCCGCTTCCCGAGCCAAACAAACAAACAAACAATCAAACCAGTAATAAATGAGTGGATTTCAGATTTCTGCCAACAGGACCGGCAATATGTCACCCGCTGACATCATAGCTTAGCGTTCATCGGTCTGGCGGGCGAGGTAGCGATGGACGACAGTGTGCTGGATTTCCCACTCAGCTATGTAAAAACTAACATTTCCAAAACTATCTCCAAAAGATACTGAGACTGGGAAGTTTAAAGCAAATGTTTATCTGTATTTCAGTCTGTACATCAGTGTGTTTTCACTACAGTACCCATGAGGAATCATGGTATACAGACAACTGAGGCTCTCCCTTAAGGCCAACTCAGTGCAGTTTAAATATAAAAGAAGCAGTCAGTCTGATCACAGATGATGTGAGATATTATGACTATATTTCCCACAAGGCCATAGTCAAAACAGCCTCACAGACAGTGAAGTAGGAGGATGTCTTCAATCCAGCAGAAACAATTATCCAACATATCTTTTCAATACAGAGAAGAAAGGCCTGTCATACAGTAGGGGGCAGAGATGAGTCAGGGTTGAAATTAAGGTCAGTGTGAAGAAGCGGTCTGGAGAATCAGGCTGGAGGTAACTCACAATGTTTTATCATCTTATTCTATCAGGATACAAGCGTGTCACTATGCGTCTAAGGATCTTACCCAAGTCCAGCCAGGTCCGACACGAGGTTTCCTAGAGCAGCAGCTGTAATGGGAGAAAGATGAGGAAAAGAGAGAGACAGAGAGGGCGAGAGGGATAGATAGAGAGCAAGCAAGTGAGTGAGAGAGACTAAGCGAGGGTTCACAAACCAGAAGGCTTGTTTTTTTCACAACTGGTGTTAGGCTCGGACCAATCAATCTGCGTCCATTGATCCAAATGCCACAACAACAACAGTCTGAGGGATGAAGCCAGGGATTCAGTGTCACGCCAAACACCCTCCCTGAGGAGGCACCAGCTTGACAGGAAGGTTCCATCTTGCCAACAAACCCAGACAGGAGTGTTGATCTTTCCTAACAACCAACAACAAGTACTCACCTTGAGCAGGCTATCATTAATGCAACGTCACTCATTGTCTGTCTCTCATTTGCTTCATCTTTTACTTAATTTTCTTCTCCTCATCACTATCTTCATGTCAGAGTTACACTGCCGACTGTTACCTGTTCAACCATGGCAGCAGTCCATCAGAGGAAAACGCATTGCCACGGTAATTACAACTATGGAAGGTGGTCTATCAATTAACCGCTGGTCCCAGAACAGCGTTCAGACAAACATAAACCTATCTGACTTGAGGAACAGCCTGCCTGAGAAGCTGGGGGAGGTTCTGGGATGACTTACAAAAGCAGGAACTGAGAGCTGGCAAATAAACCAGACTTGAGGCTGATAAAACATAGCCGATGACAATGTCCTCCATAATTCTTGATGCTCAGATAGTGACAACCACATCAAATAGGGTTAGGAACAACAGGTTTCTTTGTAGGTTAAATTCCAATTTATTACTGAGAACAGTTTGGGGTCACTGAATAGCTCTGAAGGAGGGAATATGTTGACTCAGAGAGGCCATAGACTTCCGATGGGATTTGGCTGCAAATCCAACATCTTCATTCCTCTTACACCATTAGTGTGTGTTTGTGTGTATGTGTGTGTGTGCGTCTAAGCATTCTCAAGGGCAGTGCCTGCATTTTTATCTCCTCCTGCTGATGCTTCAAATAGACGTGCAGTATCTCACATGCATGCTCGCATCCCACCTCCTCCACCCTGCCTCAAGCCCCCCTTCACTCCCTACCCTTTCACTCCATCCCTCCTTACGTACATAGAAACTTTCCATAGAGCCATACTATTGGTTTCCTGAAGGCAGACATCTTCTTTACATTAGGTCTCAGAAAGCTGATATCAGCGTGCTGCTGACTTAACAATGTCATACTGGCGCTGTATAGAGAAGACACGTGTGTATGTGTGTGTGTGTGTATGCTGGTGTTATATGCTGGAATGTGGCTTCATCCAACATTACTTAGTCTGTTGTGTCCTTAAACAGTTCCACAGTTCAAAACTGGGAATTGAACACACAACCTTGTTGTTGGTGACTCAGAGATGCAGAGGGATATCGTTGTGAATATCAATGTGTGCATTTCATACAACCAGTGAACCAGAACACTGAGCTCAGCATTCACTACAATTTCCACAAAATTAGCCAACCTCCCATACACATACTTCTATGTTGGTCAGAATACGTGATTTTATCAATGATTCTGATGACAAACAAAGATTCTCTGAATTTAAATGGGACATGTTGTGTGCAATTCAAATAAATTAAGTAATGCATTTGCATATATATTAAACTAATTAAATTAATCTCTGTGTCCTCATCGTCTGGCTGCTTGGCAGAGACCAGGCTGGCAGCTCTGAGTTTCCAAGCCCTTCATTTGACACTGTATAGTGTTTCTCAGACTGACATCCACCAGATGGGATGTAAAGTACCGTACCTGCCATGGTTGAAATCCCTAGAATGACTCCAATAGACAACTCAATCTGTGTTCCCTGAAAAACAAAAATGCAATCATCATTCCAATCCTCCAACCAGGTGGAAAACAATTAACAATACTGTTGAATGCGTTGGGCACACTTGACTTTGTTGACCATCTTACACAGTTGGAATAGTGCCACCCTTTACTCAGCCAACCCTAAAAGGTTTGTATTACCATTCAGATTTGACCGAGATCTGATGTGACAACACAATGATGGCACAGTAATCCCTGACAGTGCAACACAGTCTAAACCTGCATTGGAGGACGGGTGTTCTTATCTGTGTGCTACCCGCCAACAGTACAGCAGCTCTGTGGATGACTCAGCACATGGAATGTTATACATTAAAAATGACTTAGACTGAAATATATTTCAGTGAATCCCATAGATCAGTCTTCAGATGCCTAACTTCAGCTAACAGTCTGCCATGAGTGAGAGGGCTACAGAGGATGAGACGGAAACAATTTGACAATGATAAACGTGGTTGACTTACAGCAACGATCATGATGGCGTTGTCCAGGAACCCAAACCCCACAAAGGGAATGGCGTTGTGAAGGAGAACTGGTGTGGAACAAGAAATGTCAAAGGCATTAATAATGTTTTAGATATAAATGTTAAGACAACCCCTCTTTTTTACACACTATCTCCCCTGGTCATTAAACCTGTAGCCTGTTTCTGTTTAACTACAATGTAGTAACTAAAAGTTCTTGGAGAATTTAGTTATAGATACTGATCTGTAGGCACGTGTGACTGCTGATAAAATGGGCTAGACAAATAAGATCATTTCAGAATTACATAATCACGTGGTGATCAAAGCAATTGAGATGCTACCATTCAAATCAGCTTGTGAATTATAACTTTTGAACCACTGAAACAACAATGAGGTGTGACAGTAGGACACCAATTATGTCAGATCTTCTAAAAGAGCCCGAGGTCAACTATGAGGCCCGGCTGAGAAAAGTATGTCTGGTCTGAATGTGTCCATTCTCTCTCCCAGCAACAACCAGCAGCTCTGCATTCTTTCCCTGCTAGTCATCATTGCTGCTAGATGTTGGGTCTGTGCCCGCATGGGTAGAGGCTGACAGCAGGGAAACACTGAAGGAAAATCACCTTCATGTGTGAACACACAAAACCCTCTCTTAACCTGTGCTCCTTCAACTCTACCAGCTCTGTTCAGAAAATATGGAAAAGCTTTTCTAATTTTAATGAGCTGTGACATGAAAAGAAACGCTTCTCTCGGAAAATATTACTTCAAGGAAGCAGAGAGGGAGGGAGTAGAATGAATAGGAAAAAAAACGAAGCCTTGTTGACTGAAGAAAAGAAGGTTATTTCCTTTCTAAGCTCCTGGGAGAGCAGGGAGACAAGTCAGCTCTGGAGGGTGACTTTCTGAACACTCTGCTGATGACCCACTGGAGGACGCAGACCAGCTTTCTAGATTGGTCCACCAGGGGGTCTATAACCCTGGATTGGCCTTCGGAATATATACTGTGCGCATTTTATTGATATTCTTATATCATATAGTATATGAAACATTTGGCTGACTGGCTGACTTAGGGTTAGACATTTCTGAAGAAAGAAAACTACTAAATATGGTTAAGTTGAGAAACAATTGGGTGTAAGGTTTATCCTTACCATATCTGAGCTGGGCTGAGGTCGGGGGCAAAACTTCCAGAGTCCCTAAAAGTCAAGACAGAGGCTGTGTTACATGAATCCACACTTGAATTCATTTAGCAGATAATCAAAGTGAACATACATCAGTGCATTTATAAAGTACAACATCAGATCAAGGATCAGAAGGGCATGTTGTTATTATGTTGTTCATTGTTGTAAACTTGAGAATATGAAGAGATAAGAAAACTCAATCGTTTGTCTTCGCTTCCAGAGTTTGTAACAGCATTTCATATTGTAACATTACCAAGTATATTTCTTTTCCAACATTATGCCTTCCAAGAATTGTCATTGCCAGTTTCTGATGGCATCGCTGATTATTACGCCATTACTGACCCTTCCATCTCCACGCAAGCATAAACACACACACATTTCATAAATAATAAAACTTCAAGACACACACAAATATACCCTACATCATACACATATACAACTACACACTTTATATTACACACTCCCACACTCTCATCTCTTCCTTCTCCCTTCAGCCTCTCCAGAGGTCCCTAGGCAGTAATATCTAGTCCTAATGCCTCCTCCCCCCCTCAGGGGTATGGTTGTTGATGCTGATGCTACTATGGAGGAGCTGTTCCTCAAAGCACATGATGCTGACTCATGTCCTCCAACCATCTGATCCAGGTCACTTCAGTTCTGCTGTGTATTATAAACCATGACGCTGATTACTGTGTGAGTGTGTGTTTGTGTGTGTGTGTGAGAAGTTGATGGAAGGAGATGTGTGTAAAAATAGCAACATCAATAGACTTGCATGAGGCTGGAGGGGAGGAGCAGGATTGATTGTTGATTGACTGAACGTGACCAGCAAACTGAGCATTGCTTCAGAGCAGGGTGACCAGCAGAGAGACCAGCTCTGAAACCAGCAGTGTGACCAGCACAGAGACCAGCATAGAGACCAGCCATGTGACCAGCAGAGATCAGCATACCAGAGAGCAGAAAAAGTTAACAAAGAGGACGTGTGCATATCCTCACTAATATCACTGGGTTGACTATAATTATATAATTCCAAAAGTTTACTTGAATTAATAATGAAAATTAATAAGATAAGTCGTAATGGGAAATCAAAAGTAATTACATGAAGTATTCAATTTGTATAATTTATCCTTAAGGCCCCCATAGAGAGCAGGGCACTGGCTGCAGGGCAGACTCTGGTGCAGCCGGTATTCTGTCAGTACTGGATACATACTGGAAGTGTTTCTATGACAACATAGCCGGCATGCGAAGGACTGTGACTTCAAGGCTGCAGGTGGATGTTGATGGATGATCCTGAAAAGCTCCAGGATGATAATGAAGGCGGAGAGTCTGGAGTGTGACTCTCTGCTGCTCACACAGTCGTGTCTCTCTGAACAAGGTGCTGCTTTCCATCCATCTGTCCTCGTACAGTCGACTGTCATGATGATGTCACTTGTAGCATCACTTCAATCAGGACTAATTTATTCATGCCTCGTCTTGAGAGCAAACAAGCCACATATCTAGGCCTCCATGGTAAATAATAAATGGAACATGATCAAATGCGTCTGGGTTTCATAAGGCTTCAGTCTACATGTAGCTAGCATGTACAGTTGTGGTCAAAAGTTTACATACACTAGTGAAGATCATGTATGCCATGGCAATATAGGGTTTTCAATAAACTCTACAACTCTTATATTTCTGTGATGGAATGATAAGGAGCACATATTTCTTTGTCACAGAAAACATTCATGAAAAATGGTCCTTTTACGAATTTATTATGGGTCTTTTGAAAATGTGTCAAAATCTTCTGGGTCAAAAATATACATACAGCACCTTGAATTACCAATTTGGTGATGTAGAAAAAGTTGTTTCAATCCAATTTGCTTTTTGGCATGGCCTCCTAACTTCTTACGAGTGATTATGATTGACTCCAGCTGGTGACTTCTTTCAGTCCATGTAAATAGGGCTTGTTTGACACATTCACTAGACTCAGCCAGAAATACTACAATGGGAAAGTCTAAGGAGCTCAGCACGGATCTGAAAAAGCGCATCATTGACTTGAACAAGTCAGGAAAGTCCCTTGGAGCCATTTCAAAGCAGTTGCAGGTCCCAAGATCAACTGTGCAAACAATTGTTTGTAAGTATAAAGTGCATGGCACAGTTGTATCATTGCCACGATCAGGAAGAAAACGCAAGCTATCACTTGCTGCTGAGAGAAAATTGGTCAGGTTGGTCAAGAGTCAACCAAGAACCACCAAAAAGCAAGTCTGCAATGAGTTGGAGGCTGCTGGAACACATGTGTCAGTGTCCACAGTCAAGCGTGTTCTACATCGCCATGGGCTGAGAGGCTGCCGTGCAAGAAGGAAGCCATTACTCCAGAAGCGGCACCTTACGGCTCGACTGAAGTTTGCTGCTGATCACATGGACAAAGACAAGGCCTTCTGGAGGAAAGTTCTGTGGTCAGACGAAACTAAAATTGAGCTTTTTGGCCACAATGACCAGAAATATGTTTGGAGGAGAAAAGGTGAGGCCTTTCACCCCAAGAACACCATACCTACCGTCAAACATGGTGGTGGTAGTATTATGCTGTGGGCCTGTTTTGCTGGCAGTGGAACTGGTGCTTTACAGAAAGTAAATGGAATAATGAAGAAGGAAGACTACCTCCAAATTCTGCAGGAAAACCTAAAATCATCAGCCAGAAAGTTGGGTCTTGGACGTAGTTGGGTGTTCCAACAGGACAATGACCCCAAACATACATCAAAAGTGGTGAAGGAATGGCTAAATCAAGCTAGAATTAAGGTCTTAGAGTGGCCTTCCCAAAGTCCTGACTTAAACCCCATAGAGAATATGTGGACTGTGCTGAAGAGACAAGTCCGACTCAGAAAACCAACAAATTTAGTTGAACTGCACCGATTCTGTCAGGAGGAGTGGTCAAAGATTCAACCAGAAGCTTGCCAGAAGCTTGTGGATGTCTACCGAAAGCGCCTAATTGAGGTGAAAATGGCCAAGGGACATTTAACCAAATATTAACATTGCTGTATGTATATTTTTGACCCAGCAGATTTTGTCACATTTTCAAAAGACCCATAATAAATTCATAAAAGAAAAAATTTTCATGAATGTTTTTTGTGACAAAGAAATATGTGCTCCTTATCATTCCATCACAGAAAAATAAGAGTTGTAGAGTTTATTGAAAACCCTATATTGCCATGGCATACATGATCTTCACTAGTGTATGTAAACTTTTGACCACAACTGTAGCTATGTTGCTAGCTAGCTAGAGACTCATGGTGATGGTCCTGGTCCTGAGGGACTGGTTCTCCTAGCAGAACCTGGGTTGAGATGACCTGGGAGACACTGGGAGGACCAGTCTCTAGTATGCAGTGACATAAGACCAACATTAGGTGGGGAAATTATACACTAAAGGGGCATTTACTCTATTTAACGTAAAACTGTGCATGTAAAAATGGTTGTTAAGCATATAATTGGACATCATTAGACTGAATGTCACAGTTTGAGTGAGAAGGAACACTTTATAATAATAATAATAGTTTCGGACAATTATTCAGAATATAAAACTTCTCTGCTAATGAGGCCTCATTTCTGTGTCCTAGACTGTGTCTGTGCTTGAATCTCTCTGGAACGTGTTACATAGAGCAAAGCCTACTTCTTCTAGCCAGATGGCATTTCAGAAGATTTAATTAAATAAATTATTCCAAATTAGCTTCCTGTGCTTCGTATTAAAAGTCTCGCAGTAGTACAGACTCATCTCCCAGGACTGTATATTCTTGTGTGAGTTAATGTTTTACTGAAAGGCAAATGGATGTTAATGGAAAGCTTTCCTTAGTAAGCTTTAACAATCTTGGCAAAGGTGGATTGCATCATGAATAAATGAATATTTATTTACGATCGTGTATAGCGTCTTGCGGTTTTCAACAGCATTGATTGAACCACAGAAACAGACCGCTTGCTACACCCATCAACTGCTGTGACAGAATCACTTCAGTGTATTCTGGTTTCACATGATTTCACCATAGAATAGAAAACCCAACTCAACATTGAGACTGGGAAGACACTCATTAAAATGAAAACTCCAGAGCTCTCTTGCTTCTGACCTGCTGGATGCACAGCTGCAGCCATCTAAAGTATCTCCCCACCAATGATGTGGATCAAAGACCTAGAGTTTGCTTTATTACTGCTGTTTCCCTTAGCAGTTACTAACTCTCCATATTCAGTACTACATCAACAACAGTCAGAAGGACTTTTGTAGTTTTTACTTTATTATTATTATGATTATGCCTACCTAGGAAGTGGACTTGCTGACGTTAGACTGCCTAGGACCCCAGACAGACTTAACAACCATGTCAGAGAAACATTCGTTATCACTCTTCCACCAACTTTCAAAAGCTGAATAATAATTTTATATTTAGCTACCCACTGAAAGGAAACAATTGATAACATTTGGTATACCTTGAAAACCCTTCAACTAATAGGATGAGTTTAGAATAAGTTTCCATGAGTTGAGGGTACAGAGAATGTATTCTGAGACTTGTACGTCAGCCAGAGAGTCTGATTCCCCCTACGCTAATTAGAGCACGAACGTGTCAAAAGTGACAACAAACAAACTACAAGATCTAAAGAATCCTTGAAATGACTCCCAAAGGGATGTCGCCCCATCTGTAGTTGTGCCAGGAGAAGGTACTATGCCAGCCGGCAGACAACCAATAGCAGCCTAGCAGAAGAGAGAGAGACAAGCAAGCCTTTTTCAGTCAGAGACAGGTACCCTCAATCAACTTGATTCCATATGTTCCATAACATAATTTTTTGGGATCCCTGCAAAGTGAACTAGTTTGGTCAGAATGTTTTCATTCCCAAGCACACTCACTCCTGACCCAGATACTTCTGAGCAATTTGTGTTGGACCAGGAGCTCGAGGGACTGGCCAAGTGTTATTTCTCAACCACTCCAGGCCTTCACATCAATAAGGTCGAGTGAGTTTGCAGAGTATGGTAGGAGAGCATAGAGAAGCTCACACTGTTGTCCTGTTCGGCATCCTCCAGACGAACACAAGACATGCTGTCAAGTTCATGCTGTGCAGGATAAACACACGACTCAGGGCGAAGGGCAGGGAGTTAGACAACAAGTTATGTTGGCCGAGGCAAATAATATCCCTTACAATTATATATATATTTTTTACATGAACTTATGAATTTTGTCAAGACAAATGCTGATTTGCATATCAAACCACTGCTTCTGAATATCTAATAAGGCTTCTCTTACATGTTCAACCTGTGGCGCTATCAGATCTGTTACTGGTTGGCTTTCCAGATAAAACAATGTGTGTGTGTGTGTGTTTGTGTGTGAGGGCCCATCTGTTTAGAGAGCAAGAAATGCACTCAGAAGGTCGTCAGCTAAATGCTGATGAAAAGAACATTGTCGTAGAAATGATGGGCGGTGTGTTCTGCATCTCAATACACCTCAACGCCCCGAGAGACAACAGCCCATTTCCAAACTATCCTGTCACAAGGTTGGAAGGGTACTGAATGACCTCAGGAACGTTCAGGTGTTCATCAGTGAAACAATTCTCACTGAAGGGGTCTGGCGCAGAAAGATGAGTGCATGTTGGTGGTCTGGGATGCCCCTTTGAATGAACTTTGAATGGAAACTCAAGGGAGCTATTATATGAATAACAAGGGATTGACCAATTACAGAAACTAAGTGTTGCTATGAATACTGGAAAGCGTACCAATATTAGATCAATGAAGAGGTCATTCCAGGACACACCAGAGTAGAGACACACACAAACCAATGATTTACGATGTGTTGAGCTGACAGTTCATTGTGTAACCTGACTCAAACACTCACATGCGACTCTTTACACAGAAAATTTAATGTTCACTGCTGTTTCTAGGGAGACCTGGCAGTAGGCCAGCCATGACGTATGCTCATAAGCCCAGAGAGATACTGGAGCGATACGCTGAGCAAAATATGCTTGTTCTACCCAGACCACATTACGCATGCCTGCATGCTGTGAGTCCACACAACCCATGCATGCACACACACAAAGCCAGATAGTCAACTAGCCAGTTATCCAGCCAGCCAGCAAACCAGCCAGTTCATTTTTCAACCAGTGCATGACGTGCATTACAGTATGCCCAGAGGAATACATGAAGGTGATTCTGCCAGTGGCCCCACAGAGCAGGGGATGGTAAAAAAAAGGCTTTGAAGGACACCTCTGAGCTGACCGTACAGCTCCTGAGCTCTCTAACCTAGCCTGGGCGTTCACCTTGGAAACGTCACATTCTAACTCAGTAGCCATGGCAATCAATCCTTATGTTGGTGAACCAATGATATAACACAACATAACATATTGTTACACGGTTTCATTTTATATGAAGTGAACCCTTCAACCAGAAGACAGTAGATTTCTGTTGTGGTATTTCAGGATGAAAATACCACATTATATTACTTCCTGTTTCCTTGGCTACTTGACCTCTATTTTCAGACCAGAGAAACCCCTTCAGCAATCACCATGACAACACTCAAGACATTAATTTCCCTGAATTATTGTCTAAAAAGGTATTCATTAGTAAACACTGTTTAAGTTGCAGTTCTGATTGTTACAGAGTATAATTATTTGACATTTTAAAAAAATCCTTTCACCTCTTCAAACACATCAACATTCCCAACAGTCACTAAAACCTACAACACAGCCAGCTTCTGTTGTGGTGAAAGTCCTGTAATTTTTTATCAATTTGCTTTGTAATTCAGCATTTTAGATTCTTCATCAAAGATGTAAATCGGATGAGAAAGAAAGGATAAAACAATCCCACTGGAAACAGTGTTCCAGGGAGGAAATAGCTTAATTCAAGAGGGGGTACTTTCCAATCCCAGGAGCTCCTTCTGTGTGCCAGTGAGGATCCCCATGGTTGCTCAGGAAGACTGACACATGAGTATCTCTTTCACAAGTGACTAACAAACAGCACTGGCCTTTGCTGTCAGCATCTCTTCATCTGACACACACTCAAAAAGCATGTCCCAGTTTTCCTACATTTCTATTTATTTCTCTTTAACTACAATAAAACCACATCACATGCTCGAGCTACACAGTATAGCACATAGAGACCTTGGTATTTTAATTAGACTGAACTTTAAATAGCTGGTCTTGCAGCCAGGACATCATTCTACACCTTTCTGCAAAGCAGCCTTGTGTCATAGGTCATATTTCAGCGGGTAACGGACTTACCTTGAGCTATTGCAATAGACTCGAACTTGTGAAGTTCTCTAAGCAGGCACGTGCGTTCGGTCGGATGAAGACTGTAAATAAAGTCTCTGGCTCCCTGTGGGGACGTCAATGGCTCCATCGGGTCTTTGTGTGGATGTGTGCCCAGGTTACAGCTTTGCACAAGCATCGTTGGAAAGGTCTCATGGACCGTTGTTGGGTTGGTCCCGCGGAGTCCTTTAAACATGGTACCCGATCTGAGCGTAAGAGCGGGCCGTACGGCTCTGTGCAGGCACGGGAGCATCACGAGGACCGATGGAATCACTATGGGCGTCGAGACCCGGAGTGTCAATGAAACGTTCGAAAATGATGTCCTTCACTTCGCGTGGAAATACTCTAACAGCCTGGATGGGAAATACTAATTTGTGAATAGTCCCAAGCCTAAAATGTCAAATATCAAAAGTAGCTAGGTTAGGGTATTTAAAAATGGCTTAGAGTAGTAGGCTAATGCCAATCAAAAAACCTATGCAGACAACATTTGCTAAACCTTTATTGTGTCAATATACATCTAATCGTTAAAAACATAATGTCATGAATAGTAATATCAACTTCCGTGCAAGACCTCGATCTGCGCTGTCCCGTCAACAATTCGAATCCGTCGGACAAGAGCAGCGGAAAAAAGGCATGAACTACGTTTGTTGGTCGCTCTTATCTTATGTGTCCGTCAAATATTCCACTGGTGTAAAAACACGGAAATCTCTACGAAATAGTCCTGTTATATGGCATTATTGCTCATGATCATGGTCCTAACACAGGCTGCCGTACTTCCAGTCTCGAGAATGATTTGAGAAGGTTGCCGTTCCTCGTGATGATGCTTGTCCTCTTCGCACAGTGGCCTACAAATATTTCCTAGTGGCATAGCTTGGCTCTACGTAGCTGTGACGACCTGGTGTGGAGTCAAAAATTACGGGTGGGTGTTTTTCTGACGTAGGATCTCCATCGCTTGCCTGGAATGTGCGAAGGATCTATGCACGACCCCTACATTTGACGTCATTAGGTACACATCCCAAGGTTGAACTAAACAGAAACACTTCATGTTGCATTTTCGTGGACTACACTACCCATACTCACCCATATATATTCTACTGCATTATGGGTATTTCACACTACATTTACGTATTCATTTAGCAGACGCTTTTATTCAAAGCGACTTCTTGTCCAAAGCGAGTGCTTTACTAAAGAGCATTTGTGTCTGATCATAGCATCGTGATAGTTCCCAAACATGGTTTATAGATTATGAAACATACGTCGTTAGAACCAGTAAGTTTCAAGGGAAGAACCGTAAGAGCATTCAGCCGAACAAGTTTCACATTTAGGCAAGCATCTTCGACTGGCAATACTAGTGTACCTGTACTGTAGGAAGCTAACAAAAACAACAGTAGTGCACCTGACTGCGAGTACCAAAAGCCTATGTAAGGTTAGGGCACTATACAATATACATATTTAAAGATCCTTGCTCACTGTCTATTGTCTACTACACGTTGAGAAATACCTTCTGCTCATATTTTAATGTTTCATTATCTGATATTTGATGTTGTCACCCAATACTTCAATACGATGAGTGATTGTCCACAAATACTAAGAAACATGGACATCTAGTGGTCGGTGAAGGAGATGCATGTGAGAAAAAGCATGTTTACTCAGTTCTCACTGAGTTACACTGTAGGGCCGCTGTCCTGACGATTTTAGATGTTTCCCTGCTCCAGCACACCTCCACAGAGCTTGATAACGACGCTTCATTAGAATCAGGTGTGCCGGAGCAGGGAAACATCTAAAACCTTCAGGACAGCAGCCCTCGAGGACCAGGATTGGAGACCCCTGCTGTAGGGATTCAACGGTAAAGGAGAATCGGTCAGACACACTCAACTTTTCTCATTTATTATATGCCAAAGCAGAGAAACATTACAGACATAATACAAGTACAAGGATCAAGGATCACCCTTCATATATACTTCTAACTAAGATTTTAGAAACAAGGTTTAGTAGGCTAGTTTTCCGAACAGGACTATATCAGCCTTAACCATACGCAAAATCACAAACTCTCTTCAAACTATTAGAATCGTTTTACACGTAAATGTTTGGCAACTTAAAAAAAGAGTAGACATCTGACACAGTTACGATACGTGTGCTATCAAAAGCCAAAAAGAAAAATAAGTCAATATAGTTTAGCATCATATGCAGACAGCATCCGCTAGTCGGGATTCTGATTCTGATTCTGAAAATACTAGCCTACTTTGAATTCGGAGGTGAGAACTTGGGAAACAAAAACTTCAGGATTTTGAAACAAGCCAACACAAAAAAGACAAAAGAACCGGCTTTAACAGATTTGCTGTAGACAGAGCTTTCTGCCACCCACCAAAGGTCACGGTGGCAGCAGCCTGTATCAGCCTGATCCCTGCTTCTCACAGTGGAGCTGCAGGAAAAAATTATAATATAGAAACTAATATACAACCTTATATGAGGACACATGCATAAGGATAAGGACTAAACATATTCTGTTATCAGGTATAAAAATAGAGGGCTGAGGACAGAATAAGTTAGCATTGTGAGTTCCTGGTCTTAAGTGTTATTTACAGTCTAGCGCATCTGCCAACAAAATGCAGTGCTTTTTAGAAGGACCAGGGGGTCCAGATCTTTGCTCTACACTGATCATCTCCAACGAGAGAAGTTTATAAACTCTGGGCTAATGGTTCTCCAGCCTCTAGTAAGACAAGCCACTGAGAAATGAGCAGTTCACGGAGGTAAGGCTGCACCATGCGTTTCACTTGAGTTGATGAGCGCAAAAGAAAATGACACTCGAATAGCGAAAAGGCATAATCAAATGCAACATTTAAACTAAAGTTAAAACACGTTTCACTTTAAACACAATTCACACTCCCCCCAATGTGATAACCTACCCTTCTCCTCTAATTAGCATACAATGTTCAGTTTCACCATGGCACAACCTCTCGTCTGTTGGACATGTACAGTTGGCTGTTACCAGCAGAATTATTTGCACTGGACAGGCTATTAAATGCTATTTTCAAATAGATTTCTAATACTGAAACATAATGCATGCTACGAAGCAAGTGTTGCAGAGCAGATATTATGGGAGCCACAACACTAAAAAAGTTTACATCCCAACAGACTGGGTAACTAAATACAAATCGATGAACAAAATGCAACGCATCGTTAAGTTTCCACTCAGTCATTTTGACAGCTTACTAGTAATTCGGCACCTTGGCGCAAGCAGGTAGGGGTCGTGGCATGTTAAAGGGGGCGTGAACAAACGCCATGGCAACCGAGGAGACACCTTATGTGATAATTTATACACCCTACTAGACTCTAAAACGAACTTAAGATGATTCATTGTTCCCCCTGTGTGTTCAGGTAGAGATCTGCATGTCTAGTGTGACCAGCATAGCTTCGCAAAGGGGAGGAGTCCCGTGCGCTGCAGATAATGGAACCACACCACTGTGTCATCTGATTGGCCTGTTCTCTGACTGAGCACTTTGAGAACTGTCTCCAAGATAACTTGCCCTGTCCTGTCCTGTGATTGGGCCATCGTGGGACAACTTCTGTCCTAGTAATTAGGCGAAGGCCATTTCTGGCCTAGGTTTGGCCACTTTTGAGAGCCCTCTCTCCTTTTGAATGGTCTGTTCAAGCATCCTTAGACTGGGGATTGGACAGTTATGATGGGTTTGAACACACATACACACACACACAAGTACCGGCAGTCATGTGTGCCACTTATACCGGCTGCTCTACCTTTACAAAAGCTGACTAAACAGGATAGAATACTATACACAGGGAGCCAATAACAGTGTTACAGGGTGTTGTGCAGACAGATGCCAGTCTTCTGGAGTGGCACAGTGTGGCACACCGCTCTCTCAGGCGATCCGTGGTGCTGAGCGGTCGTTGGTCAGGGTCCTCTTCAGCCTAACGCCACGCCTGATAGCCAGCAGCATGCTGTCCCCCTGGGCCTCGTCCTCCAGGTAGCCGTCCAGCTCTTCCTGCCTTGCCTGGGGGGTCTGCAAGGGGGTCACAGGGGGGTTGGTGGAAGCCTGTCCGCTCCAGGAGGCCACCGGGAGGATGCCCAGCTGCTCCTCCCCAACCAGGGTGGGTGAGTCTGGGCTTGGGGCCTCCTCAAACCCTGGCCCCACCTCCGGTCCTCCGGTGTGGAGCCCCGGGAGGTCGGGGACGGTGGGGATCATGACGGGGATGACAGGTGTGCGGATGGGGATCGGCCCGCCTCCAAGGGCGCCAGAGCGGCGGGCAGAGGGCTTGGTGGAGGGGGTGCGGCGGATGGTGGCGGTGCCAGGGGTGATGATGACAGGGCCGCCGGTGGAGGGCAGACCAGCCGTGGAGGCGGGCCGCTTGGCCTGGAACATGCGGCGGTAGGACTGGCTGATGTCACTGTTGCGGGGGATGGTGGAGGACTTATCAAAATCCTGCTGGTCCATCTCCTGATCCCCAGCCATGGAAAAGTAGTCATAGTCTGACACTGGAGACATAGACACAGGTTAGACTCCCAGGAGTGTGTGCGTGCGAGTATGTTGGTGTGTGTGAGAGAGTGTGTGTGAGCGTGGGTATGTGCGTTACCCTGGGAAGGAATGGTGTCCTCAGAGCAGCATGGTGTGGTGCTCTGGGTGCTGTATCCACTGGAGCACTGCAGAGAGTCTCTGCTGGAGCGCTGGGTGTCCAGCTGCAGGCCCCTGGACAGGGCTAGGGCCAGCTGCTCATGGGCCTCCGCATCCCCCACCTGCAGACACACACACATATTTAAACACACACACAGGCATGCAAGAAAAGACTAATCTACATCATACAAAAGCTAACTAAAACCTGTACCTTGGGCGGGGCAGCCATGACCCTAGCCCTCTGGGGGTCTTCCTCCAGAGCTGGGGGGGGCAGGCTGGTGGGGGCGGGGCTTGGCACTGAGTGGGGGCTGTGGTCTACAGGCTCCTTGTCTTTCTTCCTCCTCAGCGTGTTCACCATGGGCTGGTCATAGGGTCCAGGCTTGGCCCAGTCCTGTAGGACAACACAAAGGCCATCAGAACCAGGCAGAGGAACTCCACCAATCATGTTCTACGTATGATGTTGTATATATGAAGCTTCCAGGCTTGCGGCCAGAGACGTAGAGAGCAGGAGAGGAGGGACAGGGGAGGAGGATGATGGGGATGAACCAACCTTCCAACTGGGCACCCGAGAAGAGGGCACAATGGTGGGTCCCAGGGTGCAATAGTGGGAGTAGTCAGGGACAAGGGCGGAGCAAGGTCGTGACCATGAGCGCTGGGAGCAGGAGGTGGAGGTGGTGACGGAGGAGGAAGGGGAAGTGGTGGGGTAGAAGGGATAAGCTCCTGCCGACGAGGTCCCGCCCACCAAATAGGTAGACTCGGATGGCCCGTAGTGTTCAAAGCCATTTGAGAACTGTGCGTGTGTGTGAGGGGGGGTGGGGGGGGAGCAAACATGACCAAACAAAAACACATGACACAAACGTAAGATGGCAGGAAATACAGAACAAAATGAAATTGAAAATGAAAAAAAGTACATGGTTGGCTAAATGATAAATACATGTTTAAAAAATGAATAAAAAACACAAGGAGTAAACAGGAAGGTGCGTGTGTGTGACCCAATGGGATGAGTGTGTATGACCCATGTCTGGTGGTTTTATGGGCTTGGGGTCATGGCTTGGGTTAGGGTTAGGAAAGCTCTGAGTCAGGAGGATTTGGCATCTTCCTTATGCCTGGGGGTGGTGGTCGGCTAGGGAAGGAACACGTGGGAGAGGGGAGGGCGTGGTTCACCTTCTCAGCAGAGGCGGGAACAGCGCCTGCGTTGGAGGTGGAGCCAAGGGAGGTGGGGGAGCTGCAGTCTGATTGGCTGGTCTCAGAGGCCTCAGAGGAACCAGAGCTGGGGCAAGGCTGGAGCAGTATGACACACACCACACACACACACACACACACACACACACACCACATACACACACCACACACACACACACACAACAAACACAATCACCCAGTGACATGCAGACAGCAGAGGTGATAGGAAGTAGAGGGTTAGAGGGTGAAGGCAGCAGCAGGTTCTCAGAGCTGTCAGCGAAGTTAGTCCAGAGTTAGAGGTGAACCACACCGGCTTAGAGGACGACAAGTATGATTATACATGAATTGTCCTTTTGTGGCTAAGAGGAGAAAGGAACCAAGAGAGACAGTGTGTGTTAGCAGCAGGGGAGCCTGGGGCAGGGACAAGTAGAGGGGACTGTCCGTGAGTCTGCTGGTCTATCTATTAGTGTTGTTTGTTGTCTCTACCATAGCCCCGGAAAAACTGCTTTCTAGTGGATGGTGGACACGTTGCTTTGTGGGTAGTGTAGGAGTGTGTAGAACGTGTCATCATCAGTGTCGTGAAGGACGCTTCGGTTCAGCTGAGGTGTCTCCTTCAGTTGCATTGTGGGTAGTGTAGTCTCACCTGTGCCAGGGACTCCATGGGCATGGGCGAGGGGGACTTAGAGTGGTAGGCGTCCTGGGAGATGAAGCCTGAGTCGTGGGAGGAGATGCTGGAGAGGCGCCCTGCCGGGGCCTGCAGGGGCAGCGTGGAGCTGCGGTAGCGATAGTGGGAGGAGGGAGAGTGTGAGTGGGAGCCGCTGGAGCGGGAGTCACTACTGTTCACGCTGTTCAGACTGCTGTTTATGGAGAGAGGGGAGGGGGCAGGCAGGAGGGAAGGAGGGAGACACGGAGGGGGGAGGGTGACCATTAACACTCCACACACTGGATGCAGCAGGCAGGGACTGGGATGGAGCCAGTCCAAAACTTAAATGATAAAGAACCGAAAACAGTCAGTGAGGATGAAACAATGAGCGCACTATCCCTTTAATCACTTGTCATGGTTCACAAAGATATACAAAGAGTAATTACAAAAAGTAATTACTCTTTGTGAATAAGTGAAGCGTGTATATCTGTATGATCAAACTGATACAAAATGATTATATTTGGTACGGGGACCACTGCAAAATCAAAGTATAAAACATGCTTGGCTTGAGGCCAATGTGAAAATGGAACACAACCACTGTTGTCATGCGACGTGAAACTACAACATCTTGACACAGGGAAGTAACAGTGACATGTGGATGAGACAGGAAGCTGAGCAAGCAGGGGAGACCAGCATCACAGCACACTGCAGGTTAACGTGAGACAGAATCAGAACACAATACCTCATCCTCAAACTACAATTACACATGTAGGAGCATCTCTACAAAGTCATTCATTTTACAGCCTCTGATTTGTCTGGGCCGCAGTTCTGCTCTCCAATCACTAGGGGGCAGGCTGACACTGAGTCTGCTCAGTTGTTAGCCAGCAAGAGCCATACCTGCACATGCTGGACTTCCTGGAGATGGTGTTGCTAGGAGAGGAGGGTGGAGTCTGGTAGGACCAGCTATAGTCTGAACCTTTCAGATCCAGAATGACCTGAGGAGGACGAGCAGAAGTATGAATTAGCTCTTATCCAGAGCGACTTACATCAAGTACAGGGACATTTCCCCCCGGGCAAGTAGGGGGAAGTGCCTTGCATCAGATTTGAATTGGGTGTGCGAGAGCAGAGAAACATCTAAAACCTTTGCTATTTACTAAAATTGCTCTATAACATTCCTACTACTTCAGTCCCTCTATGTCCTGTCTGGTTTACATGGGAGGGGAGTGTGGTGCTGACCTGTTCGCTGGCAGGAGGCAGCTTGTGGGGGTCGGAGGTCAGGGCTTTGAGGTCATCAGAGATGGTCTGGAGGTGAATGACCTCGCCCAGCATGGAGATCTCCTCGTCCTGGATGGCGGAAACACGAGTCATTCTAGAGCTATTTATTAAGCGCAACGTAGACAAATGTGTATTAGGTCATGTGACGTGGGTATTTAAAGGGACGAAGTGTGAATGTGTCTGGGTGTGTGGGTGAGTGAGTGAGTATGTGAGTGTGTGTGTGAGTCAGGCCAGCATGCTCACCACCACAGGTCTGAGCATGGACACGAAACAGCAGAAGCGGCTCCTCTCCTCGATCAGAGCCCTCCTCACCGCCTGCTTCTCTGTCTCCTCCAGCAGCAGGTACTTATCACTCACGTCCTGCATGGCGCTATCCAGCTGGGGCTGGATGTCCCCTCGACCTACACACACACACGCACACACACACACAGTCAGCGAGCGGGTCCAGGGAGACTACTTGAGAGGCATGTTGGGAGCACAGAGCTGCTCTTTACAACTTCAGAGGGATCCACTCTAGCTATCACTCCTGCTCCACATCTAGCCCCCCCCCACACCACCAAACCCCCAGAGATCACCACTCGAGGCCTGGCTCACTGGCTCCAGTCCCACTACCAGCCCTCTCAGGGTAGTATCTATCTCCATGTCAACAGCCCTGGCCCTCACAGTCAGACACGCCCCTCATGCTGCACTGCTCAATGTTAATCAAGCCGTGTGGTCAGAGGGGGCCCGTGTACGATGTTATTTCTTAAGGCGGTATCATTTTCTCTTCAATAGGCAGAACCTCACATGACATTTTGGAAGAGGAGACGATTCAGGTTGTTAATGGACTGGATAAAAGGGACGTATGGAGGATATTTCCATCGAGGGAATCCAAACATGTCCCACTCTGGTTTTCCTTCCATTCCAGCCCGCTCTGAAAAATCTGAGCTATGTTTACGTTAGTCACAGTTTTTCTACAACGGTATGATTAGAGAAGAGTGAAACCAGGGACTGAAAACTCACAATTGTGGTGAAAGAGCATG
The DNA here is from genome assembly GCA_030340665.1 of Neosalanx taihuensis. NCBI lineage: Eukaryota > Metazoa > Chordata > Actinopteri > Osmeriformes > Salangidae > Neosalanx > Neosalanx taihuensis. Next base: position 11,233,367 of record CM059294.1, read on the forward strand.
AATCTCTCGCTACACTTTCACAACATACATGCTCTGACGAGGTCCAAGAAAAGCTTTCCAGTACGCAAATATACAATTACATTCTCATGGTGGCTGGAATTCCACCTCCGTCTCAAGTCTCAGTTCCAGCGGACAGAGCATTTTGATTCTCCTGAAGGAGTAGGGATGCTCCTCTGCATCACGGTAGAAGACTATACACCCTCCCTCCACTGAGGAACTGTCTTAGGTAGAGTGGCCTGAGTCTGTTGTTGATGTTGTTTGTTGTTAAGGCTCACGCAAGCTGTATTGTTCCAGCTCGTCTGAGACTCAATGACAAGGTTCAAGTTGTTCGTTTCCTCGGCCGCAAACCACAGACGACATTTCACAGGCAGAAGGTCAGACTGTTTTCATTCGGAGAGCGTTTTTTTCTTCCTGTCACTGAGGTTTTGGGTTTTATAATGCCAAGAGCTACTGAAGGACTCACTGAATGCAACTTTCGAACAACTGGACTTGTTTTTGAACTGAATAAAAAAAAAACCTTGAGGAAACGCATCATTCAAATCGAGTCCAAGCAGATATCATGCACACCAAGTTCCATTCAAACCCCCAAAAATTAAGATTTGGTCCAGCATCTGTTGATTTAAAGTCTAAACTGGAGGCACATGCCAGCAGAGAGTGACGGAAATTCAGGCCGTCTTAGAACCAGCTGCTGCCTCAGCACATATAGAACCAACCCTGCACAACGTACAGCACAACACCACGTACAAACCATGAGTCTGAACACAGAGCGACCAACCCGCCCACACCTCACATTGATGCCTCCCACATGGCCTTACGTGACCAGCAGGAAGAGTGTGTGGGCTGGGCAGGCGGCAGGAGGTGACTGAGTGCATCGCATGGGTTAACTGAAGTTAATGATGAACACAAAAGGATGCGGCGTTGCTGTAGGAACATGACTAACGCTCATGCTTGGTGAGTCACATCCACATCCAGACAGTTGGGTAGCCACAGGAAGAGCATTAGCATCACAGAGCTAATGCCTTATATTAGCTTCACAGAGCTAATGCTCTCTCGAATGATGGGGGAGAGACTGCTACGATTGGATTGCTAAAGCCTGGACAAACAATCCCAAACCTTGTAGCAGGAAAACATGCTTATCAACAAGCTGTTATGCTGAGCATCTAGCATCAGTTATGCTATGCTCCCTGTGCATTAGCTATGCTACCTAAGGACTTAGTGGTAGGTATACTATGTAAGGACCCTGCTAAGTAACTTGTCTGTGAGTAGGCAGTGGCCTGCTGGATATAAATCAGATAATCCAGATCAGAACTGATTAATTAGTCTTCAGAAAGAAGAAAGTAGGCCACAACATGGCACAGCCATCCACTCATTCATACCAGAGAGGAGCCTGACTGACAGACAGCCCTGTTGGAAACGCATGGCCTTCCTGGAAAAATCATGCCATATCCTTTCCACCAAGGCAGCTTTCCTGGACCCTTGATCTGTGGTTGTGTTGGAGTAGTTAGTGTCTGTCCCAGGACCTGACACAGGGAAACCACCCTCACGAGATTCACATCACACACACATCACACACACAAACACACACCCACACACACCAAGCAGCTCTCCAGAGACAGAGGGGCTCTGTTGGAAGATCCCAACCAGATAGGTAGAGGGTCTGACCTGGATTTCAAACGTGACTCTGGTCTTTCCCTCTGGGGAAGAGTGGACCGGGGATATCGACACAGAACAGTGTTTCACTATCTGCATCTAATGTGGCGTGGTGCTGAACAACTAGCATGGTGGGGCCGTGTACCGTGACACCTCCAGGCACGCACAACACAGAGCAGTCAGCCTGGTGGTCTGGGAGGGTCAGCCCTGCTTCAGGGTGGTGGAGATGTCCTAATTTGTGAATGCAGTAATTGCATCCTTCCATCAGCGCAGCCATTCTGGCCGTGTCAAAGAGACGGCAGTGCCCACACAGAAGACATGGGAGAGCTTATCTGAATGCAGCGCATGCTCACCGCTCTGTGTTTGCACAAGACCTTCAGTCATTAGGAGGCCAGTGGGGGTTGGGGGGGGGGAAATCAGCCTTGTGTGTTCTTCTTTGCTAATGACCTGTGTGTGTGCATGTGCGTGTGGAGGGGGGGTGGGCCTCAGAAAGGCACCAGTGGAGGACCATGGACAAAGCAGGTTGTGACCCAACGAGGAGGCAGAGGAGCTGAGATGAGGGTGGTGCGAGTGGACCACACAGAGAGGGAAGAAGGACAGGAAGGACGGAGCAGGAACGGAGCCACACAAAAGGACACATCCAACGTGAACGTGCTCTCCCGTTGCCCAGAGAGGAGACTGAGGAATAGGTGGTGGTGGTGGTGGTGGGAAGGGGTGTCATCTCAATAGTCTCGACTGGCTTCCTCTACTCCTAGGTCCCCTTCCTGTTCACACCTCCGCGCCTCCAGAGCCGTGTAGTGGAGGTGGAAGGGGGAGGAGACACAGAGGAGGAGGCCAGTGTAGAATACGGGGATGTGCCCCCGGGTCTCTGGGCTTCACGTGGGGCGTGAGGCCTGGCAGACTTACCCAGGGAGTCAGCTGCTACAGGGTGCAACCCGGGCCCACAGGAGTGGTAGGGAGGAAAAGGTTTCAATCAATAAATCGGTCAGAAGCGGCCCCCTTTGAAGGATTGCTTTAATGAACATGACTGACCTAAAACTAAAGAGCAAGCAGCTAGCAGAACTATAAAGGGCCATTCAGGTAAAACATCAGTCAAACCATAGACTTTGTAAACAAATAATCCAGGCAGACAGAACTCTGACTGTCTGAGTCTGAACAGCCCCTCAGTGTGCCTGCGGTCAGCCTAGGAGTCAACAGCACAAAGCGGTTGGGCACAGGGGAAACTAGCACAGCTCAAACACTGTATGATGAGGAGAAACGTGTTCAGGGAACTCTGTCTAGACATGAACTGTTCGTGCATGCGTTTATCAAGCGAACATCATCCTGTCCTGGAGGCACGGGGAAGCGATAGAAATTCAACACCTGCAGGACTGTTTGGATTCATGTGGTTCATGTGCGTTGGATCAGACGTCAGTCTAAGTATGGTGCTCTTCCTCAGAGTCGTGTAGATCTGCCGGGGCGGCCAGATGGCCTCACGCAGTTTCTCTAAAGAGTCTGTTTGTTTACCAAGTAAGGTAATGTTTACCGTGTGGGACTGTACAGTTCATGTTTATCAGGGCTACGAAATCCTGCCTCTGCAGAGTGTGTGGCAGTACGACTAGAACTTACTCCTCATGATTTGTTTTAGTAAAAGGTAGAGTCTAGATCACTTTCATTTAAAAAATAAAAGAAATTAGGTGGGGGGGTAAGGAATATTTAAGGAATATATATGACAGGACATCTTAAGAGCTTTAAACACAAAGGATCGCTATCCTTGGTCTCCCCAGTTCCTGCTTTGCCCTCTCCATCCTTCAGTAATGATAGTGGTTCCAGATCTTTCTCATTTGTGCTCTGCAGGGCGTACAGAGATGCCAGGCTGTTACATGAGGGTCAACAGTGGAATGACCCGGAGCTCGGAAAGCCCAGTCCTCTCTGAGCTTGTTTGAAGAGACTGGCCCGCTTCCCTGCGTTCTGATGCTCACAGACCCTGACAGCAGCCTCTCCTCCGTTAACATCCAGCCTCGCTGTAGGACCTAACCTGACCGCAGACCTGGGGGAGGGGGAGGGAGGGAAGGGAAGGGGAGGGGAGGGGGAAGGGAGGGGTTACCTTTCTTAGCTTTCTTCTGCAGCTTCAGGGTGTCTGAAGACTTCTTCTTGATCTCCTGACGCGCTCTCTTGTACTCTGAATAGCACAAAGATCACATCAGACACGGTTACTATGTTACTATACGAGGAAGAGGTGATGTGGTCAGATCCTGTGTGTGTGAGTGTGTGTGTGTAGACCTTTAGCATGGTCCTTGTCCAGAGTGTTGGCTCCTTTCTTCCACTCCTCCATCTGCTCCTGCAGTGGGTTGATCAGGCAGTCCAGAAATGCCCTGGAGCGCACACGTACACACACACACACACACACACACACACACACACAGAAAACCAGGTCAGCACATCCAGGGACACTAGCTTCCGAGGATATCTGATGTCTTAGTACCAACACCATGAACTAATTTGCCTTCTGTCTCAACTGAAGGAATAGGTGTGTGAATGTTTTCGAGGGTGCTGTCAGGTGTTAAAGGGAAAGACAGGCACCAGGAGACGGCTATAAATATGAGTCATGTTGTTCGTTCAGCTTTGCCAGGTCTACAGTCCTGTCTGTCAATCTTAAACAGGTCAGGTCAGGGGAGGGGCAGTTAGGGTGCGTCAGGGGAAGTGGATGGTATGTCGATGGGGGAGGGGGTTAAGGTTCACAGAGGGTGTGGAGTGAGAGTCAGGATGTGTGGAGGTATAAAGATACGATGAACTCCCTATGGTCTACTTATATGACTAATACTACTACTACTACCACTACTACTACTACTACTACTAGGACTACCGTGTGTACAGGCGTGTGTGAGAGAGAGAGGGAGTGAACAAGGCAGCTGAGGGTATTCAGGGAGCCTATTTTAGAGTGTGGTGAGCAGACACCTCTCCCCAGGGTCCCAGTGCCTGGCCCATACTGGGCTATGGAGACGGAGCAGGAATGTGTGCTAAATGCCACACGAAATTAGATAGACCCCTGGGTGAGAGTGTTTATGTGAGGCCGTGTGCAGGAGAGACATCGTGTGAGAATGTCTGTGTGTGTGTGTGTGTGTGTGTGTGTCTGAATAGGGGGAATTCTGGGAAAGAGCCGAATCGTCAGGTCACATTCTACAGCCTTCTCTGACGTCTCAATTAAATGACCCCTCCTCGCTCTCTGTCTCACACAAACACCCTATGCAAAACCGGAGGTTGTTCTCTGCGCTGAATGTGGAAACATGATGCAGACGTACATGGAGAACTGTTTGAGCTTCGCCTCGATGCTCCGATGCCTCATGCACATTCTGGTCAGAGCCGAACCGATGTCCCGGGTTCCACCTGAAATACACACACACAGAGACACACACAGACACACACACACACACACACACACACAGACAGACGCATGAGAAACTTCACACAGACACATCACAAGCCGATGACAAAGAGGCTTTCCAGCGTTGCTGCATAGCCTGGGGAGCAGATAATGACACGGCCTCAGAGCAGATGAGGAAGGATGTCAGGCCAGCTCCAGGGAAAAGTAGAGGTCAAATGTTAGCTTTCACAGAGTGGCCCAGATTTTAGCGAACATGTCCCATTTGTGGTGAGGGCCACTAGGGGTGAGCAGAGTCCCCCAGCAGGGAGGAGTCAGACAGCCCAGCACCTCAGTGTGACTGTGGGACTGCAGCAAGGAAACAACATTACCTCATCCACAAAATGAGATGCACACACAGAGATTGGTGTGTGCGAATGTGTGTGTGAGGCAGAGATGCCAAAGCATACTTGACAAATTCCTTCAAGGGTATCTACTAACCACCGCACCCCCACACCCCCTTCCCCGGCAGCTGTCCCGCCCCTGGCTACTCAGACAGACACATTGTCCCTCTGACATGGACCCCCACCTACACACCATTATCCCCCTGTCACCAAGGCTCATCAACACACTGGCTCTGCTCCTGCCAACACACACACACACACACACTCTCTCATACTTAACATCATTCACTTGCACACGAATAGCCTACACACACAGCCTTGACGCAGGAAACAAGTTCTTTCCATAGTTAGGAAGTACAAGGCCTGGAGCTGACCTTTAACCCCCACAAGAGGCTCCAGTCTCGTGCTCAGGGTCACTGTACCTCACTAATGCTACTGTTAGAACATGATAGGTCAGCCGCGGCTTACCTCAGGCACCGTACTGTCCAATCTCCAATGCCACAGTAAAACATTAATCTGGTACTGTGACTAACTAATCCGATTGGTGGAGATTAATTGGAAATAAAAGACTCTTTTCCTAAATCCCTTTCTCGATATAACTGCTCTAAAGCTGCTTCAGGAGCCTGGCTGGAGGGATGAAGGTGCAGGGATCTCATCTGATGGCCGTAATGAACTGGTGTGAATGATCCCTGTCTGAGGAGAGCTGTTCAGCCTTGGAAATAGAGAAGACTGAGCAAGAGACAGAGGAGGCATGAAGACAGAGTGTGGGGGGTGAAGTGGGGCTTTGACGGTGACAGGCAGGCCCATTGTGTGTGTGCTCAGTGTGACTGGAGTGCGTCTTGGCGTTTGAGTGACAGCGTGCTGCATGAGAGCCAGCAGGAAGCGGACCCAGCGCTCTCACAGTCCGGCCATCCCCTGCAGGAGGTTTCCACAGCACCACATCAACACCCCTGGCACTAACAACCTTTGTTGGCTGGAAGCGCTACGCGATACGGCGTTCCGGCTGGCTCCGCAAACCGTTCGGGAGGGTTGTGTCAGGAGGAGAGCGGCGGGAGGACGGTCGGCTTGGCGATAACCTTGCACGTCCGCCATCGTTGACTTACAGCTCGGTGGTTTGGGAAGGGAGGAGAACATTCTGGAATATGACCAATTAGTGTCTGTTCACACGGCACCTCCATTCCCCTGTATGCACTCTGATGAACTGACTGTAGAAAGAAAGATAAACAGCCTTTCTCTCCAGCTCACAGACTCATCCTTTCCCTGCTGTCAGCCTGTATAGATCTATTCAGCAGCACCCTCCAGATCAGGGCTTGTAGAGGAGTGGGTGCGGTCGGGCATGACACAAGGGCCCTCATTCATGTGGCAGAATAACCCAACAATATCTCTACTCAACCATATGCTTCCCACCCCCCCCCCCCCACCCCCGACCCACTGAGGTGGACTGGTCCCCACACACCACTGGCTGCATAGGGGACTTTTCCATTTCCAAATTTGGGGGTGGGGGGGTTGGAATACTGGGTATGTCTTCCGAAAGTGAACAGGAATTTCTGAAGCTGTTTGCAATGGTTGGATCTTTCCCAGCATCTGCTGGACTGCAGGTTGTTTTACCAAACTAGCGGAACTCGGCATCCGCTAGCTCGTAGATTGCATTAACCAAGCTATCGGCAGGAAGCAAGGCCTGTGACTGGCCGTTACCCTGGCGACGGGTACAGTACACCAATACTCAGTTTTGCAGCATGTGTGTTATCATTTTCCGTTAGCTGTCGAAGAGGAACCTTCGAAATGGCATGAATACCCATGAGCGTCCGTGTGTCCATCTGTGAAACCTAATACCCGAATCCTGACCTCAATATCCCGTTCCACACCTCACCTTAATGACCAACACTATAAAAGAGCTTTATTCTTTGAAGGGAAACCCTTCCCCACCCTAGCTGCCAGTGTTTTCCTATGCTCTCAGGTGTTCCTCTGGCTGCTGGCCAGGAGGAGGAGGGAGCATTAGGACCCTGTGACCTCAGGATATTTATAGAGTGAGGAGTTGCAGCTGCTCTGATAGGCCCGTCCACACCCAGGCCGCCTGTGTGTGGCACGGTCATTATATCAGTGTGACGTGCATGCCTGCTTGGGATTATAACTGCACTGCGGTACCATGTCTTCTCTGCCACACTAAGCAAGTCTCCTTCATGTGTGTGTGTGTCTGTGTGTGTGTGTGTGTGTGTGTGTGTGTGTGTGTGTGTGTGTGTGTGTGTGTGTGTGTGTGTGTGTGTGTGTGTGTGTGTGTGTGTGTTTGTGTGTGTGTGAGAGGGGGAATTCTAGGAAGGCAATGCTTGCCAACAGTAGAACTTCCCTCTGAGGTGTAAAAGACTGAATGAGATGATCATCCCTGTTCCTGAGGTGGTTCCCTGAGGACCATTGGTGCAGCATGGAGACTCTGAAGACAGACATGACAGCTCTCCTCCACCGGAAGTATGTCACACTCTCCTGCCAACACAAGCAGGACGGGCCCAGAAGAGGTGGGTATGTGTGTGTGTGTGTGTGTGTGTGTGTGTGTGTGTGTGTGTGTGTGTGTGTGTGTACAGTACACTGCTTCTCACGACCTCAGAGATGGGCAGTCGAATGCCTTTCAGTCCTCCCAGACTAGGAATGAGCTCCACAGTCAACTAGAAGACTGGGGTCTGTTGAGCCTCTTCACTCACACAACAGAAACAAACAACCTGGGAGAAACATTCTTCACAGATAGATGCTGAGTTACCATGAAGCCCTAATTAAAGTGGTCCCTGGGAACTCCAGAAAGTGAACCCGTTTGAGGGCCACATTGGCCAGTCTGGGAGCAGATGTCGTCATGGAATGCTGCAAGATCCCTCCAACATTAAAGAAGGCCTGTCAGGCAGTCTCCCGAGGTCGTCAAACAGCTGTCGCCATGACTGGACTGCTGAACAGCCATAAGTATGCATGCCTTAATGCTGACTTACAGTCCCTGAGGATCCCAGTGGGAGTCAAACCCATAACCTCGACCTAGCTAGAGCTCCAGACTTATCTTGTTAGGGATGAGACATGAGCAACCGTCCTTCCTGCCTGGTTAGCGAACTCTTTCCTCAACAGCTAAACAGCCATGATAACACAGCATCTAAAAATGAGGGGGGGGGGCAGCCGAGACCTGAAGTGGGGGGCTGGGCTGGGGGGTCTTGTGAAGAGGGGGTAGGGAGGGATAGACATTCCTGGCCTGGCGGTTGTGGCTCTGTGGAGCGGTGCAGGGCAGGGTCCCTCTAATGCCCAGCTGTCAGCACCTTCCACACTCCAGCCTCCAGGCTGTCTGAGCTCTGGGGGACGTGTGAGTCAGAAGGAGGGTTGTGTGGAACTACATCTGATAAGGACCTCCAGGATTACAGCAAACTGGCCAGACAACCAGACAGACAGACAGACAGCTATCCAGTAACCCGCGAAGAGATGAGGTGCACTGAACATTGCTTGGCCGGGGTGTGAACGGGTATCTCTTCGACCTGGGTGATTTTAGATAACCTTTGCTGTAAATACAGTCAAGCGTTGAGTTGGCCAAGAGTTTTTGTGACACACTCCCATCACAGCAAGGCAGGGCAGGGCTTACTTACAGAGATTAACCCCCGTCCCTGCAGGCAGTGCAACCCTAAAGCCGCAAGCTGGCATTCAATAGGAAACTACTTTGTGTTGTTAGAATGAGAACAGCAAGTGCATTGAACTAGCAAGTGGGCACACGCTCTCATAATCCCAGCGCTTTCAACTGTGTAATAGAGTGGATACAAAGGCAATCATGTGCCAGCTACAGATACATAAAAGAAAGTGAAAAGAAATTGTTGCTTGTCCTTAAACAGGCTAACCATACTGGGGTTCTCCTTATTGAAAAACGGTATGAAAGGAAAGATATCCAACAATCAGCCCCTAACATAGTTTGAACGCTGTCTGGGTTACACCTACCAAACCTTCAGACTATTTTGGAGATAACCTACTCCATATTGAAACCTATTCTGAGAGGTGGCCTTCTTAAACAGAGCTATTTCGGGGGCGGACCACCACTCAGTGTGCACCGCTCATGCTCGACGCAACCGCATCAGAACGCCTGGTCTTAATCTCGAAACATAGCCTAGCTTGTCATTACAAGGAGGTAATGAGGGAGGGAGGGCTGGATTGTGTGGGTTCAGTTTGGGCCAGATCATCCCTGGCCGCTGGTGCGTATGGTGCCCAGATGTTCCCTGCTCCTCTTGAGGTTAGTGATAAGAAACGCTGCAGCTCACAGCACCAGTTAGGCTGGGCTGGGCCAGGTTTCAGAAGGCTGGGCCAGAGGTGAGTGGTGTGAGTCACAAACCAAACACAGGTTGTGCCTACAACCCACAATACTGGTTTTCAGCCTTCCGATGACACCCTTCAGAGACAAAACAGCATGACTTGGATGAGGGACAACGGCTCACAGGCACGGCCAGTCACGTGCCTTTAATGGTTGATGTTTTACTGACTGGAACTGTGGAGGAGGTGGCTTTAAACAGGGTGTGTCGAACGCTTCCAGGACTGGAGGCTGGGTTAAACATCAGGGAAGGGACCTGACCCTGATGACAGAGAGGAGGAAGGCGTTCCTAGGGTGGGCCTGGACACACAGGTAAGCTCTTTAATTAAGCAGCCCCTGTCCTGAGACAACCCCCTCTCTCCCCCACCCGCACAGACACATTGATCAACAGCTGCTGACAGCTAGTCTACCCTATCCACCAACCAGGAAACCAACCTCACACCTTCTCCGGCCAGCCCTCCCCCGGTCACCAAACACTACCAGGCCTCACCCCCTACACTCCTCTCCATAACGGGACAAACAGGTGGACTCCTACTGGTCACCCAGACCCACTCATGGGTTCTGTCTGGGCGTTTGTGAGCCGTGCTATATAAACCTTCCAGGGGTCATGAAGTAGCAGCAGCAGTGGCCCGGTGCTGACGCACACGTCTCAGGACTGCAGACCATGGCAGCTGTCAGCCGTGGGAGGAGTGGGAGGTGGAGACTGGGAGACAACCAGGCTCTGCTGACTGAGACATAGCACCATGCTGTCCACAACAGCTAGGGCTGGGGGAAGGGCTTGGCTGGGGAGATGGGACCTTGTGGTTCGATTCAAATTTGGGTTTTCGTTAAACAGCTTCGTTTTAACGTATTAAATCTATGCAGATTTCTTCAGGTGGTGACTTCGATCGATAAAGTCTAGACTTCTTGATGAACCTGACGGGAGTTTGAAAGCGACTGAGAACAGATGACCTCATTAGCCGGGTTTGGCACTGGAGAACTGCCTATACTGTAATGTATTTCAGTCAAAGACAGTGGTTTGGCTCTCATCAAACCAGCAAGGGGCTTTGCTACAGCGAGCAGCTTGGCAGCCATCCAGGGTCATGAATATTGTTGCTAAGCCACACACCCCACAGTCAATCTCCTTTAGCCTGGAGGCAGACAGTAAATCTCTCTGACTGTTTGATGTTTGGTCTGGGTATTCTGACTACTATCTGACCTGGGATAAAAAAGTATTTACAATTTCTTACACATACTTAAGCTGAGCTGGATTTGAGCTTGTCTGGCAGAATTGCAATCAAAAAGATCTACTTAAGACAGCCAATATCAGCTCTGCAAACAGCAGGATCTCCCTTAAGCAACACATTCCTGCTCTGCCACCAATTGGATCGCCCTAAGGCAGCCAATCACAGCTCAGCAACCAACAAGATCTCCCTCTGGCAGCCAATCTCTCGGAAACCAACGGGATCTCCCTCAGGTAGCCAATTCCTGGCCAGAAACAGAGACAGCCGACGTAGCAGGCTGCAGCATGGTGAGCTGGAAAAGGCAGGCAGGCCGTATTTGTGTCACTGTGCCACTGTAGAGAGGAAGCTGGGATCTAACCAGGCCTCATCTCAGATGTGGGGAAATGAGCGCTGGCGGCTGCATCCGTAAAGAGAACACCACCCGCCCTGTCACACGCCTTCGAAAAACGACATGACAGAGTAGGTCAACCGGGGAAGGGGAGGGGGGGTTAGAGGATGTCTTGAGTTCCTCTTGTAGAGCTGCAGAGTCATCATCTTCTAGGAGGGGGTGATGTTGGCAGGTCTTGATTACAGCCCGTTGACATATCCGGATGCAACATCGAGTGTCAGATTTCTGGAGGATATTTACATAGCCATTATTGCAGCCAGCCTCCAGGACCTGGCTACCCGACAATGGATTCATGATACCGCAAAACTGGAAACGACTGGTATAAACTTACAACGAGACCTTTACGACAGCAAACTCCAACCCTTGTCACAGAAATAGTAAGATCTTTATCAAATCTGTTGCGTTAGACCAGCCAGGGCTTCCACAGATGCAGGTTCTCCGAGTTTTAGCCAACAATCCGTCCCTGTGAGAGGGACATCTGTGCCCCCGGAGACTGGTGCGGCCTGGAAGCACAGTCTGGGAAGCTATTCAAGCATCAACACAATCCTTAACATGGACCAAATCAATGAGGGGAAATATTCATTGAGTGCATTCGTCATAGCCATTACCATGCAGAGTTCTGCCCAGCGACTGCTGCAGATGCTCAGCACCATCTACACATCAGGGCCAATAATAAGTAGGTCACAGACAGATTTCCTTCCAGATTGCTTTCCCTCGCTGGGTACTGCTGTTATGATGTACGCCACTATCAATGGTGGGTGAACAAATCCAATCACTACCGTGGCCAATTCAAGGGTTTAAATTGGGGACAAATACCACATTTCATAGAATGGTAGGCAATAGTCTATGACTATTCAGGGTCTGACCCTTTAACAATGCCAATGGTTAGTAATGGGTTTACATGAATGGCCACTGAAAGGCTTGACTGGACAAACACCAACATGGGAGCACAGTAGCCTAAAGCCTATTTGGCTTGTTGCAATAATCTACATGCAACAGTGTCTACACATTAGACGCATTCCAGACGTCCGTATCGCAAGACAACAGTCTTGGCTGACGTAGGAGTGCGTGTCTGCGGAGATAAGGGCCGTGGTAGATAAAATACCCAAGGAACAATAAAAGTATAAAGGTGGCGGAAGTTAAGAGAAGTCTAGTGAAGGACAAATAATAGGATACTTGATGCTGTATTCATCCAATGTTGGAGGTCCTGCAGAAGGCAAACCTTAGTCTTTACTCATCCTCAACGACCACCCATGGAACCCACTCGCCCCTCATTATCCCCCATCCCCCCCACTGAATCTCTCCAGTGTACTTCTTTTCTGGGCTCGGGTGGCCCACTTTCTCTAATCTTGCTTCCATTGACATAGATTCAGAGACAGGATTATTATGCAGGCTTCTGGTCGACCGCCTCAGGAGAGGAGACATGCTCCTGAATGTGGGACATCTGGAGAAGAGGTCATCTTGGTTTTGGATGCTTCAAACCCTTCCTGAATCGCGACACTGAGCATTATTGGTGGAAAATCCTGAGTGGTGTTTGAATGACAGGGAGTCAGGTGACTAAGTTCTTAGAGAATCAGGCTGGTAATCAGAAGGTTGCCAGTTCAAATCCTGGCCGTGCCAGGACGGTGTCCTTTGGCAAGGCACTCCGCCCTTCTTGCTTCAAGGGAATGTCCCTGTACTTGCTGTAAGTCGCTCTGGATAAGAGTGTCTGCTTAATGACAGAAACATAGTATTGTTGACAAATCCATTCAGATACGGCCAAGAGCATGTGGAAACAGCCAGGGGGCTGATCAGAGACAATCTCCAGGGAACCGGAGGAACCAGGTCCCAGATAAGCACAGCATGGCCATGGGTTCCAGCCCAAGCCCTCAGGATGTTGTCAGGCAACAGCACTGAAGATAGCCTTGTCGTTTGGCAACAGATGGGCCCGGAGTCTTTTTCTCAAGGCCAGGCCGGGTGCATTATCAACACCCTGCTCTGGGCACCACAGGAAATCATCACACAACAAGGAACCCAATTTGAGACTGTTTCGAAGGCGATCGTAGATATACAGGCAGGCGAGGAGAGGCTTAATGTTACTGTAATCTAATCATCAATATCACTAAGACCGAGCACATGATCGATAATCTATTCTCTGCATCCAGCTGGATGGGAGGTGAAGTAAAAGGTTGTATTGTGAGATTGCCCGAAACCGATGAAAGTTGAGAGTAATGCTTACTGTAAAACACACGTAGAAAACAAGGGTAGGGTAACATCAAAGACAAGGACAGAACACATCCTACTGCAACAGCAGTCTAAAACAAGAGTCTGCAAGCTAGAGATCTATTGGCTGCAACAAGTCCAATCAAGTAAAAGCATGGGTGTCCCATTACAAATAAAAAGAAGATCAACTAAACCGGACCGTTTGAAATCTGGGAGACAACATCTCTCTAACCTGAAGGGTACTATGATCCTACCATCACCTGCTCTAACACAACACAAGAAAACGTGCATTTCCTATAAGGGTAAACTCTCAATTGCTCGCTAGCATTGTGCGGGTGAGAGATCAGTCAGAGTTCCTTACAAGCTTGCTGCAGGGTCCCTCTTATCTGGGGCCAGGAACAGCTTCAAAGAATACTGTCAGCACGCTGATGATGATCATTTGAGTAAGAAGACAAACCAGTATTGACAGGCGTGTCAGACCAGCTAATGACAGACACATCCTGTCGTTTGGGAGTCTGCTCTGCTGTCAGTCCCAGCCCAGAGGAAAACTTCGACGAGATACTATGCAGCTGAAGGCTATGTTCTTGATAACGCTCGATTCACAGTGGCTTTGTGGCCAGTCAGCGGTTCTACGGGAAATAAGTCACAGAAAGACACACACAGAACCTACCTGCCTGAGCCCAGGCAGGAGAAACAATGAAGGATTCTCTCCGATAACAAGCCTCAGGCTGCTTGAGGGATCCAAAAGTGTTTTACTGTTCAATAGAAAAATTGACTATAAAGACTCAATCAAACACAACCTTGGAGTTGGGTACTTTGGCACAAGATTACCTGGAAAAATATGAGTATTTTCAGATCCTTTTGTATTCTGTGTTTGTTTTAAGGATTTACTAAAATTATATTAGCAAAGAGAGTGCTCTGAGTATTTTTGTACAGCCTATATTAGAACCTGGTACACAGCCAGTGCTTCCTTCTTTGTTCTTCTGGCAGATGGTGGACCCAGGTAAGGGCACTGGCAGGTGACACCTCAGTGTGTGCGTGTGTGTGTTTGTGTGTACAGGTTGGTGACAGAAACCTGTTCCCACACACCACCTCTCGGTGACAAAGCTCTCTTGGCCCCTAGCCCCCTCCCTCCCCCTTTGTCCTTGAGGGTGTTCCTTGCACAAAAAGTTATCCTAGTTACAAAATGTCCATCAGGCAGTCTGCCATTGGCCCACTGTGTGAACAGTGTGTCGCCCCCGGTGACACAACATGGAAAACATTACTTTTGGGAAATCAGAGAGAAATAGGGGTCAAAGTGTAGACGCAAAGGAAACTGAGACTCAATAAAAAAACATGGTTCATTTCAAAACAAATGAACCATAAATCAACATTATGAGCACTACTTTAATTAGCACATTTCTTCTACCCGACTGTAACCCAGCAACAGGAGGCCAACACACAGACGCAAAGAACTCACGTTAATCCACCTAAAACCTTGGTTATTAAAGGTATGCTACTACTATATGATATACTATTCTGTAAATAACTGAAAATCTATTGAAATGTGACCTTCATAACAGTAAGAAAACTCCAGCATTCATTTATTCCATAATAAAACAGGATTAACTAATAAAGATGCTAGCATGTCAAAGACTAGAATACATTTGGCTTGGAAGTTAGCTGTGTTTGAATGAGTTTGCATCCCTTATCAAACATTAGCGCTGTAGCTCCAGTGAGCACAATCCAAAGGTCACAAGTCTAGTTCAATGTTTGAATGAAAGCCGAACACAAAAAGACTATCTTGGTCAGTTAGTGGCAGTTCATCTACCTCTTATAACCAAACACGCAGATAGGTATTTTCTGAAGGACTTTCCAGACATGCCACCAACTGACTTCTTGAACAGAAACACAACTGACAGATGTCCAAAACGGAGCAGCTGTTGAAACTGCATCTTTTACCATATTTCCTCCTAACCCTATGCTAATAGATATTATACAGACTTGCAACCTGACCCTTCAGAGTGGCTTAACAAAGCCACCAGTTCCTAAATCTTGCGCAAACACACTGGGGTTGGGGCCTCATCATAAATTTGTTCAGGGACTTTCTTTGTGTGTGACTGGTCTATTAGACAGTTAATTGCTCTTCTCACTGGCCTGGAGTTTCCCATGATGAACAGAGGCCTGATTGAGTCTGGCACAGGGCACGAGGCCGTGGATCTCTCGTCCGTGAGAAGGGCCCTGTGTGAAGCACCGGGAGCAGTCCTCCACCACGGTGCTGCTAAGACTTCACTGCTCCCCACATCTCAGACACACTTAGAGACACCAAAATTCCCAAGGTATTGTCGAACAGTATCGTATTGGGATTCCAAAATGCAATGGCAACTCGATCTGAGACTAGAGCAATCGTTGGCTCCTATTTAGGTCATTGATTCATTCTCCTCAGCTAACATTTTATCAGGGCCACAATTGTCACTGTGTCCCGTTCGGACCACTGGAAAAAAGGGTTAGCATTGACGGTTGTTTTCAGAGCAGCGCTGCTTCTAGGAAGACAGCTTAAAAAGATTCCTCATTCAACACTAGGGCTTTCCAGTCCTCTCTCTCTCTCCATGACTGACTGGCTTGTTGAAAACCAACCACAAAAACCACAAGCGCTGCAGCCACACTACAAGGTTTTAGGGCTTCCAAGTTCCAACAGAGCACCCCCCTGTTCGCCTGCACAAGTAACTCCAGAGTCCCAGACACACGCTCCTTGTGCAGGTCAACAGCCTGTCTGTCACAGCCGCCAGCACTGATGATCCTGACGATGTAGAGCCGAGAGGAAGAGTCCTATTCTACAGCAGGATACATGAGAGTGGGATCTTTGTTATGGACACTACGAAACTGGCTGACACCTGATATACGTTGAAGAAAATATAGACTTGTATTGTAGAGTTGTTTTTATTAAGGTGGATACTGTTGGAGATTACATAAGTCTACTGTAGGATAGATTTTTGTTCTGGGTGAACTTAACGCGGAGCATAACTATCTGCAAGTAATTATCACACACAACACGTCTTAAATAACGTAGTGTATCTTTAAGAGGACAACCACACATGAAACGAGAAATTGTCTGAGAAACATTCCTAAGTACCCCTTCAACAAGACTGTCGGTCACAGCCGATTATTTGCTCAAACAGATCAACTGAGAACAAAACATGTTTACATCTGTCACGCTGTGGCTGACTGGAAAATGAACTCGGGGTCAGAAGGAACGCTTATTACCATCCGTAAACATTCCCTGGCCTATATGTGAGGGACGTGGCCACAGACTGCACTTTGGCACGGCCGAGGCACATGCCGGGGTCTGGGGTCTGGAGGCTTAGCTCTCGCTTGCAGCTATTCTGCTGAGGTGGGGTCTGCATGCCTGTAGTTGAAGTGAATTAGTGAGAGGGTTAGTCAGCTCCTGCCAAAACCTCTCAAGCACTCTGGTCCTGTTGACTGTAAGCATGTTATCCGAGATCTTCGTACAGTACAGTACTATATCTACGTCTGCCCCCCCTCCCCCCCCTCTCTCCATGAGCAGAAATGAGCTGCTCGAGTAGATGTCAAGGATGCCTCTGCAATGGGCCCGGGGCACGAACCCCTCACCAGCATCAACACCTCTGAGCTTCTATCTGAAAAATGCAGCCTTATCTTAATCTCTTGGCAAGAAACGAAAAAGTTGACCGCCTGTGTTTTGTCAAGTGCACACATCTAAAATGCAGCAGAGAAGAAGTTTCAAGTATGCAACTGTACTGTGTTAACCTCCCCAGTACACATGATGGATCACAGAGGGAACATATTTCATCTTGTTTTTACAAGCGTCAAACCGCAAGGCTCTGATGGGCTGTCATTTCTCAGAGTGACAGAAACAGGTTTCCCTAGACACGCGCGAGTTTTGTGTGTGTGTGTGTGTGTGTGTGTGTGTGTGTGTGTGTGTGTGTGTGTGTGTGTGTGTGTGTGTGTGTGTGTGTGTGTGTGTGTGTGTGTGTGTGTGTGTCGTTGTCTGGACGTGTCTGGACTCATCTGTGGTGGTGACAGAGATATTGTGATAATGACAGAAGAGTTTGGCTCAGGCCCTGGACACTTGTTAGCACACATGCTTACTATTTATAAAAAGTCACAAACAAATATCATTAGCAGGGGTGTGGTAATCAGTAAGAGACCGTCAGTGTGGAAAAGCCGTTCTCCATGATCCACCACTGGGATGAAAAAAGACCTTGTGAAATCTCCAAGTCTCCGCATGACTGAGAAGAGGCTGAGCTGGCCTGGTTCTGCACTCAGCTGGTCCAGCACTGCAGCACATCAGGCTGAGGGAAGATGCCCTAGAAGCGGCTGCCTGCCTGGCTCTCCCTCCGCAGGGAGCCAGTCTCCCAGATCACTCTGGTCTGTAACCTGCTCTAAGGGAGGAGAGAGGCCTGGCTCCCTGGAGGCTCCCTGGATGGTCAGCGCTCTGTTTCCCTGCTATAACTTCATCCCTGGCTATGAGGCCCAGACCTCCGTGGATGGCCTGGCTGAAGCAGCCTGCACCAGGCTTCCTCACAGAGGCCTCATTGTTAATGTGGGCTACTGTACTCCGCAACAGGGCAGAGCTGGATTCACAAAAGGGACATAATGAAGTCAGAGTAGTTCTACAGACACACATGCAGACGTGTGCATCTAGGCACAACGTGCACAAGCGAGCACATGCACACCAACACACAGGCCCATTGAGCCTTCCATAGCACAGCGAGCCATTATACATTCAGGGGAAAAATATGAACTGAGGGGCACCAGTATATCAGGAAAAAAAAATGAACCGTTTCACATGACAGATGCAAACAAGAGAGAAAGGGGACAGAGAGAAAGAGAGGAGAGGGGGAAGAGAGGAGAGGGGGAAGAGAGAGATGCAGAAAGAGTGAGAGTCTGTTTCAGGCCTGTTTACCTTAACTGGGCTGCAAGGCTGACTCTTTGCCCTATTTCCAAACTTTTGGTAATCATTAAATCAGATTTGCGTAGAATCGAATTGAATACCGATCCAGCTCGAGGGTAAATGAAGTCACGCTGATTCCAGGTAAACAGTCTGAAAACCTTCAGCCTGTGGGAGGAGCAGGAACAGGAATGTCTCCGGGATTAGGAGAGAGTGACAGCTTTTAAAGCCCTTCTCTTCCTGACGAGTGAGTGGATATGAAGAAAAGGGAAGGAAAACATGAAGGACAACGCATTTGCCTGAGCCCAGGCCAAAAAGACAACATGCAAATGGTTTAGAAGTCTTAATTCAAATACTGTTAAAACCCGAGTTCCAGAGTGTTGCATGTGGTGAAGGCAGGGAGCAGCATTAAAGTTTCTTATCTGCTTTCACTCTGATGGACTTGTAATGGAAGGGGGAATTTGGCCCGCTGTAGCGTGACCTTGAAGGATTGTTGTTACTTTTGAACCTACTGTGTTGCTGATGCCATGTGACCAGCACTGTGAAGCTCATGCAGAGAAATCACTTAGGACACATCAGACGTCTTAAGGTTGGCCAATCGAGATCACGGAGAACCAACACTGTTGTTGGAACCAAGAGAGAAAACAAGACAAAAAAGGAGGGAGGGAGAGCTAGAGGATTCAATTAGACAAAGAAAATCTGCTAAGAATCTGGATGTTTTTTTTTGTTTGTTTTTTTTACTAAACCCGCCTCAAATATCCTCCTCAGACTTCAACAACAATCCTTTGTGCCTGGCCCTTTGCCCAAACTGAGCGGAAAAAAACAGACGACTTTTGAAACCTACCAATTTAATCCTAGTCCTCACTGCTGCTTACCTACCTGCCTGCTAAACTGGACTGACTGCCAACAACTTGACGTGACGGATTTGACACAATAGCTGCGTTAAGACGACTTTTGTATTTGAAATCTTTAATTGGCATTCCTTTTATTTGCCAACCGTGAACCATTAAAGTAGATCTTTGCTTCTGAATAGGGGCCATGCAGAGAACAGTTGATAATGAAAGATTTGCTTTATTTTATTAGACACGCATCACTGTGCCGACACCGTCTGCTATCAGCCTTTATCCCGGCTGGTGGCTGTAACTTCTTAACTGCTTCTTTCAAAGGCATGTCCAGCCATACCCTTCCCCTTGGCAGAACATGTGGCTGTGTTTATCTGAACAATGTCTAACCTGAATACAAGGCCTTAAAGCTGACAATTCATATCAAGTCTTTTCACACAGAGATGCCGACATGCTTGTCTTGTTAAACTGACAAGACACATCTGTGTAAACGTTCACTTGTAAAACACTGTGACTTAGGAGCACATAACTCAGCAGGTTTAGATTTTTGACGGCTTGTCAGCAGTGCCAAGTCTGACTGTGACAAGTCTGACTGTGCAACAGACCAGAATCCTGCGTGGACTGTTCATTATTGTTATGTGTTGGTAAATTGTGCTTAATTAAGAGGACTAACACACTGTCGTAAAATTGAACATTTCAAAGGACACACATGAAACCAACCGCTAACACTGGTACACAATGTCTATGACTTCCCAAGGACTTCCCATTTTTTGTTGTGGAAACAGAATGACTGTATGTTCTAGAGAATTCTCTGTGGACACCATCAAAGACATTGAGGGTAACCAACTATGTGGGCAGCAAGCAGAAGACTTCACACACAGAAAACTACTATGGTGTGTCAGTTGTCCTCTCTGGGGCGAGTCCACCATGGTCTGCCAAGCTGTTTGTGCTTGGCTCTTACCTAGTGCTCCACAGATCAAGAACATTACAACTCCCACGTGCACAGTGAGTCACTGTCAGGTAATCCAGACCTGTTGGTCTGTCCTATCAGAGGCTCCGGAGGGGCTGTGTGTGTGTGTGACATTGCTGTGTGATGGTGGGGAGGCGGGTTATCTAGTTGCCATGGTGACAGGGTTTAAACAGTAGCCCCTGCAATGGAATTTGTTGTTGCAGGGAACAGCAACGCAGCTCCCCTGGGCCTGTAGCACAGCTCCCCTGAGAAGGGAATAGCTCAGTAGAAGATATGCAGAGCTAAATACAAGAGTAGGTGCAGATCATCTCCTAGATTATCAAATGCCCCAAATGCACACTTCTCATGGTGTTGCTATGGAGACAACTACCAGACAGCCGGCTAACGCCTCACGGATAGGGACGGACAGGGAGATAGCCGGCTACCTTCTGCAACAGCACCACAAGTCAGCCACCGTCAGGTGGCAATGGAGATGTAAACAGTACAATGAACAAAACCCTGACCCCCCCCCCCCCCCCCCCCCCCACACACACACACACACACACACACAGGGCCACCTGGAGACCTAAAATAAAGCCTGGATACTCCATCTCCCCAGTACAAAGTCTCTGTCAAAAGTCCCCAGAGACAAAGGCTGAACAATACGGAGCCCTGTCCCATACCTCCCCTGTCCTGTCCGTCATGCAGCAGCCGCCCGTCTCACATCCAACATCAAACACATCCAGGCTGACGTTCCATGTGATCTCACTCAGGCCGGGACAAAGAGGAGGGAGGAAAACCGATCCTCTCCTGAAAGCAGATCACCTGAACATGGCTTTTCCTACAGGCCATGATGTAGCTGTGCAGGCGGCCTGTTAGGAAGCATGGAGGAGATCAGAGCAGCAATGATGGATGGTCTTCTGAGCCAACAGTACAGACAGCTCTGATGGATCACGCCTACAGAGCTGTTAGGAGACTGACTCGGCTCAGATCTTCATTAGAGCAGGCAGTGATACTGAACCACGTTGCAGCAATCAGAGCTTCGGCTCTTTCTAGACGAACGAGTTCAGATCAGATGATGCGTTTTTAATCGTGGAAGGGGGAGAACAAGCTGAAATCCAGCAGGAAGGTAGCTATTAGAGAGAGGAGATGGAGAAAGGGGGAGGGGGGGGTGGAGGAGGGGAAAGACAGACAGGGAGCAATGAAAAGCAAGGGAGAGAGAATGAGATGAGACAGACAGTGAGTTAGAGGCAGAGAGTGTTAGAGAGGCAGCATGTTAAAGAGAGAGAGAGAAAGCGAGTGTTAGAAAGATGGAGTGTTAGGGAGAGAGTGTTAGAGAGAAAGTGTCAGAAAGACCACAATATAGTTATTGCGCCAGGGGCCACTGCAGCATCATTAAACACCAGATAGAGGGGGGGGGCGCTGCATATGAGGCAGTAAATTCAAGTTGGAGCCTCTTTTCCACAGCCCCCCAGGCTCCTCTCAGCACATTCAGCAGACCCCACTAGCACTGCATGGACAATTAGGGGCAACCACCCCAGCACTGGGCTGAAAGATGGGGGAGGCTGGGGGCCAGGCTGGGGGAAGGCTGTGGTGCTTAGATGGGTGTGGCTGTGTGTGTCTTGGGGGTGGGGTGAGTATCACATATGAATACCATTAGGCTCATGTTCCAGACTGTACTGTACACTCTGACTGTGCTCACAGAAGGAATCCTCTGGAGACAGAGAGTCCCTGGATCCCAGTGCAGGTCAGCTCTCACCCAGGCCTCTGCTCTCACTAAGGCCTCTTCTCTTACCCAGGCATCTGCTCTCACCCAGGCCTCTGTGATTGGGGTCTGATCTTGATAACAGGGGGAAGTGTCAGAGCTGTGAGGTGATGACACAGCGTGGCACAGCTGGTAGCCTCCCACAATGCCTGGGCCAAGTGTGTGAGTGTCTGTCTGTCTGTGTGTCTGTGTGTGTGTGTGTGTGTGTGTGTGTGTGTGTGTGTGTGTGTGTGTGTGTTGTATGCCTACTGCCAGCATGACTTGCTACCTGCAGGCTTGAGTCACTGACTCAGCTAAATGCTGTTGTAGCTTCGCAGTTCTGGCTTGACAGGACTGATATAGAGAGAGATAGAAAGAGAAAAGAGAGAGACAAAGAGGCAGAGAGATAGGGATGATGAGAGAAAGAAAGAGAGAGAGACTGAGTCTTAGTCCCTCTACATTTCCCCAGCCTGCCTGTTCCTGCCCCGCAGTGTGTGATGAATGTGTGTGTCGCGCCGGGCTCCTATTAATAGCAGTACGAGGCAGAAGGTGTCAGGCTCAGGGATTGAGATGGCGCTCTCTCTCTCACACACACACACACCCTCTCTCTCACACACACACACCCTCAGTGACTCCACTGCAGACACAACCTGTTTGTTCCTCACACACAGGCTCCTCACATAAGGCACTCACAGAAAGGCACCTTGCACATGTAGGAATGCCTCTATTAAAGACAGACACTGGCACACGCAAAGACCAACACACACACACACAAACGCCAGATGTGTTGGAATTGGGCAGGGGGGCAGGGTGGGGAGTATATTCAACAGCAGCAGTCTGATGGATTTACAGCTAAAGGGGATTAACAACCTACTGACCCACTGACAACCCCGCCCCCATCCCCCTTCCTTTCACTAGCCAACCTGACAACCCCCAGAGCTGCCTGAAAGACATGGAGTTCTGCTTCCACTAACACCGCAGCACCTGAATCCAGCAACCCAGCAGCTACACCTGTATGGATGGGCCCCGGGTTCCCTGACGCAGCCCTGGCGTCCTCAGAGAGCCAGAGGCCTCAGCTGAGCCTCAGCATCTTACAGGCAAGAACTGGTTTGGATCTCGAAGGAGAATTCCAGAATTAAATTGAATTAATGGATTCATTTGTCGTTCTTTTCAAAAAGGGGACTGCTACAAAGATATTCCAAAATCACCCGTTACTACAAATAGGCCCAATCATGTTTCTTCAAGAACATTCTCTGTAGTTCAGTAGTTGGGTTTATCAAAGTGAGATGTTCCAGGGCTTTCATTGAGCGTCTGCAGATGGTGACCATGTGTTTACCTCGTGTGGTAGCTGCCAGGTCAGGTAGTGTGCTTACCTCGTGAGCTGGTTGCCAGATCAGCCACTTTCTGGAAGGCATCAAGAAAAGCTGCAGCTGCCACCACGGTTGCCCTGGATAACACATAGAACACAGACGGTCAGGTCAGGGTTTGGTCTGGTCGTAAACCACGCTTTAGACACACGTGTGCCGAGCACAGGACTTTGGTAATTTAGTTGGACGTGATTCAAGGACTGATAATCTGAATTTATGCGAGTGGGTGTGTGTGTGTGTGTGTGTGTGTGTGTGTGTGTGTGTGTGTGTGTGTGGGTGAGAGAAAGAGACAGAGAGAGAGAGAGAGAGAGAGAGAGAAAAGAACGAGAGAGAATGAATAAATGCATTTATCCATTACAGTTCATGCATTAAACTGTTTGTTTACTGACGTCCATACACTTGATCTAGATTCCACTAAGCCTTCTGAAAGCATGGGATTGCAATTAACTCCTTAATTGCCGGTAATGGCAGAAAGAGCAGATGAAGATTAGAGCTCTTCATCACAGATGGTCTATCTAGCCCAGCAGCGTTGACATGTCTGGAATGTGTGACCGAACGGCTGCAGACGAGCAGGACGCCAGAAATCTGCAGCGCTCATCAAAGGTGCCCGGACCTTGAGCACCAGAGCACGTCACGTGATCCAGATCGCAAAGCTGAGACGTGGACCCAGGCAGGACTCCTGTCGCGTGTCTCAGATATGTCAGCAGATATGAACCAGATATTGAGAAGACAGGGTAAGATAATGTCAGGCTGGCTGGTGGTGTTCTCCAGATAGATATATAACATGGGCCTGGGACTTAAACTGTACAAGTAGATGCTACATGAACCTGCTACTTCTTATTTCTTAAAGGTATAGGCTTTCAGTTAAAAAGGGTTTATCCCCTACACCTATCTTGTTTAAGCCAATTAGAAAGTTTGAGTATTGTTTGGTCACACATAAAGATCAGTGCCAGTG
Source organism: Neosalanx taihuensis (assembly GCA_030340665.1). Classification (NCBI taxonomy): domain Eukaryota; kingdom Metazoa; phylum Chordata; class Actinopteri; order Osmeriformes; family Salangidae; genus Neosalanx; species Neosalanx taihuensis. The sequence continues at coordinate 11,257,652 of CM059294.1, forward strand.
GAATGTTGAATTTATGTTCACATTTTCAGCTATGTTTCAGCAATGCTTTTTCAGCCAATTGCCTTCGGCAAGGCAGGCCTTCCTCTTTTGCTTTATTGTGTGAAACTACTGTCAATCAAACTTAGCAGTAGGAAAGTTCAGAAAATAATTGGGGATGCAGTTTCTCCCATTGGGATTAATTGTATAACGTTACCTATTGCAGCTTTAGGGTTGGAGACGAAAGCAAGTGCTTTGGTAGCGGCCACAGACGCCATGTTGTGTGTGCGGGTTGTTGTTGAGTGCGAAAAAACCCGAAACCAAAACTGCCTCGGTGGAACATCAACACAGAAACACCCAGACAACACTGGAGGGATCACTATGGAAACAGTCAAAGCAGGTTGCTCAGACGTAAACAGGTACAGGAGATTGCAGACAAAGAAGAATGAAACTCCGCTGGCCAACGTACTAGGGGGTTGCCCTGCTGAGATGGGAGATATTGTGTGTCTGTGTGTGGGTGCGTTCACGTAGACATGCAAACAGGTCTGAGTCTCTCAATACAGCTCATCCTAGACGAACTGAAGGAGTTCTACTGAAGTCAACTAACATTCTAGAATGAATGCACAAGGCATTCTTTTATCATTGTGGTCGTGTCATTTAGAGGGTGATAGCGTGGCAGCAGGATGAGGGCGTGTTGTACAGTACACACAAACACACGCATCCATTTGACTCTGCGGGAGCTTGAGGAACTGTTTGCTTCCCTGGGTTCAAGAGAACATTGCTCATTGTCATGCATGTTCTATAAACAGAGACAAATATCCCCACTCAGGGGAAAGGAAACACCATTATTTCTATGTTAGGAGCCAACAGCCTCTGTCAGACTGAGACACAGTCCTACCCTGCAGTTGCTGATGAATCTGCAGAAGCCTCTGAATGTCACAGAGTCCCCACGGCTCTGAGGCCTTCTTGAAAGACATCTGTGCTTGATGCGTCTACACTTAACTGGAGAGTGCTCTCACTGAGAACAACCAGAGAAGCTCAACACAAGTCTCATTGGAGTGCTTGGTAATGCCATGGTGCCTGGATCCTGGGTTATCTTGCTAGATGACCAGTATATCAAAGGTAAGACTTTTGGCTACAAAGAGAGGGTGGGGCATGTAAAGGTTGTGGTTACACTGTGATTGCCTTTGGTCAACCTTGTTTTATATATTTTTTGAATAAAGCCAAAGCCACAAGGGAGGACACCAAAAAAACTGATTTTGGCCCCAAAATACAGAGATGACTACAAACTATAATTGTGAAACTTCCTAGCCGCTTTGAACGAAGTGAACCAGGCTAAATTACAGAGCACTTACCCGCTAGATGTCATTACAGAGTACAGGGTAGAGACACTCAAACTGTACTTTGAGTGCCCTATCTAGCCACCCTGGCCAGAGCAGCAGCACTTCACTCCTGTTAAACACCTGCCCTGCAGATGCTGCCTCTGGCCCACCCTACTACACATGGCCCACCCCACCACACATGTCCCACCCTACCACATATGGCCCCACTCCTCCTTCCTGCCCCCAACACTCTCTGTCATACCTCCTATCTGTAGCTACTTCCACAGGTATACCCCAGCTTTCGAATCAAACAAACCCTTCAGTAAAACTATCTATTGGAGCTCTCTGTCATGAGACAGGGAAACCAATAGTATGTATATACACTAAGGGCATATGGTTTACAAACAGATGGTTTACAAACTTTACAAAGTCCAGTGACCAACACACACACAAACACACACGAGACTCACCTGAGTTGAGACTGCAGTTTCCCAGCTTTGCTGATGAAGTCCTCCCAGATGGGATAACTGGTCTGTAGGCATAGAACAGAAAACACATAAATCATCACTAAGGAAACTAGAACACACATCACTTCCTTTCATTAGCCAACATTTGGTTTTGAGAGCACTTCAAATGAATTTGGACAACAAAACAAAAAAAAGGTTACTTGTTAGATTTGTCAATAACCGAGATTAGCACGAAGCGAGGCACAGGTCTAATGTTGTTAACATTCGTGCCCTAAGGAAGGTCGTCCAGGGCAACCCTACACCCCATAACAGACAGCCTGCCTCCCAGACACATTTGCCCACCGGACTGTCTGGTTGGACACACTGCTCACATGAAACATACAAAAGTGTGCTTGAATTAGTTGACTGGTCTATGAGGTGCATTGATAAAAGTAGGCAGTGTGTTTCCCAGCTGGACCTTTGAAAGGCATGTTAAGCCAAATAAAGCCAAGTAAAGCTACTTTTCATTGGACATAAGCGATAAAGCCTCGGATTAAACTTTTGTTTGTAACCACAGATAAAAACTAAAACAATTATCAGAGAACTTAATTGGAGGCTTAGAGGTTGGCATCCAGCTGACAGTTTGACCTGGCCTGACCATGTCAAAGCCTAGTAACCTCCAGGTCACCATGAATTCCGACCGTTCCTTTACCCCATAGCAGCTGGGAAATCTGTTTATTGTGCCACCCTATAGGCTAGATATTATTTCTGACCAAGTATCCAACATATGGATAAAATGTCCTATTTTTGAGCGAATCTCTGCGCACAGATAATGAGCTAACTAGCGGTGGAACTACTCGTGACTCGAAGATTATGTCCTTAAGTCTTTCTTTGATGACCTCTCCCTGGTTGGAGCCAAATCATCTCCTGTGAAGTGGGGCGAGACAGGCAGGTCACTCGGTGCCTGCGTGGATGTTAGACAGCCACCAACAACCATTTCCCTGGGATTTTACACACTACCATTTAAAGTACCGTTTTTTCCAGTTAACTCCGCTCGCAAAATATGCACCCCGGCTCTGATGAATGTAAAAAAGAAAGAAGCATCAGTCTTGTACTTACTTTCATGTCTCCGATAACACTTTGGAAAAGTCCCCCGAGCGCACTGCATTCCTTCTCGATAACAGCCTCCATTTTCCGGACCCACTGATGGTCAGTTAGTGGTCACTTTAACTGGTCACACCTGACGGAAAAACCTATGCCTTCCAAGAACTTGGCTAATGAGAAAAATCTGTCCTTTATGTATTTATTTCTGTTTCGGTGGGGGGATGTTTATCCGTAAACCCGTACGTTATTTTTGATGCTAGCAACACTCCTACCTTTACCTGAAATACAACAACCCAGGACGGAGCCTGTGGCTGGGTTCAAAGCTCCCTCAAAACAGGGGTGAGAGAACCGAAGGCAACGAAATTAAAGCCCCCTCTCTATTCCACTCTGAGAAACGGTCCATGGTTCCCTCGCCGATATCATTGTGATAAACTAAATCGGATATACAAAGTCACTGATAAATCCAATAAGGTTGTATAGTGTGTTCGACAAGAGCACTGAGCAAGCAGCGTAAATTCCGATGGAGACTCTAACTGTCTCACAAACACAATACAAAGCCGAGTAACCGTGTCTGGGAGTAAAGGATGGTTGCCAAGTTTCATCTATCCCCCCTTTTAAGGTTCTCGAGACCTGCACGTTAGCTTTTTGCTCTCTTCCCTATGTTTAATTAGACCAGTGGTTCTCAATCCTGGTCCTCAGGGCCCACTGTCCTGCAGGTTTTAGATGTTTCCCCCTTCCAACACACCTGATTCAAATGAAGTGTAATTATCAGGCTTCTGCTGAGCTTCATAGTGACTCATTCAATTGAATCCGGTGTGTTGGAGCAGGGAAACATCTAAAACATGCAGGACAGTGGGCCCTGAGGACCGGAATTGAGAACCACTGAATTAGACCAAGACCAGACATCATCTATTGGGCTTCCTACAAATTGTTTCCTAATATGTTTCTTTAGAACCAATATTTTACCATGAATACCCTCACATATTTAAGGAAAAGCATCCAGGGTTCAGGATACGTAAGGTTATCGGTTTTGATCTATAATTAATACGTTATTCATCTTAACCGAAGACTTTGAAAGCCACGTCAACTTAGTTTTTTAATTTCAAACCTGGCAACCCTAATAGTTGGAAGAACTGCAGCTATTATTTCTGTAATCTTGCACCACCTAGTGACTACAAGAGCAAAATGCCAGAGCGGTCAACTGTGTGTAACCAAACAGCGCCAGCAGCCTAGCTAGTAGGTAGTATACCTGAGAAACAATTGAATGATTCTGTAATGATTGCAATGTAATGATTCCGTACCGGGAGAGGTCTCCCTTGCCTCGCAGTTAGATATTAAGATGGATGAATTTGAAGAGATGTAGAGAGAGCACGTTTGCACGTATTTGCCATTATCTAGCCTATTTTTTATCAGGTACTGTTTCATCAGTAGGTTATACTATCTTATTTATCGACGTGTCTGTTGCCAGCCACCACGTGAGAGGTGAAACACCTGACAGGTAACTGTCAACAGACTAATAAACGCGTGTTCATGGTCACATCTCCAGCAGCTGGTGCTGTGTTATCACGCAAATGCTCATGACTGTATATCTGATATGGGTTGCTTTATGGCCTTTCCTTTGATCTTCCGGATGGTAAAATACACAGAAGTTCACTGATGTGTGATAACATTGCCATATTATATAGAAACTTAGTATATGGTATAGTGTTTCTTAAACAATTTCGTTAATTCCTGTGTTTAATGATGCTTCTTAACAATGTAATTTGTGTTCACATTAATATATAAACATTACCCATGTACACATACATTAATGTGCTTCCTAATGATGTAATATAAATGTGTGTACATATGTAAAATTGATATATTAATATGAACACAAATTACATAATTAAGAAGCACCAATTAATATTGTGAGTGTGTGTACAGTGTGTTAGCTGTATCCGAGTGGAGGTCAGATGAATTCTTGTGATCCATGCAGGGAGGAAACCATCACTGCCTTTCTTGATGAATGGGGCGGAGTGGTTTCCATGGAAACCCACGCTCTCCACCAGACACCATACTGTGCTGCAACGTCTTCTGTTAATACGTCTTCCTGTTCCATTAGAATCCCACCTGGGCATGCTCAGACGGCCTCTAGTCATCAGAAATGTATTCTGTTGTAATAATCGTGTATAAACAGACAAATTTGGCACCAGTGTTAAAGTAAGCCTTTAGGACATAGCATACAACCCTAAAAGCAGTAGACTAAATTGTTTGTCATTGGGCATCTGTTTCACTCAGCCCCCACCTCACCCGCCACTCCCAGATAACAAACCAAACACAGTCTACCATGACACATCTCACTGAACAATGAGAGCAAACAGCAAGTGATGTAAGCCTGTACCCACTTAAGACTAGAATAATACAAGTTCATTGGGTGCTTGTGTAGTGTCCTGTTTGCCTAAGAGGTATATGGCTCATTGCAGCTTTGCAGAAAGTCACCCACAGTGAATTAGGGTCCCTTTTTCCTCTTGAGTTGCTAGACCTTCTTTTAGCCTGCCGCATCATTACACTGTGCTATCTGTCTGTGGAAAAGTGTATCTGTGTTGGAACTGGGTGCCTTCCTTGATATTTTATAGAAAACGCAAACTACTTTGCATTAATTTTAAACCATCTCTTTTTCATTTTAAACATCACATATCAAAACCCAATGTCTAAAATTATACACAACAGGAGCATGCACATAATAAATCCCTAAACCATTTGACACTAACTGATACCAAACAAAAACTTACAACAAATAAAACTTATATAACAGAAAGCCATCACATATAAAGATCAGCGTCACTGTACTTCACTGCACTAAATTCAACAACACATACCCACATAGCTTTTCACTACTCTACATGCAAGAACAATTTCTATGACTCACCCCCTTGTCTACAGGCTTAACCAACCCACCAGCTGTGTCTCAGTAAGAGTTTAGATATCAGCAGTGATTCTGCCCATTCAGAAATGGCAGTTTGAGCGCCAGACCAGAGCCATAGGTAAGTGGTGTAAATGAATGCAAAGAAAATGATCCTCCCCTCTCTGGGCAGCCTAGGGATGAGCCTTCACCCCCAGACACAAAGCCAGCTCACTCTTCTGGATCTTTCCATCCTTGTTGACGTCGCAGTGGCCAAGCAACACAGCTCGCAGCTTGTCCAGCTCAGGCCCTGTGATGCTGGGCTGGAGAGAGGAGGAAGGTGGGGGAGAGAGGAGGAAGTTAGGGGAGAGAGGAGGAGGGTGGGGGAGAGAGGAGGAGGGTGGGGGAGAGAGGAGGAGGTTGGGTAAGCAAACAATATGTACACTTAAGCCTGTAAAGATGTGTTCACATGAAGTGTATCTTTAGGTTGTTCAAATGTTTCCATAAAGGTACCTTCCACTTACATCAGTGGCTGTGCTTTTAGTAAAGACGCCTGCTTACCTTGACTAGTTCCATCATGTCTTTAACAAAACCATCCACCTCAGGCCCCTCCAATGCTCCAGTCTTGCTCTGTCAAACAGGTAAGGGGGATAAGCTTTACACAGCTTCTACATCACAGTGATGAGAATATTCTTCAAACAAAGATATATCAATATAATATATAAGAAAAACACATGATCAGACAGTATTGAAAGGCAATCATATATATATATATATATATATATATATGTACAACATGCATGTTACAATATAAGCATTAATATACCAATATCTAGTTTTTGATTGGTCTAATGATTTGAATGATTGTAATCCTATTCATCCATGAAGACCTGGGGTGACATTATAGGATGAGCTTGTTGCATAGCTACAGAAGGACAGCATTACAACACAATGAAATATAATCGTTTCCTGTTGGGCACGTGTTTCCTTTTAATCTGAAAGGAAGCATTACATCTACATCTTGTTTTTTCCCTGACAGGCTCACTCACAACATCATAGTGGTCAAAGATTTGTTCAAAGTCTCTCTTCCTCTCCTCTTTGCTGCAGGCCTGTAGAAACAGAGCAGCAGATTATTTGTGTGTTTCTTGAGAATATCAAACTGTGGAATACTTTAGACCAGTGGTCTTCAACCCTGGTCCTCAGGACCCACTGTCCTACATGTTTTAGATGTTTCCCTGCTCCAACACACCTGATTCTAATGCATGGGTCATTATCTAGCTCTGAAGAATCCTGGTAAACGATCATGCATTAGAATCAGGTGTGTGGGAAGGGGGAAACATCCAAAACATGCAGGACAGTGGGTCCTGAGGACCAGGGTTGAAGACCACTGCTTTAGACGAAGAAGGCAGGGACTCACGTCCAGTTTGAACTGAAGCAGGAAGTTCTCTTCCAGAGCCAGAATTCTATTAGGGGAATTCAATTTAACTCTTATTAGGACAGAAAACCCTTTTGATATTGAAACAAGAAAAGTAAAAGAGCAAATCCTAGAAATTTCCATGGAGCCAATCAAAACAGTCACATTCCTTCCAATCTCCCCAAACATGTTGCGGTTGACACAAGAACACCGAACATAGTCTAGAAAAATGACGGAAGGGTATAATACCTGGCCAAATCGTTCAAATCCAAGCGTCCATCTTTGTTTTTGTCAAAGATCTTCATCTGTTAAAAAGAGTGATTGGTGTATGTTGAACCATTTTTGTTAGTCTGAGGGTCTCCAGAACAATTTTGAGTGCACTTACTGTGGACCAATTACTGACGTGACATACGAGACAGGATATGACAAATTACATGATACAACTAAGTCATTCCAGATGCAGTGCTAGCAGGTGGTAAACAGACTTAGTGTGACCAGATAGTAACGGTTTCTCCTGAAGCTCTGGTGATTGAAAGTCAGAGAGTTCCCTTGTCTGAGGTAAAATAATTCATTTAAAGGGCAGAAAGCTCAGCTGGTGTCTGTCAGTCTGTTTGAAGCGCTGTGACCTCCCTGTCTGCTTGGAGTCAAAGCTGTTCTCCTGTAAATGGGGTTATGAGAGTATAGAGGGTGTGAGGTCGGAAACAGGTGGCTGAGCGCTAAGGGAATTGGGCTGGTAATCAGAAGGTCACAGGTTTGAATTTCAGCCGTGCCAACATTACTTTGTGTACTTGGGCAAGGCACTTCACTCTGCTTGCCTCGGGGGACTGTCCCTGTACTTGCTGTAAGTTGAGCTGGATAAGCGTCTGCTAAATGACTAAATGTAAATGTAGAGGACAATTTAACGTTTGGCTGAGTTACAAGGTCTGTAATGGAAGCGTCTCTGGAACAGTGTATTAGCAGATAGGAAATCTTGGACATGCTCCACAGCATTAATAGTGTACATAGTGTACAGTGAGGTTTCTATTAATTAAATATAAATGTAACTTCATACAGAACGTTCATGTCGTGTTTTTAAATCCTAGTGTTTTGTTACTAGCATCAGCTGAAATGCTTGATGGTGTGCCAAGATGAAGATGAGCCAAAAACTATTTTATGGACCAAGTGCTGGACACAGTAAAGGGTATTGGCTGCATTAAGTTAATTAGACTGTGTTTGATCTCATAGATGACACCCTGCAGTGGAATAAATCACAAAATGTTTGGGTTGCACTGCTGCTTGCATGTGCATTTTTCTTTCAGGGAAATATAATGATGATGACTCTTACCATGGCATCTGTGTACTCCTCCAGTTTGCTGGGGGATACAGTTGTCTGTTGTTGTAGAAACAGATCTTTTAGGAAATCCTGTTTTAAAAGACAAACACATCAGTGAAAGAGTTAAACAAACTAGGGTTATCGCTTGACACACTGGTGCAGACGATTGTTCAACTACTAATTTAGGGAATTAAACATACTTCTTTGAGGAGACTTCTGTCTGTTTACAGTAAGATCAAAAGTCAAAATTACCTTCAGCTCTGCTGCAGATATGTACCCACTGCAGTCTGCGTCATACTTTCTCCAGATCTATAGAGCGAGAGACTAAATATTTTTCCATTCACAACAAAACACACATATTTGCTCATGACATACCCACATCAGATATATACAGTGCAGATCAGGTTGTGTATCAGGTTAAACCAATGTTACAGGAACTGGCATTTTCTATTAGAGTTTGCATGCCAAGCACACAAGGTGTGGTTTAGCTGTTTACTGATCTGTCGTTAGTTGACTGGTCCATTAGCTCCAGATTATAAATACAGCAGTAAATTAGGTTTAAATTCTAATTCACCTGTTATTGCCAAATAACATATATTTTAAGAGCCTCTGGATGTGATCCCAGACCACCTGATAGGGCACTAAATAGTTTGACATAGAGCTTCTCAAAGAGATAAGCAAGGTTATGAAGGATCAACAGTGGTATGTTCCCAATCGGTGTGGATTACTGCACCATACAGTAACTCGTCCCACGTTGTAGTTCATTCCCTTGGTAGAAATCTTCTTGTATTATTACTTCACATCATGACAGCTTCCTGGTCACTTTCTACGTCAACCGTATTTCCAGTGGTGTGTGCGACAACATGGATCTATTATCTTTCTATGGTCAGTGCTTTGGTCAGGTCTATAGTGCTCAACCTCTGGAACACACTGGAAGAAAAACAAAGAAGGAACATTTCCTCTACCTGCATAAAGTGGACACTGTTGTCCAGGGCTGCCTCCCGGCGAAACACCAGCAGGAAGTTCTCATCCTCGGGTAAAATCATGTTGGCCAGCTGAAACACAAGGTCAGAGGCCATGGGCTATGAAGGAGAAATACTGATGCTACCAATCACTTGTTCTTCCACACACTGTGGCAGACTGCCATCTTGGACTACACCCTTTCCACCGCCTCCTATCCTCCGTCTCCGCAGAGGCACTTCAGCTTAAGAGGGGGTGAGGCTAGCCCCGTGCAGAGACAGCCAGCTTGGCTGTGGTCCAGAAGAACCTGTTCCTCTACTAATCAAGTTGGGTCTCCATTAGAGGATTGAGTTGCGCATCCAGCACATCCAGTCAAAAGTGCTACAAACAGACGCAGCACAGAACAAATGCAATGCACCAAGTTTACAGGTCAGGTGTCTAAAAACGGTGCCAACAGTCAGAAATCCTGAAGATCCTATTAACTCTCTTTTCTGCCATCTGTCCAAGGGAATGAATAAATTCATTGTGAAGACTTCTTATTGGACCACTCTGCTTATTCATTAAGCCATCTGTAAGTGCAATCTAGAGGTACTCTCAACCTCCTTAATCATCTGTACCACTGTCCATCACAACCTCTTCACTCTGAACAACACGGAGCAGAGCTCCAGCAAGTCCCTGGGGGAAAAAAAGCTATAGCCTCAATGGAGAGAACCACTGAGAGAAGAAGACTGAAGAACTGAAGGTTAAGGAAGAAGGATGGAGACAAAGAGGGAAAGATGGAGAGGGGGATTCCATTGTCTTTAATATACCTCCTGGATCTGCAGGCGTCCATCGGCAGTGACGTCATATGCTGACATGAAGCGTTGCTTCAGTCTCTTGACCCTGTCCTCTGTCACTTTCTCCTGGAAGGACAGAGCAGGGGTCAACACCTGGACATGGAACTAGTGTCATCAATCAGTCAGTTACCATGACCACAAAGGCAGGTAGACGACAGCAGGGCAAGGTCAGATATGGATTCTGCTGTCTGACTGGACTACTTTATCCGTATAATGTATGCTAGCACAATGTGTCAACTGCAGGCTATGTAAAATTACATTGCTGTTGGTCAAAGGTGCCAAGAACCACTTAAAGCAATCATTTCTTAAGCAAATTAAGATGGACGATAGACCATTCAGCCTACCATTACCAGGGAGTAGGCAGAACTTTTTATTACACACTGTAGCATAGCAAATTGTAGAATGCATCTTATCGGTGTAGACAAGCTCATCAGTGGACAGTAGTCTAACTTTGATTACAGAGGTAGTGTGTCAGGGTGTAAACTGTATCTTAGTGCATCAGAGCGAATTATATATGGCATTTACATAGGACCAGTAGAGGGGACTGCACACATAAAAACACCCACTTGCAGACTTACAGGAGCCAGAATCTCTGGTCAGCCAGGTGCTGCTTAGCAACTGTTGGTTAAATGAATAATGATTTTTTTTTCTCTCCCCATTCAATGGTTCCAATTATAGAGCTTGGCTATTACCTGGCAGTGAACATGAATGTTTTTATTAACATTTGAATGAGTTTTTTCCTAGAATTGATTTCATTGAATTTCATTGTTTAATGAACTTAGGCTGACATTGAAATAAAACTAAATGTCTAAAATACTTTAATCACAGTTGACTTGCACAAGCTTAAATACAGTACGTTGTGAGCTCTTCCCTGACTAACGCCGCGGACATAATGTTTTCCGGGAAACCCATCTGCAAAGCACCACCAACCAGTCAAATCACTTAGGACAAGGGCAAGCAGATGTTGTTTTTGAGAGCGGGATGATACAAAAAAATACAACAGTGTATATAACAAACATCCAAAAGGAACATCCTGACATGTAATATCCTTTCTACTGTTCTTTATTAATACTCAGAAATTCAATTATTAAGTTGAATACACTAGTAATTAGATATGTTGCTTGAATCAAATGCGTTAATAATGACATCAATATTGCAGCCATTTCACTGAACGCGTCACCAGTAAGTTCAATACAGGGAGTTTGGATGCTCTGCGGGACATCAAGGTGCGCGAATGTTGGTTCATCTGGTTTCTACAATTGGTCATGATTTTATTCCAATAGGGATATTACAGGTTTGAACATCAGCTGACTTACCTCTGGACCCAACTTCTTCATCATGTGACGGAAAAAGTCATCCAGCTCTGTACCCTCAATGTAACCATTATCTGGAAAGTCACATATACAAGGACTCACTTCAAACAATAACTTTGTAATGTGTTCCAGATTTAGGCTTCTATTTTCTACATGATATCTTCGAGGATTCAAAATGTTAATTTAGGATTAATCTATGATTACATAAATTTCCCATTATTCTCACCGTCGGCATCAAAGTGTTGCCAAATTTCCAGGAAACCTGCTGCATCCAAGTGATCAAAAGCGCACTCCATTTTGATGTCTTGCACGATCTAGGCGTTTTGATGACTACAAGACGCTCAATGAGAAGTCAACTGCTGTCTGCCTTTCAACTTACAATAGGGGCCCCTAAAAGTGATCAATTCTCAAACCACACCTCCTTATGACGTTGACGAATAAAACGGACAAGCGCACAGTGTCACTCGTCGCTGTGTAGGTCAAGTGACAATAAAGCAACAAAAAAGTGACCGTAAAGCAACAAAAAAGTTACAATAAAACAAAAAAGCACAAAATTGTTATTTCTTTTGTAAATATACTGCATGTTGGTTCTTATTTGTCACTGATTTCCGCGCGTGAGCACTGAAAAGCTCGAGCACGACTCCTAGAGGGTTGTTTTTACCAACAAAAACCTCCAATTCCATACAATTGGAATGACCATATCTGCAGCTTGTAAAATTATTTTAATTGGTATAAATATTCACAAAAGGAAATGTCCACATACAGTAGAATGCTTTAGTAAAACATTAATGTGTTTATGCATAAAAATGCACAATACAGCCTAACCAAATACTTGAGGAAGAGCAACAGTGATACAATGACAGTTTTTCTTTTAAAAATGACACATTAAAGATCGAAGACTTGCTTGATCTTCTTTGTCATTAAAACAATAGTTGATTGTGTATTAAAAATGTTGACAAAACAAAAGACAATTACCTTCTGTAGTATTAACACAATGTACATTTAAAATAAAAGGCATAGAAACACCATCAGCTGGTTTTAACCAAATAAATTATACATACATTTTGTAGTGTGCTTAGTAACATAATCAAAATAGGATTTTGCGTACATACACACGTGTGTATATATATCAGTATGTTTATTCTAAACATAGTGTATATATTAGACGTGCAGATGACAGAAACACACATACATATGTATGAAAGCGCATATATACATACAGTACACCTTGGTCACACCATGCATATTGGACACACAGGTAACCCACACACAATCATAGCCTCTTTTTAATCTCAAAGATTCAACACAAGTTCATTGTATTATAGAACAAACAGAACACAGCCAGCTGCTTTTAAACTCAGAACCCCAAAGTTAAGATACACAGAGTAGAAAATAAAGTAGAAGAGCAGTTAAGATGAAATCATTTGTTTGTGTGACATCGGAAACGCACCTTTAAGGACATGACATCATATAGAACTTTTGCCTGAAGGAAGTGAAGGGTCTAAACCGAACAGACGCCATCTTGGAAAAAGTGCAGCAGCAGTAGGAAGCCACACAGCCAGTATCTGAGTAAACAGAGTAAGGTCCTCTCCTAAACAAGGATGCTGTTCCACAGTAACACTGCCCACACAACATCAGAACAGTGCTGCAGCCAGGTTATTATTAGAGTTATTTCAAGTGTACTACAGTCCTCTTGGAAGCATTAAAAGGTCAGAGAGACTTGACAGCTCTCAGAGCTAACACAGCGTTACAGTTAAAGCACAGTGCAGTACATGGTTGGCCTGTATTTGCAAATACGAAGGATGCACTTGATTTTGTTCTCACCCACTGCCATGACACCAGTGGATTGGTACAATAAATGCCAACTGAGAGGCCAATCAAAACCTCACCTCAATCACACATAGAAATACATGCTCTCCAATCATTTACGTCTCTAATTGTCCCAAGTGAACAGAGCCTGGGGCTGAGGCTACAGAGGCTGGGGGTGAGGCTACAGAGGCTGAAAGAGGCTTAGGTTAGGCTAAGGTTTTTCCTGATAGCAGGTTGAGACGACAGTCAGAAAGCTACTCTATTACCATGCATAGAAATACAATTCTCTGAACGAAACCTATATCCTCTAATTCATTTGAATGGTGATGGCCTTTCAAAGAGAACTCATATTTCTATAAGGTGCAGAAGACATGTCGATCCTCGTACAGTAAGTTGTCTCATATGAAAATAAAGTCTTTGTCTGCTTCCTCCCCCGAGTCAGAGGTCTTCCTCCCTGGGCCGTGGTCCTTCCTGTCAGGATTGGGGGAGTGTTCAGTGGACTTGTGGTCATTGGAGGTGGTGCGGTTGGGGCTGGACCGCTGGGCTGGGTCAGACACACTGGCTGACCTCCCTGAGACGAGAGGACACAAAGTATACTTTAAAAACACCAGGGGGCGATGTTTGCTACCGATTGAGAACAAAGAACTTCCACCAGAAATGCCCTGTTCGTACATATACACATAACATTAAGTAGTAAGATTACGCTAACCTTATAAAATTACACAAATAAAACACAAAACATTCGTAAAGGTAAAGTTTCGTGAAAAAAATACAGCTGATTTTCAAACAAGTAGCAAGACTTCTTTCAACATTCAAATGCGTTAAGAGACAATAACCGGACAGATGACATTTGTTAGTTCAGCATGTCAGTTCTTTGGAAATATGGATGTCTTAGGTGCTGGTTGGAAAGGATCACCAACAGTAGGCGTCATTATGGAGAACTTAGAAGACAGTCCCCCCCCCCAAAAAAAACAGTCTTGGGTTGAGAACTACAATAATGAGCCTGACTGCTGTGACCCGTTCCTGGGATGACAGAAGGATGAGGGAAGTTAGCGGATGAAAGGAGCGAAGGATGAGCAGGAAGGAGGAGAGGGAGCAACACTTAGAAGGAGGAAGTTGTCCCTGGATATTGATTTAGGGTCAGTTTAGGGTTTTGTCCCTGATGGTCTGAATTTAGAGAAGATGCAATGATCCCAGATCAGTATCTAGAAGCAACTTTGTTGATGAGAGCGGTGATAGGGTGAAGGAGAAGGGGATCTAACCAGGCCAGGGGAGGGACTTCCTGCTTTCATGCTCTCCCACTTCCTCTGCGGAGGCAGTGCTGCAGGATGATTGTGGAGAGTGTCGGACCCTGGCCACAGGTAGCTCCACTTCCTGGTCGGAATCAAATACGCTAGCGTCTCCCACCTGGTCTACTGGGAGAGGGTGAAGTCTGAGCTTTAGAACTTGTCAATCAGTAAGTATGCTCACCTGTCAGCATATCTGCTAGCACAGACACACCCTTCATCTCTCATATCAGACTGAAACTCTTGAATATGGTCTCCTATGAGTCTAACATGTAATCTACAACCAATTCTGTATAATTATTTTATTTCTTATCAAGATCACGGTGATTGCCCCGTAACCCTCAGCAGGGCTGTGAAAGCTACCACCAGCAGGAGGGGGAGACAATGATTTGGAGGAATCTGGAAGAATCAGATTCTGATTCTGATTCCCGATGCAGGGACACAGCAAGGGGGTGCATGGCAAACACAGCACGTAAAATACAACATAGACACAAACACATCTCACATTGACAGACAGATTCAAACTAGCAGCATTTGCATCAAATGGCAAGATGGGATTCGACCAAAGACAATGTGAACGACTGGATATCTTTCCCAAAATATTTAAACAACCATTCAGCAACTAAACAACTAAATAGCTTGGTCGTATGGGTATTGGGACGCATCCCTACCTTCTTTTGCTGGGCTGGTCTTACTGGCTAAACTACCCAGGAGAGGACTGCGCGGGCCCTCCTTCTCCAACGGCGCCTTCTTGAGGCCAGAGGGCTCATCTGAGAAACACAGAAAGTGTATCACTCACAGTGCTAGTGAGCTCGGCTCCAAAACACCACCTCTATGGAGAGCAGCAGTGTGGCGCTGGGAAGCTTACCTATGCTCCTGCTGCTGCTGGTGCGGGGTTTCTGGGGGATGGAGGGTCGGGCAGCCAGGCTGGGTTTGGCCCCCTGGGGGGGTGGGGGTTTGGGACTGGCATGGCCCGTTCCGGAGGAGGGGCTCCGGACTCTGGAAGCTGCCTCTGGACGGGCGTCGGCCCCACGCGTGGGAGGCCTTTCAGGGGATACTCTGGCCTCTGTCCTGATGGAGCCACTGGGAGACCGGCTCTCTGGTGTGGGGGGCTTAGCTGATTACACACACACACACACAGGAGGTAACAGATGACACACAGCCAGTGTATGATAACACAAGTGGGGCCTTCACTGAGTGCATTAGGCTTGCTCACTGTCACATGGAAATCACATGTGACAGCTGTGTGTGGGATGGGGCATGCAGAAGTCAGGAGTCTCCTAACCTGTCCCACTGCTGTCTGGGCTGGTTGGCTGGTCCTGACCCTGAAACAGGCAGCACAGCTGCTCAGTCAAACACACGCGCTAGCAAACTAGTCCTAGTTTGCTGAAAGATGTGAAATATATCTGAACAGTAGGTGGCGATCTGTATGTTAAAATGGGCTTGGCACCCCCATCACCCCCCCCCCCACACACACACACACACACACACACACACACACACACACACACACACACACACACACACACACACACACACACACACACACACACACACACACACACACACACACACACACACACACACACACACACACACACACACACACTCTCTAGGGCAAACAGCCTTTTTAGCAGGACAGTGTCGCAGAAAGTATAGCAGGCTGACAGAACAAATTGTGAAGAAGATTCCATGTATGAATCAATTTCTGACAACCTGGTACTGGAGCATGTGTGACCACTTTGAACGGTTATGTGCCTGTAAGTGTATGTGTGTACGTGTGTGTGATAGCAATGATTCCCCCAGATGGCCAATAGAAGATGAAATCTGAGTATGGTCCATCTGGTCTGCCTTCAAGGCCTGAACACACACACACACACAATTATCATAGAGAATTCAAAGCGTTGGGTTTGTCTCTGATGGATGCGTGAGTCTACAGAGGTAGTTTGGTAGTGTGTGTTTGTGTGTTGGCTTGGAGTGCATGGGTGTCCAGCTAGGGTGCTTGCCAATACCCTATGAGTGGGAGAGAGCACCGGTCCTACCTTGTGTGACCCTGCAGCTCTCCTCTCCTGCTTGGCCTTCATCTCCGCCAGCAAGCCGCTGCCCATCACCTGCACCCCGTAGCGCCGGCCTCCCTGGGGGCTTCCCCGCCCCTCGCCCCCCTCCCAAAGCTCATCCATGGAGTCCGGCGTCCGCAGCTCCTCAGAGCGGTCCGAGCTGCTGCTGTAGTCTGTGGGCTGGCTACTGCTCTCCCCCTTCCCCTCCCCCTTACTATCATCCCTGCTGTCCGCCCTGCCCCCACCTCTGCCCTCTGCCCTGCTGTCCCGTTTACCCTCCACCTTGGCGTCCCCCCGATTCTCCTTAGGCTTTGGAAGCTCAGGTGTCGGACTCTTTAGCCCCCCCCGAGGGGAGGAGGGCTCCTCTGGTACTGAAGCCACAGGGGTTTGGGCTGGGGCTGGGGCTGAGGCAGGAGCTGGGACCGAAGCTGGGGCCAAGACCTGGTTCTTGTCAGACTTTGAGGAGCGAGACTTGATGAGGTTGAGGAAGCCACCTTTCTTTTTCTTCTCTCCGTCCTGAGAGTCCTGGTTCTTCAGAGAGCGCCTGGGAGAGGGGGTGGTTGGAGGGGGGTGGGGAGGAGACAGAGAGACAGAGAGAGGTCAGAAACCATTTTTGGTAGAGAACACAACAAACTAGGAGCAGAAAGCAGCTTCAGCCTCACTTGGAGTCCATTTTGGTGACCTTCTTAGAGAAGAACTCCTCCACACCCTCGTCGACCCTTCCCATGAGGCCATTCTGCTCGCCGTCCTGTGATGGGGTGCTGGTGATTTGCTGCGAGGGAGAAACAACTCAGTCCACTGCTGCCAGGTTCAACAGCCGGGAAGGGACCATATACACATACATATCAGACACACAATCCTCAGTACTGTTGTAGTGCTAGTGCTCTTACAGGACTCTTGCTGGACTGTGTAGTCTTGTTCTTGTTCCTGCGGGGCCTCAGCTTGGTAAAGTGCTGCAGTTTCTTGCTCTCTTCAGAGGGTAGCTCCGTCACGGAGGCCGACGCCCCCAACCGCTTCTTCTCCTGCCTCGGCGTGGCCACGGAGGTGGGCGGGTCCTCCATATGCACAGGAACATCCTCCAGGGCCTTGTCCAGGTCAAACTCCATCTCTATTGGACAGAAGGGCTGTGGGTCAGTGAAGGCAGACAGATCTCAAATCCACTTTGGGATACTTGCAATACTACGGGAAAATAACTAAATATTTGGTACTTGACAGACTTACCGAACGCACGAGACACTGGCCGGAGCATTCTGCTGTGAATACTTTTCCTTTTGGACTTGGGTGTCATCTGTAAGACACACACACACACAATAACCACAAATCAACAAAGGCTGGAATAAAAATGTTGCTCTCAAAACAGACTCATGAGGGGATCTGTGTGGACACAATCCAGTCACAGTCTGTTCAGTCATTACATGTGCGATCTGAATGACGTCTCATGATCTGACTTCCACTGTGTCACAACCCTGCTGAAAGCTGAATAAGGGTGAGCATGTTACACGACCAGGTGAGTGAGACACATGACCAGGTGGCACAGAAACACAAGCGTGCGTTTGCCTGGCGAGCAGCATGGATGGAGGCTGCGTGGAGAAGTGCATTGTGGGACATAGACAGCAAGGCTCTCAGCCCTCAGAGTCCAAGAGAGTGGATCTGGGTTCATACTGCTGGGTAGACGGAACGTCCCACTCCACTCGAATCAACAGAGCGTTCTATAAATAGAGTTCATTATTGCTTCGTAATAAGCCAACGCTGACCTGGGTTCTGCCCCTGCAGGCAGAGCAGGAAGCAGGAGTAGCTAAACTCTGCTTCAGGACGGCAAGCGGATGAACTCTCCAGCTGTGAGTGCTTTAAAAGACAGCCCAGATTTAATCTATGAGAGAGTTGGGTCCCCAGACACAGATTAAGCCTGCCCAGAGCCTAGGAGAGCTCTCATATCCACTGATGGACATGGGGGTTTAATCTGGGTTTAAAGACAGGACTCCCAGGCACCTGACAGGCCAGCACAGGAGGGTTCAGCTATCCCACCAAAGGAGAGAGGGAGGGGTGATGAGTAGAGCTGCTCCTAATGCTACAGTGACAATAGTAAAGCACAGACAGACAGGCAGGCAGAGGCAGAGGGAGAGAAAGGAGACGAGGGAGAAAGAGAGAAAGAAAAAGAACGAGAGGAAGAAAGAAAACAGAAGGATGGTGACAGACCAGAAATACTTACACTGCAGCATAGAGTCTCCATGAAGCAAAGGTTGAAGGAGGTAAGGGGGATGAAAGGAAGGAATAATAAAGGGAAGGAGGGATGGAGGTCAGGAGTAAATAAGAGAAGAGTAAAGAGAAGAGGCAGGACAAGAGTCACTGAGAGGCTCAGAGTAAATACTGGAAAGTTAACACTTAAGTATGGGGTTTAAACTGAGAGGGGCAGAAGATGAGAACAGAGATATTGAAAAAGATTTCAAGAATTTAACATGAGAAGTTAAATTGCCTGAGATGCCTGTATGAGACAGGTACACAGAAATAGCAAAACAATGCTGTTGACACCAAACAGAACAGGTCTCCAACATTGCACCGGTATGAAGGCAGCCGTGTGTGAAGACACACATGCAGTCTGTCTGTCTAGCTCCATGTGCTGCTGCCTTATATCTCATTCATGAGAACTACCTGGGGTCCAAATTGGTGTGTCGGGCGCTCAGGTCCTGTGTCTGATATCGTAAACTAACCAGAGAGCTGGTATAACCAGGCTTGACAGGAAGGCACCCATGCTGCTTCTCATTATTACATATCCTCCCCTCCTCCATCCTCCCCCTCCTCCGTCTCATCCATCCTCCCATTCTCCCTCCTCTTCTTGCTGAATCCCCCGCTCCCCCACACAGACACCCCCCTGCCTCCCAACACCAGACATTACCATGCAGGTCTCCAAGTCATCCAGTCTCTCCCCCTCCAGCAGCTCTGTGGAGCCCCGTTTGGGAACTCTCTCCTCGGGCACCTCCAGGTCCACAGAGCCCTGTTTAACCAGGGGCCGGCCTCGCAGTACCAGGTGATCCGCCTAACACACGCACACGCACACAAATACATGTTAAAAGTGTTTATATAAGTAGCTGCGTGTGCGTGAGAGAGAGTTTGTGTGTCTGTGTTTGAGAACATACCAGTGTGCGCTGGGAACCAGACAGTGCTTCCAGGATCTCGTCCACAATGCGGTCTGACAAGAAGGAAGCTAGACTCAGCTTCACCTCGCTGGAAGAGAGGACATGCACTCAGAAATGCATACACATGTACAAATCCCCCCCCCCACACACGAACACACACATACACACACTATACCTACCCAACACTACCTTTATACGTTTAAAGGGACCATGCATATATCTGCGTTCCTTCACACTGTGATTCTCTGACTGACTGATATGACTTTTTAAGGAAACCCTGCACACCCCACCCTGCCTTGCCCTGCCCCGCCCAGTCCCGCCCTGCCTCCCCCCAGCCCCCAGTGTGGTCGCCCCATCACCTGATCTTGTTGATAATGTCCACGCCAGACTGCTCCAGCAGGGTGTCCCTAACGAAGCTGCGAGGGACCACCATCTTGGCGGTGCTGGCTGTGATCAGGTCCTGCCTCAGGTCGGTCCTCCTCATCACGTGGGGGCAGAGGCCCTCGGCCGCATCCACCATGGACTCCAGCAGGGTCTGGGGGGAGGGGTGGAGGAGTCACCATTGTTTGGCCGCAGCATGTTAAAACATCAGGGCGTGGACATGGGGAGATGGGAGGTGTCTTCTTCTCTCTACATACATGGTCTGGTATGTCTGGTGGACTGCTTTTCCACTGACCGTATTTGTGCTTGCTGCCTGCTCCTCCCAGCCTGCCTGTGCGTTAATGCTACAGCTACTCAGCTGAATAACAAAATTCCCCCCAAGGTTAGATTAACAAACGGAAATTAACCTTCCTCTACAGGGGGACGTGACTAGTCTACGTGTGTAGTTACATGTGTGGGAGTTTACATGTGTGATCGCGCATGTGAGAGAGTGTGTACGAGCTCAGATGAAATCAATAGATAGGACCAACAGGAGAGATTGCAGAGACCAAACTAAACCAGAGGGATAGAAGACTTTCCTCAGACTACAGCAGCTACTGAGCCAGCGACTTCATGACATTCACACTTGATCAGGAAAAAGTCCTGTTCTGTAATCTTTGCCGCCCAATTCATCACATGACTTGAGGGAGGTTGAAACTGACAGATTTCCAGCAAGGTTTCAATGGTGCTGGCCGACAGCCCGTCAGAGAACATTTCCCCCAGTGTAAGCTCAGCAGTCAGTACGTCCTAGGAATATAAACTACATCCCAGGAATATAAACTACATCCCAGGAATATAAACTACATCCCAGGAATATAAACAACGCAGCAATAAAGGCTGGGGTTACCGGGAATAGTTTTGAGGTGAGGAAACATCTGACTTGACCTTCCAACAGATGCTCTCAGTGAACACCGCAGAGCTTACCTAGAACTGGACTTTTACCTTTAACCTACTTGCTAACCCTACCTGAAGCTGTTCGTCCATGACCCTGGCGACCTCTCCTGCCATGGACTCCAGCTTCTCCTGGATTGGTCCGACGGATGCTCCGTTGACCTCTTCCCTGGAGGCCACGCCCAGGTGGTAGAGGTTGGGCAACAGCTGTATACATGCGGGGGGGGGGGGGTAACAACTCAGTCATGCAAGTAAACAGACAGCTACAACAGTAGAAACCGAAGGATGTCCTGTAAGACTGATTTGAAATCCATTTGAATTAACTATGAGGATATAATGAAGAACTATTTATATGGAGTATTGTGATTATTCTAATAGCTGTGTAACTTTAAAAACACAGGGTGGTTTTCTGTTGGCTCCGCCCACCGTCTTGGAGTTCCTGGCATCCTTAATGAAGTTCTCTGCCACCTTGACGTCCTCCAAGATGGCATCCGTCTCCGAGTTCCTCAGAGAATTCAGGTGGTCCTGGACCTTAACACAGATCCTGTCAATCATCTGTAAGCGAAGCAGGAGGGGGAGGAGAAGGAAGCGTAAAGGATAAATCAAGGGCCGTTTCGTGCTACGAACCACTCGCCTTCTAACATTTCACTTTTCTCAAGATCAAACGTGAGAGATGAGATGGAGGAAGGAGTGGGACTTCAAAGCATCTAAACCAGAAACAAAAGTTTTCTTTCACTTTTCATCAGACGCTCTTTTGAAGCCTCTCAGATGAGAGGGGAACCCCTCCCCCCCTCTCTCCACACTTCAACCTTCAAACCACAGACACACGTCGGTCTGTCCTCATCCAGTCACCACTGTCAATACACAAGGACTGAAACGTTCATTCAACATGAAAAACAGGCTGGTAGGCTGACCTGCTGGGTGGTCGTTGTGACGATGCCCTGCTGCAGACGATAGGCCTGTTCTTGCTGGTACTTCCTGGTCTCGTGGTTCCTGTACAGGCAGTGCTCTATCTGGAAACAGGAAGGAGAAGACATTAAAGTACCCTTGGTGAGGGTTTCAATCAATCAATTTATTATTTAAAGTGCAAAATCACCATAGTACATGATCTCAATACACTTTACAATAAAATCAGGTACAAAAAACAAAACAAAATAACATACAGTAAAACAATATTAAAACACCACAGTAAAATGATAAAACAGTTAAGAATTATTTTAAACCAAAATGTTGACTAAAAGGGTAAGTTTTAAAGAGGGTAGCACAGTGCTCAGGCAACACAGACGCATATGGAAGCATAATAGCAGCATTGATCAGGCTGATGTGAGCTCTGGAGCCTGTGCTGACCTTCAGCAGTGCGTCCTCAGTCTTCTCTGGGCTGGTCTTCAAGGCCTGGGAGGCATCCACGATGGGGATAGGCATGAAGCGCAGAGTGTAGTTCCTGTAGGGCGACACCAAGCAATTGATAAAGGCATCCAAACTTTATTGGTACCAGTGAGTGTCAGTTACATATAAGTTATTTCTCAAAATAAATGTTCATTTTCTGTGTGCATAGTAGGAAGTGGAATAAGCATAATTCATTCATGGATTCATATGGTGTGTTTAAACATTGGAATAGATATAATGACTAATAATGTCCCATGCTGAATTTGAAAAATCCATCTGATAGTCAATTCAAATTGAAATTTGGGGTTTTAATATATGATTTGGTTCATGAATAAATTACCATTTTGTGCTTCTTACTTCATTTCAGTGCGAATGGCACAGACTCTCTGGGGTGGTGAAAAAGACTGATGATTCTAATGTTCATAGTACTGCAGTAAATTCACAGTAACACTTACTTCTCCAAGGCAGCTGCGACATCCTGCAGGCCCTGAGGGCTACTGTTGTTCTTGTCCCAGATGACCGTCCTGTCACACACACACTGCCCAGTCAGAACACCCTCACATCTCCACGGAACCCCCTTTGGACATCTGAACGGTCGTGTCTATGTATGCCTGACCTCTGACCCTCACCTAAGCTTGGTGTTGATCTGCAGAGCCTTGGCCAGCATCTTGGCTCCCATGTCTCCCATGGCATTCCCACTGATGTCCAGCTTAGTCAGACTGCTGTTGCTGCCCAGGGCGTTGAGCACGATGGTCAGGTCTGTCTTCAGCTTGGAATCGGCCAGGGACAGGGAGGTCAGGGGCTGGAGGGGCATCGAGGAGGAACGTGTTAACAGGGTTCAGGTTCCACCAAACTGTTTTTCTCTCTCACTACTCTACAGTAGTGAGAACCCATCTATCCCCTCCTTACCCACCATCCAATGCCAAGTGTGACAGACCCAGCAGGAGTGAGATTAAAACATGAAACCAGAAGAGTTTCCAAACTATACAACACAAACTATACTTTCCGATACAAATGAGCCTGAGTTTCTACACAGCTTCAGACCCGTTGAAAGCTGCTGTTCTACACTGATATGAATTAAGCTGTCAGATCCCGTAGCCTTCGCTTAGATACCCAGCATCCTCTCAGATACACACACACACACACAGAAGATCTGCTGTCAAAGGAAGCATATGCTTATCTATCCAGCCCTGTGTGGTGTCAGAGTGGGCTGTCTGATCCACACAGCAGGGACAGAGACAGAACCAGACCCCCAACCCACCTCATCCATCCCAGCCCAGCAACAGACATCCTTCCCTGGCCCACCAGGACTGTCCCTCCCTCGCCTACTCATCATCCCTCACTCTCCAGCCATCCACACCCTTAAACCCCCCTCCTCCTTCCAGGAGGGCAAGGGTTATCTCAGAAGACTGCAGCTGCACCGTCAGATACCAACCACCCTCCCACTCACCGACTCCTCCTCTTGTATCATGTGGACCAGATTGTCCAATACAGGCGCCAGGTTCCTGAGAGAAACCACAAGCAGCAAGTTAAAAACAACACATTTTGAATGACAAATGTAGCATATACAGTGCGTGTGTTTCTGCGAACATGTCATCCCCAGTCCTACTTGGACTTGATGTTGTTGAAGTTCTTTCCCAGGGCCAGGTGGCGTATGGAGCGGTTCTTGGCCAGCCAAACCAGCAGAGTGGACAGGTCTGAGTCCAGTCCTGCAGCAACACACACAGTCACCATGCTGGACAAGAGAGGGTCTCCTGCGCTGACCGCCTGACAGAGCAGATACTGTGCTCACCGTTGTCTGAGATGTCCAGGCTGGAGATGTTGGGGATCTCGGCAATGCAGCCCTCCATGATCTGAGAGCCTCCAGACCGCAGCTGAGGAACAGACAGACAGACAGAGAGAGAGAGGGAGAGGGAGGGAGAGAAAGAGAGAGGAGAGAGAGAGAGAGAGAGAGAGAGAGAGAGACAGTTATCACCTGACAGAGATGGAAAGCGCGTCGAGAGAGAGAGAGGTGCATGTTTACCTTAGGAGACAACAGAGAGATCAGAAACATGCACTGTATATTAATATATTAATTAACAGTGTGAGAGATGGAGAGAGAGTGAAAGAAGATGAGCATGTCTATAGTATATGTGGAAGAAGGAATATCACTACTACAGAAAGTAACTAGATGACACTGGAACACTAACTACTGGATGAATCTGTCATAAAGAGCGTGTTGTACAAACAGGAAGACTGATCGTTGAGCGTATCTGTCACAGCGTGTCTACAGTGAGGGTCTAAACCTTAGACGCAGGTGGTCAGTGAGAGTGAGGGTGACTGACAGGTGCAGGTGGCTGGGGAGGACAGTACTTACACAGTGGCCAAGCTTAAAGCAGCGTGAAGAGGAAAGACAACAGCATATGTGTGAGCCAAGCCAATGACAAACTGTACAGACTGAACATACTGCACAATAAAGCAGAGAAGCAGTCCCCAATGATCCCTTTAACTGCAAACACACTCACACAAACATACAAGACAATCGGTCTCAAACGGATTACTTGACTCTCAGATAAGTTTATGGAGGGATTTTAATATCAACGTCTATCTTTAGCTTTTAATTGTGTTAAAGTGGGGGTGGGAGGCCGAGAAAATTAGCAATCTAATCTCCTTCCTCTGTGTATATGGTTCTGATGCCAAGTGATCCATTACATTTCTGTTTGATATTGTCCTGTCGCATCGTTTTGGTAATTGGAAGGAAATGTGTTCTATCAGCACTCTAGCAATCAGCTGACAAAGCATGTAGTACTAGTAGTAGAACTTCACAAGTTGAAAGATAAAAGTCTTCTGTTGCAAAGGTAGTTAAACTTCCCTCATCATATGTCATGATCAAATGTAATATTTCCTCATCCAAAAGGAATCATCAAAGCAATCTAGCAGATACAAAAATTCAGAGACTGGAATCTGAGGGGGGCTTGTGTAGTTAAATGTATCCACATGACTACAAACCAAAACTGAAGTGGAAGAAAACAAATTGCTGCTGTGTTTACATATCTTAATCCAGGATTCAGATGAATATTCTCTCTGACAGATGGTGAGAGGTTAATTAGCTCTGTGGTACCATGGAGACACACGGCTCTGGGGCTCTTGGGCTCTGGGGCCGTGGAGCATGAACAGGAAGCGGCCCCCCCAAACCGCGCTCACACAGAGCTGCTCTGGTGGAGCCCAGCCTTCTAATCCACAAACACACATCTAGCCTGGAGGATTCTTCCTCTGAATCTGCATGATGAAGCACCAGAGGCTGCCTGCAGATGAACCGCACTCCTGTGTAGCCTATTGCTTTCGATCACGTTGATCTGGCACAAAAAAAATTGACGCAGAAACAGAGAAACAAGGTTTTGTTCCCTGAGAATGTCCAGACAGATCAGGGCTCTTACCTCACAACAGCTGACGTCTAAAGACACTTCCTTCAAGTTGGGGTTACTGGCCAGACCTAGCAGTAGAGCCCTACACAGACACACATAATACTAGCATAAAAACCTCACCAGAACATTAACTCCTTTACAGGGATGTCAGAATGAATTAGGATATCTAATTAAAATCTTAGAAACATACTAATGACAACCACAGGGAGAACCCGAGGAGGGAGATTGAAATCTGTGTTACATTCTGAACAACTATAAATACTAGAGAGAGAGAGAGAGAGCGAGAGAGAGAGAGAGAGAGAGAGAGAGAGAGAGAGAGCGAGAGAGAGAGAGCGAGAGAGAGAGAGAGAGAGAGGGCTAGAAAGAAAATGAAAGACGGAGGAAGAGAGCCTCACTTCAAAGCTTCCGGGGGCAGCTTGGTTCCTGACAGAGTGATGCAGCTGAGAGCCCTGGCGCTGCTGAAGAAGTGCTTGAAGGAGGGAGGCACGTCTTTGCCCTTCCTGGACCCCCCCGCCCCCAGCACAACACAACAGCCACAACAGGGAAGAGAAGGCAGAGAGGTAAGCATTTCTCATGATGAGCATTTCCAAAACATTCTCCTAAGATAAAGAACCAGACAGGGGCCATTGTCCATCTGCTGTTCCCTCCCAAGGGGAAAGCCTGTGTCCAAGCTGAGTGATCTGGTCAGGCAGCAGGTTCAGATGACTGTACAGACACGTAGGTAACAGCAGAGGGCAAAAATCTAACGTATACATAATCTGGAACCTCTTATATGCAGATAGCAATGGTTGCATTACGACAATATACCTTTAAACTAGATTTAGTGTAGACAATTGTCACAAATGTGGTACCCTCGGAAAGTGACAGAAGCTTCCTGATCAATCGGATACTGTTTCACTAAACAGGTCTCAATGTGAACAGTCAGGTAGGTCTTTGTGTGTGTGTGTGTGTGTGTGTGTGTGTGTGTGTGTGTGTGTGTGTGTGTGTGTGTGTGTGTGTGTGTGTGTGTGTTTAATAGGTCTTTCACCTGTGGGGGAAGACACTCTTTGATACGTTGAGGATGGAGAGGTGCTGGGTGGACCCTCTAAGCAGAGCTGAACATACCTGGAACATAAAGGATACACACAATGGGAACACAGGGGGCTGTTTAGTTGCTCAGTATTAGCATACACACAACTGGAACTTGGGAAAGATTAACTGCTAACTATTGACACACGCCCAACTGGAACACAAAGGATGGGTTGACTGCTAGCATCCACACACAGCATTGCTAATAATACAAGAGTCCTTGTGATGTGTCAACAGAATAGTATAAAAAATATATATATACACATCAACAGACATTAACACATTGAGACCTGAAAAGGTTGTTTTGGATTTGTAATGTTCAGTTGTGTTTGAATTGTAATAAAGCAATGAATGGGGATGGTTGGACACCCATGACTAGGACATCCGTGTGAAGCAGTGCAACAGCCAGTGAGCTACAACCCGATCAATACTGTCTGTAGCAGCCTTACAAGCTGCTGCTCATCAGACAATCAATAAGCCGTGTTCAGCTGAGGCTATGTCAGAGCATCATACTGTATTCGTAAAGTGAACTGGATCTACAAAAGAGAAATTATGGAGTTGAAGGTTTTGAAAAATGAAACACTTATACACAAGTACTTTACACTTGAACAGAACTGATAAAACCTAGCAGCAGGCAGTCAAATGTTTTCTCCAATGTCTCCATTCTGGAAACTGTCGGAGAGGGCGGTCCTTCACTCACCTGGTCCAATGAGCAGTCAGTGTTGGACAGGTCAAGGGTCACCAGGCTGTTGGGTTGGGCCAGGAAATTGTAGAAATTCTTGGAAAATTGAAAAAAAACACAAAGTTTACAGCACAAAATAAACTAAATATTGATGATGTTCAAGTTCAATTTAAAATAAATCTCTCCAAGATGGAGGAGAATGTCACTTGCACTCCAGCAGCGTCTGTTATATGGTAACAGACCATAATAGTCACTGTCAAGCCATCATGATTTCTTTCCTTGCCGACCACATATCACTCTGGTGGCCGTAGTAGCGGTTGTCAGTGGCGACCCCCGAGGTAATGATCTACCGTGCTCGAGGTCAGAATTCAACAGCGGTTGCCGCAGGGGACCCTTAGTGATGCTGTTTTGGGGCTGACAGAATGTTGAGGGTAACTTGTGACACCCATCAAACACCAAGCCAATCAGAACTTCTAACAGTCCGGTCTGCATGCAGCCATGTTAGCTGTCAGTAGTAGGAGAGGTGAGCCCTGAACAGGCCTGATTTAAGACCCAGCAAAAAGGGTCTCCACACAAAGCCACAGGACATCAATACTGCAGTGTGTCACACCAATCAATAGGGCGGTACTGATAGTAGCATCAGCCAGAATTGCACTCTGAGTGTTTGTGTGTGCATGCGTGTGTGTTGCATATCCTCGTTTCAGATTATTGATATGTAAACCAAGCTGTGTGGCCTTTATGCAGCAGATACAGTTTAGAACATGTAGCATCCCCTCTGGTCATGTAGATCATTAGCAACACATGACAAAATCTCACACCTGGAGAGGCTTATGGCTGATGTGTGTGTGTGTGTGAGATTGCGTTGCGTACCTGCATGTCATCGCCCCGGAGGGTGTTTCCTGAGAGGTCTAGGTGGTTGAGGCTACTGGAGATGTGAGGGTTGGCACTCAGCAACTGGGCAAGACTGTTCACCCCTGGAACGACAGCACCAAGAGCCTCATCACTCCAGCAGGAAAGCATCATGTACCACAACACCCTAAGCAGACAGCGCTGCGACAGCATTCCTGGGGACATGGTGGCTCCAACATCATGGAGACTGCTGATGCCGATCCTCACAGAAGAGCACTGCTGTCTCTGTTTAGACTCTCCTCAATCCTTGTTCAGCACAGTGAAACACTACTAATGAGAGGGACATTGTCCAGAATTCAGCACTACACATTTAAAAGGGCACAATCACCATATCCAATTAAAAGTGAGTGACCCACTCACTTTACAGACTGCAGGACACCAGGGCGACAAATTGCTCATTTTGCAGATATGAATAATGGATAGTGGAAGGAGGAGATAAGAGTGGCCAGGCTTATTAATCACATCAAGAAGACTTCCTGCTGGTGGTGGCATTTGTTTGAAGACTTGAAGTATTTTAGTATGGCTGATTAGAAGGAATAATATGTATACTTAATGATACACCACACAGGATGGAGAGACACTTGTAGGAGAAGCACTAGTGAGTGCTGCCAAGGAACTTCCAAGAACATCGTCTCTCCTCTATGAACACTGACAAGTTAGAGTACTTATCTCTTGTGGTCTGTCAGGACTCATCCCTGTGCTTGGAGATAAGTAATGAGAATTAGACTTTGGGTTGGCCTTCAGCTAGACCCCTGTCACGTGACCAAGCTCATATGAACTCTGACCTTTAGAGCTCTGACTCATGCTGGACGGCTTGGATTCAGTCAGATATGATGCAGGCAGTGGGGCAGTAGGAGCTGTCAGCTGGCAGACAAAAATAACTACTCTGAGATGGAGGAAATTGTGTGTGCATGCGTATGCCTATGAGTACGCCTGTGTGTGAATGTGCGTCACAGGGTTTCGGCTGAATTACACAAGTCATATCACAAAGGGAAGGATGTAGGGAGAAGGGAGGGAGGAGGTAAGGAGAGAGGGATGGGAGGACGGAGGAAGGGAGAATGGTTTAAGAGAGAATGGAGGGGCAAAGGAAGGCTATGTTCCCAGGACCAAACTCCCATCCATCAGTATGGTTTGAGAGAAGACCTGGCTCAGCTCTCCTGGGGGACATGGATCAATACGCAGATAAATACTGGGTCGTTAAGGTGCGCTCAAACGGACCAGAACCCTGGAAAGACCATCTGATTTATAGACATCAATCCATTATGAACCATTCAGTTCAGGCAAGCTTTTTTCCATGCCAGAAAAGAAAAAAGCATTGTGTTAGCCTCAAAGTCTTGGGACCTTCAATTGCTAGCAGAAATAATCCAGTGAAACATGCTTGTCATTGATAGTGAGGAAGCACAAAAACCTAACTTTCACATGAACACATAGGCCCACAGACACACATAAACACAGGCATGTATCTACCTTTGGGTGACAGTGACGTTTTGGAGAAGTTCAAATACTTGAGCCCCTTACGGAGTTTGGCAAACTGTGCTCCCAAGGAGGATATACCTGCAGAGGAAAACCAACATTTCCATGAACATTCTCATTTCAAACATCAGCCACAATATCAGTTTATTCATATCTGCATCTTATTGCAGATTATTATTATACCATTATTATAACACCAAGAGACTGCTGAATCTGACATGATCAATTTGTTCAAGTAATCTTTGGTGCATCTTTAATTTATGACAATCTGAATCTATTCAAGACTTTTTATGAAATATTCAACCAGCCAAAATTCTGCTGAACACTCATTGTTTGTTACAACAACATTCTCTCAACTCCAGACAGAAGCAATAGAAATAACCTCAGGCTATTTTACACTTATCTAAATAACAGACCCAACTGACATGTTATGAATTCCGCCCAGACACATCCTGACAGCTACAGTACAAGAACATGCTGAATGGAGATGTTGGAGCAGCTTTCAGGGTCTTCTGAAGAGAACCTGTGGACAGAGCTGGACAGCTGTCTGTGTGTGACTGTCCCCTGTGTCATGTGTTCTGGGTACCTCTGTCCTCCAGGGGGTTGTTGGCCAGGCTTAGGGTGTGCAGACCTGAGACAGGGTTGTGAGCCAGAGCACCAGCCAGCTTCTGAGCAAAATCCCTTCAGAGAAGACAGACAGCAGGACAGGAAACCAATAAATGACAATGCAATAAAGCAATGGGTATGGTACAGTAAATCTAGGCCAGTACTATAAAATAGCAGGCAACATTTGACATTAAAGTGACATTAACTGAATGGCAATACCCATAGTAAAAACATGGTTGGTATATTGCAATTCCAATGTAGTTTAATGGAATTAAGTGTTAGCAATTTAGGTTATTAGAAACGTGTACAAAAGCACAATATGGGTGTAAGGGGTAAGTGGATGCTGTAAATAAGCAGTAAAAGTCTGTGTTACCAAAAAAAAAGATCAATGTTAACATGCACATAGTCTGGAAAGCCCAGCCTCCCCCACTGCAAGTTTCACTTATATAATAACTTGTACCGCTCAACCATAATGCAGTGTGAACAGAGAGCAGTTCCTATGCAAGTACAATTTTGTTACTACAGACCATGCTATGTACCCTTAATGTAACGGCTAATGCATTTTTCAGTTGGATTCTTTGCTTATTTGCATGCTAGGTAAATGTGCTCTGCGGTTGGCTATAGAGCGGAGGCTCACGTTTTCAGTCCGGCGTTGTCCAGAACCAACTCCTCAAGACGACTGGACCGTGCCACCACCTTCAAGATCTGTTCACACACGTCCGCCGACTGGACACACACACACACAATAAGGCATGACAAGGTCAAGGACCTAGTCTTAGCACATCCTTCCTGAAAGTCAGGACAGTTTCTCTGTTGAGGAGCTCAAACATGGATTAAAAAACAGTCACTTTCCATTTTAAACAGAAAATACGGTCTAAACTAGGATTCAGGTGAACTACCTTGTGACATGCAGAATAATGTACATCCATTAAAACATATTACTTAATAGAATAAGGCTGTGATGCAGAAACCAACATTTAACTACACTTAAAATAGATAAAAAATGTATTGGAGGCCTTCCAATGCTTTTGACCCATTTCTTCCTGCCTCTCTATCCTGTTGCTGAAACGCACGCACACACCCACACACACGGTCTGCAGGATGATGTTATGACGCTGGGGTTATCTGTTGACATTCATCAGACAAACACAGATCAAAATAATGTCACTTTGCACATCGTGTTGGTCCTGCTAATTGGCATTCCGCATGCACGAGGCACATTTGGAGCATACTGATTGTTTCCAAACAGAGGAGGGATTGTGCGCAAGACGTCTCTTTCAGGAGGACGAGCGAGAGGGGAGATGGCACAGAGAGAGCTGTTGTTCTTTGCCCGGCAATGGAAAGAGAGAGCGAGAGAATGACAGAGAAATATAGGGAGGGAGAGACAAAGACGAGAGGAAAGAGAGAGAAAGAAATTAAGACAAGAGAGAAAGACAGAAAGGGAGGGTATGGAGAGAGGGCAGAGGGGGGTGGGTGAACAGGGGGAGGGGGGTGGAGAGAGAGGGGAGGGTGGGATTCTGGGTCACGGGATTCTGGGAGATAGAGTGGGTGTGTCTAATGGAATGTCCCAGATTGAAGCGTAAACTACAGGGTACAGAATAACTTCTATCCACGAGCCCCACGATTGGATAGACTAATACCTAGTGATAACTAGCTAACATAATACAAGTGTTACTGGCTAACCTAATACCTGGTTGGTATTAGGAACTTTAGCATGCTACATAGTGCCACTATAATACTACAATTATTATTCCTATTAATACTCCTAATCATTACTATTAATAATACTGTTGTGATATTATCTAGCATGATACTAAGTACTAGCAAGGTCACAGGCAGAGACAGTAATATCAATGTAATTATGAACATCTGTGACACCATTAACAGTTGAATCAGCCATTTAATCGCCTGCATATTTATTGAAAGTAAATGTTCAGGCTTGTCCTTTATTTGTAATGTCATCTGTGCTGTCCCATTGCTAGACAGGAAAACGCATCAAATTCCACTGAAAACCACCACCTTTTGTGTTCCCATCCCAGTGCAGGTTTCCATGGCAACCTGGCCTCTAAAACAGACCATGAGGGCTCAACGGTCCTTTGTCAATGAATACAGGACATTTACATACAAAAATGCTCAGTTACACACACAAATGGCCAGATTAATTTAGCACACTGAAACTGAGAAAGAGCATACATATCATGTATTTTTCATGACAAGCTTAGTCTGCATGGATAATGAGATACTATTACTGTGTAAACATCTTCCCTACAAATCCCCAAACAGTCAGGAATGATCAGAGCAGAGCGAGCATGCAAAGCGGCTGGAGCGGCGCCTGGAGGGACAGGAGAACGAAGGTGTGTGATGAATGACTAGACAGGAGGGGTGGGGGAGTGGAAGGAGGGTGGGGAGGACACTGGGGGCTGACTGGGGTGGGGGTGGTGGGTGAGTAGGGGAGTGGGAGGGAACAGATTTCGGATGAGAAGAGTGGGGGTGGGCTGGCTCTGACAGCGTGTGTAACAGAGACTATTGTCTCTGAGGATTTGTGTGTCTTATCGCACAGAAACATCAGGCTCCTCAGCGGGGATGGGAGGCAGAAGAGGGCGTTTCCACACTCAAATAAACTCACCAGTTTAGAATCCTTGGTGGACAGCTTTGTGAACCACTGGTTATACTCCAGCACTGCGATAATGGCCACCAAGTCTCTGTCGAACAAGGGAGTAAACAGTGTCAGTGAAGTGACAGTCAAGTGATGCTCTAAAAACAACACAGTTTGCTTATTTATTGGAAATATCTATGTCTTCTGTATAATGTTCACTGATGGACCTCCCCAGACCCTATCCTCCTGTCTCTCCAGTAAATGTGCGCTCCAAAAACAGACTCCAGAACTGTATGAGTCATCATTCAGGAGTCCACTCAGCCAGGGCCTTACACAATGGTGTATGTAAGGAGTGCCTGCAGCCACACAGAGCCAGTTCCTGTAGCAAACTAGGCTTCATGACTCACCTGTTTTCCAGATGACTAAAGTCCTGAAGGTTCAGCTCCCGCGTGTCCTGAGTCAGATAAATGGTGTCTACGTCCTAGAAGAACACACAAGAAGTCCTGTCAGTGTCTGACTGATCCTGTTAGCATCTTCAGAGAGTCATCCAGACAGATACTGACCCACTGCACTTCCTCCTTGTAAGGCAGTCCCAACCAGTCACACACACACCTGTACATCTGGGAGAAGCCACCTGGACGTACAAACAAACAAACACACACACACACACACACAGGAGAAAGAGTCAGTGTGATGAAAGCACATACAAAAAACATACATATCCAATACAAGTAAGAGCGCAAACACACACTACAGCAGAGCAGCAGCTTCCGTACCGCAGGGTCCGGGGTCGGCCAGTTTCTGGGTCTCCCAGAGGGCTTGCAGGCCGGAGATCCTCTCGGAGGGTTCCATGGTCAGCTTCTTCATCACCTTACTGGGCAGGTTCAGTATAATAATCATAATCATATAATCAATAATCATATCTGCATTTGCTTCATACTTCTCTGTCATAGAGCTAGTATTCTTTCAGTTGATTATAAAGCACGTTGTTTTAACGATTACATGTGAGGAAGTATGAGGGGAACAATGAGTTTGAGCAACATACACACATACATACATATACACTCTTGTATATGCACTCACACACACACATATACACTCTTGTACATATACACACACAAACACACAAACAAATAAAAACGAATGCATTCTCTCGCTGTTCCCACAAACACTGTAGTGTCGGAGCTGTGTCTAGCAGACAGACTGTCTTTGTGTTGCAGTGAGGCAGAGAGGTTCCCATGCCTGAAGCGCTTCTGACTGACCTTCAGGCCTGCTGACTGGGCCTGCTGACAGGCTGAGGTTGAAAACAAGCTAGGGTTTCCTGCTTGGGGTACAGCTTAGGACACACCTATAGGGTACAGGCTAGGGTACATACTAGGATTTCCTGTTTGATAGAGGTCTGCATGCCAGCCTCTGATAAACACTGCCCTGTATCACACTATGAAGTGTTGTGGTGGACAATTTTAAGTACTCTGACAGGATCTTCAGGAAGCGTTTGGCTTTCTGAAGCGGACACAGTGGATTCATTCACAGCAGAAGGAACAGTAAAACGAGACCGAGAAAGAGAGGGAGAGGAACAGACGGAAAGTGAAACAGAGAGAGAGAGATAGAGAGACTATAGAGATTATAAATATAGAGGGATGGTGAGAGAGAGACAGAGGTAGAGAGAGAGACTCACACTGGGGACAAGCCAGGACATATCCTCTGCAGACAGCTGCCTATGTGGCCCACCACCTCATTGACCTCCTCCATGGACACCATCTTGAGGGAGAAGACTCCCCGCTCATGCTCCACCACCAGCTAGGATAGAACTATCAGTCAGTAACCTGCACCATGGAAACCCTGGTCATCCCAGCCAGACAAACTCAAAGAACTTCTAAAAATCCTCCCACATAAGCTCAACTTCCATGTCATACTATTCCCCAGAGAGCGCATACAAAAGCATACATATATATACAGTACAATCTTGACTTGTCACTTAAAACTTAACAACCGTTTCCAATTTGTCTTTGTTTGATATATTACCAAACGACTGCATGCCGGAACAGTAACACCACAGCAGGTGTAAAACACTCGAAGTCTGGGTGATTTTCTGTTACCTGTGTGGGCTTGTTACAGGAGATTCCCTGAATCTCCAGGTAATTGAAGCTCTGCTCAATCTGCAAAAGAAAGACACAGTATTTGAATGACTGAACGAAGGAATGACCGTATGATAGGAGATAGCGCAGGTCTGAGGCCTGGCTACGCCCTGAAGGCTAACTGACTGAACATTGTCTGACTGCAGGAGGAGGAGGGATAATGAGCATCTAGAATAGTGACGGTACATCTGCAGAACGCCATATAAAAATAGCTTGTTCTGAAATGAACGGGTAGGGATATTTTGCGCACATCTGTACAGAAACATGGTTGTGCTGAGTCATGTGAGGGTTGGGTCTCTGGCAGCAGAGCCTGAGCTTCTATCAAAGGTAATAACAACAAGAAAGGCTCTGTTCACATTCTTTAATTTCCTCTTGAATGAAGGAGTTTCTGAACAAACACTGACCATCACTGGTCACTCTACTTCCATAAAAGGACTGGAAAAAGGTGCATGCATTTCTAAATGTGCATGAACACCTGCATATAAATGCGGACCATATTGCTGAGAAGCCTACACAGGCACAGACAAAAACACGCAAATGCACATACTTGCTAATGTGTGCGTGCCCGGAGAAACTCACACACACACACACACACCTTGAGACCAGGCCAGGGAGCGAGGCCAGACTATTCCAGGTGGGCAGAGCTCCTGAGGGTTGGCAATAGAAGAGCTGCAGTCTGGCTGACCGACTGGTAACCTAATCTGCACCGCAATCTTTTGCACACTCTTTCAGTCTTTTTATACTATCTAACACATGTGACACTATCCAAGTGACTACATCTTGAACTGTGCTTCAGTTTCTTAAACTTCTTGGTCATAAATATGGTTGTGGTTATATATATATATATAAATGTCTTGTGATCTGTTAACTTAACTCCCTTTCGCTCTCTGGACCTTTTGCCTCATATCTCTGAGCCACACTGCAATAATAGTGTGGTTCTGTTAATATTAGTGCATTATATCCACTCTGTCTGTCACACATACACATGCACATCTCTACACAGTCTTTCACACACTGGGCTATCCATGCTTCACTAAAGAGTGGGGAGGCAGACCACTGTAGAAGACAGATGGATGATGAACGAATCACTGAGCTGTACAATAAGTCCCACGCTCCGCTCTTCTCAGCAGCTCATCGCTATTGGCTGACCCTCACTTCCTCAGCATAGCTTATTGCTCGTTGAATAATTTTTTCACTTCCTGTTTCCTGTCCAATCACAGCATTACGTTAGAAACTTCACTCTGTGTGTGTGTATTTATGACCAACAAGTTTAAGAATATATATATAGAATAAGAAGAATATATATACTGTATATGATATATAAATAGATAGCAGAAGACTTCAGAACTGTCTACACATCAGAGGCCAACAGAGAGAGCGTGCGAGTGAGAGTGTGAGGAAGAGCCAGACCCTCTCCTCTGTTCTCCAGACAGCCCTCTCTGCAGCCCAGAACTACTACGCCGTAACAAGCTGACAGGTCTAGAAGATCAGGCCTCTGGCAGGGAATGTTGGCCTCTGTAAGCATACAGTACACACACATACACAGCATGAAAGCAGGTGTCAGCCCTTACCTTGGTAGGGATGCGAGCGGTCAGGAGGTAGGCTCGATGAGACGCCAGAGCCTGTGGAGGGAGAGAGAGACAGAGAGAAATAGAGGTAGATAGAAAGAGTGAGAGAGAGAGAGAGAGAGAGAGAGAGAGAGAGAGAGAGAGAGAGAGGGGGGAAAAGAGGAGACAGAGAGAAAGACAAAGAGGAAGAGAGAGAGGAGACAGAGAGGAAGAGAGACAGAGACAGATAGAGAGAGGGAGGAGACAAAGGCAGAGAGAAAGAGACAGAGCAAACAATGAGACAGAGATAACATTTACATTTTATTTTGCAGAACTCAAAAGCAAGGGGAAAAGCCTTCAAGCTCTCAGGGCTGTTTTCAGAGAATAGATATTTCCCAAAAAACTCTTGACAGGTTGAAAACCAGCCCAGACACAATGCTCCTGATATTCCTCAGCTTGACTCTCAGGAGATAGATGTACCAGACAGTCTGCTGGCCAGTCTGCTGCTGACTCACATCCAACACCCCCTCTCCTCGACAAAGAAAGAGATAAGATTCCTCACAGTGCTGTTTTTAGTGGTAGAGGAATAGAGGGTGAAAAGAAAGAACAGGGGAGGGGGTGTAGACATGGGGGTGAGAGGGGTAAAAGCCTCCTTGCTTTCCTTCTGTGGACTGATGAGATTCAGAGAGACAAGCCCGCTCCGTGACCAACTACCCTCTACACACCAGTTGCTCGCGGACTTTCCCTCCGTGGACCACCATCACCATATGTGTGTATGTCTGTGTTTGTGTGTGTATATGTGTTCAAATTCATTTTATTCCTAAGGCTCGTCAACAAATAGGGCTGGTTACGCTTCCATGTTCTCAGGACATTCCCTCCACTAACAGTGGGGGGGTCAGATGGCTCAACGGGTTAAGGCGTTGGCCTCATGATCAGAAGGTTATGAGATGGCTATATGACGTTGTGTCCTTGGGCAAGGCACTTCACCTTACTTGCCTCAGGGAGAATGTCTCTGTACTTACAAATGAATACATGTAAATGTAACAGTGTTCCTGGTAGAGCAGCAAGCATGGATCTTATTGTATTAGATTATTTTATGATCTAAATAATTAGATCATTAATCTTATTATTTAGACTGTAATCCTCAAGAAAGACTATTCTTTATCAGGAACGAACATAATAATACCATTCTCATCTATCTACTGTGTTCATCTCCTGTCTTGTGTTAAGTAAAGTGATCCAACATCATAATTAGGTTGACGCGACACTCAAAGGCTCAAAGGAGGTTGTCCACCCAAATCAGAGCATTCCTCTTTTAGACACAGCCCGGGGCTCTCCTGCTCTAACAAGCACACACAAACCTGCACACACACACACAGAGGACAGACACAGAGGAAGATTCAGGCATTTTCTTAACCTGCCTGGCTTGGACGTTCTCCTTTCCTGCTTCTCAACAGGCTCTCCCATCCTCTACAGAACCTCCTGGTAATCACATGAACCCACCTCCCCATGCCAGTGACTCATGCGGAGGGGGAGGAGAGCCTCGTGGTGCTGCCAGCACAGCCTGGACCCAGGGCTGAGGTCATGTTGTCTACCGTCATCGTGGAGAGTCCCTTCTCATCCGCTGGAGCTAACCGCTGTATTGGAATCGGTTTATTTTACTAGATTGTTGAATGTCCGAAGAGAATGTAATGTTCTTTGCGGTGAGGTAGAATCTGCCTGTTTTTCCTTCTTCTTTGCGATACGTTTCAGTTTAATCTCAATTGTTTCAAGGCTGACAACATACTAGAAACCATGTTTATGCATTTATGACACCTCTGCAGCCCAGCTGTCTGGGGAACACAGCTTTCCTACTATCTCAGTCATTCCAATCCGCCCTCATCTGGGTGCCAGACATTGGTTTTGAGCACATACAGTCTCTGGCTACACAGACACTTTCGAGAACCCCTGCCCCCACCCGCCCCCACTCTGCGCTCCCCTCTCTTCTTATCTTACGATGATCACACATGATGTAAGACACAGCAACTCCTCTGAGCTTCCTTCCAACCTTCCAAGGCTTTCAGCTCCGGCACATGCAACCCAGCAGCAAATACAGTCTGTCACATTGCAACCAGGGAAAGGTGCAACCCCTGGGCTCAATAATTATAAGTATTCATTCAGTAACATACAGGGGGATTTATGAATGTACTATCCCCTGATAGTAAAAGCCTCTACAATTGAGCAAAACCCCATTGTATCTATTTTACAGTAGAATCATGGGTAGAAATGTGGCCAATCAGATCCACGCTTATCTGTTGGGAGTCACGCTGCACCAACATGCAGTGGAGGTAAGCTGGGCTTCCTGTCCCCTTCCCTTCAGCCCAGCTCAGGATGGGCTCTGCAGTGATTCACCCAGGGCAGTGCTGACAGGGCACTGCTGGCGGAGCATGGATGGCGAAGCAGGGATGGCTGGGCCACTGTACAGCTGCAGCTCCCGTACAGGACAAAAGACCCACACCAGCAACCACACCCACTCACACCTTCACCGACTACACGCACACACCACACTATCAAACACATGCCACAATCCACAATACCAACTAAACCACAACCTACACACCACCTTCCACACACATACATACAAACACAAACACACCTCCAATCACAACACTGGCAAATTTCACACACACCTCAAGCAGATACGCAGGGTAAACGCAGTCAGTATATCGCTCCTGTAGAAACCGTGACCTCCTATGGATATTACATTTCTCACATACAGTTTCACATGACAAATCAGCAGCTTAGCAAGCAGAAAGAACCCAAGAGGACAAGCAGAGG
This sequence comes from Neosalanx taihuensis, assembly GCA_030340665.1. Lineage (NCBI taxonomy): Eukaryota > Metazoa > Chordata > Actinopteri > Osmeriformes > Salangidae > Neosalanx > Neosalanx taihuensis. Next base: position 11,297,442 of record CM059294.1, read on the forward strand.
ATTGAGAGAAAGACTGAGATTTGGACTTCACAAACACACACTGAAACCACCCCACAGCAGACCTCTAAACACAGAGCTGAAACCACAGAAATATAGCTGTGTATAAATTCTTCATGTGGAGAAACACTGTAGGAGCAGCCCTCTACTTCTACACACCGGCTGACCAGCAAAGGGCTCTGGCTGTCAGCAGCGTGTGTGTGTGCGTGTGTTTAGCCACACCAACCAAGTAAATCCAGTATTCAAAGACCAGGAGAGCTTTTCAAGTTAAGAGGAGGGAGAAGGAGGAGGGTTCATTCCCAGAGGCCTCTCAAGGATCAATGGGAGCCTGTTGCCTCTGGAGGACACACACACGTTCAGGCGCATACACACACACACACATTCAAGCATACCCACGCACCGCTGGCTTCAGTGGGAATTGAACAAACTGTATTTGTAGCTGTATTTGAAGCCTGTTCTCATGCACTGCAGATGTGCTTCTTCTCCAGCTCTACACTGAACAAAGCAGGTTCATCACTCTAACGTGACCACTGAACCAAACTGTGTACAGTACACACTGCTAGATACATGTGATGTTAGCTCAGCTGAACCAGCTGTAGTCTAGCTGGAGGAAGTGCATCTTGGCTATACAAACACACATTTGTATGCCCAGTTACCCCTGATTAGCAACTTCTGCTAAACTCAGCGTCTCATGGGCACTAGGACCTGGGGCAGAAGGCTGGCCTGGCGGTGAGCATTAAGGACAGACTGTGATCTGTACCTTGTGGTCTAGACAAGCAGAGGCAGCCAGCTGTAACACTCACACTGGGGTGAGGAATTCTAGTGGGGAAGCCCACTGCAAACACACATCCACCCTTTGCATGAAGCTAAGCTTCCTAAGAGAACCAGCCAGGGTAGGAGAGCTGGTTCTAGAGCCAGGGTTCAGTTGGATGTCACCTCCATACTTGACTTCACACGCCATCCTGTCACTAACATGAACCCGAGTTAGAGGAACCACATTCAGATATCAAAGTTTTACTGTAAACCTGAACCTACACATATTTGCATTTAAATGCATTCATATAATTGTTTAAGAGCACAAGAGAAAGTTCAACCGTGTTTCCTCAGATAAACATCTGCGATTTACAGCCCAGTGCCACTCCTGTGAGCAAACACACCCATCATGAACAAGTTAACAATTAATGGTCCTCTCTAACACACGTCCCCCTCCCCCCTCCTGACTATTGAAACAGGGATGAAGAGGAAGTTCAACTGTACCGCCACCCTAACCCCCCCACCCCCCACCCCACCCCCCACCCCACACACCCCACACACACGCACACACACACACACACACAAGTCTCAGTTTAGCTGGCAAGCTCCATTTCCTCAGTGAAGGGAATACTGTAGTGCCAGCAGCCAACCTTGTCGTACCATATTCACAGCACAGGGGTTTATGTCAGTCAGAAAGAGGTTTATCATGATGGTGGTGTGTGTTTGTGTGGGTCTGGATCCGGGAGCATCAGAAATCTTGGTAATCTGGGTTCTGGGTTAGTTTGTTTTTCCTCTGTGCCATTTCCCCCCTATGTTGTGGAACAACAAATACTTTCATTTACAGACTTTCATTTATTTGTTTAGTTCAGTCAAGCTGAACATGAGAAGTCAGCATGTCCTTGTCGTGGTCTACGCCCCGACGGAATTCCAGAGAACCACTGGGAGACATTCCAGAACTCTCTTCCAACTACGCAACAACCACCCACCACTCACTGTTGTTTGTGCAGAGTTCACTGTAATTCAAGCAACATGGCCAGTGGGAAACATACAAGAGATGTCTGGCCAATATGACTTAAACATATTCAACATACAAGAAAACACTTCCTGCTGAGTGTTTGTCTATGATGAAACTCTCACAGTAGATTGTGGGTTCCGATTTCAGCGGTAGAGAGAGCTGAACAGTTCAAGGCCATCTCCTTAGCAGTGTCACTCCTGACAGGCACCTCTGGTCTTATACAGGGAGTCAGTTTCAACCAGAATATCGATCAGGCTCTAACACGGAGGGACGGTCGGCTCATTTGCCTCATTTAGGCTCTTCATCACTTCATCCATTAAACACAGAAAAGGACAACATGCATTTTTCATGACCTGCTGAGTCTGAATTATTTAGGAGACTTAAGATTTTCTGCTCTCGGACACAAACATTTAATGTAGGTAATGGATGATAGAGAACTGTACAACACAAGACATCACAGGAGGAGGGCTGGCCGGTGGACTCACCAGAACTCTGTTCTCTGTCTTGTCCCCTTTGCTCTCCAGTTTGACCCTCTTCTTGACAGACAGCTTGATCTTTCTGCCCACAGCATCCTTGACGCTGTCTGGGGAACGACAGTAGAGAAAAGACAGGTCAGCAAGTCAGATAGTCAGTCAGTCAATCAGACAGTTGGTCAGGATAAACTTCCCTGGGTGGTTAGAGTCCCTCTACATGGTTAGAGTTTATTTCATTTTCAGTTTGGTCAACTAAGTAATGCATTTGAAATAAACTTTAAAAAAGAAAGATGACAAAACTCAAAACACAGCTTAAGTAAGAAGAAGGGTTATCAGTGAATTCAACCAGAACAGAAGGAGATGATATAGAGAGCATCTGGGTAGCAGTTTTTCAATTAGACAAGGAAAGACAGTTGCAATGCTACAATGTAGAAAATCAGTTCAAATCTCTGCTGATAAAAAGGAATCCTAACAGTGGATTCATTCCCCAATTCAGATGAGTCCCAGGCAGTCATCTTAAGCAGCTCCACCCCCCCCCCCCCCCCCAGCTTCTTATGAATATAATCTCCTTTGAACTCCAGACCCGAATTGGCTGAGATGTGAAACCTTGTCACCAGTCATATTTGCTGCAGGTTCCGCTGTATTAATTGATTCTCCATGCTCCCCCCCCCTCCCTCCCCCACTCCCCTGGCAGTGTCCCCAGAGGAAGCTCATGGACGACGGGGGCAGAGACGGTTCCACACTGATATCCCGATTCTGAAGTCTGGAGGAGTTTGGCACCATCCCCCTGTGTGGTGAAAAGGCCTCTATGGGACTAAAGGTGTCTCTCTGTGGTTGTTGTTGCTGTTGTTGTTAGTGCTGTGAAAACACCCTGTACAGTGACCGTGTTCTGACCGCCCGGTTACAAGCTGTCTAGAACACATAAGGGGAGTTATGCACACCAGTCAGTTTTCTACTACCCAACATGTTCTCTCCTTCTGTCCATTTCTGTCTCTACCCCCCCCACCCATTTCATCACATCCTTATTTATCTGTCTGCCCCCCCCCATTCCCACGCTCTCTTTCTCTCCTTCTCTCTCTCTCTCTCTCTCTCTCTCTCTCTCTCTCTCTCTCTCTCTCTCTCTCTCTCTCTCTCTCTGTCACACACACTCACACACAGTCCAGGTGACAGCTATAGCAGCAACCTCTGGGCTGGAGGAGAGAACAATGGGTTTCTCTGCTCGGCAGTCAAACAATGCAGGCTCTCTCTCCAGTCCACATTGAGATACGATAATTGCTTATTGCCAAGGACACTTGGATTAGAAACAGGACCCTCGTCTTATTCAGAGAAAACAGTGATCTGACTCCCCTTATACCCCTGCTGTCACCACATCACTTGCTCTCTGGGGACATAGCTGTAGAATAGTGTGATCACAACTGATGCAGAGTCAGCATGTATAACGTTGTTCGAAGATGGGTCTAAACTTCCATATGTTTGAAGTGGGATGTATTCGCTGAACTAGTGTTCTAACTGGCAACTTCCTAAGTAAACTGTCAAAATATGCCGCTGAGTGATCACATACAAGCACGTGTTTAATTTGCTTTTCCCCAGGCAGAGCCATTTCCGAACCTTTAAGTTGAATTCATTGTTTGTCGGGAAGATTATTCTTTTCGACTTCACTGGTTCAGAAGTACTAGTTTGGCTATGCCTTAGGGTAGGAGAACTGTGACAGTCTGGCTATCGGAAGTTCATGTTTGACACGCCACCATGACAAGTCTGGCTGGAGATCCATGGTAAAATTGCATGTTTGACACTGGACTACGATCACAAACTGTGCGCTAGTCATACACAAAAAAGTGCAGAAATGTATAGGATACAATTAACATAGTAACCTAACTACTCGCTTAAGAGATAAGTAATATAATCAGAAAATTGTATTTATGTACAGCTATCTGAACTACCATGTGCCATTATTTCTAATTTGCTGTCATTGTGACTATAACCAGTTAAATAGTGTGGGCAACAATGGGACGCAGGGAATCCACCGGGCTTTGTTGAGAAACAAGCAGCTTCATCATTGGGCTGACAATGTGCACATCATTTTGACAGCAAGAACCAATTAACTTGGGGACGTGCATCTCAGGGCATGAAGCCTACAATAAAGACCGTTTGACGTATTTCTTACCAAGCAGTTCTTTGGGAACATCTGATACCTCCTCGCTCATTTTCGTAGAGAGTGGAGTCGCTAATATCCAAAAGGAAACACTTTTAGTGTCGATTCATCAAAATGTAAAACTGTATCGTAATAAAATGCGATGATATGCTACTCCGGAGTCAGGTGCCGCTCCGAATGCGCGTTTACATATTCCCCTCTCCCAGCCGTGTCGGTAAAATGTATCCAGATTTGTCTCGCAGCATCTCCGTCGTTCCCTGGTCCCTCTGTTAGTAGTACTACGTTCGTAGAAAACATACATTGAGAAATAACCAGGCAGGGGAGATTCCAGTTATTAAATGGCTAGTAAGCTACCGAGCTCACCTCGCGAGAGTGGACAGCCGTGGAATCGCACACCCTCCCTTACTAGAAGAGACAACCGCAGCCGCCAAGCCCGCCCCACAATGAGCAGCCCCGGTCAGAAGGCTGGAGATTCAGCGTACAAGCTTTTGCTGCCATCTGTCGTTTTCTACCAGGCAGTCACACATCACTGATAAATGAAGCCGACGTCAAGGGGTGCTCTCAGAAGAGAGACAAAAACAAGCGTGGGAGAATGATGGATTAACAACATGATGAAAGGAAGGTCCCAGGAGAAGGCCCAGGTGGCTTACTGTCTTTGAGATGGCAAAGATGTACTGACCTCCACATATTCTCAGCTCAATTGTATTCTTATATCTGATACTCAAACCCAGATACACCATTGCCACCCAGTGGAGTGCCAGTAGCCTAGGGCCTAGGGGCAAGAGTTTGACACCAGTGGAGTAAACTCTGTAAGACAGGGCATGTCTGGATGGTAACACTATGCCACAGTCTCACATGATAAACATCAACACAGGACAACATGTTTTGCAGTTTGAAAATGTTTTTGTGAAGATTTTTTTTATTTATTTAAGATAAGATAAACCTTTATTTGTCCTGGGGGGGGGGGGGGGGGGGGGGTTCACAGCAGGGTAAAGTACAGCACACAGAGTTGCAGGGTAATATAACAATAACAAACTTTCTCTTTATTTACTGGGACAAGAAGCTCTCCATGGTTGATAATTCAATTTTTCACTGAAGCAGGGATGACTGAGAGCAGTAGAGTGCAGTAGAGCTACACACTGGCAGTGATGGTGGATGAAACCGCTTGCTGATTGACAGTGAACAGCAAACTGCTCCAACAGGACTCATGTAGCTGCACGTTTGGCTCCGGTGACTGCACCTGTCTCCATCAATGGAGAGCTGCTGAACCAAAAGGTTTTAATCTTTTCTAAGAAATCCTAACAATCTGGCCTTAATTAAGGTGTCATTATTATCACATGATTGGTTTAGTTTTCACAAGCTTAAACATGAAATTTGGCTTTTTTGAAGAAAAAAAATTGCTTGCTAGCAAGTCTTACTGGGAAATACTTTCCACAGATGTGGGTAACGTGAGATTCATCAGGTCTGATTAGCTTATGAATTCGCTTTGGATCTAAGGCAAAACGTCAAGTCATTTGAAGTCACCCTCAGGTCAGATGGGAAAGTTCCAGAAAGCAGAGCTCTGGTGTAGGAGGGGCATGTTGCAGGTGAATTCAACCCTACCTGCCATCACAGGAAACTTGGAGGGCAAAGACAACTGGAGAGTACTTGGGCTGTGAGGACGTTTATTCACATTAATATAAAATAAAGTTTATTAAGTAAAGGTAAGAGCTTTCACATTGTTTCAGTCAGTTAGGGCTAAGGCAAAACCATCATGAGCTTCATATACATGCTTGTAGAATCTGAACTTCACTACACTTAAGTAGTGAAGAATATCTGTGTGATACGATGTGTTATTTCATGTGCAGAGAATCAGGCCATGCTAACATTTACTTTACATTTACTGAGATATAAAATACACTGGTGTGATGGTGTTTCCTGCATTGTTCACCGACCGACATTGTTCACCTGCAGACACCAGCTGACATGCCGCTTGTCTGCTCCCTGGTGCTTCTTGCTCTGCTGGGCTTTCTGCTTGTCTCTCCGACCAGTGCTGTGTGCCCACCTGGAGTTCAGGGTCAGGCTGGCCACCGGGGTAATCTCCTTATCTAAGCATGACCATCTCTTTGACCTCAAAGTCTTGGTGCTTCCAGTAAGTTTGACCAACATGTCTCTCGTTTGCTACATCCCATCCACATGGCGTTGGCTTCTCTCTGTGTGTGGGCCCCTCCTCCCCTGCTGCGCTCAGACTGTCCAGCTGAGGTCACCATCGTGCTGGACACCTCGGAGAGTGTGGCCCTGAGGGACAAGCCCTATGGATCCCTAGTGGAGCAGATCAAACAGTTCACAATTGACCTTGTGGACCAGCTCAACACCAGGTCTGTTTGATATCTACAGAAGCATAGATTAGGGTTTTAAAGGTTTAGACTAAATTAAGGTATGCATTTGAATTAAATCCCTTGCTACTGTGTGTGACTCTTTGGTAGGTATCAAGCCCAAACAGACATTTTGGCAGAAGCGATGAGTCTCTGTGAGAGTTTTAACAAGTTGAATAGAGCAGATTCAGAATTTATCTGTTTGGCTAAGATGCAGATGTCTTGTATTAAAATATTGCTACATCCAGTTGGCTGTGAAATGATATGTAACTTGCATCATAAATATTAGCAGTCAATTTATTTATTATCTAGATGTCCTTGCTCTACATTACATGAAACACCATAACACACACTCAAACAGGTACTACCGCTGTGATCGTAACCTGGCGTGGAGTGTTGGAGTTCTGCACTACAGTGATGAGGTGAAAGTGATGAGTGAACTGACCAGAACTAGCGAGAGCATAACCAAAGCTCGGATCAAGACATCCATTCGGGACATCCGCTACATCGGCAAAGGAACACACACAGATTGTGCCATCTCCGTGGCAACCGGACAGCTGATGAGAGGGTGACCCACCTGTCCTCCCTCCCTCCCTCCCTGTCTGTCTGTCTGTCTGTCTGTCTGTCTGTCTATCTGTCTAGCTTTCTCTGTCCATCACCTGTCTGACTGTCTGTCCAGTTATCTCTGTAAATCTGCTGTACATGTGAAAAAAGTTTCCTTATTTAGATTTGAACAAAAGTATCACAACATAGTAAGGGCCAGTATGTGTTGCTTTCTTATTTTGCAGTACAGATTGAAGTAATGAGAATCAGGATATTGATCAGAATTTGCACCTTGACCATGTCTCCAAACGGCAGCTCTCCTCTCCGTGGGAACAAGTTCATGGTGGTAGTGACGGATGGTCATCCTCTGGACGGTTGGAAGGAGCCGTGTGGTGGGGTCGCACATGCCGTGGCCGAGGCCAGGGCCATGAACGTCCACATCTTCGCCGTGCCCATCACTCCTCATCACCTGGTAATGCTGAAGACATGACACCAACAGCAGTACTGGGTTATCTGATGCTCTTTGTAAAAGCTCTCTCTTATAAGTCGCTTTGGATAAAAGCGTCTGCTAAATGAATAAATGTAAATGTAATGTAAATCATAGCGTTACTTTGTACTTGCTTACTCCTCTAACAAAGACTCCTGGTTCAATGATTGGTTTGACTAGTTGTGATTGATCTGCACCTGTTAAAGCCCCTTTTATTCATGCTCTCTGCAGGATAACAGACTTGGCTCTATTGCCACAGAAATGCAGCCAAGCCAGAACTTCTCTGCTACTAGTGAGGATCCCCAGGTGGTCAAAGACACCATTACCTTCATCCTGGCTTCTATGGTGAGGATGCACAGGACAACAGCTGCTTTGAAACCTGAAGCACATACTCTGAAACGCTGTTGGAGATGTTAAAGTTCAGAGGTCACACTAATTGTTTGCTTCTATTCCCATGGGCAGTATAAGCAGTCCGAGGATTTGGTGAGTCTAGTCGTGCCTTTTATCTCATGTATTTAAGTCCACTTTTTACACTGAGTAAAGAACCAAAGTTAGAACCAACATTCTCCATCATCTTAATACTCCAATCCTATGTCCCTTTATGTCTTTAATATGTTCATGACCATGTGTTTACCGTTCTGCTTTGTGTTTTAGTGCTGTGCGTTTGAATGCAAGGTAGGCTCACAGTCATTGTTTGTGACCTCCCAGCTATTGTGTATTTACATGGTGCTAGATTCCGGTCTCAGTACAGCTCAGATTTGATTTGTCTGGTTTGCGGGTTGACAGGCATCCGAAGGCCCCCGAGGCCCTCTGGGGGACGGTGGTGAAGCTGTAAGATTCTCTTTTCCACCCTAACATGAAAGCAGGATTTTTGTGATTCCTTTCTTAGTAGCTTTACCAGTGTTTTTAACAGAACTGTGAATGACAAAGTTTTACTTTGGAAAACTCATTTAATCAAATGGATATATCTTTGAGAGCAGTCTGCTGATTAAAGATGAATGCATCTGATGTATTTATAGGGATCTCCAGGACGCCATGGGATTAGTGGGAAGCCTGGACGTTTGGGAGAAAAGGTAGGTAGAGCTAAATCTTTACTTTTCTGGATTTTATGTCTAGCTCCAGGATGTGTTACTGTCGAGAGTATGTTAGACAACTTAGACAGGTCCCTCATCCAAATAGAAAGTAATGATTTAGTCTTCCTTCTTTAAAAACATAAATTAATGTCAAATGTAATATAATAGAATAGGGTTTTCTAAGATGATGTTTTTGCTCTGCCAGGGAATAATAGGGGACAGCGGCCCCCCTGGACACAGAGGTGAAAAGGTCAGACTCCTGTCGTCAGCACATTCAATTAAACATTTATCCCTGAACTACTTCAGTCCTGGGAGGCATCATATCTTCTGCTATGCCTGATATAAACATTGTGGTCTGCAGCAGCTGCCCAAGGCCTTTAGCGTCTGCTAAATGAATAAATGTTTGAATCATTTGCACTAACTGTACATACATGCAACTCTATAAATTGTATACTGTAGTCATCTTGTACAATACAGCTGTACATTTGTCTTAAATCACTTTAATCTGTTCATACCCTGTATATTCTGATTATACTGTGTATATTCTGAGTACACAATTACAATTATATTCTGTTGTAATAACTGTTTTGCACTTCTGGTTGGATGCTAACTGTATTTCGTTACCCTGTACTTGTACCTGTGTAATGACAATAAAGTTGAATTTAATCTAATCTAAATGTCAATGTAGTGATCCTTTTTTCTCTACTCAGGGTGACCAAGGTCGACCTGGTGACAGAGTGAGTGTTTTGGGGAGGTGAAGCTTGTAGGTGTTGTGAACGGCAAACGCAAAATATGTTTCATCCAAATCTTGATGGACTGCAGGTTAATGTTAGTCTCTTCTTACCATAAAGGGTCCAAGAGGACTATCTGGACAAAAGGTATGGATGCACAAGTTTTTCATTAGCCTTTGTTCATGTAGTCACTACGTAAACTCATACCCATCTGATTCATTAATCTGATCTGTCATCAGTTGATTCAGTTCATTTTATATTTAATATTTTACAAAGTTCAGTAGTTAAGTAGTTGACAATTATTTTTTCTGTTCCAGGGAGAGAAGGGTGCAACTGGAGTAGATGGAAATGACGGCTTTGAGGTTTGCATCTTCTTTTTTTCCCCCTCAAATCCAAGTGAAAATCCAGAAGGAAAATCTTGTCCATTGTATGGTCTTGTCCGCCCATCCTTCTCTCTCCCTCATACTTCCTGTCCCTTGCTCTCTGTAGGGAGACCCTGGGACTGTGGGCCTGCCAGGCTGTAAAGGAGATGAGGGGGCAGTGGTGAGATTTGTGTCGAGTGGTTAGAATGAGTCTTTTGTTGCATGGAGTTTGTGTTTGTTTGTTTGCGGCCTGTGTGCAATCCTGAATTCTAATAGGGTCTGCATTTGCTAGGGAGATTCAGGTCTTCCTGGACAGAAAGGAGACCCTGGATCTCATGGACTACAAGGGCCAAAGGTAACCAGATCAGTCAGTGAAGTAATATTTCTTGTATTTTTGTGCGGTTGTGTGTGTGTGTGTGTGTGTGTGTGTGTGTGTGTGTGTGTGTGTGTGTGTGTGTGATTGTTTGCAAATGTTGCTCTGACAAGTGTTTACCTGTCCCCTCACCATCACCAGGGTGAACCAGGCTTACCAGGGGGCCCTGGGAACCCAGGCATAGAGGGCCCCTCTGGGCTGAAGGTATTAGACACAAACTTAATCACCACTCTGGTTTTAGGTTTAGGAACGCTTGACGCACATAGATAGATCTTTATCATTGTCACAAGATACAACAAAATTTATAGTGCTTCTAGTCAGTGCAAAAAGTAGAAACCTTGTGCTTTTTTACATATACTAAAAACACACAATAAATACTAATAATGCTAAAAGAAGAATAAAAGAAACATATAGACATACCTCCACACCCATTCCAAATACACTGTGCACATTATTTTTTGGCAGCATTCAAAGTGACTATTGCATTAGGATAAAAACTGTGTTTGAATCTATTTGTTCTTGTACCAATTGCTCTGTACCGTCTGCCTGACGGCAGCAATTCAAACAGGGAGTGACCGGGGTGTGAAGTGTCTCTTATAATGTCTCCGTCCAGACAGCTGCGACTCCTAATATTTACACATATTTACACAAGAGGAATATTTGTGCAACTCTTTTCCTCATGCGTTTATCTACCATGTACAGGGAGTGACAGGGCCAAGAGGAGCTCCAGGGAGAAGAGGAGAAAGAGGGGCGGATGTGAGTGGAACGAGGATGTCTCTAAATGAGTTCGGATCTGAGTGGGACCTTACACTGCGCACACGGAACACCAGATGCGCAGGGGAGAATTTTAACTTTCCCGCTGTCTCTTCTGTTCCCAGGGAGACTATGGCCCACCTGGCATCCCTGGTGGACAGGTAAGGAAGTTAATTACACATTCTAAAAACTTAGAACTTAAAAACTAAGTAATCGCTCTCATGGCTGTAACTTCAAGCTTTTGTAAAATGCTATAAAAAAAACATTTCCATATTTGAGAGAAACAGTATGAGGTTGTGAAGCATCAATTCTGGTTGGCAGCATCCTCCCCTCACACAGCTCATCTGTGTTTCTCTCAGGGGGAGAAAGGAGAGAGGGGGCCCAGTGGACCGACCGGAGTGAGAGGGGTTCCAGGAGAAATGGTCTGCTGGCCTTGAAACATTCCAACTTGGAAAGCTAATGCACTTTCTACCAAAGAGACAGAAAGAAAAGAGACCAGAACAAGTTTTTTTTGGTTTAAAACGTAATTCTGCTGTGGTTGTAGGCAGAGCCAGGACCACCAGGAGCTCAGGGTCACGAGGGCCAATCAGGAGCGACAGGCTCTCAGGTGGGTTGGCCCTCCGCTCTCCATCCCAACTACCTCCTGCAGAGAGAAAGACTTATGCAAGCTCTACATTTGAACTATTTAGCTATTTACTTGTGTTTTACACAATTCTTTGTTTGAGATGTGTTACCCCTGTATGGTGCCTCTCTTCCTCCTGCAAGGGTGTGAGTGGTGTGGAGGGACTGAAAGGCTACAAGGGAGAAGCAGGGAACCCGGGTCCTGAGGTAGGATGAGCGACCTCACCTTCACCAGACACACCAGGAGAGAGATGACTTGCATTGTAGTACAATGTTGTGGTTGTGTTCAGATAAGGCTGACCTGTGGACTTCCTCCTTCAGGGTGTGAAGGGCCCACGAGGGCCTCCAGGACCGACAGGAGTGACGGGGCCTATGGGAGAGAGGGTGAGACACCAGGGTTAAACACATGATGAGGAGAGTTGGTGTGTTTGTGTGTTTATGTGTGTGTGTGTGTGTGAGAGAGAGAGAGAGAGAGAGAGAGAGAGAGAGAGAGAGAGAGAGAGAGAGGTTGCTATAAGTACAGTTGGTCCATATTGATTCTGTCTTCAGGGAGCAGATGGTGCTCCAGCTGTTGGCCAGCCAGGCAAAGCAGGAGTACAGGTCTGTATCCATAGCAACGCAAGAGTACAGGTCTGAATCTATAGCAACGCAGGAGTACTAGTCATTTTGCAAAATCAGGAATGCAGGTCTATATCCATGGCAACATGGTAGTACAGATCTGGATCTATAACCATTATGAGAAACTGAGAAACAGTTGGCCTTACATCGAACCATATGCCCTATGTCCTCAGGGCCACCCTGGTTTGAGGGGACAAACAGGGGTAAAGGTAAGTCTGTCTGTCTGTTATCCAAGGGTTTAATGCTTATATGGACCATACATCAATTTTTCTCCCTCCTCCTTTGGATAGGGTATCAGAGGACTTCCTGGCCCAAAGGGAGATGCTGGCCAACCAGGTGACCCGGGTGATGATGTAAGCAGTGGCACATTATGCCACCGATATGATACAGAAACATTACTTCATACAGTTCCAGTCAGATGAAGAACATGACTGGTTTGTACAGTTAGAGACATCATCTGGAGTTTTTGAAGCAGCTACACCAGCTGTCTGAGCAGTGGTCTCTGTGTGTTGCTGTTGCAGTACAACAAAAGGACAGAGTGTGGCAGTAACTCTAATATCTTATGTCTGTCACTAATATGTTTTAAAGTATTTTAAAAACAAAAGTCTGTTATGTCATTTCCTGCCTTCTAGAATGGCCAGCGAGGGCCAGGAGGAGCTTCGGGACCAAAAGGATATCCTGGTGTTGAAGGAGAGAATGTAAGCTCCTATAAGTCCACACACATGCGCATGCATACACATGCACTACTGACTCACTCCTACTTTCTGGCAGGGTGTTCCAGGGCCTGTGGGCCATTCAGGTCTAGATGTAAGTATAGTTTATTCAGCTGTCCTATATACAGAACTGCTCTGCTCCATACTGATTCACAACCATCAACAAATGTTTTTCTTGGTATATAGGAGTGCGAGATCCTGGAAGTGATCCAGAGACTCTGCAGTAAGGAATGTCTTGCGCATCATTCTGTGTGGGCTATTTACAAGGACAAATATTTTAAAATAGTTTATGAGTTTAAAAGAATGTAATCTTGAATCCTAAACTATCCCCCTTTTTTTTGACAGCATGCTGTGGTAAGTTCTAGAACAGTCTGTATGAGCTGTTCCTGCCCTCTACTTCATTTCCTTATATCCCTCCTATGTCTCTTGGCAGCACCGGTGGTTCAGTAGTAGGATTCTTGCCTAACGTGTGCAGAAAGCCTGGGTTTCATTCCCGGTGGGGGTTTGAATCCCGGCCAATGCATTGAATAAATGTGTGCGCCTCTGAAATTTCCCCATTAGGGGACTAATAAGGGATAATTTCTTCTTCTTCTCTGAATCCAGCGTGCGAGTGTGGGCCAGTGAAGCTGCTGTTTGTGTTGGACAGCTCGGAGAGTGTGGGGCTGCAGAACTTCACGCTTGAGAAGGAGTTCATCATCCGAGTTATCAACAAGATGGGCACCTTCAAAGGCGGGAAAGTGAGGGATGACACACTAATCTGGTTTACATTTACATTTATTCCTTTAGCATAATTCATGACACTTTTATTCAAATCCCATCTGGTTGGACCAAGATGACTAACCCAGTGTTGCCTCAACTCCCACAAAATGTGCGTGTGTGTTTAGAATGAGCCAACCTCTCGCGTTGGTGTTGTGCAGTACAGTCATGAGGGAACTCAGGAGCTGGTGTCTATGGGCGACCCTACAATAACATCAATCACTCACCTGAAGAGGTCTGTGGAGTCCCCTTCCCTTTACAGTCCAAAATAAAGAGGTTTTTACTATGAATGTGCTGTGTATTTTTTATACTCTTACACCCTTATCGCCCTATTTGATAGGATGCCCTGCATCTTGAGTGCTGTGCTGTACCCTGCTGCTGTTGCAAACTGCAATTTCTCTACAGTGGGACAAATAAAGCATTCTTTTATCTTATATTTTATATCTAGCACCCACAGATAAAGGCTTATTGTGACTTGTCTGTCTGTAGTGCATTAAAAAAGAAAAAAACGTTCTAATCTGTTCCTGCTGTGTGTCTAGCGCAGTGAAGAACATGCGGTGGATTGCTGGAGGCACGTACACAGGCGAGGCTCTGGATTTTGCACGCCAGGCGTTGGGCAGCTCTCAGCTCTCCAGAGCAGCGGTGGTGGTCCTCACAGATGGACGGTCTGACACCAGGGACGCCAAGCCTCTGTCCTCTCTCTGCTCCATCCCAAACATCAAGGTGCCCTCTCTGTCTGACCTGGGTCACAGGGTCACAATACCAAATCCTGTTGCGTAATGGTAGGGATCACAGTGTTAGAAGTAGATATTCGTTTGAGCTGTGTGTTTTGGTATGCTTTCTTTCCAGGTGGTGGGTGTTGGCATCGGTGACATCTTCAGAAGGGCGGCATACACCACCATGTTGGAGGAGATCACCTGTTTGACCACACCCAATCCTGGAGTCTACCTGAAGATCCCTGACCATGCCCAGCTGCTGGAAGAGCAGTTTCTCAGCAGTGTCACAGATCACATTTGTCATGGTAGTAGAGCATAGCTACAGTCTAGGTGTAGGCACACAACTTGATCTACTTTCTGTGTACTGTTGAAAATGTTTTCTTTTCATAAGCAATGTCACAGAGGTCTTACAATTCTATTATGTATTCATGCTCCTATGCTGGAATTAACGGTGCTCTAATGACTGTTGTGTTTACAGCTAAGAAGTGTCCAGATTACCAGTGTCCAGGTAGGTCTCTCTTAGATGTTCATAACAGCTAGATTTTACTGACCACACAGATGCCCTGCATGATGGGGTGGACATCTTCGGTTAAGGTGATGCTCTCTGCTCTTCATGTTCTTCGAAGCGGAGTTCCAGGAGGCCACTGACATCGTCTTCATGCTGGATGGTTCCTCCAGCGTGGGCCGTGCCAACTTCCAGAAGACCAGAGAGTTCGTGGAGCTGGCAGCAACCAGGATTTTCGCCAACGATGCCGAGGGGCGACTGCGTGTATCTGTCCTCCAGTACAGCGACATCCGGCGCCAGCGGCTGGAAGTCCCCTTCACAACTCGCATAGGGGATGTCCACATGGGGCTAATGGCTACACACTTCATGGACGGAGCCACCAATCTCCCTGCAGCCCTAGCGTTCCTCTCCTCCACCCTGCAGAAGGAGGGGCGGCCAGGGGTCGCTAGGAAGGTGGTGATATTCACAGACGGGCGGTCTGCCGGAGCCACCAGTGCCACCTTAGCCAATGCGGCGGCCGCTGCACTGGGCCAAAGTATTCGGTTCCTGGCTCTTACTGTGGGCAAAAACTATGATGAGAGGGGGGTGGGTCAGCTGGTTACTGGGCAGTTGGATGGGTTTGACTATAATGTTGTGGATGGACGTCTCCAGCAGGTGGGGCTGTACACAGACCTGGCCAGACCAGCAGTTGTACAGAGGATGGTGAGAAAGCTGTCCAAAGTGTAGAAGTTTTAGTGCTTTTACAGTAAGGGAAAACATTTTTTATGTATAGTCTAATGTTTATAATGGGGAGCCCTTAAGCATGAATAAATAAACTAACCCCCTTTAAGCATTTTATTTTTTTTAGTGTTTAGATTCTCTGATGTTAAACTAGACTGGACAATTCAAGTAACACCAGATGGTAAAATATCCTTGCGGTCGATCAGTGTCAGCCCCATAATGGTTTTCAACTATGCACAGTGGAAAAACAATTGCTAGATAATCGAGTTCCATTTCAGAAAAATAAACATACAGCTATTAAGGATGACAACTATTAAAGAGGAGAGGACGTTTAAAATTATGTTGCTTTAAAATGGTTTATTAAAAAAATAATCCAAATAGAAAACTATACATAAAAATGTTGCTTAGGAAGAGAAAACAAACAATACACATCCATTAGTCACTTATTCCACATTTCAATCCAATATCAGGCAGCAGGGAGCTAGTCCAGTTTGTCAGAAGTCCACACACACCCTCGTGGACACATTACACACAAACACTAGACAATAAACAGTTAAAGAGACACTGTGTGCCAATGCCTGCTAATTCCATACAGGCTGACCACTCTGCATAGCTGGCTAACGTGGTGAAGTTCTACTACATTGGTCAGAAGTGAGCCTAACCCTAGCAGTCAGTGAGAGGGACAGAGCAGCTCTGATTGGCTAAGAGGTTCCAAATGACTGGACCCATTCGCTTCTGCAAAGCGGCATCGACAAATCACTTCGCGTGCAGTTCTACACATTCTCAAGGTCTTTCAGCAAATTAAAAAAGGCTGTTAAAACTTGCCCTGGTGTTTACCAAGAGTGTAGCAATCCCAAGTGTGACCCAACCCCTCTGAAGACGTGTGAAGTGACCAGGCATAACTTGAAATATCAGCTCAGATGTGTAGATTACAGGAGACAATTCTGTATCCAAAAACAAAATGGTATGTACAGACCGAAAAGAAAAAAAGCATTGGTCGTTTAGAATATGCAGTACACATGTTCTGTGGATGAAAGGAAAACAATAAAAGGAATAGAGCAGAAATAAATAATACTCACATTCCAGGGGATTTGTAAACATTGCTTCAGTAAACAAAAAGTAAGCTTGTTCCTTTCACTTCACACGTACACAAGTAAATGGCGCAGAAATCACATGTTAAATGACATGCAGTTTGTTGAAAGCTGAGTGATGAAGAGCATATGTAAGAGTACTCACTCCCTTCCTTTGTGATCCTGGATAGCCAATAGCTATGTAGAAGGAGCACAAACTCTCGCCGACCGTAGGTTAACAATGCATTCTGGGAGCATTAAAACACGGGACAGGCAGCTCAAATGTCAAACAGTCATGTGATGCTAATTTAAATGGCTAGTAAATGCTGGTTTGGACATCAATGTGCTTAATGCCATGTATCCATTTACATCTATATTGCACAAATCAAGATAGTCAAGCAAATGTTAAAAGTAAAAATATATATATAAAAAAATAAATAAAATAAAAACAGGTGCACTAAAGAGATGTATACAAGACGCACAGTAAACAAACTGGAAATTAAACTGCCTTCATTGCCAGTGCTTCATTGCCTTGTCTATACCCACCATGCCGGTGCCAAACCAAGATAGTGATAATGAAACTCAGACATGTAATAAACACCCTGTACATTCAAATGAGTGCTAACAGCGATCGGCAGGAATGACCCTCATTGCACCAGGAAGTCCTGCTTTAATGCCAAAATACAACCTCCATCTAATAATGTCCATAAAGCTGGTTCTCGTTCGCGAACAAGAGGTTGCGATTGACTTTGGAAGAAGACTAACACACACAGCCCCTCTCTATATGGCACTTCTAGAAATCACATCTGTGATGACTCAGCCTCAAAGAACTCTGAACTTGGTGCCAGTGGGTGGCAGGCTGGGCTGTCCTCACCAGCTGAGGCTGCCTGGCACACTAACCCTCCTCCGGAGACGGGGGCCGCTGCGCTGGTTGTGGGAGGTGCAGCCATGGTTGTAGTTGTGACTATAGTTGAAGTGGGGCGGCCCAATAGCAGGACTATGCTGGCTGGTCCTGTGGTACTGCTGTCCTTGGAAGCCATCTGCTTTTCTGTGTGGGTGTGGACTGGCTGTGTCCAGCAGAGGAGAGGGAACAGGTTGGAGGAAATGCTGGCCATTGTTCACGTACCCTGAACCTTCTGGATAAAACTGTCTGTCAGGCAGAGGGTGGACAGGCACATTTCCTGGGAGGGTCATCCGAACCTGAGATGAGGATAGATTCAAGGTCGAGGACGTTGTGTTACGGTTAGTGCTTCAGGAGCGATGAAACGAGCAGGGAAAGTGATGCGGGAAACCATCAAGCTGAGAGAAACCAACCTGGGGTCTGATGGGCATGACGGCAGCTGGGTGAGGGGTCCTGGTGTCAGGGAAGTGAAGGCCGGGCGGCAGGCAGGCCATGCTGAGGGGGTGTGCCTGGAGAGGAGGGGCACCGCTGGAAGTGGAGTCAGACTCCTGATAGAAACAAAACACAATGGAACCTTTGATGGAAAGTTAAAAGCGGTCGAGATGGTTGCCAAATTCTTATACTTCAGAGCTCTAAGGCTCTGTTACTTTTGGCAGGCGATTCAAACACTATAAAGTGCATCTTGGCTTTCTTGGCTTGCTGACTGCCTCTTATCGAAAATACTCTGACATGTGTGGGCCAACATGCCTCTCTAAACATCGTAAATGCAATGTTACACCTCTCTAATGAATGGCTGGAGCATACAGACAGAGAACAGATTTTCCTGACAGGGGCTAGAACTTACAATGTCACTTCCTGACAGGGAGGAGAGGGAGCATGCTGATGAGGAGCAGGGGCTGGGGAGGGACACTGGGGAGGGGGAGGGCGACTCGCTGCTGAGCGGGGAGGGGCAGTCTCTCTGCTCCTCCATAGACAGGACCAGTCTGCCAAGGTCCGACTGCACTGGGCCTGAGAGCATCGAACACATACATGGAGACACACACACACAATAACTTGGTGTACAGAAACATAACCAATGTACACAAAGACAGAAAGCACCCTCAACTGAGTGTCCCTAAGGAACTAGTTTGATAAACCCGAGAATATTTATTTTATTACCGCTGTTCTCCAGCTTGCCATTGTGCTTGGCCCCCCACTTCCTGCTGATCCACTCTCTGTATCGCAGCACTTCCTGGCTCACTTTGATGATTCGTCCCATCATGCTGGGTCAAAAGACACTGCCATGTCATTACACAGAATAGCATACACTGGCGGCTGAGAGCAAGAAACAACTGCAGCTTCATTACATCCTGCGAGGCAGGAACCCACCTGTCAGTCTCTTTGTTGGGGTAGGAACGGGCGAGCGGAGACACAGCATGACTCAGCACCATGTAGGCATAGTCAAAGACCTGCTTCACCTGGAGGACCCCATAGGAACTCCTGCCCACGTCATTTCCTGACAGAAAACAAAGGTAAAAAAAACAAATAACTGACAAAAAGGACTAAACAATACTTTTTTTAGAAGGACATCAGTGTTTCAGTGTTTTGGGCACTTTGGAGGTTTCCATGTGTCCTGAAATTTGGGTTCTTTGTGCACCATTGATCAAAGCTGCTTGATCTACAGTGGCAGCAGCAGGTCCTGCTCTTCTGATCTGGTTCTTCTTAGTCCTCATACCTCTAGCTGCTCTTTGTACAGCAGCTAACCGCAGCTCCTCTGTGCTCCTGGTTCTCCTTCACTTCCTGTGCTCTGGCTTCCACTCATATCTTAGCCTCTCTGCCTCATTGCCCATCTTGTCTAGTAGGATACGGTCAAGAAGATTGTATTCGGCAGCATGTGGCACCACTTAAAATGTATGGAGGCATCTCCAAATTATTGTATCTGTTTGCCCTTCTTATAAAACATCGCTGTCAGACAGAGACTGATCCTTACTAGCTATTAGGAAACTATTAGTTTGTGTGTGTCTAAAGAGATAAGACGGAGCCCTCCTATCATCTCATTAAAAATAGAAATAAACAGAAAATAGGCAGTGGAGGTCATATTTCAACAGGTGAGTTTAGGGGAAACACATGGAAAATAGGGGGATTGACAAGGGATGCAGCATGGTGTGACCCAGCCTCTTTCTCCATGGAGGGCAGGCATCACCTCACCTGGCTGGAGGGGGTCTTCTATACACAGCATGGAGGGTCGGTTCCCATTGGTCATGTTCTTCACCATATCCTCCTTGGCCAGGTAGGCGCCGCCATTCTTCACCCGAATGCCTGTTCTCAAGTAGTTGAAGTCCCTGCCATAGAGCTCCAGGAACTCAATCAGCAGGATGCCCAGGTTGAGGTTGGCACGCCTGGTGTCGATTCTGGGATGGAGCTGCCAGGCAGAAGTGTTAAACCTCCACCAGCTTGTGCTTAGAGACCTACACCAGCTTGCGATTGTTTTCAAGGTTCTAATTTCCCGTAGAAAGCAAACATATGCTCTAGAGGAGCTTTCAGTAGTGTTGAAATCTACCTGCAAGAAGCTGATGGCCATGAGGATGAGGCTGTAGGAGCTGATGCCTCCTGTGAACACCTCGTTCAGGTCCCTCTGCAGCAGGAACTGCTTCAGCACGAAGATCAGGTAGGGCAAGGCTGTGTAGCTCTGCAAGAGACATCAGGTGAGGAAAGAGGAAGAGGCCATGTTTGATGATCAAGACTGTCATGAGGGCGGGGCCTTACCTTCAAGTATTCTTTGATAAGACGGGCAGCTCTAACCCCAGTCTCAACGTTAAAGCTGATGTCTACTTTGACCTCAGTTATCTGGTCTGTCAGTTTGATGATTGGCACCTATGGGTAAAAGATTAAAAATAATGAGGATTTGAAAAGAGAGGACAAATAGGGGATAGGATGCAAGCGGAATATTGATATTGGGCCTGTGACTGACCGTGGCTTTGTCCAGGACTTTGATGGAGTAGGGCTCGGCCACGTTGTGTTTCCTGAGGGCTTCTTCAAGCTGATGGAGGTGCAGAGGAGGGTTGTCCCACTCTCCAAACACCACCAAGTCAATGTCACTGTAGCACCAAGAAGCCTGTGGTTATCAATGGGACAGACCATACTGCACAGTAAAAGCTAACTGTGGGCCTCTTCCTGGTTACCTTGTTGGCAGATAAAGCCCTGTACTGAAGCTGCCAAAGATCTCCACCTGCAAATTAACATGGATATATAAAATAGGTCCATGGTAAACACACAATCCCCATAAATGAGAGGTTAAAAAATCATGTTAAAACAAAAAAGTGGAGTTTGAATGTCTTTCTTGGCCATTTCAGGCACAGACCCGAGCTGTTGGCCACAGGTTCTTGATGACTGTTTCTATCCTGGCCACCACCTCTCTCCTCATTGCCTCCTCTTCTGGGCGTGGGGACATGAAATTGAAGAAGTCTACAATTTCTTCATGCAGCCTGCAATAAAAGGACATTTAAGGGGTACTGGTGGATCATATTGAGAAACTTGGCAAGCACCATGGAACCTTTTGCATTGTGTTTATGTGCAACAATCCAGATAACCTTACCCATTCACACCTGGACTGTACCTCCGGGTCTTCCAGAGGGTCCAGGAGCTTGGGTAGTTTCCATTATTTGTGTTGGAGAACAAACTGCAGAGCTCAGTAGTAGTTGTAGGGTAACTATTTTTCCTCCGAAATGAGTGTGCATGGTGTTGATTGTTAATTGCCGAGGGGGTGTGAACTGAATGTTGCCTGCGACGTTGTTGCGGGGTGTTTTGCAAGAGAAGCTGGTGATTCCTGTGATTGTGGACATGGTACGTTTTCTCACCACTAAGATTATATTTACCTTCCTCATTCTCGATGTTCAAGTTGTCAATTCGCAAAGAGTCTACGGGTGAATTGTCGGCTTCAGAATCTTGGGAGGAAAAGGAAAGCGCCTTCCGTCTAAGACGCCTCTCCTCTCCCTTGGGCGCATGATCTCCATCCGTGTATTTGTCAAACCCAACTCCTAACACATTTTTGTAAAACCCACAATTCATAGCTGCCGTGTTTACACTGTGCTGATTAAAGTTCCGATGCGTGTTGGTGCTTGAGTTTGCCTGAGAGGTTTCCCAAACCTGCATCCACAAGGAATTGGCAGGTCCTTTCTGCTCGGGCTGAATCCAGCCAGTCCTCGGATCCATTAAACTTGTGAGGTGAAACCACCTTGTCAGGGAATCTGACCCAGGCCAATTTGGACACAAGGTTTTTAGCAAAGGATTAGCGCTTGCCAAATTGTAGTAAACTATTATTTAATCTCACCAAAAGTGCCTCGTGTCATTCTCCCTGACTGCTTTTTCAGCGTCTGTCCAACTTCTCCCCGATAGTCCAATATGGCGCACACATCCTTACATCCAGTTATACGCATGTCTGCGGTGATGCCCTGAACACACCCCCATTAACACAACAGCTGTACTGGAGGGAATGAAACCAAGAGATTTGAAGTTATGAGTTCTTCTGTGATCAGGTACCCCAATAGAACCAAGTAACAATGTCGACAGCAAGGACAATAGACAAATACAAATAAAAATGTTATAGTTGGCTTATAGTCATTGTCCTTTCTAATTCCATTGAAATGAGATGTAATTAACTCATAAATTGCTTTGCATTTTAGATAAGACTATATATAGATCATGGAGTAAGAATCAAATAATATATAATGTTTATATTTTAATTAATAAAAGTACACAAACTCTGTATTTAACACATGTACAAAACATTTACAAAATCAGACTTGATGCTATGAACATTTACATGTAAAAAAATATATTCCGTAATTTATTTTCTTTTTTATGCAAACACAATCTAAATAATCTAAACATTCGAAGAAAATTCACCAACCCTAAAATAATTTGATATTATTGACAAGAAAACCTTTGGTCTGCATGTGCAAACAAAATGACAACGGTCAAAAATTGTGAAATTGGAAATTGTGCGTGGTACAGACAGGAGTGTCTTGGGGTTTCTCAGTTCTTGACTTGTCGGCATATGGAAGCTATCTGGGTGATGCAGCTGGTGACAGCCTGCGGGACGGGCTGGTTGGTGTCGCCACGCCAACCTGCCAGAGCCTCCAGAGCCTCCTTGGGGTTGCTAGGTGACAAGTCATAGATGGTGTAGACTGCTGCCAACTGGACCTCCCATGGCACCCCTGGGAGTGGAGAGGAAAAGGTCACGAGACAGGGTGTTCATAACCATGTATGTATTTTATAACTCATCCCAAATTAATCCCTAATTCCTTGATGTGTCAGATACATTCATTTCTCTCAAGGGATACAAAAAGTACAGTGAATACCCAACACTCTACGATAAGGTATTACGCATAACGTTGTGTGGAATTAATTCATAATTAAGGAGTGTAATCTACAGCCAATGCGCTCTTTTGAAACTTACCTTCTGATTTCCCATGCCTGCCAAACGTGTTTATGACGTTGGCGATGGTCTTCACAGTGGAGCTGCAGTTCTCTTTCACGCCCAGCTGTCCCAGACGACCTGACAAATACGAATCCCCAAGTTTCACCTTGACTGAGTTTTCCCTATCACATCTATCAGTGTTCATTAAAGACTGGAAACGTCAGTTAGAGCTGGTACCTGCATGGCAGGGGTTCTACAGGTAAACAAACACTTACCGATGAGCCTGAGGACAGCGGCCACAGCAACATCGCTGACAGGAGTCTGCTGTGTTCTGGGTTGCATCACCCAGGCGTTCATCAGAGGCCACAACTCTTTACTGGAACCAAAACAACAAAAACATTAGACTTCATTAGCAGGACTAATCTTGGGTCATAAAA
Source organism: Neosalanx taihuensis (assembly GCA_030340665.1). Classification (NCBI taxonomy): domain Eukaryota; kingdom Metazoa; phylum Chordata; class Actinopteri; order Osmeriformes; family Salangidae; genus Neosalanx; species Neosalanx taihuensis. The sequence goes on from CM059294.1 coordinate 11,320,963, forward strand.
AATTAAAATAAACAGAAGTTCTTAAACTAAGTAAATCTAAATAATCAAAACTAGTAAATGAGGCGGTTATGAAATATATGCTGAATGGTGCTGACCAGCTGCCCTCCGTTACCTGAGTACGTTGTCATAGGCCCACTGCCAGCCCTTGTGTGTGCATAGCAGGTCCAGGGTGAAGACTTGCTCCCATGCCGAGTTGTTGAGGTCGTCTCCCTGGCGGGGGTGCTTCTGGAAGGCCATGTCTGTCCCCGCACAGAGAGCAGCTAGCGAGCATGTGAGCATTTCGTCGATGTCACCAGTGGGGTTCTGGAGACAAAAACACTGTGGTGATACTAGACTAGCAAGGGAAATCCCCCATGCTGACACTACTTTTCTTCCTTACAGACTACTATCAGTGAGCCTGAAGCTTTTAATCAAGTATGAGATCAATGAACGATTCAATTTCATTTAATTCAGATAGTCGTTAATTATACCTTCTCCCAGTCAAAGTAAGCTGTCAGACAGGTGAGCAGTTCTTCCGAGGCCTTAAGCCTGGTTATGCTGTGAATGGCTTGGCAAACGGCACTGCTGTGTGAGAAGACATTGTGCCATGTGCTCAACATGAACAGAATGAGCTTTGCTGCGCTGGGGAAATCTGCAAACAGAATAAATAACATGACTGTAAATGCACACAACAGCCAGCTCACTCTTGAACAACCCCCATGTAGCAGATGTTACTTGATGTTAATTTGTCCTCATTACTTTCTCTGAGGATGCTGTAGGCCAGAATGTGGACTCTCTCCCGGTCGCTGCGTTGTCGACACAGCCCAGTGTAGACCCTGCAGAGGGCCTGGAGGTGCGCCTCGCTCAGGACCGCTCTCTCCGTTTTCAGTTTCAACAGAATGGCTGACATCAGTTCAACTGCCGACTGACAATAACAACATCAAATTAGCACATAAGACTGGTAAAGAAAATTCTGGAATGTATCTTAAGAGACACTTTTTGAATGCATTCAAACACATATTTATATAAAAGGTTTGACAAATACAGATGCATACAGTGTTATGGCAGTCTGGCAAGAGCCTAATGTGACCAACCTGACTGTATTGGGAGAATTCCCTGATCACCTCCTTCTCCACGTCCCTCAAGATAGGTTTTTTTGTCCGGTTTCCCACATACAAGTGGCTCTTTATTACTGGCAAGAGGTCAAAACACTCGGCTTCAATCTTTACGAGCGCCTCAGAAACAGACATGGGTCTATCAGGTTCAACTGTGTGTTTAGAATGGGGGGTAGAGGTGAGGGGTGAAGGGTCTTCAGGTAAGTCATCCTTCTCAAGTGCAGCTTCTTCAGGGGCAGGTTGGGCAAAAGGACTAGGTGAGCATGTATCCAGCCGGAGCCTTTTGGCGCTTTTTGGTAGCAGCATGTTGACACCAGTCCTCTTCCCTCTCAGCTCAGTTTTTGTGAAGGCGGTAGAGGAGGAGTTGATGGACTTGAAACCAGATATCTGACTGACAGAACTTACGGAAGTCGTGGTTCCACTATCGGACGCAGATATACCCAGGTTTACGTTTCCCCGCAGGATACTCAGGGTCCGAGCGCGGGCAGAAAGTTCTGGATACATGGTGTCCAGGATCCTCATCGAGTTTTCCTGAGCGGGGCTCGAGGAAGACGGGGTGGGGTTCAGTGCTGATGAGGGGAGTCTTCCTGGAACGGGAACGGCATGCTTCGGGGTGGCTGAGCCAAACTGCAGAGGTGATGAGGGCACTCCGCTGGCAGGTGGAGGAGTGTTAAGTGACGGTGAGCATTGCTGTGACATGGGAGACTGTGCAGGGGTCTCTTCCTGAGGTGAACCGAGTCCTTCCATTGGAGAACGGAAGGATAGTTTCCCAATAGCCTGCCTTGGATTAGCCTGCCTCGGATTGACCTGTTTTGGGAGGGGTTTTGGGGGTGTGGCTGTCAGAGGTAGCACCAGAGGGCGAAGGGGTGGGCCCATTTCGGAACGGACTCGAAGAATGCTCTTTGACTGACGTCGTGGGGCCACGGGCAAAGTCTGGGCATGGATGTGCTTGGGCCCAATTGCCAAGGCATCTCCAGGACTAACAATAGGACTTAATCTTTCAAGGATAACTTCGCATGAACCAAGTAACTTTTCTGGTTTCTCTTGGGCACTATCTTTTAACAACTCATTTTTTTCAGCCTTAGAGTGAGATTCACTTTCACACTCAACATTAGAACTGGACGTCGGCTCAGAGTACAGTTTGGGCGTGTGTTGTTTCAGTTCATGATCACTTTGCTGTGACTCAGAAGACGGTACTGACACAACACTAATAATCTCATCTTCCTCTGTCACTACTTGGTCAGTATTAATCTTATCTTGTTTTTGGGGTGATCCCAACCGTTCTGTTATTAAAGATGAAATACATTTCAGCTCATCGTCATTTTTCTTTGTTTTTGGCAACCATGAGTCAGTAGACAAGGGGTCAAGTAATTCAAGTGTTTTAACAGTCTCATCTTGCACAATCCTCTGCAAACTTGTCAAACATTCTGTAGAAACTTCAGAAGGTGAATGGAGTTCCACTTGTGGTCCAGGGGAATTGTGCTTAGTTGCGGAGTTCTCTGTATTAGATGGAAATTCTAATGTAGGTCCTTCCATAGTTCCAGTTGTCATGACGTCACTGAGAGCATCAGGGTCATTGGCGGATGTTTGCGAAGCATCATCACTCAAAGATTTCCGAGGGAGAGGAGGTGCTGCTTCTTTAGCAAGCCCCTCATCTGGGACAACAGCTGTTTGAACAACAGATACAGCTATGGAAGTGTCGGACTCTTCAACATCCATCTCAGGGAGGCGATCTCCTCTGGTAATTTCATCCTGGTTCTTCAAGATTTCACAATGGCTTTGTCTTTCAGTAACAGACACATTCTGCATTTGCATGGGACAATCTAAAACGTCAGCGGATATTTTTCCATTTTCAGACATGGTAACGCTTGTCTCTGGTTCTTTTTCGTCATTCTCCTTACTGGAACTCAAAGAGTGTGTGTTAATCTGTGACCCTGGAGACTCTGACATGTCAACAGCAGAATTTACAAAAGTATTTTCACCTTCTTCATGTACATCGATCACAACAGACAATTTGGCATCATGAGAGATGGGTTCTGTGTCCACCATGATGATGTTGTCTAGTTCATTATTTGGTCCTGTAAAGGTCTCAGATCCTTTAGTTTGCCTGGCAGAGGTTTCAAAGACCACAGAAGGCAAAGTCTCTTCTGAGGGCATCTGGCTAGTTCCACCTGCTGTGTCCATGTCGTCTTGTTCAGAAGACTTCCTCTCACTCCCAGGCACATCCTTAATCCCATCATGACTCCAACTGCCAGCTGTGTTCCCCACAGAAACACTGTCAGTCCGTACAGAAGTCTCACAGGGGAGAGGCTGCTTTAGAGATGATTCACAGGGCAGATGAAGAACAGCTGTGGAAACGGTGGAGGAAGAGTCTTGTAAAGTGTCATGTCCATCTCCTAAATCCCCAGGACCATCCTCACACTCCTGTAGACATGACAATAAATGTTAATGGACCTAACTCACACTAAATTAGAACAGTGTATTGTAAAAGTCTCTTTTAAAAGGTTTGCATGCTTTTCTTACCCATGGAGCTGAAGAGCATGGCACTGGTGAAACAGCTGGAGGCAAAGGTTTAAACCAATCCAGAATTGCCTTTACATCTCTGCTACACTCCTTGTCCTCACTGGACAGCAATTTAGGCGCTTGTTTTTTCATTTGGCAGTTGACAACTGCAGGGTTTTCATTTAAGTGCTCTTTTGACTGTTTTCTTTTCCTGAGAGATTTCACCTTTGAAACTGTTAAACCTTGTGAAAACCCTTTGGCTTTGACAGGTTTCGGAATTGGCATGGAGGTTTTCTGAGATGTGGTGACAGCAGGGTGGACGCCATGGACACTTAGAGCAGTTTGTGATTTATCCGAGTTTGTAAGATGAGGTAGGCATCCACCTTTCACAGCAGGGTTTGATATTTGCCTTGTGCCGTTTTCTACCAATCCAGAAAAATTTTAAAAAGTCAGTAATATCAAATAACCCATCTAAAAGTCTGTTTAATGTCTGACCAGGTGACTGAAACCTACCGAAAATACATTCTGTCTTTGCTGTCTGTTGTGATACAGGTTGCACACATGACCAGAGATCTGCTAGGAGCCTCTGGAATCTTTCTGCAAAATGAAAAGTATAGTTTAGTGGTTTTTGCTTTATACCCATTTAACAGGACAATGATTTTCTTTCTCTTGTAATACATTAAAGGACACTTGATGTAAAAACACCTACCCTTATCAACTCCTGGGTTTTCAGGTGCAGTTGCTTGAGTTGAAGTGCTTCTAACTTCTGGACAAGAGGAAAATATATGTCATTTAGATGACAAACTAATGACTGAGAACGGTTCAGAAGAAAAACAATCATATGATTTGTACTTACCCTTATCATTCTGCTTCTCCAGTTTCTCAACTCTTAACTGCAAGACAAAAATAGAAATAAATCCAATACAGTCAAAATCCAAAAATGTCCTATAGCAGCATAAAGTAACAACAAAACTTTTTTTGTGATGATAGTGCCTATACCCGAATATCTAGAAGACGTCTCTCTAATTGTCTCTTCTCTTCTTGCAACTCGGTTATCAAACGATCCTTCTTCAAATTTGACTCTGAAAGTGAGCCAACAACAGACACAATATTTACATATCGTAAGTAGAACCAAAAATACATAACAACAATTACATTTGAAGAAGACGGTAAATTTGTTTTGAATGTAAGAAGCTTTACCAACCTTGTAACACTTGTAGTTGATTTTCTACGCTGATATTTCTGCGTATTAAATTAAATTAAAAAGGTAATGAGCAAACTTGCCATGTATGAGTGAATTGTGAAAAACATTTTAAAAAGTTGATGTCATTAATTAATAAATAAAGTTGTACATTTTTAACAAATTAGCGTTCTTCTCTCTCAGGTCGTCCACTTGATCAGCCACCTTCTGAAATGTCATCAAGGACGCCTGAGGAGAAAGGTACATCATCCTGTTTAAAGCTGCATGTCCAATATTTCAGTTAGGTCACAAAGCTGTGACAAGAGCGACTAAACTATAGAGATTCGGAAAGTGGAAAGAGAATGCTTTCCTAAACGTCCCAATAACTCACCTGTGCTTTCAGAGACTCGTTTTCCAATGCTGCCTTTTCAATCTTAAGGTGTGCATTTTCAATGTTGAATTTTTCCACTTTTTCTAAAGAAGAAATAAGCAGAAAACATTAGTAACCTGCACAACTAAACATAATGGGGCAAGGATCATTCAAATTGTAGCAGTTTATGCATGACACACCCTCTGCTTCCTTCAAATGGTTCTCAAGTGTCTTTTTTCTGTGAAGGACAAACACAGAGGTCAACAACGACATCCTACACTAGACCATAAAGAGGCTGATTGTATCATCATCATCATCATCATCATCATCATCATCATCATCATCAGGAGGTTGTGTCTTACTGTGCCAGAGAGCTGTTGTTCTCCTCTTTCAGCCTGTCTATGTCTTCTACTTTCTGTTGATGGACCTTCAGGCTGATCTACAGGATGGGTTCAATAGGACATTATTAGAAGATGGACTGACAGTAAGCTTTTTAGAATGTAGCTTTGTGAAAAGTAGCTTTAACTTTAGATGGTTGTATTCTTATGTATCATTACCCGCATCTCTTCCAGTTCTGTCCGCGTCACTTCATACTCAAGGTTTCTTTTCTCAAGCGGAGCCAATTTCAACCGCAGCTCCTCTAGTTGTCCATGCAACTGGCTGGTGTCATTGCAGAGGACAGGCGAAGGCTGGTTGGTTACTTGTAATTTACAGGTATGCACTTCACAGATTATAAAGAGTATTCTATGAAGACATGCGACGATTGGATTCAGTTATGAGACTAAGGAGGTATTCGATTAGATGATGAAGGGATGCCTAGATATGATAGCTTGCTAACAAATGCTAATGTCCATAAAAAGATTCAATACTACTTACTCGGAGTCGATGATCTTTTGTTTCAATTTCACGAAAGCCGTCACATATTCGGTCAGGCTCTGTAGTAATGGTTTAAGGGAATGTCAGTTACTCATACGAGTTTTCAATAGTTTACATTAATAATAATAATAATAATAATACATTTTATTTATTTATTTACATTGTTATGTACTGGTGAGGGAATCTTCCCAACATAGTTAAGAAAGAGTCGCAACTTACCTCATGAAGAACAGGGCAATTTTGACATTCTCCAAAAGTGACGTCCGCTGCGATTTTTAACCATTTTGAATGATTCTCCCCAGGCATCATAATAAAACTGAGGGTATCTACAATGACCTAAATAATGACGTTAATCAGCACACATAACTGCTACAGATGATAATATGCTGCTAAATAACTTCACAACAACTTTTGCTTGCACCACGTTGACTGAGGACCTCAATGTGGACCCAGGCTGTTCTAAGACATGCCAGTCTATAAATAAAACAGGGGTGTCCTCGATAGACGATGTCAAAACTATTTTTAGCAAGTATTTTAAACATGATATATAAAATGTATTATACATTTATACATTCATTTAACAACTTCAGTTGTTAAAGCGGTTCTAAACAGAACACTATATTTGCATGTCAAATACAAAAGTGTACAAATTTGCAGGCATCAGACTGTGAAGGGCGCAATTAAACCAACCTAAAGGCTGGTAGGCACAAAGGTGCTGTTCATTAAAAAAGCACTCTTAGGGCCTCATTAAGTTACACAAAAGAACAACTTTTAATTAAGCAAGTACTTAGTTGTTAAATACTGTTTGTTTTCTTTAAGTCTTCCATCTTTTGCCCTGCAAAACGTGTAGGTTGTTATCACCTCACCACCTATCGCCTACCAGCCCCGGCTGGGAGTAGAGGATGCCATCCTCTTCCTGCTCGACCGCTGTTATACTCATCTAGACCAGCCGGCAAGCACTGTGAGGATCCTGTTCCTAGACTTCTCCAGTGCCTTCAACACCATCCGGCCAACTCTGCTGGGTGAGAAGCTGGCAGCGATGCAGGTGGATAACTCCCTGGTCTCCTGGATTGTAGACTACCTGACTGGCAGACCGCAGCATGTGCGCTTACAGCACTGTGTGTCGGACAGTGTGGTCAGCAACACTGGGGCTCCCCAGGGAACCGTCCTCTCCCCCTTCCTCTTCACCATCTATACCACGGATTTCAGCTACCACACAGAGTCCTGCCACCTTCAGAAGTTCTCTGATGACTCTGCTGTGGTGGGCTGTATCAGTGACGGGGAGGAGGCCGTGTACAGGACTGTGGTGGGGAACTTTGTCGCATGGTGTGAGCGAAATCATCTGCAGCTTAATGCGGCTAAGTGCAAGGAGCTGGTCATCGACCTGAGAAGGACCAGGACAACAGTGACCCCTGTCCACATTCAGGAGGTCAGGGTGGACACCGTGGAGGATTACAAGTACCTTGGTGTTCACTTGGACAACAAACTGGACTGGGCTAAGAACACTCAAGCCGTCTACAAGAAGGGCCAAAGCCGCCTCTACTTTCTGAGGAGGCTGAGGTCCTTCGATGTCTGCCGGACAATGCTTAGGATGTTCTACGAGTCTGTGGTAGCCAGTGCTATCCTCTATGCTGTTGCCTGCTGGGGCAGCAGGCTGAGGGCAGCGGATGCCAACAGGCTCAACAAACTTATCCGGAAGGCCGGTGACATTGTGGGGGTAGAGCTGGACTCTCTGGCAGTGGTGTCAGAGAGGAGGATGCTGGCCAAACTCAACGCCATCCTGGACAGTACCTCCCACCCACTCCACAATGTGCTGGCCGGACAAAGGAGTACTTTCAGCGGGAGACTCATCCTCCCGAAATGCACCACGGAGCGCCACAGGAAGTCATTCCTGCCTGTGGCCATCAAACTTTACAATTCCCACACTAGTAGTTTGTAAGCCAACTGTATATCCTGTGAAATAGCATAACATCCAGGGATATAACAATGGACATTAGGCAATAGTCGGACACAACTTCTGTAACATAACTACAGAAGTGGCAATATTCTGGTACAACTGTATATAACCATGTATATTCTGCTAATAACCTGCAATCCTGTATATCCTGTATATGCTGCAAATAACTGTAAATCCTGTACATCACAATTACTTGCATAATTGTAATTGAATTGTATAGATTATAAGGGTATAGTCTGTAACCTGCACTTTATCCTGGACATACTGTATATTCTGCTGTACATTCTGCACATTCTGTACAAAAACTGAAAATCATGTACATTCTAATATAATACTGTATATTATACAAGACCATTACTGTATAATTGTAAATGTATAGCTTCTGTACATAATCATTATGCTCCCTGGGAGGATTCACCTCACCCACCATTTTTTTTACTTATTGTTATTGACCCCACCCCCTACCCCTGTGTACACTTTCTAATCTTTTACCTCACACCCTTACCCTTAACTGTGCTTTGCGAGACTGTGTGCCGTTGATACAAAGGAGTTTCCCTCGGGATCAATAAAGTAATCTGAATCTGAATCTGAATCTGAACCTTGAGGCCCCACATATTAATTGGCCCCAGTTTAAATGATGCTCACGACTGCTTTGTCTTCCATTTCTGTCTCAACAAGTGAAGCAGCTAGTGGATACAAAACACCTGACATAGTCTGTTTCAATCGGTTCCCTTAAAAAGACGCGAATTTAGGTCCGGTTCCAAGTGAAACGTTCGGTTCTCTATAGGTGTTAACACAACTCAGTGCACTGAAATGAAAAACGATGTTGACACTTGGCAAACAGCGCGCTGCTCATTAGAATTAAAATTAGTTGAGGGAAAACGAGGAGTAATGATCAAGTGATGTTATTAAGCAAATATGGGCTGGTTATCATATTGTAGAGCCTACTTGGGGAACACAAAAGAATAGCGATGTATTTAGTAGTTACATTTACATTTTACATTTATTCATTTAGCAGACGCTTTTATCCAATGCGACTTACAAGAGAGAGCTTTTACAAAGAGCATCAGTCATTGAGCATAGCAACGTGATGGACCCCGAACACAGTCGTTTTTTTAGATCGTGAATCATACATCATGAGAACCAATAAGTGCCACGGGAAGAACTATAAATGCATAACACAACGATTGTGAACATAAAGCAAGAGATACAACAACATTGGCAAGTCACCATATGGGGACCAACAGAGCACATTAGATTATGTGGAGTGCCATACTATTCCTAAATGCCATTACATTCTTTAAATAGGTGAATTTTAAGCCTTCTCTTGAAGGTGAGAATGCAGTCTGTGCTTCTGATGGAGGTGGGGAGTTGATTCCACCATTGGGGAGCCAGGCAGTGGAAGAGTTTGTGTTGCGCTCGGGCGCTCTTGAGGGGGGGGTACCACTAGGTTGTCAGCCGATGACAATATAGTGATATACTGAAAGAATAACGTGCACAGTGGTTGGTTGAAAGTTAAAAAAGCTATAATTCTACATAAAATAAATGAATTCCCATGGTGTGATGACCTGGATATACTCCAAACAAAAAACGTGATCGTGCAAAAACCAAATCATCGTCCACCGTCCAATTGTGACCCTTCACAAGCCATTTTTCACGCTCTCACACGACACCTTGTATTTCTCACGCATATCAATTAGTATTCAAGCTAAGAAGTAAAGGCTAATGGGCGAGACCCGGGCACACTGAAATGATAGTTGTCTCGAGTTATAAAGACTTCAGAGAGTTCAAAGCAAATCAGAAAATTATTGCATGACCCTTACTGCATACATGACGCTCCTATCGACACCTTCTGGTTAAAAGGTGTTGTTGAATGCCCTCTACTGTTCATTAAATATCACTTAAGGCTGCATCGGGTTCGCGTAACACAAGGTAAAAAAAAGAAGAAAAAAAAAGTGTTCCACTTCCTAGGAAATCGGGAAGATCTTAATTCTCAAGAATGTGTTCTCGTCTTTCAAATTTAACTGGAAGCTATCGCTCTGACTCGAAGAGGTGAAACGACATATGTTGAATCTGTATGTTTTGCGTTTAATGGAGGGACCATATGTGTTGAAAGAAATACAAATATTATTCTTCTCTCACTCCCTGGAAGTTCAGGAGACTTATTCTTCAGATAGTTTCAGATTGCCTGTGAAGAAGATTTATGTAGTACTGTTACTAAAACTGTGAGGCTACGTTTGAATTGACGGTCCTTAATTGCTAGTTGTGAACCCACTTCTTTTGACCTGAAAATGTTTTGTATAACTTTGAAATGTTAATATTATTTCTTTTTAGTTTTCTTTACATTTGTTAAGGGTCTGAAACCTTTGGTTCAGATTAGTCACGGTGAACGTAACTGCTTACATTTCAATGAAAGCAGGAACAATTTTCTATAAACTTTAATTGGTAGAGTGTACGTGAAAATATAAATGGTAATATAAAACCAATCAAAATCATTTCACATCCCAGCACATGTCATTGAAAAGCGGACAAAGATGAGTTGGAGCCCAACATGCAACTACATGCATACATCTTGCATCCCTGCACGCAGACATCAACTCGGTTTAGTACGCTACCCATCTATCAAGATTATTTATCTGCCAATCAAGTCCATCACAGCAAATGTAATGTATATATAAATATTAATTTAAATGTAAATCTGACAAGACCATGAGGGTGGAAACCAAAGATTTCACACATCTCTAATGGAAACAATCATTATTATAGGTTTCTGAAAACTAAGTGGAGGGGGTATTTTATAAATGCTGTGTCGCTATGGTAACTTAAACCTGCCAGTGCCCTTTCACGTGTTTGTTTCGTTGCATTCAGATACAATTGGAATATAAAAGTTCACTGCGAACACATTGGTCATCATGTTTGAACTGGCTTACGTCTAATGCAAATACAGCATTTTTTTTTCTTTCCTCCAATCTCTCCTGAAGTTTCTTGAAATCTAAAACTTCCCATTTTCCCAAGAAGCATTCCGACATCATGTAGGTTTCTGGGTAGGGGCGGGGTGTGAGGAGTTGCAGTTAAAACAACACATCTGGGTCTACATCTCACAGCGCGCTGCAGATAACGCACCAGCATCATACAGTAAGTGGACGCAATTTACGCGCTGAAGTGTTTTGCATGGATTTGTTCTCTGCCAGATTTAGCATTTAAGGTTTGTGCTTTTACATCGTCTAGTGTTCTTTGTAATGCATTTCTTTTTGCATGCATTACCAATGTTGGCAAATATTTGTGCGAAGTCTAACAAACGTCTCGGTTATGTCTAAACACTGCGCCTGATTCTGTGGCTTTATTTGATATTGAGTTTTGAGTTTTACCTTTTGTTGTCTACATTTTCAGTGCTGTAAAATGCATGATGTACATGTTTCTGAGATACGTAATACATTTATTATTCTCAGTTACGCATGCCCGTTATTATGTTAAAATGCTACTAGACATCTAAGAGCAGACAGCTATTATTTTAAGTGAAATAGTTTATTGTTTAACCCTGACGGTTTCAATAGTCATGTAATTAATTATTATTAATATATTAATTAATTGATAATTTATACGATGATATTATTGTTGTGTAGTTGTATAGAACCCTATTGTCTAAACCCTAACATGCAGGCCCCCTACAAAAGTGAAATAGTAGGTTTAGAGGACACTTTGGCATGAGTGAAAGTTATATGCCTTGTGAACATGGTTTAAGATGCTCGTTACAGAATGTCATTTAGAAGGTGGAGTTCTGGTTTACTCCTTGCATGATGTACAGCCATGTAAACTTTGCAGTTGCATATATCTATATACAGACAGCACTACATACACGTATGTGGATGTACAATGCGTATCTACATAGACACACTTGCAAGTATGCATGCACACAGGCACACCCAGCCCCCCACTCAAGAGCATTCACCTCAAGTTCTTGTCTAAAAACCAAGCAGAGTTTTAGGTCCATAAATCCTGTCAGTGTTTATGGTTTCCTGTTTATATGGTTGGGTGTTGGATTCACTTTAACAATGTTTCTGAAAAATTGTTGACAGTGAAAATACTTATGACCTGGAATGTATACAAGTTGACAAGAATATATACAGTTTCACCACCTGCACTTTACGCAAATAAAGGTGAAAGTCAAATAATATGTCATGACTATGCATAGGAGGTTTATAGAGATCTAATTAGAAAATGACCAACAGCTAGCTATATATAATAAGCATTTTCTGCAGCATTCTTCTTAATGCTTATTTTTTTAAATCGGATATGCAGTGTTTTGTGCTTCAGGACCACTCATCATAGAGTTTCCTAATGAGGAATTTCCTCCTGATAGCTGGAACCAATCCTCAGGAGTATCTAACCATCCAGGGACTGGGTGGAACTAACTGTTCAATTCCAAGTGATCTAAAAGTACATTTAAATGTAAATTAGTTGGTGTTAAACAACAAAGTTCATAAAGAACTTTAATTATGTTTGTTCATGTTGCAAACCAGGTTTCAGGGTTCAGGGTTAGAAGTTCGTTCTCATTCCAAAGTAACCATTGAATGAACATGTTCAAACGCAGCTAGTGATTATGCGCTGTGATTGGACTGTTTGATGGACGGCCCAAACAATGGGGCCTTCTCTGTGCAGAGCACACATCTAGCAGGGAACAGAGTAGTCCTGGTGTACTGGTGAAATAAACAGAGTGAGGAGGTCTATATGCAGATGTGGAGGACTTCATACATGGACCCTAACACACATAAAAAGAATGTAAAGTATTTGTGTCAGTGTCACTCATATCACTCTTTTGTTTGAAATAGCATGCTTGAATATGTCCAGGTGCTTCAAATTAGATCAACCCCCTCATTTCCTGAACAGTTCAGACCAATCTTGGGGCCTCATACAGAATATGGTATCCAACATGTGCACACACACAAACTCTAGGTATTTGCTGTTTTATTCATGATATGGTGCTCTGCTTGTGCTGGGAGGTTTTCAGTGTGCTTGTTCTTGCCATATAAGGTGTACTTGCTTAGAAGTAGCTAAGCAGGGTTGAGTTAAGCCTAGTTTATGCTCCCGCGTCACTCCCTACGCCGGGGACGTGGCGCGGTTGTTGAGCATTCGAAGTTCCGCGTCGAGGGTCCGCGTTTACTCTGCAATTCACTGGCATGCCGCCAGGGGTGTGTGGCTGTGTGGTTTCAATCCTTGCTCTTTCTTCCGGTCATTTCCTTTATAATGTCTATGCCATATGGTACCAACCATCGACATTTAACTTTATAATTTATTTATAACATTTAACTTTATAATGTCTATGGTACCAACAATAAACAACTGCAAGCAATGGAGACCGAGCAGGAGCTGCTGTTTTTGGAGTGGGAGCTCATCGGTTAACTGTGAACTATACATGGTGTGCAAACTGTGTTGTTCTGAAAATAAATATCAAAACAACTCTTTGAAAACAAACTTGTGTGTTTTATTCTTCTGTATTAAATAATTAACACATTTAAGCACGCACATGACTGATGATGTAGCACTCGGCTTCTGATATTGCTACTCATGCACTCGGCGACCTCCAGCCCCAATCTCCCTCCATGAGTTCGTACTCATTTGGTAGTCTTTGTAATCTTTCATAGAGGAGTTTTATAGATGGTCATATTTTCTGACCTCCTCGATTAATCGCTCGTCTTCTTGGTCCATCGATTTTACCGGTCCAGAAGAACTTTAAAAATGGCGCGGTAGAACGAAAGACCAAAACAGAAAAAGCAGCTGCCGGAAATGACGTTCTGAGCGGACCAATCACAGCGCTTGTGCCGCCGACAACGCAACGCGGAGTCAGGATTTTTTGGAGGTGCGCGGAGGGGCAGTGCGGGAGGAGCGGCGCATGCGGCGCATGCGGCGGGCGACGCATCGCGGAAGCATAAACTAGGCTTTAGGACTCGGTGATGAACCATGCATCTGAAATCTCCAGGCTTTTTACTTTGGTGTACACCTTGTTTGCAGTTATATGGGTATCTATAAAGCCCTCTGTGGTATAGCTTTTAAAAAGGTTAATCAAATTGAGTTCACTAGTGAAACCACTATAAGAACATCAGACCAGAACATCTGGTAACACTTACACTTAAGTAAACAAAACAAATATTTACAAATATTTTATTAAGCAAGCTTCTTCAAGTGTCTGTGTCTATACAACAATCTTACTTCGCGATTTACTACTGAAAAGGCCTCTAAACACGCTGGATGACCTCCGAATTTATAACAACTCAGTAACTTTGGCATGCAGAGACTATCTCCGAAGAGGACTTAACATCTCCCCAAAGGCATTGTTTAATTCAGAAACACTTGTTCAGTCTATATTTGGTTTCTGTGAAGTCATAGATGTCTATGTCTTAAGCAGACAAGACAGTCACTGAAAGTAGAAAGTAGAGTAGTTTTTCTGCCAACTCCCTTAAGTCTAATTTACGATGGCCATGGATGATGTTCTTCAAATTCATGAAATCCATTCTAGACAAAAAGACAAAGTTATTTTTCAAGCTACTGTGGCCATCACGGATTGAAAATTTTTGCGTACAGAGGATTGACAACAACTTATTTACACGAGGGAAGCCAGATGATGAGTGACGTTAGTTGCAGATACGAATTTCCTGAGAATTTACAGATAGAGACCAGCTGTGAAAGGATGTTTATCACATCATGATATAAAATGTATGTCTGTTTTTTCAGTATTATTGAAAAACAACAATTTAAGTTATGTACGTCAACATATTGTGAATGCAACATCTGTTTTTAATTGAGCTGTGTTACTCACAGACCAAAGACATAGTGCCTTCTCATTGAGTGCATTTTCTCCCTCCATTGTTCACTCTATACTAGCTAAACCAGAAGAGGGGGAGACAATGTGGTAACCATTACAAGCTTCTCTAGCATTGAAAACATGTGTTGACATAGGGTGCATTTCAAAGCATGTCAATTACATTAACATTTAGTAGATGCTCTTATCCAGAGCCACTTTCTTTCAGTACTGCCCTGAGGCAAGCAGGGTGAAGTGATTGCCAGGACACAACTTGATGTTGAGGGGTTCAAACCAAGGATCTTCTGATTACTAGCCCGCCACTCTAACCGACTTTGGCCAGTTAGTTTTATTTGCAATGCAAGCAGAGTTTATTTGTGCCCTTTGACATGTTTCCTTTTGATATGTGAAATCGACATTGTCAACTGTGTCAACTTTGACATATGTAACATCTATTCTCTGGTATTTCCCAGGGAAAACGACTAGAGAAGGCTTCATCATGGAGGGGACAAGGGGTCTGCTGGCCCTTGTCATCACAGCTGGATGTATTCTGGTCAGTGGTGCGCAAAAAAAAGGTGAGAATGGGTTTGTGTTTTGTCTACGGTACTCTGGGGTAGACTCAATCCTGCAATCAAATAGCTGTGCAGTATCTCATGATACTTGTTTTGAACCAGAGGATTCCAAATGTGTCTTTCAAACTGTGATTGGGGAATGACAAATCCCCAAAATGAAAAGTGTTCTTTCCTGGCTGATGCTCTTGCTTGTCCACCCAGTTTGCACCCAGGAGGCGGTGGCTGACATTGTCTTCCTGGTTGATGGCTCATGGAGCATAGGAACAGAGAACTTTGAGCGGATCCGCCAGTTCCTCTACACGCTGGTCAACAGCTTTGAGGTGGGGCCTGATCATGTTCGTATTGGCCTCGTCCAGTACAGCACCACACCGCACACAGAGTTCCTCCTCAACTCCTACCAGACCAAACAGGTTGTTCTCCAGTACATCAGTAAACTGCCATACAGAGGCGGGGGAACCAAAACCGGGCTGGGTTTGGACTTCATGCTCCAAAACCACTTTGTAGAACAAGCAGGGAGTCGGATCACCAAGGATGTGCCTCAGATAGCCGTGGTGATCACTGATGGCAAATCGCAGGACAATGTGGAGCCGCAAGCCCTTGCTCTGAAGAGGCAGGGGATCACGTTGTACGCTATCGGAATCAAAGAAGCAGACGAGGATCAGCTGAGGGAGATTGCCACTGAGCCCCATGAGCAGCATGTGTACAGCGTGTCTGACTTTGCTGCGCTACAGGGGATCTCCCAGAGTATCGTGCAGGTGCTGTGTACCACTGTTGAGGAGGCCAAAAGGCAGCTGACCCAGGTAGTCCAAGGTAACGTATTACCGCAACAACATGATTACTGCAGCTCGCTACGGTAGCTCTGTGGCTTCACTGACCTCCAATGCGAGGCACTTGTTTGTACTATTATATACACTGGTGTTGTATATCAGCTTATCCTCTTACAAAACAGTTTTCTTTGTTTTCAGTGTGTCGCAAAGCCACTGAAGCTGATATTGTCTTCCTGGTGGACGGTTCCTTCAGCATGGGTATCACCAGCTTCCAGGAGCTCCGTGGGAGTCTTCGTACCTTTGTCGAAAGTCTGGAGGTTGGCGAACAACAGGTCCATGTAGGGCTGGCGCTGTACACTGCAGACAAGCCCCTTCAGGAGTTCCTGCTGGGAGATCTCACAGATAAGAGGTCCTTGTTGGAGAAAATAAACAATCTAGCCTACCGGCCCGGAGGCACCTCTTCTGGCAAAGCCATCGGCAAAGCTCTGACCTTCCTCCGGACCAATTACTTCTCCCAGGCTGCAGGGAGCCGCTCCCAGCAAGGGGTGCCACAGATTGCTGTGGTGATAACTGATGGAAATTCAACTGACGACGTGGTGAAACCTGCTATGCTTCTCAGGGAAGAAGGTGTTATCGTGTTCACCATTGGGGTGGGGGCAGGCAAAACAGACAGGTTGAAAGTCATTGCTAACAAGCCATATGAGTGGTTCTTTCACAGTGTTGGAAGCTACCAGCAGCTTCATACAAGGACAGAGGAGATGCTGAAGGCTGTGTGCATCTCTATGGAAAGCCAGAGGCAGGGTGAGGGAAAGAACCTGTGTTTGTGCTCATGTCTATATAAATACAGCCATTGCAACATTTCTATTGCTCATAATATTGTGAAAAGCTTTCACAAACATTGTTGAAACCCGATTTTTTATGTATGTTGTTGTTATAATGACACCATGTAATTACTTAACTTCTTCTATACCTTTCTTTTATCAGCTCTGGTCCCAAAGTTTGCAGACATTTTCTTTCTTCTGGATAGCAACATGACACAGAAAGATTTTCAGCAGATCAGAAATCTACTGCTTAAAGTGACGAACATGGAAGTGAGCGCAGAACAGAATCGCATTGGTCTGGCACAGTTTGGTCAAACAACCAAAGTAGAGTTCCTTCTGAACGCACATCAAACCAAGGAGCAGATATTTAGTGCATTGCGTAAATTTCGGTTTCGTCCGAACGGGCCTCGTAATCTGGGAAGCGCCTTGGAATTTGCCAGGACACAGTTCTTTAACAAAACAGTTGGAGGTCGTGCCAACCAAGGATTTCGTCAGTTTCTTGTTGTGTTAACTGGAGGGCTTTCGAACGACCCAGTAATTGGAGCATCACGTCGTGTCAGAGCTGATGGAGTGTCTATAGTGGCTGTTGCTACTGATCAAAAAATAGTCCCAGAGATGAAGTCCTTAGCACAACATGTGTATGCGGTCCAGGACACCAACATTGTCACTACTCTGAAGAATGTCTTGGAGACAGAGGAGGAGATTCAAATAAGTGCAGGTAAGGGTCTAAAGCAGTGGTGTCAAAACTCGTGCCATCGAGGGCCAAGACGGTGCAGGTTTTCATGTCAACTAAGCACTACACCAGCTTATTTCACTAAGAGTTTCTCCACTCCATCAAACTTATTATTGAAATCAGCTGGTGTAGTTGCTTGGTTGGCACGAAAACCTGCACCCTCTTGGCCCGCAATGGCACAAGTTTGACACAACTGGTCTAAAGCATAATTTAACAGAAAGTTGAGATGTGGGTTGGGTTTTAAAATAGTTTTGATGATTTAAGTTATTTGGTTTACTATTAAATAAATGAATAGTGCTTGGTAGTAAAACATACATAGAAAGAGATTAAAGTTTATTTGAGACTGAGACACTTTCTGATTGTTTGTTATAGATTGTGCGGCTGCCAGCTTTGCTGACATTGTTTTCATTGTTGACGAGTCTAGTAGTATTTCAACGGAAGACTTCAGTCTGATTCGTAGCTTCCTTCACAAGGTTGTGAAAGGCTTGGACGTGAGTTTGCAAAACGTGAGGGTGGGCATTGTCCTCTACGGCGACAAGGCTACTGCCCATGTCTACCTCAACTCTTTTGACAATAAGGATGAAATTCTGGAGTTCATCAAGATCCTCCCTCAGCGTGGCGGTGGTACCAATACGGGTGCTGCTCTGAAGTTTGCCAAAGAGAATGTTTTTGTAAAGGATAAGGGAAGCAGGCAGGGGCTTGGTATCCAGCAGGTGGCTGTGGTCATAACTGATGGCGAATCTCGGGACCCTGTGAGCCCTGCTGCTACCGCCCTCCGCAGAGCTGGCATCACAGTCTACGCCGTAGGAGTAAAAAGTGCCAACGTACAAGAGCTGATGGCGATCGCTTCCTATCCTCCTAAATCTTACGTGTTCAATGTGGAAAGCTTCAGAAAGTTGAGGAGCTTGGAGAGGACCCTGAGGAAAAACCTCTGCTACGATCTTCTCCGCTCAACAGTCTCTAGGAGTGCCAGGAAATACAGCATCAAAACAGGTTAGCATCAAAACAGGTTAGCAGCAAAACTGTTCATTGCAATTGCTGTTTATTATAACTATATTATTAGTATTATTATAAATAAATAAAAACATTCATATAAAAAAGAAGATTATAATTATTGCTGTTATTTTGCCTCGGACCAACAAAAAATGTAATCCAGCAAAGTGACACACTTTTTTTCCTGATGCAGGCTGTAAGCAGACAGAGGAGGCTGACATCTTCTTCCTGATTGACCATTCCGGAAGCATCACCCCACAAGACTTCCAGGACATGAAAAAATTCATAATTGAGTTTGTACACACATTGCGTATTGGTCCACACCATATCCGAGTAGGTGTGGTCAAATATTCAGACAAACCTGAACTGGAATTTGATTTGACAACCTACAAAGACCGACAAACATTAGAGGATGCAGCTGAGCGTATTATCCAAAAGGGAGGTGGAACTAATACCGGTCTGGGTCTGAGTTTTATGAATCAGTACTTCAAACAAGCAGAAGTCACACGGGGAGCCAAAGTCAAAGAGTACCTGATTGTTATCACAGGTGGGAAGTCTGCAGACAAGGTGAAGGAACCAGCACAGTTGCTGAGGAACGAGAACATTCAAATCTACGCCATTGGGGTGAAACAAGCTAATGAGACTGAGCTGCTGGAAATTGCAGGTTCAGTTGAAAGGAAGTTCTTTGTGAACAACTTTGATGCTCTGAAGTCAATCAAGGACGAGATCATCACAGATATCTGCACAGAGGACAGTACGTGACCCTGTCTGTAGATAAGCTTGTAACTGTTTGTATCATCAAACAGAAAGTATATTCAGTTTTATACAGCTCAATTGAATATCAATTAGCCACATTGTTGATTGCAAAATTGGTTGTATTAAACATAATTCACACTTCTTCTCTCCATAGCGTGTAAGGACGCTGCAGCTGACCTGCTCTTCCTGATAGACAGCTCAACCAGCATTAGCCGAACAGATTTCGATAAAATGAAAGAATTCATGAAGTCCTTGGTGAGGCGGTCTGCCATCGGTCCAAACAAACTACACGTCGGCGTGATGCAGTTCAGCAGCAGTTCAAATATGGAGTTCCCTCTGAACAAACTGAATGACAAACCTAGCATAGAAAAGGCTATACACTCCATGCAGCACATGGGGGGAGGCACACTCACAGGACAAGCTATTTATGAAATATCACAATACTTTGACGCCTCAAATGGAGGTCGCCCAGGCAAAAAAAAGTTTCTGTTAGTTGTGACGGATGGTGTATCCCAGGATGAGGTGTTGACGCCTGCTAAAGCTCTCAGGGACAAGGGGGTGTCCATCTATGCTATTGGAGTTGGCAATGCCAACTCTACGCAGCTTTTGGATATCAGTGGAAAACAAGAGAGGGTCCATTCGGTGGCAGACTTTGATGCGCTCAGAGCCTTGGAGAGACAACTGGCGTTGTCCTTCTGTGATCCAGAAAAAGGTGAGTTACGTGAGGTTGTTCACCACCACAAATGTATTTGGAGAAGAATGCATCAATAACAACAAAACTGTCATTTGGTGTATTAAGGGTCTCCTATCCTCTCTTCTCCCATAATCCAGATTGTAAGAAAACAGAAATGGCTGATATTATCTTCTTAGTGGACCGCTCCACCAGCATCACCCCAGACAGGTTCCGCAGCATGCAGACCTTCATGGTTTCCATGATCAACCAAACCACAGTTGGGGAGAAACAGACACGATTTGGTGTCATCATGTACTCCACCACTCCCGAGATTGCGTTCAGCCTCAATCAGTACTACTCAAAGAGAGAAATCCACTCACAGATTTGGAAGCTGAAGCCTCCAGAAGGAAATACCTACACGGCCAGGGCTCTGGATTATTCCCTGCAGTACTTTGGTGCTGCTCACGGTGGCAGAAAAGGCGTGACGCAGATTTTGATGCTGATCACAGATGGTGAAGCTCAGGACCGCGATAATCTAGAAGCGCCATCGAAAGCTCTGAGGGACAACGGGGTTCAGGTGTTTGGCATCGGAGTCGATCAAGCCAGCCGGACAGAGCTGGAGATCGTTACTGGCAATGACCCATCCAAGGTCCTTATGGTGAACGACTTTAAAGCTCTTGAATCACTGTATACCAATATCTCTCAAGTCCTCTGTCACACTACGAAACCAGGTAACGTACAAGTTGACAATATATTTTTTCTAAAGATTTCTTTTCTTGAATGATATATTTTTGGGGGGGAGTAACGCTGAACTTGCAGAATGAGAACGTTGAATGAGTAGATCCTTACTAAAGATGATCTGTCTGTCTGCAATTGTACATATTATAATATATCTTTCTTTTTTCTCCCAGTGTGTAAGAAGACGCGGGCTGACATCGTTGTTTTAATAGATGGCTCTGACAGCATCATTAAAAAAGAATTCTCACTTATGAAAAACTTCACAAGAGATCTAATCGCTAGTTTCAATATCAGCAAAGACTACATTAGAGCAGGGGTTGCCCAGTTCAGCACTACACAGCAAAAGGAGTGTTACCTCAATGAGTTCTTCACCATCAAAGAAATGACAGACCGCATTGAAGCTATTGAACAACTTGATACAGGAACTCTTACCGGAAAAGCCCTTAATTTCACCAGAAGTTTCTTTGAAGCAGCAACAGGCAGTCGTATCCAGTTAGGGGTCCCCCAGAACCTTGTGGTGATCACGGATGGAGAATCCAGAGATGATGTGGTTGCAGCAGCTAAGTACCTCAGGGATATGAAGATAAATTTGTTTGTCATTGGAATTGGGAGGATTAATTATCAAGAGCTGCAGCAAATGGCAGGAAGGCCAGACAAGGTTTTCACTGTGACTGACTTTGACTCTCTGGCCAATATCAAGACCAAGGTGTTCGACACTATATGTGACGATGACCCCAAAGAGGGAGAGGGTGAGGAGGAATTTCAATAATTAAATATGTACTTTTATATTTTTATATTATCTGTGAATCTTCTCAACCCATAAATGGGCGGAGCTAGTTCTGATATGACACTCGGGCTGCATGCGTCATCACTCATTCACACGCCTTAGTATACATCATCACTCATTCACACACCTCAGTATACATAATCACTCATTCACACACCTCAGTACACGTCATCACTCATTCCCTCACATGCACTAGCAGCAAAAGCACTCAGGTAGTACTCGTAATCGCTCACAAACACACCTGACTCAGCTAGTGCAAGCCCATTGGGCCTCGTCCGGGAAAACCGTCATTAAAGGCCGCTCGGATATTCAAACACTCACCCCGACTGTCTAATGATCAGTGTTGCTGCCGCCCCCCACCATCTCCTTTCTCCCCCTGTGGTCTGTCTATATG
Source organism: Neosalanx taihuensis (assembly GCA_030340665.1). Lineage (NCBI taxonomy): Eukaryota > Metazoa > Chordata > Actinopteri > Osmeriformes > Salangidae > Neosalanx > Neosalanx taihuensis. Next base: position 11,342,972 of record CM059294.1, read on the forward strand.
TATGTCTGTATGTCTGTCCATCAGGGGGATTATATCTCTATTGCTCCATGCCTCTTGTCATATATGTATGCACGTATGTGTCACTTCGAGGCGGTAGGGAGCGCTCCCCTTTTAGACCTTCCACTCCGCCAAAGTCAAACATTTCCATGTCATGGTTATCAATTAATCAGCAATTTGTTATCAAATCAATCAGTTTTGACTGAACTAATCAAGTTTGAGAGAAAGGCAGCTCAAATTGATTGCAATGTCTTCCTCCTCCAGACTGCATCATAGACATAGCCATTGGCTTTGATATTACTCGCAGGAGCGGGTCTATGCTGCTCATGGAAGGCCAGTCCAAGCTGCAGAACTACCTCCAGGAGATAGTACTCTACATGTCCAACCTGAAGGGCGTGTGCTGCGTCAAAGAGGCAGACAGGGTCAGAGTTAGCTTCGGATACCAGGTGGTGGCTGAGGATGGACAACTCCTGTATGACTACTCCTTTAAGCCGTACAATGAGGATGTGATCAAGAAGATCAAAGCTTTGAAGATACCTCAAACCACTCACTTTAATGGTGCTCTACTAGCCTCTTTCAAGGAGAAGTTCCAGAAACAGTCTAATGCTAGCGTGAAGGTGGGACGCTTAAAAGTTTTTGGATACTCCCAGACTTGTATCTTTGTCACCCTTTTCACCTCTGACTAGTTTGCATGCTTGAGATTGTTCTTCATTTTAAATACTCAGTCCCATCTAGTCCTGCTTAACCCAGCCTGATAACTGATCAAATTTTACTACCCATCAGGTGCTTGTAGTCTTTTCTGATGGACTTGATGAAAAAGTTGAGGACATGGAGAGAGCATCAGAACAGTTACGTAATTCTGGTAAGGAAGCATTTTATTGTTGACTGTACTATCTAGTATTGCCAATATGCTTCATGTAGACTGGCTTCATATGGCTCAGTAAAGAGACTTGTCCTCCACCCCTCCTCTGGGGCAGGTGTCCATGCTCTGCTGACTGTGGCCTTAGAGGGGGTCCAGAATGGCCAGCAAGTTGAGTTGCAGAAGTTGGAGTTTGGAAGAGGGTTTGGCTACAAGCAGCCCCTCAGTGTTGGTATGCAGAGTGTGGGCAGTACCATGTTCCAACAAATAGTAAGTAACTCCTGCTTTCTAATATCTTCCTAGACGTCTCTATGTGAGGGAGAACTTCTAGTCCTGGGGCGTAGTTAGTTTAGTTGTGATTGATCTGATTGCATTCTCTAGGTGAAAGAATGCTTTGTTCAAAGATGAAAATGTAGGAATGTTGAGCGTCAGGGTGTCAAGCAAAACGAGCTTTGACGTTTTTGTGGAGCCTGGTTCTTGTCTTGTCTGGCAGGTAAATATTCTACATATGTCCATATGATCCATATGTCTATCTTTTCCCAGGACACAATAGCTGAGAGAGAGTGCTGCAACGTGACGTGTAAATGCACCGGTCCCGAGGGGATCCGAGGGGATCCGGGTTTACCTGGGGAAAAGGTGAGAAGAAAGAGTAAATATACAAAATTATGAGATTAATTGAAAATGTATTCAAATATACATTAGGCGTGAGGAAATGTGGGACACCTTCACCTAATTTGTACAATTCAAGGATGTTAAATTGAAGATTTGAACCGGTTAGTCATTAAGAATCCCTTGGAGGTCACAGGAAAGGAAGATTAGTTCTGATCAAAAGGACTGCTGGTGATGATGCCTGTTATGTTTGTCACAAACTCATGAGCCCATGTTATTCTGGTCTTCATCTCTCATCAGGGTCTTCCAGGACTGAAGGGCCATCCTGGTTTCCCTGGGGAGGAGGGAGGAGCTGTAAGTGTTTATCTTAAGAAAACAAACAACACCGCTTGATTTGACTGTTGCCTGAAGTGTGCAAAAAGTGTGGAAAAAACAACAATGTCTAACTGACCGACAAAAGCAAACCACAACCCCATAGGTAGGTGACCTTTGAACCTAGGATTATCTCCTGGTGTGTTTTTTCCCCAGGGTGAGAGAGGACCACCAGGTCTACCTGGACCTCCGGGTCTGCAGGGCTGTCCTGGTACACGAGGCCAAAAGGTAAGTTACACATGTCTGGTTCTACTGTAATCACACGCAAAGTCAGTACAAACCAGTTGTTAGCAGGCATCTCATACAAGGCTGTCTCATTGGCAGGGCTACCGAGGTCATCGAGGCAACAGGGTGAGTGAGCATGGCTTCTGACAAGCAACATCTGTGTTGTTTCTGCTCTTTGAGACACATGTCTGTGTTGTGTAGTTCATTTGATTCTGTGTTGCTTTTGGATTGTTCTGGTGAATCTGACAGGGGGATGATGGAGAGCATGGGCTGGACGGCATCAACGGAGAACAGGTAACCTTCCTCTATTCAGCATGTAGTTCATGAGGCTACTGAGCACTTTTTGTTTGATTGAGAGGTAACAAAATTATTACACACTGATGCTTGATGGACACATTATATTGTTTTATGAGACTGTTCTGGTGCGTGTTTGCAGGGTGTGACAGGCTTGGCTGGAGGCCCTGGGGAGAGAGGAGACCAAGGCAACCCGGTAATTATCATTTCCTTTCCCGTTTAACCATTAGACACATTTTATTTTGTACCACACTTTTCATTTTCGTTTTATTCATGTGCAGCTCTCTCATTTAATCTCGAACATACTCCTTTTTGAAAATGCTCCCAGTTGATGAAATTGTACCTTATATGTTATGCTTTCCTTTATCTAAACTTATCTCAATGTCCTATGGGTGCTTCCTGTCTGCTTCTACTCTACAGGGTTCCAGTGGCATTAAAGGAGAGATAGGGATTAAGGGCGAGCGTGGGCTGAGAGGAGATCCTGTAAGTAGAAAAGATTAAAGAACCCACCAAGACCAATACGCCATTCAGATGAAAAACGAACAAGGTTGACAAATTGTCGAAATGCTGTGTTTAGTCTTGGTTTTTATATCTCAATCTTAATCCTCCCGCTGATAAGAGTGTGGACTGTCTGTGGTGCTTTTCGGGAAACGCATTCTTTGTGAAAATGTCATGTCTTATCACAAGATAAATGTTTATTTCTGTGGAAATTATGGAGCTATGTGCTCCTCCTCCTCAAGTTGCAGATAATGGATACTACTGTAACATGTCAAATGTGTGGGACCTCCACAGGGACGCCAGTGAATGTTTTAACTAACATTGAAAGCTCACACAGACCCGCTGGTCTTTATTTCTTAGAAGCAGGAAGGGTCACAGGGGGGAGTGCTTTTTTGTTTTATCTTCTATTGTTGTGTGGTTTTAGGGGGAGCCTGGAATCAGCAACACAGAGCGCGGTCCACCAGGCCAGTCCGGGAACGCCGGCTTGCCAGTAAAGAATGCATAATGCTCAATGATGATGATGAATGGGATGAATGTGTAAACTTGTACTTGCCATTCAATACACACACACATAAACACACATAAAACATGTTTTCTTTTGTTCTGCCATGCAGGGAGATGCAGGAGAGGACGGGATTCCAGGAGAGGATGGAATCACTGGAAACCCTGTGAGATCATTGGATTTAACTTGTGTTGCATACCCAGACAACTACACACTACATACATTAGTGTGTAGAACAGCCTCCATTGTTAACAGCACTCTGTTGATTTTTCCTACAGGGCCCACAGGGTAGGAGAGGTCCACCTGGACTCCCGGTACACACATAAATATATGTATAATATATGTACTGTACAGTTCTCTTTAAATGGGTTTGTGTGTGTGTGTATGAGACTGAGATTGCAGCATTGCAGACAAGTGCATGTGCAGACTCCATTTGGATCATAAGCTCATTCTGTTTGTGCGTTTGTGTATTTGTTGTCTTCCAGGGACTAAATGGAGAGTCAGGTGCAGTTGGTCTCCCTGGAAACCAAGGTCCCTCTGGGTCACAGGTAGAGTACCTCAGCCAGGATGCATCTTGACAGACACACGTTTGATTTCTCATGCATGTGATCCCACCCTAATCGTGTTGGAATGTATTTTTGCATGGTACATTAAAGATTAATACAGATGAATTCAGAGGATTACCAGGAAAATGTCAAGACATTGACAGGTAAAACATTCTCCGGTGTCTGTCTGCTCAGGGTGGAAGAGGAGAACCAGGCGAGCCTGGACCCAAAGGTACCACAGGATTACCTGGATCACAGGTAGGTTCAGTTCATGACCTACCATTGTCTAAGTACAGCTCAATGAGGCAGACACTGTCTGAGTGGGTTGGTGTTAACTCTTGTCCTGACCCATCCTGTATGTCAGGGTCAACCTGGCCAAGAGGGCGGGAAAGGATCAGTTGGACGTCCAGGTGTAATCGGAAGAAAGGTTGGGGACCCAATAGTTCTTCTTCTGTCAATAGGTCTTCTCTCTGATGTCCTCCGTCTGTCAATAAGCCCATGTTCATTTAGGCACCATTTAATATGTATGTATGAAAGCCACACTCACACTATCAAATTAAATTTTTGTTTTCCATTCATGCAGGGTGAGCCAGGAGACCCTGGAGTGAAAGGCGACCCAGGACCTCTGGGCCCCAGAGGCATGCCGGTCAGTGTGTGTCTGTCTGTGTGGGTGTAGGGAGTAGGTGTGTTATGTTTGTTTCTAGGTGTGTTTACATGCGTGGGTGATGTGACCTCTGCTTTTCCACTAGGGTCTGGATGGTAGAGATGGTTATGGGCCATCAGGCCCCAAGGGTCTGAAGGTAAGAGTCTTCCACCTTGATACCTGTGTGTCTGTTCTGGTCTGGGTCACATTCATTTGGAGAGGCTTTGATAAAGACTAGCGATTAAAGATGATCCCTAAGAGTGGACTGTGTTTACTTCCTAGGGTGAACCAGGTTTCCCTGGCTATCCTGGACAGCAGGTCAGTAACTCCTTGGTCTCTCACACAGGTTCTGAATGAAAAGCAGGAGTGTCAATGTCATGTCTTCTATTTCTTCTTTGTGGTTTCAGGGTGAGATTGGTTCTGATGGACCACCAGGGGGACCAGGCCCCAAAGGCAACCATGGCAGAGGGGTGGGTGTCCCACACACAAACAGACACACACAGGCACACAAACGTACTTATTTGGTGGGCCACAAGGCACCAAAGGTGTCTTGTAAATGCAGTGGCTAGTAAATATACCGGTAAATAGTTCCTTGAGTCTGCCTCAAGTCCACCTGTGTAGATAATGTCTGACTGTCTGGTCTCCAGGGGAACGCTGGCAATGCAGGAAAACCGGGACCGCCCGGAGACCCAGGAGAACCAGGACACAGGGTGAGTATGCTAGTGTGCTGCTGCTCATCTGCTACATGAAAACAGGGATGTAAGCAGAAATCTACATAAATGTTGTTGGTTATTAAGTTGATATTTTCATATTCATAAATCTATGCCTATATATTAGGTTTTTATCCATTTTATATTGATATTATAGTGATATTATGTGTTTTCTTCAAAGGGTTCTAGAGGACCTCCTGGGAGAGCCATGTCTGTAAGTATATTCCTGTGTCTTCAACAGCAATTGTACTATATCATAAATAAATATAGAAATACTCTTTGAACATTAATTTTGAGAGATTCAGTTGAGTTTTGTTCTCCCAGGATTGCCAGCTGATTACCTACATCCGTGACAACTGTGGTAAATATCCCTAGTGACATATTAGAGGTTTTTGTCATTGACAGAAGATGCTTGTCTGTCTCTAAATCAATTTTTATTTGATCTCTTCTCTGAACAGCGTGTTCCCAAGGTATGTCTCTTTTCTTACTCTCGTATACACCCCTACATATCTAATAACGAATTACTGTCACACTTGTGCTATAGAGGGCCAAGACGGTGCAGGTTTTTACTGCAACCAAGCACTATTCCAGCTGATTTCACTAAGTAGAGAAACTCGTCAGTGAAATCAACTGGTGTAGTGCTTGGTTGAGTTTGACACCAATGTAATAACAAATGAGCGTAAAAACTCCCAATCTGTCTTCCTTCTTTACTCCCTCCCTCTCTTCTCATCAGGTTGTTCAGGGTGCCCAGCCTACCCCACAGAGCTGGTGTTCGCCCTGGACATGTCTGTTAGTGTTACTCCTACCGCCTTTGAGAGAATGCGTGCCGCTCTCGTTTCTCTCTTGACCAACATCACCATCGCTGAGAGCAACTGTCCGACTGGGGCTCGTGTTGCCGTGGTAGCCTACAGCAAATACACACAGTACCGGATCCGTTTCCAGGACTACCGACGCAAGAGTCAGCTGATTGAGGCGGTGAAGGCCATCCCGCTGGTCAGTACAACCGATGAACGCAACCTGGGTGACGCAATGCGCTTCGTGGCACACAACGTCTTCAAACGTACTCGGAAGGGAATGAATATGAGGAAGGTAGCCATCTTCTTCTCCAGCGGACCTTCCAAAAACACCTCTGCCATTGTTACTGCAATGATGGAGTATAGGGCCCTCAACATCATCCCAGGGGTCGTCGCGCTTGAGGATTCCAATAATGTTCTCCAAGCTTTCACGGTAATAAATGGAGACGCTGAATTGAGGTCATGAAGCTGATGTGATGCAGTACCAGCTCAGTGGAACAGTGTCTTTAAGTGCTGTGTTGTTGTGTCGAGTAAACAGGCTGATGAAACTCGTCGCTCCACCCTGGTGGTGCTGAAGGATGACCAGGACCTGGAAGAGGGGCTGAAGAATATCAGGGAATGTGTCATCTGCTATGGTAGGACATCCCTTACCATTCTTCTCACATGACTTCCATCGGCTAGTCTTACCTCAGGCCCTCATATTTTCAGTTACTCTTGAGAACTTACCTACATGTTTCCATGGTGTGACGTAAAGCATGTTTCTCTTTTCCCTCAGATCCCTGCAATAAAGAGCAGACCACCTGTTCCTACATCACAGAGGCCCCTCTGACACAGGAGGTGGATGTGGACTTAGCCCTGCTGGTGGACAGCTCCAGGGAGGTCCAGGCGGACCAGTTCTCTGGTATGCAGCAGCTTCTGGGCAGGGTGGTGGAGCAGTTGGCAGTGAGCCCCCAGCCTGGCCAGGAGGATCGGCAGGCCAGGGTGGCTCTCATCCAGCAGGGCGCTGCACAGACCGTCAAGCTGGAGTTTGGCTTCCTGAAGTACAAGGACCACAGAGCCATGAGGCAACACATTCTCCAAGGCCTTCGACAGCAGGGAGGATCCCTGGCCCTGGGCCAGACCCTGGAATTTACCCTCAGGGAGATGCTCAAAGTCCCCCGTCGCCGGACCATGAAGATGGTCCTTGCCATCGTAGGTGACGAGACGCTCGACCGGGACCGGAAAATGCTGCACTATGTTTCCCAGCAGGCCAAGTGTCAGGGTGTGGGGCTGTTTGTGGTCACGGTGGGCAGCTATTACAACCGCACGGATATGGAGCAGCTGGCCAGCACCCCCCTGGAGCAGCACCTGCTTCACCTGGGCCAGCTCAGGACGGAAGACCAGGAGTACGCCCAGGGCTTCTTCAGAGCCCTTCTGGCTGTGCTCAACAGTACGGAAAGCATGACCCTTACCTACTTGACTAATATAGACATTAAAAACTTACGTACAATCAATGAACTTGTATAGCTTTTCAGAGGGACTTGTGGGTTTTAGCGTCTGGTTTGTCCTTTTCTTGTCATTTGTAGAAGGCATAAACGAGTACCCTCCTAAGTCTCTGAGACAGAAGTGTTCCCAGTTTGAGGCGCCGTTTGACCCTAGCCAGTTTGAGGATCTGGGCCAGGGGCCGAATATTGTATACAGGTAGGCAACATCCATCGTACTCAAATTCACATGACATACAGTATAAAATGTTTGACTAGTTGGACAGTAAACCCTACTGACACCAGCACATTGGAATGTTTCCGGTCTGTTCCTCAGTGGGGAGGAGGAAGAGGAACTAGAGGGAGTATTGGCAGTCCAAAGTCAGTATGACTACCTGTCTAACGCAGGAACAACTCAGCTGGAATTCTTCGAGAGCCATTCCAGGGGTGATGGAGGAAAACTGTCCTCACAACTGAAGCTCAATGGTGGGATTCCCACAGCATTAGTTTCAAACCACCATTTTAGTCCATCAAAGTAAAACGGAATTTATTTTAAATAGCTGTGACAGGGTGATACACCTAGTCCTCTGTGTTACAGTAGAGTTATCAGGTACTGCATGGCTGAAAGCATGTCTTTATTCTGCCACTTTTCAGAGAATGCATGAGTAGGCCCTTGCGCTGCCTGTTGCATGACCACCTGTAGGACTGCTGTAGGTCTTCCTGTGGTGTCCTTGGTAAACCTACCTGTTCTGCTTTCAGTACACTGTCTGTTGGATGTGGACAGGGGCTCCCAATGCAAGGACTACGTCCAGCATTGGTACTTTAATAAAGACATCCATGCATGCTCACCGTTCTGGTATGGCGGTTGCCATGGCAATGCCAACCGCTTTAGTACGGAAAGAGAATGTTTCCAGGCTTGCAACTCCCACAGTAAGTTACATGTTCTTCAGTCAAATATCAGCACTATATAGTAGGTGTTAAAAGAGAATGCATGGTTGTTATCAGGGCTGAGAACACAAGCTTAACCACAGTCAGAATGACCTTGTGTTATACTGTGTACTTGATACTTAAAGCACTTTGACATCTCTATACACAGATCTGATCCTGAATGCCAAACACAAACTTTACGTTTATCATGTATATCTCAAGTATTTATGTATCAGTCTTAATACTATTAATCATTAGGTTTTGTTTACCTATTTTATTTACGTTCTGTTTTACATACATATTGTTTTAAGCTTAGTAAAACATGTTTTTTTTCCAGATCCCACATCTATGCTACTGAAAAAACCTGCTGGTGCGCAGGACAAGAGTAAGGACTGAACTCTTTCATTTAAAATGTATTTAACAAGGCAGTTCAATCATAATAAAAATATGCATGTTTGGACAAAAATACTAAACATCCATCACTCTGCTCTCTCCTGTCATTGACTTCCAACAGACTCATGTTTCCTCAGCCAGGATGTTGGGACCTGTGGGAATTATACTGTTAAATGGTACTTTGACACCCAGCAGAGTGAGTGTTCTCGCTTCTGGTACAGCGGCTGTGGAGGAAACGGCAACCGTTTCGACACACAGGAGGAGTGTGAGGGCCTGTGCCTACGAAGGAAACGCTAGGGTGACACGCTCATGTAGGCTCGTTCACCAGCTCTGGGTGAAGACATCACACTAGACTAAAACCCTCTTCTGGTTTGTCCAACATTTCTCACTGAATATGTACTCATAGGCTCTTTCTCAAATCTTATATATTTTTTTAAATTTAGTTAAGGATATGCATTTTGCCAAACGCTTGTCCGATAAATATTACCCCTCCCGAGTGTTGACTAAGCAACTGCTTGCTATAGGAATATTTACTCCAAATATTTGACCTTAGGCAATCAAGCCCACAAGGCACTGGCCCTTATTATGAAACACAGTTGTTGTATGCACACTACAGGAAACGTTCACACGAGTCAGTATAGTCGCCATCCCAAAGATCTTTCTGGAAACTGAGATGATTCATCAGTTTTACAGCAAACCATGTGCTATTGATACACCCAGTCTCCATGTAACAGTGCCGTCATCTTTAAACCCAGTCACTAGAAGCTATGGTTAACATCAATGGACAAAAATGTCTTTAAACAGCATGTTTTTTGCTACCTCTGAAAAAACTTCACTCAAGAGGCCACAAGAAACATAAGCACAGCCTGCAGATGTTTACATCCAGCAGGATAGACCTCCCCTGCTCAGTGTCAACATAGCTGTATGTGAAGTTTTAAGATGACTTTCGGCAAGATATGTAAACCATAAAAGGCAGGGAATGTATGGGTTGTGTTGAATGTGAACTTCCATTTCATTGTGCTCCTGGCTGGAAATGTTTTCTTGCTTTTAATGGTATAATGACTGTTATTAATGGTGCTGTGGAAAAAAATAAAAACTTGAGTTTTCCTTTGGCTAGGATTGGATTATTGACAAGCCCACCTGATGGCATGTTGCTAAACACACTTTTAATGTATACTTCAAAGGTTTGTGAAAAGCTGCAGTATAAATGTAAAAAAGCTTAAGCTTAAAGCTTAGATTTGAAAAAGGATCCATGGCATGCATTTGAGAAAACCATGTTCATGCGTAATCCGATATACAGATTTTAAGTTCAAAGGTGTCCATATTCTACCACATGATTTTGTTTTGTGGTGTTAATCCTTACGACAAAGTCCTCGCATAAAAACCCCAAAAAGACAACACCCCATAAACATTTAATTGCAACAGTGTTTTTTATTAACACATATTGGACAGTTGTGCTCGACATAAAACATTTAATGTTTCGCAAGACTTCTTAGAGGCGCTTCATCATTTTCATGATGGCATCCACAATAACAAACGCAATCACTTGTTCATTCCAAATTGCAATAGGGGTCATTTTATATTAGTTACTTACATTTAAAATATATATTATATACAAAAGCTAACAGTAAGTTGGTGGGGTGGTATAGAGATGATAGTAGTTGAGCATCTGTGCATGATCCTGAGGTTGGAGGGACCATGCAGGCCAGCAGGGCTTCACTTCCAGACCTTGACGATGCCATCCCTGGAGGAGGTGACGATGAAGCCCTGGGTGGTCTGGAAGGTGGCAATGTCTGTGATGATGTCATGATGGCCCACAGGGAGGGAGCCAGGCCCGCGGCGAGGAGCGTCCTCCGTGGCCCCGCTCTTCTGCTTGCTGTGGATCTCCTGATTGGATGGAAACTACTATCAGTTGCAGGGCCCCGCCTTCACACACAGTACAGTGAGTGTGCGTAGTCGCACAGGTTGGCTACGCTACGGATCCCCTTATGTTCGTGTCCCCTCTACCTGAACCACTTCGGTTCCTTCGATGATCTTGCGGTTATAGAGGACTGAGGGGCAGTGTAGCGAGTCATTAGCCCCCCCCGCTACGATGTAGGACCTCTCTGGGTATGCGAGATCCCAGAACCTTGAGGAACACAGTCATACCAGTATTATGTCACCAGGACAAACACACCAGTATAAGAGCAGCCTCTCAATCCTGGTCAAGACCCCTGAGGATGATTGGGAATGTGTGACCGAAAGAAACACACAAGCATTAGGTTACTGTCCACCTACCTAATTCTCATGTCGGAGCCAGCAGTGAGGAGGAGGGGGTTTCCATCTGCAGGGCTGCAGTAGATACCATGAACACTATGTGGAGAGGGCTAATAAAGAGGAGATTGAGAGTGGAGTGAGACACTAGAAGAAAGCGGATAAGGGTGAAACAAAGATGATTCACCCCAGCCAACAGAATGTGGTCATCTAGACCTCCCTTCACTCCCTTCCCAAATCACCACCATATCTTGCTCACTGTCTTTCACATCCACACACATGCGCATACACACCTGCATCTCAGAGAGAGGGGGAGCAGAACTGGCCCACAAAGTGAACTTCCTGTCCCCGGTCTCCATGTCCCACATAGACACTTCGTTGTTGCCTTGCACCGCTGGGGAAAAAGGTCAAATAGTAACAGACTTAAACAAAATGTTCTAGACCCAAACAAAGACTCATGTTGTATATATACGTAACAAAAAAAGGACAATGTTTACCTGCAATGACAGATGACTGATAGACGGGGTGCATGAGCAGCCTTCTGATTCGTGCTCGGGCTGGATGGGAGTGGTTTGAGATGGGAAGCTGGAATCGCATATCCCAGCAGGCCATAGTACCATTGCTAGTGCCTGGATGTTGACATGAAAGAGTAAACAAAGAGACAAAAATGAGATATTTCCTAAATACAAGCTCCATATATACTGTATATATACACATATACACATATACTGTACATCTACCCACCCAGACAGAGCCAGCACTGATGCATGTCCACGGTGAAGGAGGTGATGAGGCCCAGACGCAGATCATGATGCAGGGTCCAAGCACTGGTGTTGGAGCGGAGGTCCCAGCCAACCAGAGAGCCGTTCACAGTGGCGTAAGCTAGCACTGACTGAGCGCCAGAGTTAAAATGGTGGACGTCCACCACAGAGCCATCCTCCTTCTGGTCCAGGACCCTGTCGGGGTAACGTGTGGGTTTAGTAGGGAAAATACCATGAGAGTGTCTGTATGTGTGTGTGAGATGACTGATTGTGTGTGTTACGTGAGACACACATGCATCGTAGAACAACATGCAAGCTTAATGACTGTGATCTCACTCACCACAAATGAAACAGTTTCATCGTTACCTTGATTGAAAGGGTTGAACTTTGGGAGATTTGGGGGGTTTGTTAGCCTCGATGGTTAGCAGCTGGATGGAGCCGTTGTCGGAGGCAACAGCCAGGTAATGAGAACCCTGACAGAATGTTAGTGTCTTCACATTTCCCCCGAGGCGGGAATATGTCAAAACAGACCTGAGGAAAAATCACACCATCTGTGACCTTGACCTGAGACGAACACGTAACGCTGGCTGTAATGATTGAAGTCCTGATTTACTCTAGTAGTTTCAAAAGGAGCTGTGAACTACAAGTTCCATGTGTCTGATTGAGGTGTGGTACCTTGTGGTGGTGGTCTTGCCCTCCATCTTCTGGCTATCCCACACCTTGACCGTGCCATCATTGGAGGCGGTGGCGAAGATGCAGTGTTCATCTGAAACCCGGATCCGGTTCACAGCAGCCTTGTGCTCGTGGAGGTGGGCCACAAGGAGCCCTTTAGGGTGCCAGCCTGAATGAGGTAACATTCTGAATTTAAATGTTTCACTTTTAGTCATTTAGCAGGCGCTCTTACCCAGAGCAACTACAGGGACATTCCCCCTGAGGCAAGTAGGGTGAAGTGCCTTGCCCAAGGACACAATGTCATGTAGCCACAGCTGGGGATTTGAACCTGCAACCTTCCAATCACTAGTCCACCACGTGTGCTGTTGTTTCAACCTAATCTTGATCTTAACTAGGTTTGAAAGTAAATTCCTTATGAAAACAAACCCGACACCTAGTCTGGAGAACCAATTTTTTTCTATAAGTGAATGACTATTTTACCTGGCGGCGGAGGCCTGCTCTCCCACTCGGCGCTCTCCATCATCTTCTTGGCCATGCGCTCTGCGCTACACTGCTCACGCTTCTGCTGCACCAGCTGCTGCAGCTCCGCCTTGCAGGTGTTTAACCTGCGCTGGTAGGTGGAGCTGCCGGCCACAGACTGCGCCACTGCAATACTAGGGGGCGCCGGACTCTTCCTGCTCTGAGCCACGGCCCCTTCGGACACCTATCAGGGAGATGGATCGACTCCTTTAAAAAGCTACTATAGGTACATTTTTCTTCTTCAAATAGTCCCCATATTTGAAGAAGAAAAATGTACCTATAGTAGCTTTTTAAAGGAGTTACTATAGGTACATTTTTTTTTCTTCTTCAAATAGTCCCCATAACGTGAGATTGACAGGCGGATTGGTGCAGCGTCTGCAGTACAGTACAGGACTGTCGTGGTGAAGAAGGAGCTGAGCCGTAAGCAAAGCTCTCGATTTACCGGTCAATCTACATTCCTACTCTCACTCTCGTGAGGAGCTCGGTCACACGGGAGGAGCTCGGAGTAGAACCGCTACTCCTCCACGTCGAGTGGAGCCAGTTGAGGTGGCTCGGGCATCTGTTTCGGATGCCTCCTGGACGCCTCCCTCGGGAGGTGTTCCAGGCATGTCCCACCGGGAGGCGGCCCCGGGGATGACCTAGGACATGCTGGAGGGACTATGTCTCTCGGCTGGCCTGGGAACGCCTCGGGATCCCCCCAGAGGAGCTGGAGGAGGTGTGTGCAGTGAGGAAAGTCTGGGCTTCCCTGCTCAGACTGCTGCCCCCCGCGACCCGGCCCCGGATAAGCGGAAGATAATGGATGGATGGATGGAATAGTCCCCATTAACTTTCAAGCCAATTGCCAACAATTGTCTAAGGTAATTGTTTACTTGTCAAAATGGATCTGGAGGAAAGTGTAGAAGTTCTGACAGGAATTGGAGTTTCCTTGTTGAATGTATTCCAGAATGTTACCTATTGGAGCTTTGAGCATGTGAAAACTGTTCAAAGGCAACAACTAATAGACATGCCAAATGGGACTTTGATGTGACTGATGAAGGGTTCTTTGGGAGGTCAGGGGAAATTACATCAGTAGAAAGCGTGTAGGAATGCAGATGGTTCTGAGGACCACATGGGAACACCAATATCAGTTTCACCAAAGCCAGCCAGGCTCAATGACTGCCCCAACATGAGGACAGAAACGCTCCATACAGCTGCATGGGTTGAAAGAAGGAATCTAGACTAATCCAAATCAGATGTCAGGTGTCCCAGACCGGCAACGAATTGTCAAGGTTTCAATGACACACATCTTGAAGAACACCAACTGGCTGTGGTTACCGTGGCGGGCTGTGGTGAGGCAGGCTCCTGAGAGCCAAACATGCTCTTCCACTCCTCGTTCATGTTGGAGTCCTGCTTGGTGTGTTTCCGAGCTGACAGGAGAGATAAGAAAGGATAAGAAGAACAGAGTGATAGGATGGGTCTTACCTTAATGATTTAGTGATTAGAACTAGCTCTTGGATGTAATTCCTAGTGTCTAAGTCAGAAGTAAATCTGAAACAAGCTTGACAGGAAACATGTGTTTCTAACTAAAGAAAGAGCCCAATGACATTGGTATGGGAGGGCTAAGGGGGATGTGAACCAGCTGTTTGCTGCAATGCCTTGTTGTGACCTAAACATAAAATGTTTATTCTAAAATGAACACTTCATGTGATGGTTTTGTGGTGCCGGTTTCAAAGGACCTTTGTAAGTTTGAGGCTGACTTCACATTAAACAAACACATCAAATCTATATCATATATATATATATATACAAACACATTACACACACATATATATATATATATATAAAGCATATATATATATATATTATCTTTCAATTATTTTCCTCTCCACTATAACTAAACACAATGCAAAGTCATCCGTTAGAATACTTCTAGGTCATCCACACTACGGCCAGAGCAGGAGCATCTACGGCCAGACTACTAGAGGGGCAGTTAAAAGAGTCACCAGCTGTCCAACACTCCCGAATGACACTCCCACGCGACAGTAATAAACCAGCTGCAAGACAAACTCAACATCAGGGACCAATGTAAAAGGACCCGGCATTATATAATGTGTTATTTCCACATCAAACATGCTCATCATTCAGAACCACAGTAATACCAGACGCTGTGGGGATAGAGTCTGTAAACAAAGAAAACAATCAAGGATAAAGGATAAAAGAAAGTGTCTCCATTGTCAATAATAGAAGTGGGGTTCTGAGGTAGGTTTAAGATGCTTTGAGGTTGTTTCTGTTGTGCGGCCTACCTCTTTTGTCCTCAGCCTCTTGTTTGGGTTTGACCAGGTCCACCTGGCGTCCGGTGATGCCCAGAGTCCCCAGGTCGATCACCCCACTCTGGGCCACCTCCCCCAGGTGGCCCTGGTCGGACATGTTGGCTTTAGCCTTGTTGGACTTGAGCATGAAATCTTTGAGAGCCAGCAGCTTGTCCTCCTCTGCCTCAGTCATCCCCTGCAGGGTTGCAGTGCAGAATAGGACACAAGTAACTACGCCGTCTGCACAAATGGCTCAGAATAATTTCAGAAAATCAGCTTTTGTCATTTGAAAACTTCCTCAGTAATTTTGAAAGTTACACTTTGTATAAACAGTCCATTACTGTTGATGAATAATAAATAAAAACATAATACATTAAAACACCTCATAAATACCCATTTTATTGACAAGACCTTGGATTTTGAGAGCGCCCCTTACCTGAGAGAGCAGCTTCTTGAGTAGCTGGGCGATGGCTGGGTCGTCGGGAATGGGGCATTCTGGGATGGAGCCGGTGCGCTTCTTCTGCCTCAGCAGCAGGTGGCGGAAGAGGCTGGAGATATCTTTGGAGCGCAGGGAGTAGTCGAAGATGGAGCGACTCACCGGCTCCTTCAGGACGCTCAGCAGGACTATCTCCTTATCAATCTGAAGGGGAACGCAAGACAGATATCGGACTGCTTCGAGGCGGATCAAACTGGATGTTCTAACCGAGTGCTCAGGATGGACTAAGGGTCAGTTCAGCACCTGGATGATGGGCTGCGTGATGAAGGGGTTGAGGTGGGGCATCAGCTTGCAGTACACGTCAGCGATGTTGAGATGCTGGGCGACCACAGTGATGAAGCCCACCGCCCCGTAGCGGATCCACAAGTTGGGGTGGCAAAGGAAGGGAGCTGGGAGGAGGGGGAGCAGGTTACTCACAGGTTTCATCGCAGAAGGGGAACGCAAAGGCAGCGCAGATCGTCGAGAACGACCAACGTCAACCTGTGCGATTCGATCGCGGAACTCTCACCGATGTCGCTGACAAACTCATAGATGTGAGGCTTCTGGAGGAGGCCCAGCTGGCACATGCAGGTGAGGGCGTTCAGGGCCTTGTAGATGACAAACTCCTCGGCATCGCTTAGCCCCTGCTGGAGGAGGGGCTTCAGGATGGACGAGCTCTGCCAACCCACATAGGCCGCCACACCTGGACGAGAGAAGAGGGGGGAGGGTGGTTGTGGTTACCCACATCTGCCTCACATTTGTTGAATGCCAAAATATAGCTTTAGGCAGCTACAGGTGCTAACCCCCCTCCCCCTTTCCCCTCCCCCGACCCTAAACACAGCAGGGAGCCTGACCGACGATGCTGTCGAAGAACGCGCCCCGCAGGTGCCAGTCGTTCTTGTCGTTGAGGAAGGTGATCATGTGGGAGAGCAGCACGTCGTTGGCCTTCTGCCGGCCGAAGAACACGCAGAGCCGTGTGATGCCGTTCTCCATGAGGGACTGCTTGACGATGTTCTCCGAGTCGCTCAGCAGCGTCACCACCTTCTGTTGCACCATCTCGTGCAGGGCCTGCAGCTCTGAAGGTGGGGGAGGTCGGGGGCAAATTCAACTTTGTTAAAATCCCTCCAAAAAGAAAAATACATTGAAAGGGAACAGGTCAGAATTTTGGTACACAAAAACTCTGCCAAAAGGGTTTGGCGATGGTACTGTGGTATTGTAAACAACAGAATTTTATGAGAATCCTTCTTAATTAGTTTTGCGTACACACAGATGAAAAACAGGTCCACAATCTGCTGCGTAAAATTAACAACAGACTTGCTGGAACATTCCGGGAATGAATGGTTCATAAAAATGCTGACATTTTAAATCTAGTTTTAAGAATTGTTGACAGCCTGCATGGCTGCTGTTGATTATGAGAGAGCACTAACATCCATTGACCAGTTACACTACCTGAATCATAGTTCTCGTTGGGGTGAAGAGCTTCCTCTCCGTCCTCCCCGCTTAGGTCGTGCTCTGTGTTCAAGTTGTTCTCCTGGACGAGCTCCAGAAACCTCAACGCTGTCTCTGCAAGGTGGGCTATGTTCTCTGGAGAACAGGGATGAGGAAGAGTGAAAAAAGGGGGGAGGAAGAAAGAGGGAAAAAAAAAAAACAAAACAGGACAAATTAGGTTAACGACTCCTTTTAAAAGCAACATGCTGAGTAATGGCACAGTCCTCATCCAGTCTACATAGCAAAGTACTAATATGGGTAATTCCATTCCCACCCCAAACACCTGCGTATGCCAATCTGACAATGGTGGCATCGTCCTGTGCCAGATGGGCGATGCCAGGCAGAATGTATTCTGGGTAGATGTTGACGTCGTTGCGGGGCACCTCCTTGACCAGCGCCAGCACCTTGGCCAGGGTGCGCACCGCCTGGGCACGCACCCGTGGCACACCGTCGTTGCAGAAGTGCAGCAGGTAGGGCGTGATGCGGTCCAGGAGGATCTCCACACTCAAGCGCGGCGCCAGGTGCAGGACCAGCTCCAGTGCCGCCAGCTTGGAGTCGCAGGAGCGCAGCGTCTGCAGGCAGGAAGTGATCACAGACACCAGCACCACCAAGCCCTGCTCCTCCCTGGAGCTCACCTCCATGCTGCCCCACTCCTGGGATGCTTTCTCCGCCCTCTCTGGGGACGAAGGGCCCCCTCCGCCGCGTAGGTTGTGGAGGATGTTGTCCAGGTCCTTCCGGATAACCAGAACCCGTTCGTCTGCAGACTGGAAGGTCTCCTTAGCAAACTGGGCCATGTAGGGCTGCAGGAAGGTGTAGAAGATGTCTGGAAAAGCTTTGCCTCTTTGCTGCTTCAGATACTCTTCTGCTGTCAGGCGCAACTCTGGCTTACGCTGCACCATTTGAGCTACCTGTCAGATGAAAAGACAAAGCCAAGTGTTGCTTTACAAATGACATTGGATGGTTTTATATTTGACTTCAAGATACGAAACGGTTTGACCATTACCAGATCACGGATGCTTTGGTCTTCGATCTTCCTGAGAACATGCTCTGTCTGAAAGTGTCCTTTGCGATACGCCAATAGTTGGGAGAGGTCAAATAATGGGACTCCCTCTGTGAAGAGCTCCGCGATCACACAACCTAAGAAAAACAAGCATCAGCATCAAGGGACTTGAGACATAATGTTAATTCAAATCACAGCATTGTTGGATAGCACAACTGTTTTAGAGCCATTATATTACACATTTACTGACACAGTATGAATCATTCATGAGGATGACACCACAGCTCTGACCAACTCCAGCATGTCTGACACGTACCTGCAGAAAAGATATCCATGGCCTGCTTGAGTTCCCCTCGTGTCCTCTGGTGGTTGCTGGTAAGGTCCACAAGAGGGGTGTTTTGGTCGCTCTCTGTAGCAAACATGCTGCCATCAACAAACCTCTCAGGAGCGATGTAGCACGTCCTTCTCCTGGACGTGTCAAAAAAGTAGTTGAAGTCAGCCGGGTTGTCCTCCGGCAAATACGTGGGCTTAAAGCTTGCAAAGTCAGTGAGCAGGACCCAGTTCCAGCTGGTCACCATCACATTTTCTGTCTTAATGTCTCCGTGGCGGACGCCAGCTTTGTGAGCCTGGTCCACGGCTGTGAGGATCTGGAAGGCCAACCAGCGCTTCTCCACGCCATTGAGGAAAGGCCGTGTGCTGATGCGGTCGTATAGGTTGTCCCGGACATACTGGCGGAATAAAATAGCTGCCTTCTCTGTGAGAGAAGCCTTCTGGAAGGGCAGGCAATTTTGACAAGAGTGAAGTCTGATTTTCAGCTCTTCCAGCTCCTGTTTATAGCTGGTAAGGGGCAGGGATGGGTCCTGAATGGCAAACACTTTCACCACCACCAGGCCTTCCTTGTGTTTGGCACGAGCCACCTTGAAAAAGCGTGTGCTGCCAAGGCTCTTATCATACTCGTGGTCGTGGATATCGGAGAAATAACTGTCCACCGACAGAATCTGTGAGGGGGCAATGCCTGCTAGTTGGTTCCCCATAGCTTCTGTTTGCTTGACCAAAGGTTTCTGTCTACCTAAACAGTAAAACATCCATCATTACAGGAAAAATATGTTATTTGAAGAAGAAAAAAGCACAGACAACTTTTTACAACCTCTGCTCTATTTGTAAAGAAGATTTAGGAATGAGTGACATTTCAAATGAGTGACGGTGAAAACCAAAATGAATAGGTTGTAATATACGTATTTTAACATTGTATGTATTTGTCATCATATTACCCAGGCAGATCAATAACAAAAAAATGATTATATGTACAAATGAACACGTTAATAGATCGCAGTTATATAAAATGTAGTTCTAATGACATGCATCATGTGATTCATGTGGTCCGAATTATCGTACCTCCTTACAAATAAGATTAGCACCATTATGCTACACAGTACTGTTACGTTAAGGAAAAACGCAGATTCCCGATACAGTGGCCATAATGTACTGATCATGTTAAAATGTCGAATCTTTTACCAGACGGATGATGTTTAAAATGTTTGTTGACTTGGGGAGGTCTTCCTTCTCCTGGTAGCTAGTCTGTGCTTCGCTAGCCAGCTAGTTTACTGCATAGCTAGACTATAAACAACTACACCCGCCTCGCTTAAACATCTGATATAGACATTGGTTAAGAAGGCTTGCAAACTATTAAATTATTATTGTTGTTCTTCTAAGGAAAGTGTGTTGCTGAGTCTTCTTTTACTTTCCCTTAATAACTAGCCAGTGAGTTTGTTGTTTTTCCAGACTTCTAACGGATGATATTATGTATCCGGGTTAAAGGTTATTTGTTGTCGCCATAATATTAGTGTAATCGCACAATAATATTCTTTTTTACTCTTAACGTATCTACAATAGGTCAATGTTCATCAACACTACATCTGATAAATTATGAAAAGTTACATGTGTTTTTAAAACGTTCTAAAGAAATCCCAGTTGACGCATTTCTATTGTTTTTATGACAGCTGAAGACCTAAATCTCCATTCGTTTTTAGTAAATGTAAAACACTTTGACGTTAATAGGCTACTAACCCTGACTGGGCAAACACATTTATTGAATAATTCAGTGTCAAATTTTACATCTCATTACTTTTTGCATTCATGACCTCGATTGTACATTTAGGAAATAATATCGATGAAGATTACCATAATTTGTGGTTCGTAGGCTACGTAGCCCGCCCTACAGCACATCTGTTGAAGAAAATAAATTGTTTGAAAAGCTGTTGTTTGACAATAACACTTTAGGTCATCCAGATGACCTGCTACTACATTATACATAGTTTGTCTCACTTTTCAATTTCCCAGTTGGCTTTGTAACAAAAAAAGCTGTATTCCATGACAGTAAGCCTACAGCAGAAGTTCCTCCGATAATATTCTTAAAACCATAGACTATTTACATTTATCAGACGCTTTTATCCAAAGCGACTTACAGTGAATACAGGGACATTTTCCCTGAGGCAAGTAGGGTGAAGTGTCTTGCCCAAGTACACAGCATCATATAGCCACAGCCGGGGCTCTTTAAAGTTTAAACCGTAGAGCGTGTGCACTGTGCAGCTTGCAAGCTCAGTGATGTGGAAATGGGACTGGAGTCCCGTTACTGACCAATGCTGTTGTTCGTAGAGTGAGTCACCTGATTTTTTATTATAGCCTACCTGGCTGTTTTGGAGTCATACATTTTCTTGGTACGCATGGAGAGAAGATTATTATTTTTATAGTCATCTGGTAGGATTGCAGACTACATTCTCTCATCGGACACGACCGCAGACCCACGCAGGTAAATGTGAATTTACTACCTGCTTAGGTCCGAGGAACTGCTGCTAAAGCTAACTAATCATGGACTAATATACAAGAAAAGGTTTTACGAACATGTTGATCTATTCTTAGTGTGATGACTTACCTTTATTAAATTTAAATAACACACACGCACACACATGCACATTGAAAACTATACTAACTTAATTGTAACGTCAACAAAGTACATTTCTGCATATCTAGTTATCGTGTTATATTATAAGAAATATCCATCCATGGGGAAGTTTTTTCTTCCTCTTCTCTCACTCCAACTTTACACATTGGGTAATTAGTTTGTCTTCAGTCTTTTATAATGCCTGTGTTTGTTTTTACTTGCTATTATTTAAATAGATTTTATCTTATTATTTTGGAAAATTAAAAGATTATAATATTAATATTATAATAGTTATTATTCTTTTGGGCCCGCCTCATCTGGTCCCGTCCAGTACGTGCGTGTTGACGTCATCAGCAGATCACCAAGGCAGACGTCAAATGACACAGATGACACGGAAGATGCTGAAGAAACGGGAGCTGCTGGTAAGTTTCCGGATTACTAGACTCTCCGTAGCTCGTTTTTGTCTTCCGTGATGGCAAAGTCGTGTTCATAGACGTAAAGTATCTTGGAAGGTAAATGGCGTTTCACAACAGTATTTAGCTAACAGAAGCTTTGATGCTCAAGGACATGATATCATGTCTAGTAGTGTGGGTGAGTGGGCAAGGCAACGCGTTATCACTGTCCTACCTCTAGTAGCATGGTTGCTAGCTATGCTAGCTATTTTGGCGTACTGTAAAGCAACATTAATCATAATAATAATAATGTCATTATTTGCAAGTGTGGCAACATTATTTGCAAGATAGCTGTGTTGTGTTTACACGCATTGGTTGTTGTCCTGTCATTGTTCCCATTATACTGGTTACTCCTTAATGGCTAAACCACACCAAGTATGTTGTACAGCATAATCAGACAGCTAGACCTAGATAGTATCTAGCCTAGCAAATTTCGAAATTGTTGTTGCTGTCATACTCACTACTACTACTAGGTACATACACTACTACTAGCAGGTAGCGATACTCCTACTGGGAAGGAGATATACTAGCTTCTCAACCGGTCTAACGCATGTTAATAACAATATATTTTGCTATGGAGAATTGAGAACAGATTAGCATTATCCAGCCTGCAGTGCAAGGTTGGTAAATGTGTTATACAGTGGATTTGGTATCTAATTTGTTTTGCGACAAGATGTTTGAATTACCCATCGCTTCTGATACCCCGAAGATAAAGCTGACCGATAGTTTGACAGCTCTACTGTGATTCATGCTTGCTTGAAAACACGTCAAGATAAATAGGGAACGCTTACCTGCCCATCATCTTGAGAAAGGTGGAATTCAAAGTGCATTGTGAATTGTACTTTATCAGGGAAAAAGTTTGACAGTTGAATGTGATTAAAGCTGTGCTTTCTCCTTCTTTCTTTTCCAGAAAGTAAGCAATTTTGCTGTAATTCGGCTGGACCTATTTACTGTGTGTGTGTGTGTGTGTGTGTGTGTGTGTGTGTGTGTGTGTGTGTGTGTGTGTGTGTGTGTGTGTGTGTGTGTGTGTGTGTGTGTGTGTGTGTGTGTGTGTGTGTGTGTGTGTGTGTGTGTGTGTGTTTGATGTCATGCCTGTGCTTCAGGGCAATTGCAGGTCTAGATTGATGGGTAACATAATGGATAAATTGGTGGCAAGTATTTGGACAAGGCATGAATACAAATGGTGACTTTGATAGTCAGGCAGCACCTTACCTAAGCTATGCAGTAGTCCTAGTATTTTATGACAATATGCACCAAATATTGACAAGACTATTTGTAGATGAAATGTTATGTGTCTGTTTCTTGGGGACAGCTGTCTTGTCATTTTTGGAAAAAAAAATCTGTATTTGATACAAAGACCCATTGGTTACATCCTTTGGCAGACGTAGTAGTGCTCATTAGCAAATATAGGGTGATTTTTGTGTTCTATGTTAATGCATTTTAATGCTCAGTAGGCTTGGTCTCAAATCTTGACTGGGAAGTTATGTTTGCTGTGAATGCACGTGTACTTGGCCTAGTGTGGGACAGGCGCTGTGTGAATGTGTTTGCTCTTCGTGTGTACCTGCTAAGGAGTGGGCGGGCGTAATTTCAAAATGTGGCAAACCAAACCTGCCTCTCCTGGCCTGACTCACACTGCCTCTACACAGACTCTTTTTACCAATCCCTGTTCTACAGTAACTCCTTTTCTCCTTCATTCTCTCTCTCTTTAGAAAGCAGCTAGGCAATATGCTTCAATTATACGTTTATATCTCTGCATGAAGTCCTTTTAAGATGGGTAAAAAGATGCACAGGGTGGCTATTTGGGTCACCCGACATTGAAAACACTTTTCTTTGCCAAACCTGTCACAGCAGATTTGAAGAACACAGCATTTTCAGCCATGGACCCCTCATGATCAAAAACAAATCTCTTCTGAGACATGTTGCCTTGTGATTTTATAGACATACTAGACATTCTATCCTACTAACTTCCTTAACAATCCTATAAAGGAACACTTTAAAGATCTGAGTCAGATTTATAAAAACAAACTTGGCAAGGTGTACCTGTAAGTGATATTAAGAATGACTGGTAGGACTAGTGAATTGTGCAAGTCCTCTTAACAAAGTCTGTCTGTGTGCCTGCGAAGTATAAATATCACATCCTCCTTGTCTCTGACTCCCTTTTCCTTCTATTATCTCACATTCTTTTCCTCTCTTGTGTACTGACATGTCTCTGTGAGCAGACACTGACAATCTGGAAGTATTTTACATTTGTAAGTACTGAATTGAAGCAGCCATGTGTAGGACTGAGATGACTGTTGACACACTCCAGACTTCCATGGCTCTCTCTCATCACCCCTCTGTTTCTGAGGGTGAGAAGATCCTGTTCTGTCATTGCACGTAAGAAGCGCCGCTGGTAGAATCACACCCATCAGGAATGATCAATCAGGGATCAAGGTTCAAGACCAAAGCCTCCAAATCTTACTTCTTCTGTCAATGGCACATGCAGGCAAGCCTATGATTAAGACCATACACAAAGTTTCATGGCTTGGAATGTTCAGGCTTGTGGGAAACGGCAACTCTCTTTAGTCATTACCAAAGCTACATTTAGACAGGGTTTTTTTTTGTCTGCTAGAATGACCTCCATTGAATACTAATCAGTTCCTTATTTCTGGATTGTGGGCTGTTGTGGCTGTTCTACTTGCTTCCTACAAGGCTTAGGCTACAACAGCACCTCTCTCTCTCTCCTGACTCTCATCTATCTGCTGTGGGATCTTAACCACAAACCTCTTATCACCATACAAGACCTGCTTAAAGTCCACTTCCATCAGACGTGGGCGTACTGGACAGTTCTACGAGGTGCAGGGGGGAAAGCACACTCCCCCCTTTTCTAATCTCTTTTCTGTGGCAGTGCACATTTTGAGGAGGTGACGTTCAGGTGTTCTGGCTGGCAATTCGTAGCTGCTCAGTGGGGAAACGCAGCTTTTCCCCCAGGGCAGCGCCCTGGTTCCTCCAACAAGTCCTTAACCTCATTCACAGAGTTTGACTTGGATCTAATTAGAGTTTCAAAGATGATTAACCCTTTGCTTGTTCTGCGCAAAGGGACAAGAAGGAAAGATGTGTACAGAGAGAGAGACAGAGAGATGGGAAGGGAAGGAGATAGTGAGCCTGTTTCTAATCTAATCTCCTTCTCCTTCTGCGAGTGTCAATGTCAGGGAAAGCCTTGGTTTGTTCCCTATGCCAACCTGTTGAGTTAGGGCCATAGAGAGAGAGGGAGAGAGGAGCACTCGAGGAGGAGTGTGATCGGGGTTTAAGCTCTTGTCACTCCTAATCAGAGTGGATCCTCTCGGACTCTCGCCGCCGTCTCTAACGCAAAGCACTTTGTCTCGCCTTAGCGAGACACCATAGGAGAGAGCCAGAGAGGGAGACGTTGGACTGGATCCTGTAACAGGAGTTGGGAGATACTGGCCAAAGAAGTGTCTCTTCAGACAGATCTTCTATGGTGTGAGGGGTAGGGTCAGGACCACAGTGCGGACAGCAGGTAGGCTATCTGCCCGCCTGCTTACTGTCTGCTGGCTTTTCCAGGTTATGGAATGTGTAAAGAACTGTCTGATCCTCAGGGAATGGTCTTGTACCCTACCATGGGTACAAGGAGTTTTCAAATATCCTACTTGTTAACATGCAGATTCAGTCTGGTATCATGAGGGTGCGTTACGGCTTTTTTTTTGTTGGCCAGAGTGTGAGTTAATTAGTTTCATTCTTGACATTACCCTCAGAGTGTAGGCCTGAGAAATTAATTTGTGATATCATACAGTTTGAGAGGATTCAAGTTATTTCCCTTCTAATGACATTTGGTCATGCAACATGTTGCCCTCTCAGTGTACCAAAGTAGCCTGTCTTCACTCTGGTTTGTCATGCTGTTTTTGATTGCGTGCCATAATTAGATTGTTCTCTTTGTCTCTCCCTATGGGTTGCCAGGTTTGTCCTTGGGTTGCCATGTTTGAGTAGGGCATGATGTGTTTGAGTGTAGACCTAGTGACAGACACAGTCCAGGTCAGTGGGACATCCATCTGGACTCATAATTGAACATTAGCAAAGTCAAGATGAGTAGAACCCTAATATTGTATTTAACCCAGTCAGTGTCAGTCATTTTCTCAAGGGACATGATATTAATATCCCTGAAGTGGATTATTTTCTGTTTTTGTTTGTCTTGCAGCTTTCCCAGAGAGAACCATACAGTGAAGATGAGACAATGGTTCCTGTATTAACCTCGAAGAAAGCCAGCGAGCTACCTGTGAACGAAGTTGCGTGCGCCTTGCAGGTATCTATGTCAAAAGTCTTATTGGGAATGAGAACCGAATACACACACAGTCATGAAACTAACAAACTAAGGGCAGTGTTCTGTGACTTGGTGGTCTGAACAGTGCCTTTTACAAACATCATCTACCTACACTGATGACCCAGCTTTGAGTTTGTTCAATAACAGATTTATATGATGTTACGATATACACCTGAACCGTATAGAGCTAGACGGTGTCAAAGGACAAAGCCAGACAGACAGATGTTGTAGGCACAGAGTTCATCTGAGGTGAACTTTGTTTGCAGTTGGTAATGAACTTTAAACAGAGCTTCTTATCCACATGTTAGGCTGACCTGCAGTACGGCCTGTCTAAGAGTGAGGTGACCCGTCGCCGTGCCTACCATGGCTGGAACGAGTTCGATATCAGCGAAGAGGAGCCACTATGGAGGAAGTACATCTGCCAGGTAAGAGACTAGGACTTCTGTGTTAATGAGGATTTTACTTTAAGTAGGTACATCCCTATACAAGTAAAGAAAATATTTAGTTTTTCTTGTTATATTTGTTGAGTATTGGCACAACATTTCATTGGCATAACAGATGGGCAGTTCTATGGGCAAATGTGAAGCCCTTTGTGACATCCCTTGTAAAAACCCTTGTAAAAAGGGTTATACAAATGCACTTTGATTTGATAACATTTGAAAGGTGACATTGTCTGTAAACATTATTTTAAAAATGTGGAAAGTGTTTGACCAGTCCAATCAAGCAGCTCAACTCACTCAATATGTGGTGATACTGGGAATACATTAGTAGCCTGCATCCAGGTTGAACCTAGCCTGTTTGCTGTTCCAGCATTCTTCATGGTGGAGTGGTACCATGGCTGACTTGACATTTACAGACATCTTTGTGCCAGTGTTGCTATCTCTGGAGGCCTCAGGTTTCAGAGGAAGCGCGCACACACAGCAGTGTTTTGTACATGTGAAATATCACAGTCCAGTACCTCCTCAAACGACTCCCCCCTTCTGGTTTTCTATGACAAGGACAAAAGCTCCCAGTGTCCTCTAGACAGGGGGAGGGAGCGAGACAGAGGGAGGGAGGGAGGGAGAAAGAGAGGAGGGGAGAGATAGAGATAGAGATGGAGAGGGAAAGAGAGGGAAATCTAGGCTGTTTGGAGCTCAGCGCTTTGTGGCTGGAAGCTGGGGGTTGATAAATATAGCCCTGCCACTAGGAGAGGCAATTTTCCCTCCCTCCCAATAAAAGAGAGATGTGAGCGCTTTGTTTCTCTGTTCAATGTTCTTCTATTGCCTTTATTTGGCCCCTTTGACGCCCCTCATAACTTTTGCTTCAAAGGGAAAAGGAAAAGCGTCTAAAAAAAATACTTCTCAAGGACGTGACTGCAAGTTGTGGTCTGTAGTTGCCTTGGCAACATATTGAAAAAGAGTCTTCTGAGTAGCTCATGCTACTGTGAAAAGTCTTTCGAGTCTGCTCTAATTTTGGTACACCGAGCCCAAAGTTGCTGTGCCCAGGACTGTTGCCTGAGAGGCCAATGCGGCCTACATATTGACGGTCACAGTTGGCCATGGCCAAGGTCACACTATACAGCCAGTCTCTAACAGCATGCAAAGGGCCATTCTAGAATGCTGAGTCAGGGTCAGGGGGTCGCTCTAAAGAGGCTTTCCAGATAAAGCCACCCTATCTACTAAGCTACCCAATCTCCAGCGTCTTGTCATTGGGTGGTTGGGTGTGGGTGGGTGTGGGTGGCTGGTGGAGGGGAAGGCATTCTCTGCGTCTGCACAGTGTCCCTCTTCTATCACCCAGCTTCCCAGCAGCTCGACCTGACACTGTGCCAAGTTGGCAGGAGGTCTACACACGACGGGCAGCGCCACTAAAAAGAAGAATCCCTGCACGTGTGCGGCGCACAAAAGAGCAGAACAATGGCAGTCTCCCCTGTTGATGCTGCAGATATCTGTATCCAGCAGGCCTGCATGGAAACACAGGGCCGGAAGGGCACCGGTGTTTGATGGGTATCTCCTGTCATCTTATTTCAAGGGCGGCCGTCATGAGTCTTTCCTCTGCTGAAGTGATAATGATAGACAGTGTCGACCCAGGGCTGACCTGGCCCTCGTGCCTTGTCAAACAGCTTGACAGCACTGTTATCTGGCTAATCAGAGATAATCCCACTAATGTAGCACTGTCATACCTCACAATGTAAATGACTACCATGTCAGCACAGCTGCTGCTCTGGCTGTTGCTTGCTAGACGATGAAATAATGGGGTTTTGGAAATTAGACAAATGGTTTCCTTGCCTCTACTTATTCCCAGCACTCAGGCCTACTGTATTGAGTGTTATTAGATTTACTTGTGTGTGTGTGTGTGTGTGGATCTCTTCCAAGTCCCACTGCATGTATGTCTCTCCTCAGTCTGTGTGTGTGTGTGTCTCTGTCTCTCTCCTCAGTCTTACTGTGTGTTTGTGTGTTTCTCCTCAGTCTAACTGTGTGTGTCCCTCTCAGTCAACTATGCACGTCTATCTCTCCCCAGTCTAACAATGTGTATCTTTCTCCTCAGTCAAACAGCGTGTGTATCTCTCCTCAGTCTAATTGTGTGTGTAACTCTCTCCTCAGTCTTAAAAGCGTTTGTATCTCTCCCCTCAGTCTAACTGTGTGTGTAACTCTCTCCTCAGTCTTAAAAGTGTGTGTATCTCTCTCCTCAGTCTAACTGTGTTTATATCTCCTCAGTTCAAGGACCCTCTCATCATGCTGCTCCTGGCCTCGGCTGTCATCAGCATTCTCATGCATCAGTTTGACGACGCCATCAGCATCACAGTGGTAAGAGGCCGTCCCATTCACTCGACTGCGGCATCGACATCCCCATATGCCTTTGAGGTCTGTGCAGAGAGGCCTGCGTCCGGGTTCTTATAACTCACTCCACTCTTTCTTTTTGTTGACAGGCCATTATCATTGTTGTGACAGTGGCCTTCGTCCAGGTGAGTGGATCTGTGCTCCCGTCTTGGAAGTGTCCAGTGTAACGATGATGTGTTGGAGGCTGAGCGAAGGCAGCGGAGGAGACAGACAGCTCGACTGTCTCGCACATTCCGCGTAGACATCATTGAAAATGCACGTGTGTTCCATCATTGATGAGGACATGAAAAATGAACGCACGCTCTAGTATTCTTCAGTGGCTGCGAGTGGCTCAGTGTTTGTTTGCGTGTGTCCCACCGCATGCATGTGTGCCCCACCGCATGCATGTGTGCCGTGAACGTGTCCGCCTGCATTTTAATACGCTGGTTGGCGTGGGTCGCCATGGTTACACTGTGCATTTCTGCCTTTTGAAGGAGTACCGCTCTGAGAAGTCCCTGGCAGAGCTGGGCAAGCTGGTGCCTCCAGAATGCCACTGGTCAGAACCCTCCTCTCTCTCTCACCCATACAGTCGTATCTATAGTCTCTCTCTCTCATGTTTATATGCACATACACAGATGTGTTTTAGTTGTAAACCACTTGTTCAACTTAAATCCGCTTGCCTCCCCTCAGTGTGCGAGAAGGGCACCTGGAGCACCTGCTGGCTCGAGAGCTGGTACCTGGA